>OX421981.1:11967250-13167250 GCA_949128135.1 Parasteatoda lunata | reverse complement strand
AATTTTATAACAGATAGGCAGTTAAATTCAACAATTCTTACAGCGAATTCATGTAACAGGCATAAATATATTCTTTCAGAAATTCTGATTTTAGTGCAAAAAACTTTCGATTGATGACGCCGCACCAAGTAAACGTGCAAATCAGCGAAAAATAATAGGGAATCGTAAAACAATTTTTCGATATCTTTTAATGACTGATAATTAGATTACAATATCGACCATCAATTGCAATCACAGGTTGTAATGTGCCGTGTTGTGATGATGTAATTTTTAATTATTTTTCTTTAAATTTTTACTGTAAACAGTGCCACAAGGTTAAAAACTTTTGTACTGAAATCTGAAATTCTGACGAAATATTTATGCCCTGTCGCGTGATTTTGCTTATTTTGAACTGATTTCATTTTATAATTCCCTACCACTAAGATTTAAATTCAACGAAAATTGTTCGTAAATTAATGGAGTAATTTTTTCAAATCTATTTTCTGTAAGAAGCTTAAACCATGTGATCCGGAAACCGTAATAAGTTCCTTTTTAAAAAATTAGAATATTTAAACTTTTTTATCGATTATTTACATTTTTTAAATCTTTGCAATTTTGATCCTGAATGTATTTTTTTAAATTTAAATGCTTCAAAGAACTGCTTAAAAAAACGTTTTTTTTTTATGTGTATATTTCGACAATATATTAGAGGTTACCACTTTAAGTCGGCTTAAGTCTAAATACGATACAAATCTTTTTGTATTTCATTTTATAACCATCATTTGAATTGCCGACCCAATTGTTTGAGTTTACGACTACTGATGTTCAAATCCGTAGCCTTGTAATTTTGAGCCCAATCCAGAAGACAAGAGAACTACTGGATCAAGTATTAGGAGAAATTCTGTCTTCCTGGAGGACTCTTTGATGGAACTAACCCACATTTGCGTTATATGGAGAGAGAAACCGCGAAAGCCTCCCACGGTTAGCTTCACCGCAAGGGGACTCTAAGCCATGTCTACCACTGAGGATATCTAGGCATAATATTAGGCATCTGAGGCATGTCTACCACTGAGGATATATAGCTTTTCGTTTTTAAATTATTTTGCACCGTTGATTATTCGACTTAAATTTAAAATAAAATTAATATTTAAATTGTTGTAATAACTTCTCAATCTTTACTGTTTTGTTCTGTTTCTGTTTAAATCAATGCTTAGAATTACATTCTGACTATATTTTTAATCAGATTGATATCCTCGTCTTAACTGCTTCTGAATGCTTTTTTTTTTTCTTGAACCCAAAAAGTGTTTTTTTCCTCTACTAAATATTCTACCTAAATTTAAAATTATTGCAAAATTTTAGATACGGTACTAAATTCTTAGTCTTTACTCTCTGTTCTGTATTTGAATCTACCTAGATTTAAAATCAAATTATATTTTATTCAGGTTGATTATTGGTTTATAATCGCATACGCGAGCAGTCTATATCTTTGTAAAAGCTTTGTATCCAAATTGGTTGCTATTTTACTCCGTTAATTATTTTACCTATATTTAAAATCTATTTCATTGAAAATTTCGTTACTGTAATGATTTCTATATAATTTCTTTTCTAATCTTCCTAGATATAAAATAAAATTATAGTTTGATTAGGTTGATAACTAACTTCTTAAAACCGGATACGCTAGCAGTGTATATATCTAAAAGCTTTGTATCCAAAGGAGGTGTTAAGACCCTAAGGAGGTGCCTACCCAACCTATCCCGTGAGAGAGGGTATGGCACAGAGAAATCTCTTTTCACCTGGGCAGGATGTTTAGGCTGTGTACCGGAAGCTCGATTCTAATATTGGCACCCAGCTTCCTTCCTGTAGTTTCTTTTTATTTCTTCATTGTATCATAAAAGAAATTTCCGGAAAATATTGGTTTCTAGAACTCAAGAAGAAAAATTGCCGTCGTCCTTAAGGAAAAATTATTGTATGGGAATATGAACTCATCCGGTCTTCGTTATTTATCATTTAAGCGTCTTAAGATTTAAACTTCTTCAGATTTGATTCGTGGAAATTGACTCACGAGTTTCCGATTTATTTAAATAAGGCAGCGCTTATCGAATCATTCAGTGTAAGATGAAGTTGGCTAACTCAGCCTAGACCTATCACAAATTCGGACTATACTGTTTTAGTAGTCATTTAGTGCTTTTAATGACTTTTTTGTCACCTTTACAAATTTGAATTTCAAACTTTATGTTTTACTGCTTTTATATTTTGACTTAGTCACCAGAAGTCAAGATGAAACTCTTATGGGTTTTAAGCAAACACTTATTATAGCATCTCTAGCAACCGCTTTAAAGTGTTTTGAGAATAGTGAAAGGGGAAAATGTTTCCCTTTAGCTGTAAAAATATCGGGGGCTTATTTTTTTAGGTTTTAAATCTATAAAAATAAATGATAAAAGAAAAAACTACGAGACCACAGAGCTTTTTGGAATACATTTAAATGTGATTCTTTTTCTTTTTTTATGAACTTTGGTATGGCACGAAATAAATTGATTTAGATATCATAGATAAATTTAATCCAAAAAATCAATTAATTTGATAATATTCTTTTGAAATCGAGGTATTAAAATGCTTTTAATGAAAATACTTATTCACAAAATTTTTCTCAAATTACTTTAATTTTTTTTATTTTCCAATTTGAAATAACATATTAATTATAACCACACGGTGTTATTCCCCAAGACATTTAGGTTTTATTTTCGAACAAATACTTCATATTTTAAATAAATACAACTTACGAACGAATAAAAATATTTAGGTTTTTCTTCGATTGTATTTTTTGCTCCTCAGTGGATTTTTTTTTTTTTTTTTTTGGTTTTTAAATGGAGACTAAAATGTTTTGCCCAAGTTTTCCTTTTCTATGAATTTTTGAGTTCAACATCTTTAATATGACTGTATATTATGCTACTTTTTTGCTTGAAATTTACTTTGCAGCAACTTTATTACTTAGTAATATCTTTCTAATGAACTTTAGATTTTTATTTATTTATGGTTGAAAGATAAATTTAATAAGTATTTTAGATGAATATGAAATATATATTTTTTAAAACATGCTGAATCAAATATTTTATTATATTTCAGATTTTGGTATTCGCATAATTATTCTTTATAAGCAAGTCTGCGAGTACTTTATAATATACCTTAACTTCCTTATAATGAATTTTATCATTTTGTAATGATTAAACCCTTTATAGCGAACCCTATACTTTATAACGAACACTATATTTTATAAAGAATCGTATACACTCTTTAAAACGAACTATGTACTTAAAAATAACTTTAACCCTTTTTCATAATTCTAATTTCTAACTATTCTATGTAATGGGCCGATGAAAGGGGCGGGCTATCGCCCGGCGCGCCAGTTTAAAGAGACCCAATATTTATCTCCATCAAAAATACCTCCAAGTTTAAAACCATCTGCATAGTTCTAAAGCCTACATTGACAGAGAGGCTAGATTCTTTGGAACTAATTTCAATCTAAAATAAAACCACCAAAATAGTTCATTTTAAAGAATCTGAAACTGTTTGCCTCTGCTAAAGTACAAAAAAATAAATTTTAGTGTTTATGCTTTTATATTTGTATGCCATAAAATATTATGCTTATTCAGAATATTACCTGTAATAAATATTTATTCTAGAATACTTGAGGTGATACCCCGCTCTTTAAACTAACAACATTCTTGTTTATCCTTGAATGTGTTAATTGTTATTTATTTTGTTCATATGTTTCTCAAAACAACATTTATGGTTGGCATAAATTTTATACCTTTCTGGAAGAAATATTATATTTCAAAATATAAAAAGCAATTTTCTGTGCAGTTATAACAGCACTAGTGAGGCAATTCTAAGAAAAAATATTAAGCGTTCAAAATTTTCGCCCAGCGCTGTTTTCAGCATCACCCGGGGCACGGAAACTTTTTTTGCGGGCACTGGTTCTACTAATAAATATCCTCCTCTGAAATTCTTCTATTAGAATTCAGACATCACTGAAAATCATCTTATTTTTTATAATTTATTCCTTTTGTCAGAACATAATATGCAGATCTATATATTAATAAAAACTTTCTGAGAATGACCACTTGTTGGAACTAACACCAAAAATTAAACAAATTCTACGCAAGCGCTCAACTTTTCAGAATGAAGCTACGCTTATCCTTCAACTGACGCAATTCGGGGAAACTATAGCGACGCTCCCAATATAAAAAAACTTGCATCTTAATTATTTAACTACTACGTATTTCATACTTTTTCACATTCTTTGGATTCTTCTGAAATAGTTAACGATTTTGACTTGGATGTTTTTAGCAATCTCTTAAAAAGCACTAGATTCTAAATAATCAACTTTGAGCGCTAAGAGGGGTGGGTTAAAGATAATATTCCCCGTTCGGCGCTTTCTTATCGATCTGAAAGGGGGCTCGTGGATATTGATCCATGGTTCTGCTAGTAAGGGGACGTACTAGATTTTCAGGCGGGAGGTAAAAACTGCTTGGTAACAATCCCCATTTCCTATTTCAAACTGTTTTCTGCCAAGCTTATTTTAAAACGAATTTCCTGTTAGTGGATTTAGTCCTTTTTTTTTATTCTTATGAAAACAGTTTTAAGTACGAAACTTAGCTTGTGGAAATATTTAATTAGGGTGTTCTATATGATTTATACTGGAGTAGTTGCTATGCAGTTAGTTTCTAAAGAATTCATTTTTAAATAAAAAACTAGGAAAAGTTATTGCAAAATGGGGTACTTGTGATTCCAGTTTGACTGAGAAGAAAAAAAAAAAGTGGCCTTAATATGGTATTAAATTGAATCAAGGTTCTGTTGAAGTTTAGCATCGAAAGTTTAAGAACTATTTAATTTGATTAACGTTTATAATTTGATTTAGGGTAAACAAAACAACAGGGTTTAGAAATTCAATTTTATAATTGTTTAATACAATTGATAGATACTTAGAAAATACATCGTTGGTGAGCTTTGAAATATGGACATGGCTCAAAATGCGTATTTACAAAAATGGACAATGCTCAAAATTCATCATTATAAAAAATAGACACAGCAATATATCCGCCTTTTCAGTTTTCAACGCAAATTTAACGATTAAACGAGGAAATATGCTTAAATACAATCATGTAATTGCTGATATTTCGAACAATAGTTTTACTTTATTTCACAGTAAACTGTAAGTAAAACTGTCAGTTTTTTAAATCCTTAGCTATGCAACTGTCACTAGTTAAGAAGTTTTACGACCATGAAAAAATAGAGAAATTGAATTAAGTGTTTTTTTTTTTTTTTTTTTTTTTTTTATTAAACTTAATGAGTCTCTTAATATGCTTTAAACGATTTGATATTTTTGCAAATCTTTTGTGATAATACTCTGCAGATTTTACAAAGTATTAATTTTCCAATATCATTTTAGCTGAAAACTTGTTAATCGTCTTTTAGCTGGACTTAAGAAAATTAAAATATTTTCTTTATGAAGAAAATGTATTTGGTTGAATACATCATTAAGATGTGCCCTATAAATTATAAATTGTTGTTATAATTAAAAACTGGAAACAAAGAGCTAGAGACAGGCGACTTAAAAGGAAAATTGTTAGTGAGGCCATGGTCCAACATGGACTGTAATGCCAGGGAGTTAGTTATAATTAAAAACCTAGTAACTTAATTATAGTTAACTTAATTATACTATTAGAAAAGTAAGAGACCATTTTTAAGAGGGGGTTATTCATCAATCTAAGCATTAGAAAAAATGTTTAGAGGAAAATATTAAGAGAAAAAGAAAGATTTTTAGTTTCCATAAAATTATTTTTTAAACAATTTTCTATTAAAAAAAGGTGCCATTTTTTTTGTTTAATATATTTTCTTTTGTACCAAAATTATTTTTTTCTTCTATAGCTCAATTATTAAATTATTTCTAATGTTCTAGCCATTTAAATTATATTTCAAGCAAACACTTGCTTTTGGAATAGTTATATTCTTAGATAAACATACTTGTTTAGGATTTTTTGTTTTATGTAACATGTAAAAGAATGATCAAATAGCCCCTCTAAAGTTTTTTGAATATTTAAAATTCCTTTTTAATCAGCTAAGTTACAATATTAGACTCTATCCTAATAAACAATATGCCAAACTGATTAAAGCGACAGTATACATTATACCTTCATTCAGTTACAGCTTGTTGACAGCATTAGAGAAATTCTAATAACCAGCTTGTTCGGTGTTGCATATTTTGTAGGCTAATTGAAAAACCCGGCTCTTTACGAATGACGCCGGCCTGATATCTAATATTTTTAGTCATTACAATAAGCCCTATGCCGTTTAGAAATTTTTCGAGAACTATTCGACTGATTTCGATCAAATTAGTATTTTGCCATGTAAAATTACATACTTTAAAAGTATATAAAAAAAAATAGTATACCTTACTATTACAAAAAAATTTCGACTAATAATAAATAAAATAATAAAAAATATTTACTAAATAAAAAATATTTAGCTCAAAATTATCTTTGCATAAACAGAATTTATAATTAGTGCGAAATACGCAAAAAGTAAAATTAACATTACGTGGTCCAAATATTAGACCACTCTCCTGACCAAACTATGGGGAACATATTTCCCAGATTGTGGCTACCCCCTGGGGTCAGAAATTCGTATCCGTCGAAAACATTTTATGTTTATTCAAATGAAGTGCGTGCTTGTCTGGTTTCGTAACTTTAAATATTGTCTGCACTAATAAATTAGTATATTTGAGGTCACCCCTTCAAACCATTAAAATTGTTTACAAGAACGTGAAGACTCTATCTTTAGATCAATGATTATTCAAGGCGGTCTATTTTTTTTTTTTTTTTTTTGCTTAGTACATTTCTAAATTTATTTACTTCTATATACTTTCTAAAAAAGTTAATTTTGTTTAATTTTATTGCGTCTTATTCGCGTTTTTCTCTTATAATAAATGCTTAAACATTCGATCACAATTTCTGAATTATTTTTCTCTCACGCCATGCGCAAAAATTGCTTTTATCTTAAAGTTGACTATCAGTTTCCATTTCACTTAAAAGTATTTAATCAGAAACCATGATGCTGCATAAATAAACGAATACGAAATAAAAGTAAGGTCACCTTTTATAACTTTATTTGAGGCACGCTTTTATCTTTATCTGACTTGCAATAATTGTGTACCTTTTTCAATGGAATTTTGTTATCGTTGGAGAAATTAAAAAATAAGTCAAATGAATCATTCCTCGGGAGGGCTAATGTCCGTAGTATTTCCGCAGGAAACGTCTTCAGATTGAGAACGTCCCAAGCAGGAAGTCTTATTCAGGAAAGTTCTTGTCTCCTCTCTTAGAAGGGTTCTTCAACTTGGTCTCTTTTTTCTTCTTTTTTTTTCGTTATTATAATATAAGATCGTTTCATATATTGCAGAATATAAAATGCGGTAGGCTCTTTATTGTTATACGAAAGAAAAAAATATTGAAATTGTACGTGAAGCTATATTTACAAATAACATGAAGTTATTAGTAAATTAATTTAAAGAGCGTAAATAACAACCTTAATTTTGAACCAACTATTATTACTTAGAACAAAGCTTTTAGAAAAATGCATGTGGTATCCAAATTTTCATCAAACTTCATTAAATTTTTATTATTTTCAGAAAATTAAAGAACCAACTCTTTCTGGCTTAAAACATTTTTTGAAATAATTTGAATATATATATATATATATATATATATATATATATATATATATCACTCATGAGCTTCAATAGCGGCACAACTTAAAAAATCGTGGTTTTGAGATAAGTGGGTTTAAAGTTAAAGAAAATACTTCCGAGCAACGTGGTTTGAATTACCTTACATCCAGGTGACTATGTCGACCCCTATTTTCGCTTATGAGATTGCGAATTTCTGGCATGACTGGTGTATAAATCGACCGTTGGAAAAAACTATGAAAAAAAATCTAAAATTGAAAAAAAAAAGTTTACAAAATTTTCAAGCATTTATCCCCATTGCTTTCCGAGATATGATACACTTGTTCTGAAATTAAGATGCTTCGAGGCACCCGCTCAAATAAAGCAAAATAATTCTTTCTAAGCTTAATTTAAAAGCAAAACGGTGGTCAGTTAATAAGTTTGTTCAGTAAGTGCGTATTTTAACCGAGATCGTACTTTTTACTAAATAGTTACATTTAACACAGATTCTGTAGTAATTACTAGATATTCTGGTTTGGTGTTCTGTTTCAATTGTTAATTACAACAATTTTCCGAAACTGCCCTTTTCAGTTTCATTGACTGAAGCAAAGACGTCTACATAAAATTCTAACATAAAAACATAGTTCTCCATCTGTTTCTTATTAATTTCTGTTATATTTGCGGATCGAATTACCGGTATAGTATTACCCCGCCAAGTTAATTTATCTCATTGAATTCCTCATCGGTACATTCTCAATTTTCTTTTTGCAGCAAAACATTGAGTGGATAGAGTTTCTATCGATTCCAAGTAATCTTTTTAACTATCGTTTAATTCTTTACAATGTTTAAATAATTATTAAAACATTTTCCCTTTTATGTGAAATCGTATCCCTGGTAAGAGTATACTCGATTTATAACTAGTATTTTTTATTATTTTTTTTTTCGAATTTTGAATACGTTTGTTACCCAAAATAATCCACTGGCAAAATAGTGTCTCTAAAAATATTAACCAACGTACGCTGAACAGTTAAGATTTTTTCTTACACCTTGAAATATAAAACATATCAATTTTGAATCTTTCTTTTAATTCGTAATAGAATTAAAGGCTCCAGCAAGTTAGAATTTAGAAAGGGATCTGCTAATCAAAACAATGTTAAAAAAAAAAAAAAATAAATAAAATAGTGGCTCTCAAAATATTCACCAACGCACGCTGAACAGTTATGATTTTTTCTATCACCTTGAAATATAAAACATATTAATTTTAAATCTTTCTTTTAATTCTTAATAGAAATAGATAAAGGCTCCAGCAAGTTAGAATTTAGAAAGTGATCTGCTAATCAAAACAATGTTAAAAAAATAATAATTAATTAATAAATAAACAGATTAAAACATTTGTAATTAGTTTATTTCAATTTAATTTCTTTTTTCATTTCACAATTTCCGAAAAGTGCTTTTTGCATACGGGCACAGATGTTGTGCATTTCCTGTAATTCTCATTTACCTGAAAGGATGTCCTGTAAGAAGCGTAGATGAACAGGCCCCGTGCCCTACCTTTTTTTCCTCTTTCTGCACCTGTTCCTCTAGTCTAAGAAATCGATATCTACAACATATGAATGCAAGGACCATGTCATATTAGTCAATGCTCTCATTGTAATTGCTAAGGTAACAAAATAATCGATAACACATCGATAATTTATCTATAACGTTTTTCGCAGGGATGTTTCAAGTTTATTTATAATTGTGTTTATCACTTAGAAGTTATTCTTCATACCGTATATGAAATTGTGACATTTAAATAAATGGATTAGGGCCATATAGTACAAAAAGTTCGTTTCAACTAATGTTATAGTTCGCCTATAACTCATGTAACTCATTTTGGGATTCCCTTGATTCAGATTATCTCATCTTCTGAGCTATGTTCTAATCTTAGCTTTAGCAAATTAATATAATTCTCCTCTACCAGCTAAAAAAATCTACAGTTAAAAGTTAAGCCTTGTGGAAATTCTTAATCCCTTTGCCGTCGGATTAACAGTAATAGGTGTCGTAAATATGAGTAAGTGTCGCTTACCGGTGACTTATTTGTACCGATGGTTGATTTCCTCTGAGTTGGGTTAAATTGCAAAAACATCGAGAAAAGATGACGTAAGTCCACTGCGTGAATAGGGTGTTTATTGACGATAATAAAATATCAAATCAATTTAGTCAGGGGTCTGTTAACGGACCCTTCACAAAATATTTTAACTTGAAAACGGACACTTCACAAATTTTTTTATCTTCATTATTGTTTTTTTAATCAAATAAACCCTTCCCAGGAAGGGGGGAGGGAGAAAGACAGATGTAAGCGAACTAAATTTTGTCTTTGGCAGACGCTTCTTCCTTTATTCGTCCGAAATGTATTCTGCGTTTATTTTTTAAAATTTAATCTTTTTAATTATAATTTTATAGTGTTGAGCATGATCTCTTGTATGTCTTTACAATTTAAAAACTCATTGAAAAAGTTTTTTGTAATAACAGGACCCTATTTGCACAAATTCACAAAGACTGGGTCCTGGTTGAAAGAATGTGACTTAACGTTAATTTTATATTCACAAATTGCGAGTAATGTTTTCACAATTTTAAAAAAACGGACCTTCACAAAATGTCTGGACAGACCCCTGTTAGTACACTTGTATTAGTTTATTATTATTCATACCCAGAATCGTGTTTTTGGAAAAAATTTCCCAAAACAACTTAGTTATTTGAAGAAAAAAAATTCTTAGGATTAATATCAATTCAGAAAAATGTTTCATGTTTTATAATGTGATAAAGTTAGTTATATCTCTATGAAAATGGTTTATTTAATGGAGTAAAAGATTTATAAGGGACATTTTAAAATGCTAATTGTTTCATTTCAACTTACCACATTTAACTCATACGATAAAGTTTCAAATTCTAGTCAATGAATCTCTCAAAATAGTTTTAAAAAAATATGTTAATCCATTTATCCCTTCTCCCCTTGCTGTCGCTCCCAGTATTTCTTTGACTGGGGAATTTCACAATTTTCTGAGTTGAGCTTCGAATTACGAAAAAAGGAAAAAAAATTAAAATAAAAATTAAGGCTATGACACAATTGTACTATAAAAAAATAGAATTATATTTAACAAAATACGAGGTTTTGAGAACACATTTTAAATATTGGTAACATTTTTTATTTTCAGAGAGTATATGGATTGTTGTCCTCTCTAAATAACATTTAATGTAAAAAATTTTTATGGTATTAAATTTTTTATAAAAAATAAGAAGACTAGCACTTTTAATGTTCCATGATCGAAACAATTTCTCTCTAATATGTGTGCTAATTATGTTTTATTTTGTGAACATTAATGTCTCATATAAATTGTGTTGATAGGCTGATTATCGACGATAATAAAATCAAGAAATACTCTTATTAACTATCGTACTCAATTTCTGGTAAGTTTTTAGAATACTTTTTTTCTCAAAAATAATTTTTTAGAATAATTCAAATATCAGACTTTAAAAATAGAGATTATGTAACTGAAACAAGAGCTCAAAAATTCAGAAAGATTATTTTTTAATAACAATAAGCTGCCACATCTTTTTGAATTTCATTTACATTACATTAAAAGAAGGTACATAAGCCACTAAATCAGTGAGCCCTTTTTAACCTTTTTTTTATTTTATATGTCCTTTTTTTACGTGAAGTCTTTGACCAGAAGATCTTTCAACACTTGAGTGACTGTAAACTCTCCGCGCTGCTACATTTATTTACCTAGATTTGCAATCGGTGCATTTACCTCTGTTTTGAATACAGATAGTTTAGGGTCAGGTCTTCAAGGTCATAAAACCACGTTACGTTAAAATCGTCGGAAATTCGCGCGCACATTTGAATTGCGCATTTATTTTTGTTTTGACGTTTCATCTATACAGATATTTAAATGTGAAACACAAAAAAGAGAAGGATGCAATGATCAGTTTCTCTATATTGTGACTGGTAATTATTTTATCTCTAATTTATAAAATTTTCATTCAAAACAAAAACTCCTTGATCTTGAAAGCG
Source organism: Parasteatoda lunata (assembly GCA_949128135.1). NCBI lineage: Eukaryota > Metazoa > Arthropoda > Arachnida > Araneae > Theridiidae > Parasteatoda > Parasteatoda lunata. Next base: position 13,155,494 of record OX421981.1, on the reverse strand, counting down.
ACTTGCTTAAATTTCCGCCTGTTGCGCAGCGACCGTAGCGCACGTTCACCTTTTAACGTTTTATGCTCAATGTAAAATTAGAGCCAGATTTGGCGACGATTCGGTGGAGGAGAACAAGAAAATGTAAAACATTCTAAGATCTAATAATTGTGTGGAAGAATGCAACGTAATCCTGTCGTATATGCGGATATTGCTCTCTGTATTCCACGCAAAGCAACTTTATTTCTCTCCCAAAGAAATAAGTTAGGCTGAAATTGCGCATTTAATGATTCACACTGATATTTTTCGTTTATGTTATTGATATGAAAAAGGGTTTCTCTGATTCAATGTAACTCCTTTTCTTTATTAATAACTTTATTATTTTGTAGTATTATGGAAAAACTTCGTAGTTTCATTTTTCCTAACTTTTTTTCAGTTTTACTATAAATATTTATTTTTCTCATTATACTGCCTATACACGCGGTAAATTTAAGGCATTAATGTTTGCAAAATTACATTACAACAACAAAATTAGCTCAAATAAACGAAGTAGACAAGCAGAGGATAAAACAAATTCCAACACCAGAGTCGCAATACTAATTATTCTTGCTTAACATTAACGACAGTACTTGCATTTAGTACTAAAATGATCGTCTTTATCTCGAATGTATTTTCTGTGCTATTGCGTTATTTTTTCTATCAGCACAGAAGGGAATCTTATTTTAGATTAATGTTCATCTCCATATATGTATAGTTTTAAATCTTCTCAGAGAGCAAAAGTACCCTTATTCAGGGATGTGGTCAAGAACTCATTTAAAGGGGTATTTTCAGGAACAACTCGTTAAGTGTTCAAAACAAGTCATGAAAAATGGCTATTTCATTTAAACAGTTTCTTTAACGTCAAGTGGGGTTCCTTAGCACTATTTCTTTGAGGGGAAACTTTGAGGGGAAGGACGTTAAATTAAATCTTTTTAATATCGCAATTTAGGATTTAATTAAAAATATAATAGATGCTTGCACACAAATGGTTACAAATATTGTAAACACAGAGCTGTTTTAAACTTTTATATAAATGCTTTCCATATTTCAAGCTTAAAAATAAATTTCTAGCATTTAATCAATAAATCGCTCCTTTAAATGTTTTATTTTGTTATATATAATCCAGAAAATTAGCTTATGGGGGGGAAAATAACAATGTTTCAAGAAGAAAATGTTTAGATTACTATCTAATACTTTCTAAGTTTTATTTTATTTTTAGTCATTAACTTTTTAAGTCGTTCTTCTTTTAAAACACCTGCTTTATTAATAAAAATTAGAAAAAAACTAATGTTAAAAACAACAAACTAACTAAGTTAAACCACGAGGCTTCAGAGATAGCGTAAAAAAGAAAATGAATATTTTTTAATTCAAAAATTCCTAAGTTTTAATTTTAAGTGACACAGTGAAAAATTGCTTTACTTGTCTTTAAATATTTTATGCATGATACAAAATAATAAAACTGTGTAGAAAAATAAAAAATTTGTCAACTAGACTACGAATTTTATTGACTTAAAAACTATGGATTTTGAATTCAAAACCATTTGCAGTTTTAAACTGACAATGGCTTTTTAAACGTCAACAAAATAAGATAAATATTGCTTCACATTTGTTAAAAATTTACGTAAAAACATTCATTCGAATCTCAATGTGAGGAAAATTTGAATGTATTATAATGTTGTAATTCAGATGATAATTAAATTTAGAAAGTAGATCAAACAGCTATAGTGTGAAATTTACAAATTACAAAAGTATTAGAAATTGAAAAAAATATTAAAAATAAATATTATATAAGTATTAGAAATTGCAAATTAATTTAAATAATGAAGGATGCACAGTAAAACATAAAATTTTTATTGGAAGACAGAATTTTTTTTTTTATAAAATTAAGATTACTTTTTAAGAGAACTTTTTAAATTTGACACCAGATGTTTAAAAAATATCTAATTTTTAAATTATCTATAAGTTTTCTGATTAGGAAGAATTACTTATTTAATATAGGATGTGTAAGCAAATTAAAGCTAAGGTGTAAAATGATTTCATGAAATTTGTATTTTATGCCTGAAACATTTATAGAAAATTTGTTGAATGGTCACAAAAATAACAAGTTTCATAGATTTTCGATATATTTTGGGTTTCATCATAAAAATTTAGATTAAAAAATATTAAATTTAAACCGCACCACAATTTAACTTTTATTTACTCAATGCCAAATAACTATTGAAATTAAACTCTTTTAATTTTACAATCCAATTTTCGATTAGGAATTTTGTCTTATTTTCTGACAGAATCCGTTATTTCGAACTTGTAACCTGATTTTGGAAGGTCCTTGAAATAAAAGTAGCAAAATTAAGATGAATAAAATATGTTTGTAATGATTACGTTATCTTAAGATTATATCCTACTATAACTTCTATCAAATTTAAAGCTTAAATAAACTGAAAGGTAATTTAAAAAAATTGAAATTAAAAAGATTTTTAGAACTTCTGTTTAAAACACGTTTTGTTTTTGAATAAATATTAATCACTCATTACTTTTGTTTAGGAGTTAAAATATTTAGAATTTATTCTTTTAAAAAAATGAGATTATGCAATTTCTTTGTTTTGATCCTTACTCTTTAAAATTTGAATTTGTTATTTGAATTAAACCAAATCAAAGATTGTTTTCAGATAGAGTATCATCCTCTCATTTTAACCCTTAGCAAACAAATGCTAACAAATCTCTAAATTTCCTTCCTTTCACGGTCAAAAATTAAACATATGTTTTGTTTTAAAGAATTAAAATTTTTAGTTGTATTTACTTAGAGTTAAATTATTCTGATAGGTACGAACATAATTTTTAAATTTTTTCCTAGTGTGTACGAAAATTCCTTCAAGCGGTGGCTTTTCTTTTAGAAAAATATATTCGCTCGTTAATTGTGATGAATAATATCTTTATCTGATATCTTGTTTAATATCCATACTTACAGCGTGAAAAAAAATTGTTTCGTATAATTGAAAGTTCGCTCTTATCTTCACAATGTTTTTATTTATTTTTATTTTTTTAAGGACCAATTTTTTTCATACGGAGTTCTTCTAAGAGTTGTTATGTAATATTACTCTCTATGTGATTTTAATTTTATTACAGTTATATTTGCTATTTAGCGAAAATGGTATATACGAAACATTTTGTTTATCCAAAAAACAGTTTTTTAAATCACGTTTGGATAGTAATATTAATTCTAAATCACGAAAGATGGTGAAAATTTTATAACACAATCTTTAAATTTATCTAAAATAATCTTTCAAAGCCCTATAAAAAATTCTATTGTTCTAGAGTGTGCTTGTATTTGCAACGAGCAGCTCAATAATTGATAAACTTACGACTATTTTAAACTATTTATCTTGAACACAGTTTTATAATTAAAACTATATATATATATATATATATATATAATATAGTGTCAAAAAAATTGCATAATGGAATATAATGTACAATGAAAGTGTATATATAAATATATCTTCTTCTAGGCACTACAACCCAGAGCAGGCTAGGGTTGCCCCAAGGAGCTTTTTTTTTTTCAGTCGAAGTCCGTCAAATGTTTTTATTGTTTTCAAAACTTACCGTGATATGAAATTTTGCAGAACTTTTGTTCATTGATTTTTTTTTCATTTGATTGTAATTAAAAGTAATAAATAAGAAAATTTATTTTTAAAGCATTGAGTTTAAAATAATATATAATTAATAGTACACTATTTCCTCTATACTCATTGGGTCTTTTCATTCCCATTTCAACATATTTTTTTCCCTCAATTCATTTTTTTTTTTTTTAAGATTTTAATTAGGGTTATTTTTTTTCAAAATAAATTAAAATTGTTACTTTTATGGAAAATATTTTCAGATACATCAGTAGTTTAAAACATCAGTTTTTGAATTTTTGACGTTCATAAAACTAAGAAAAATGGACTTTTTTTATAATTAATAAAAATTTATACATGAGCAAGTAAAATTCAAAAAAAGGTGGGGAGAAGAAAAAAATCACGTATTTTTTATTTATTTATTATTATTATTTTTTTAGTTAAATTAAATATTTTTGGTTTATGTTATTGAAATCATTGAAAATCTTAAATTCGAAAAATTAAATGCATTCCTTAATCACACAATCTAATTTTCCTTTTTCTAATATTTTTTAATAAATAGTTTTCTAAAAATATGTACTCCTAATTTAATTGAATATTTATTAGGGTAGATAAAGAAAATTCAGTTCACTGCACAAATGGAAATAATGAACTCTGTGACAAATCTTCCGCAACTTTGCTTTTGCAATTGAAAATGGCTTATTATCCTTTGAAATTAGTTTTATTCTAAATTAGCTGATTAACACAGAGAAGTTTCTATGTTTTTCTCTAAATTTCCAAAACAATAACAAAAACCGGATTCTCGCCAACTTTTGGCGAGTTAAATGAAACGTATGACCCTGCATGCAACCCTTCTTTATTGATAACAAGAAAATACGATAAGCTGGCGTCGAGGCTGTTCAATAGCTCACCACACTCATAACATGGCGGGCTAGCTTGCTAGCGCCCCTTGCTGGTGCTTCCAGCGAACTGGATAGACTATAGCAAAACAAAGTAAGTGGATATCATCATAAACCCAGTTCTAAAAGAAAAAAAAATGGCATTCAAAAATATTTAATCTGCAAAAATTTTGCTTATAGAAAATAAAAAAGTTCAGAAATTTAAAGGAGGTGTAAGCTAAAATTACTGGTGGGATTTTAGCACAAATTTAATTTTTAAAAACTAAATTAATGCATTTATATTTAAATTTTCGAAAAAAGGATGTACATTTTTTTAGGAAAGGTAGAATAATTATTTTTTAAAAACAAAAAAGGAAAAGGTTTGATTCTATTAATATTTGTAATATTTATTTCCAAGTTAACATTTTGTTCTAATAGTGACTTGAAGTCTGTGGAAAAATAGATTTATTCGCAGTTAAAGAGTTTATTTACATTGAATTTATTTTGTTTCTATTATATTGGTAGATAAATATTTATATTCATATTAAAACATAACTTCTTGATATCTCAAACATTCAAAGATTTTCTGAAAACATGCATCTTTACAAAATTCACAATATATCTGTATATAATATTAAAATAAAAAGTTAGTGATACCATTTAAATCAACACAAATATGAGATATTTTTCATAAACAATTTTTTCTTTCAAAACTTTGAGTTTAACAAATAAAATTTTTCATTGCATTTCTTAAACACGTTAAAATAAGCTAACTTGTATTGGTTTCGTATTGAAAATTCTAATTTTTTCCCCCTAATGGCTTTTTCCCCTAATTTGCTATAATTTTATAAATGCGTATATTAGAATAATTTTGGAAATCGCATAAATGAGCAGTTTATAGAGTAGAAAAAGCGAACTACATTTTTTCTGTATTTCTTATACTTGTAATATTATTATTAAATCCTTTATACCTTTTTATAAACTTAAATTAACAAATTGTGTTAAACTCAATTTTGCGGATAATAATTTGTGATTTAAATTCTTCTCCAACTAATTTTTTTTATGTGGAAATTATTGTTCAGCCAGTCTTGTAATAAAATAATTTTTCTATTCATGAAAAAAATGATCTACTTCTGTTTCAACGATTTCATTTTAAAATTAGATTTTACTTTATAATGTCACTCAGAATATTATTAGACCGACGTTTTAATTATGACTTTCTTCTACAATTTTATTCCCTCTGTTTTTTTTAATCGCATTTAAAACCATTTAAGTAATCTTTAAGAAACTTTGTCTTATTTTACTAGAGATTGAGGAAGTTAGAAAAAAAATAGTAGTTTTTCTTCAGCATTAAAATAATTAAAAATTCTTTAAACAAAGCATTTTTATTATCTATTATTATATAAACTGCATTATTTTTTAAACATGCAAAAATAAATAATAAAGTTTACTAATCACTGTTATATGCTTGTCATACCTTGATATATATTTATTAACAGGTACCGATTTGCAGATCCTAATGTGCTAAGGTACTTTACAGAGTTTAGAAAAACAATACTAATAATCTTAATATAATTCCTACTCATAACGTATGCATAAAATATTTATGTCCTTAAAATATCTATTCTATACAATTATGAATTGTTAATTTGTTTAAAATATAAGTTTGTGTATTAAACAATGGATTAAGACCCAATGGCATTTGCCCCACTGTCTTAGCTAATTACAATCAAAATGTATTGCTATAAGTGTGATTTATTTATTTATTTATTAATTTTTTAATTTTCTTTGTCGGTATGTATGAAAATGTCACATTTTAGAGCTCAAAGGTTTAATTTGATTTGTAAGATATTTTTTATATATTTTTAAATAATTTTTTTGTCTGAGAGTTTAAAATAACTGAATTTTTGTAGAAATGTTGTAAAAGCATTGAACCAATTTGTATATTCTGTTACAAAAGAGACTTACTAATTGCAGAATTTTTATAAATTTGCAACTAAATATTATAAATAGGGCTTCAAAGAAAAATTTAATGAAAGTTAAATTATTTTAATTATCTTCGATGACTTGATATTTTTAAACAATAGTTCATTTGAGGGAAAGATTACAATTTTTTTATTAATTTGATTTAAAATTTGATATATAAAAAATTTGATTTTCTTTTTAAAAATTATTCGATCCTTGTATTTATATTTTTTTCCATCTGTGTTTGGGATGCCATCCATTGCAATGAACGAACTGCAAGCCACAAGCTATCATGTTCGTTTTTAAAACTTATATACAAAATATAAACAAATAGCACGATATTATTTGAGGCATCTCTCAAGTTAGTAAAAGTTGAGTTAAAAATAACTTGCTTGAATTGTTTTTTTATGTGTGTCAATGGACGGAAACTCGTAAAAAGTTTGAAATCAAAACTGAACTTTTGCTTTTATTTTCGATTCCATTTCAAGGTTTAGTTTCGTTTTTAAACTTATGTCTAAAATAGAAACAAATATTCTGATATCATAATACTTGTTTCTTTTCTTAAACACATCGGAATACTTGTTTCGTTTTTAAACACATCGGAATACTTGTTTCGTTTTTAAACACATCGGAATACTTGTTTCGTTTTTAAACACATCGGAATACTTGTTTCGTTTTTAAACACATCGGAATACTTGTTTCGTTTTTAAACACATCGGAATACTTGTTTCGTTTTTAAACACATCGGAATACTTGTTTCGTTTTTAAACACATCGGAATACTTGTTTCGTTTTTAAACACATCGGAATACTTGTTTCGTTTTTAAACACATCGGAATACTTGTTTCGTTTTTAAACACATCGGAATACTTGTTTCGTTTTTAAACACATCGGAATACTTGTTTCGTTTTTAAACACATCGGAATACTTGTTTCGTTTTTAAACACATCGGAATACTTGTTTCGTTTTTAAACACATCGGAATACTTGTTTCGTTTTTAAACACATCGGAATACTTGTTTCGTTTTTAAACACATCGGAATACTTGTTTCGTTTTTAAACACATCGGAATACTTGTTTCGTTTTTAAACACATCGGAATACTTGTTTCGTTTTTAAACACATCGGAATACTTGTTTCGTTTTTAAACACATCGGAATACTTGTTTCGTTTTTAAACACATCGGAATACTTGTTTCGTTTTTAAACACATCAGAATTTTAAATATATTTCGTTTTTAAGCATATCAGAATATTTGTTTATTTTGTTATTGTTCAAGAAATAGTGGTTTGTGAATATTCATTCGCTACATATGAAACGTATTTTTTAATTGAATTTTAATATCTCTAGATATAATATAATACTTAATTTTTGTTACTGTTTAGATCAGGTGGGGTGAAATTTGATTTATTTAGAAGATAGGAAGTTATTAGAATAAAAATAATCAGTCTTTACTTTGTTATGGACTCTCAGTTAAAGAAAAAGTTTTCTTCCAAAATTCATTTGCTTTTAAAATATTTTGTAGTAATCTTTCTAGAGATTAATTATTTCACAATTCTTTAACTCTTAAATAAATTGTGTTTTATTTCACATGATATACAACATGCAATATTCTTTCGATTATTTTCATTGAGTTTTGCTTTAATTTGAAAGCTTTATTTAGCGCTTTGAATTCCACCAAAACTGCTACCACTGCAAATAACATTTACATTTGTAATGTGTTTGAGTGTTATGCAAAAATTATCTATGAAAGAAGTTCATTATAAAATGCATAATAGTTCATCAACTCAGTTGGTGATTCTGTAAGACACCATTTATTTCTTCAAAAAGTCTGATTTTCATAGACTTTAAATATGTTTTAACTTAAACTATTTAAAAAGGATATCATTTTATTAAATAATGCCTGATCACGTCGACCTAGTTTTTGTGTCCTATACTAGAGCTTTGACTTGTGCACTAGAATAAATGTTTTTTTATACATTTTTAAATGTGTATTAGAATTGAATTTTGCTTCGGGTTTTTATTAGATATTTCGATTGAATGAAAAATCTCTCAATTCAAGGAATATGTTTTTCATTTATCTAACTGCATAACAATTATCAATACACTTAGTGTTATGTATTATTTAAATAATAAATTTTATAGATTATTATAGGGTAGTGTAGTTTGCTATGCTACAAAATGAAATTTAAGGAAAGTCCCTGAACATTTTTAACCTTTTTAAAAAGTACAAAAACTACTTATAAAATCGCTTGAGTACTATTCAATTGTTCAAATAATTTTGTTTAATTTTATTGCATATTTTTGATGATAGAGCAAAAAAATAAAATGTGAGATAAACTTAGTTTTTTATAAAAAATAAAAAAAACTCCATTAATACTTAAGCTAGGTTTACGAACTTTATGCAGTTATTGTAAATAACCAAAGTAATCGATATAAGATAAAAGCTTATTGCTTGATTTTCTGCATAGGGTGTTTAAAAATACTTGTTTTGTGACGTAATTTATTGTCGGTCCCTCAAACCTTTTAAAGCTTTAAACCTTACTGCTAATTATGAAAAATCGCACGAACCAAACACCTCTAAATTACAAAATAATCCTCTAAGTGTTTAAGAAATTTTAAAAAAAAGTATCAAAAACTGAAAATGACTCTTCCATTATTGTACGGTAGTGTATATATGTATATACACTGCTGGACAATTGCTAAGGATGGACCCAAATGGCTGCATATTGCATAAGATTTTAAGCTTGAATAAAAGCCTTGTAAAATAAAAGAATCCCAGAATGTTAGGACATTAAATAAAATAAAAAAGATAATTTATTATACTCTGAAGCCTAGAAGGTATGAAATGTGTTCAAAGAGAAAAATTGTCATCTTTTACTAAAAACGTGAAATTGAAAAAAATTTCAAACACCATTTGTAGGCATACTGGAGTAAAATGTTCATAAGAGATATGACCACCATGAAAAGCATGGACCTCGTGGCATGCTTTATGCAAGAGTATGCGGCAGCTGTTATAGCAATTTGTCTCATTTCTCTGTCAGTGCTCGGATGAGGGTGTCCTTGTTTATTGCAGGGCATTCTCGATTAGCAACACTCCTCCACGAAGCATCCCACATATTTTCAATAGGATTCAGATCTTGAAAACGTGCTGGACATACGAGGCGTTGAATGTCCTCTCTCTGTACCCACTGCTCGTTGCGTTGTCGTTCAAATAAAATAAAAAATTATCACCGGACAGCACCACGGGACAAGCTCACATGAGGCAGCAGAACTAGCCGGGCTAACCATGGGAGGTTCTCGTGGTCTTCCTCTAAATGCAACACAAATGTGGATTAGCTCAATTCAAAAGTTCTCCACGAAGGCAAATTTCTCCCAATACTTGATCCAGGAGTTTCCTTGTCTTCTTGATTTGGTTCAGAGTTACAAGGCTGTAGTGTTGAACATCAGTAGTCTTAAACCCGAAAAATTTTGTCGGCTGTTCATTGACGTTAATAAAATATAAATGAAATGTCTGCTTCAATCAAAAGTTACATTAAAATAACGATGAATCTATCACCATATACAATATTTAGAAGAAAATAAACTCCTCTGGTATGAAAAACTAATGGTATGGAAAAATTGCTCCCAATACTTAATTCAGGAGTTCCCTTTTCTTCTGGATTGGGTTCAAAATTACAAGGCTTATGGAGTTGAACGTCAAAAAATTGGTTTGGCTATTCAACGACGGTTATAAAATATAGTGAAATAAAATCATAATGCCATGTTATGGGCTGGATATCTATACCAAATCCTGATCGTGTCAAAAATATAACTCTTCGAAAAAAGAAAAAAAAAAAGAACAAGGTTCTTTTCTAATTCTTAGCCGTATGTAATTTCATGAAATCCATGTAAACTGTTAACAATCATTAAAAGCACAATTGCTTTTTATAAATTTACAGAACAAGACACTCTCTTCGATTCTCATAAATAAAGTATTTTATTTTCCTTTCAAAGATATCAAGTTATGGTGAAGATTGCCTTTAAGGTCCTTTTTTTTTTTTCAATTTCGAATTAAACAATGTGTAATACTAACTCTGGCTAAAGAAAAACTCTCTAAGCGTGTTCCAGATTTCTCGAATTCAATCAATCTTTTATTGGCAAATTTACACATTTAGCTAAATTTTATCTCTATTATCTTTATCTCTATTATGTCCTCTTTTATCTCTATTATCTTTCTCTGTAAAATTTAGGATGTGATTTTCGCGGACCGAAAAAATCACTTAACAATGTAACGAGTTTTATTAGAATACTGAAACAAAATTCATTCAAATTTATGAAAATTAAAATTCATCTAATTTTTGTTTTATAAAACAAATACCAAGCATATATTTTTGTTGAATGATGTATAAACAGGGTGCGTAGCGTTTTTAAAAAGTGCTTAAAGGTGCTTATTTTTGATTAATGTTTTTTAAAAGCTCTTAAAGGTGCTTTTTTTATTTGGCGTTTGTAAAAAGTGCTTAATTTTTTATGTTGTAAGAAGAGATTTTTGCTTTGCCGTATCGATTATCTTCCTAATTACAAAAAATTCATGATTTTTATAATTTTCTCTGCAATATTTATCAGAAACTAGTTATTTTATCATGATTATGTAAAGTTCTTGAAAATGTTTTTGAATTTTATTGATTTTATGTTTATAAAACAAGAATTTTTAAAGGATAGAAAAAAAAAAATTTTGTTACTGCACAGATCCTAGTTATGATTTTTTGTTTTGTTTTTGGAAAGTGATTAAAAAATTTTTTTGAGTGCTTAAAAAGTACTTAAAATGTGCTTATTTTTTGATGAAAAATCTGGCTACGCACACTGTATAAACTTTGCTTTAAATATAAAAACAAATTTGTCTTCTATCTGTCGTTTAATCAAGCTAACAAACGTTAATTGTTTCACAAACGTAATTTGTGAAATGAAATGTTGAATGAGAATTGCTTTTCACGTTAGTCTTGCATTCACTTAGAAATGATTTTTCGCAAATTTTGCATTTTATTAAATTTAAAGAAGAAAGCATTATTATTTAAATGTATTTTTGTCAAATCCGTATATTATGTCTTATCATAATAATAAAGAATATAATTTGCTGTACAAATTTATACAGATTCAACTCTGCCAGGGAATGTAGTTAGATACGAGATTGCTATACAAAATGTATAAATACTAGTTCCAATACTTTCGTTGCATATATGGTACTCTTCTGCATATTTTAGGATGAAATTGATAACTTTTTTTATTCTTTAGTCAATCCCAGTGCTAGTTGTAAAAGTCGGATAAATATTTTTAACAATGTGTACTATAATTTTTCTTCTTTCCGAAAACTGTAAATTCATTTTGCTCTAAGTTTTGTTTACATGTTTTTCTTTAATTATTTTTAGATTATCATTTCATAATATTCCAAAATAGTATTTTTTATATATTTCAGGTTGGCTCTTCCATAATTTGAGGCAGTTCTCATAATGGCATCACCTACTCCTTCTTTGCCAGATTCCTCATTATTTGGCTCTCCACAGCTTAGTTCATTTGGAGATCAGACGCAGCCTGAAAGTTTGGGAACTGAGTGTAGTCTTTGTCACGAAACTTTCACTGTTCCAAAAGTTTTGCCGTGCTTGCACACATTTTGCCAGCCTTGTCTTGAAAAGGTACAAGAAAATCATGACAAATTAACATGTCCCAAATGTGAGCAAGATTGTTCTTTACCACCTCAAGGAGTATCCGGTTTTCCCTCCGATTACGCAATCAGCAACGTTTTAGAGACATCTACTTTAGAAGGATCACCATTATCTTGCACGGGCTGCAAGACTAAAGACACACACGCTGTAGCCCGCTGTTTCGATTGTGCTAATTACTTGTGTGGAAACTGTGTCATGGCTCATCAATATATGCATTGTTTCGAAGGTCATCACGTTGTAAATCTTAAAGAGCAATCGAGCAAAGACGATTTTAAGACTGATAAGCTCCTTTGTTGTCCACGTCACAAGACTGAAACATTAAGATTCTTTTGCAGAACTTGTAACATACCAATATGCAAGGAATGCACAACTACTGATCATCCAAAAGGACTCCATGATTATGAACACATATCAGACATTGGTGCAAGGCAAGTCGAACAGATTGCAGAGCTTGTTGATCAAAGCAAAGCCAAAACTAATGATTTAAGAAATGCTGCCAAATCAGTTGATCATCTGTCTTCTCGCCTTCAAATGCAATATCATAAAGCTCAGGCTGAAATCAATGATACGTTTAATTTTTACTGCTCTGTATTGGAAGAACGCAAAGAAGAACTCATGAAAGAACTTGAAGACCTCTACAACACAAAAATGGTTTCATTAAGCTTGATAGATAATAAAGTGCAAGAAATGGTCGATAATGTTAATCATATATCCAGTTTTGTCGATCGCATCATGAAGTTTTCTAGCACCACAGAGATCTTGGTTTTCAAGCAACTTCTTGATTCAAAGCTACATTGCGTAATCTCTTACAATCCTGATGTAAATATGCAGTCTATTGATCTTGAGTTCCTGTCCAATTACCAAGCCATCCAAGTTGGTGTCAGAAACACTTTTGGATATATTCGGCATAGCTCTGAGGGTGCTCCTGCAACTAAACCGCAACCAATAGCACGACCAAATGGTGTAGTCAATTCGGATCGCTCTTACCAAAATGGACATGCGTATGAGTCTAACATTATATCCAAAAGATTTGGCTCTGCAAATAGCCTGGGACCTTTTAATACTAGCTTGAGTGACATTAGTCCTTATGAAAAATGGTCTAGTGGACCAACAGATATCTTTCAAAACGGCTCAAGTGACTCGTTTCATTTGAATGTTGATCCAGTTATAGACTTTACTTCTAAATTCATTTCTGCTAGTATGTATCCCCTGAAATCCCAAATAAAAAGACAGAAAATGATTTACCACTGTAAGTTTGGTGAATTCGGGGTAATGGAGGGTCAATTCACAGAGCCAAGTGGTGTTGCTGTTAATGCACAGAATGATATCATAGTTGCTGACACCAACAATCACAGAATCCAAATCTTTGATAAAGAAGGACGTTTTAAATTTCAATTTGGAGAATGTGGTAAGCGTGATGGGCAACTTCTTTATCCCAACAGAGTGGCTGTGGTTAAAACTTCTGGTGATATCATTGTCACTGAAAGGAGCCCTACGCACCAAATACAAATCTATAACCAATATGGACAGTTCGTGAGAAAATTTGGAGCTAATATTCTTCAACATCCACGTGGGGTAACAGTTGATATTAAAGGACGTATAATTGTAGTTGAGTGCAAAGTTATGAGAGTAATAATATTTGATCAACTTGGCAATGTTTTACAGAAGTTCGGATGTTCTAAACATCTGGAATTTCCTAATGGAGTGGTTGTAAATGATAAACAAGAAATCTTCATCAGCGATAATCGGGCGCACTGTGTAAAAGTTTTCAATTATGATGGTGTATTTCTTCGTCAAATCGGAGGAGAAGGCTTAACAAATTATCCTATTGGTGTTTGTATTAACCAAAATGGCGAGATTTTAGTAGCAGACAATCATAACAACTTTAACATAACAATATTCACTCAAGATGGACAGTTAGTGAATGCGTCAGAGAGCAAAGTAAAACATGCTCAGTGCTTTGATGTAGCGCTTATGGACGATGGTTCTGTCGTTCTTGCAAGTAAAGACTATCGCTTGTATATCTATCGTTATATGCAAATCCCTGGCCTTGGTATTTAACGGAACAAATCACGTTGTTGTATTTAAAATGTTACTCAGTTATTGCCTTTTGGAACTTTGGCAGCTGTTGCAAAATTAAACTGCAAAATAAAAGGAAGCTATTGGAAGATATATGAATGTGGCAGGGTTGATGTTTGAATAAGCATTTTCAGTATTTCACGCTAAGTTGAATTGTATACCAATATTTATCTATATTACTGTATTCCACTTGAAATAATTACATAGTTTAGTGAAAAGCTTGGAATATTAATGAAAGTTGATCCTTTCTGTCTAAACTGTTGAAATAACTCTCCTCTTTTGAATTTTAGCTGAAGTTACAAGAGACCCCTTCCCTAAGCTTGTCACTGTCAATACAGATGTCACTTGTTAGAGAAGGGGCGCACTCAAAACCCTATAACTAAAAAATTTTAAAGTGTCCTCTAACTTTACAGATGTTACGTTGGATATGAGATTACATAGTTACTTTAAAATGAATATTTTTTGCAGTTATCAAATGGTATTATTGGCCTTAGTCATATAACCAGCAGCTACTATTGATACTTCCATTGCTTGTTCCGATAAATTTTTTGCTATGTTAAATATAAGGATGTTTTAATATTTATTTATTGAAAATGAAATAACTTTTTAATGATAAATGGTCAAGCCAAAAATGAAACATTTCCTGTGATCTCTTTGAAGATTGGGGCCACTTGTTGAAAAACAGTTGTTGATCACTCTGCCAGCCTGAATTTTTTGCCTTAATAAAAATGCTTTTGGACTATAGCATCTACCTTTGCCTTTGTGGCCTGGTTCTTGAATCGGGTCTGTTCTCTTCCAATATTGTGCAGGCTTTTTTTTTCTCCTGTACTGTCTATTTAGATGAACTTCCAGGTTTTTATGAGTTATGTTTAACATGGGTGCCAATTTCCCTGTTAATTTTATTAAACTTTGTGTTGACTTATTTATTATTCACTTCTCGTTCTTATAGATTTTTAAATATTGTGTGAAACATAACCGTTATATCAAGATCTGATAGTTGCATCTCCGAGTCTAGTAAATTTTTGCCTCGGCCTACTCAGTCTGTTGTATTCCAGATATTTAAGCATTTAACTAGTTAATTATGAGCAATGAAAACAAGTTAAAGTTGTGAATTTGAAAGAATTAGTTTTGTTTATTGTTTAAAATTTGTAAGCTTAATAATCGCACTGATTAATTGATGGACCAAGTTAATGGATTAAACTGATCTTTTTTAATAGCGAAGATATTGTAGTGAGGCATGATTTGTATTTGTATCTTTTAGTTGTAACGTGTCTTGCCTATACTATACAATCATATATATAAATATTATATATATATTATATATATATATAAGTCAATGTTTACTCGTATGTTACTCTTAACGTGAAGAAAAAATAGAAATTTGTATTTTTACACTGGTCTTTATAATACTGTTTAAACATTGGCCAGTATGCCAGAGAAAGAGCACTCTTTTCTCCACCAAAGAAAGATACATTGTTTGAGCACATTTTTATAGTAGCAATAAATGCTGAAAATATTTGTAGAGAGAGATTTTAACTTTCTGTGAAGTTTTGCACTTTTATTTTTTGTTTTATATTTATTAAATTGCTTATTATATTGGCAGCAGACTTAAATTTTTTTATTATTTATGGTTGTGTAGTTGGCAGTTGATTTATTGTTTGTTATTTGTTCAATTAAGTTAAATACAATCATTCACATTAGATGTTTTAATGATATTTCTACCTCGATGAGTTTTGCAATAATTTTAGTTCATTCCTTTTATTTTTTATTTATTTCTTATTTTGTTTGCCAGGTTGGTTTTAATAATTTTGGAATGATTGTTACTATTTGTGTATTTTTTTCTTCAAAATAAATGATCTCAAATTTGATACTTATATCTTAAGAATTGTAATAAATTTTATTACCATGTATTTAATATAACTTATTTTTTTAATGTTCTAATTGTTTGTTTTACCACTTGATTTTTTGACCATTTACTCATTTTAGAGTGGTCTTATATATATATATATGCTTAATGTTGCACTCACAAGATATGTGTGAATATATTCAGTTTTTCATAAAATGGAATTAGCAATTTTGCAAAGTGTTCTAGTTGAGTAGTATGCATTGTAACTATTTGTTTTCACAATGTTTCAGTATGTAGCCAGTCAGTGCTTTTTTACACCGTGTTTGAGGTATTTTCTGATGACAGTAATTTTTGTACATGTCTTTTACAGTAATGTATGTTGTAAAAATTTAAAAAAAAAAAATCGAAGTTACATTGGAATCACATATTTTGGTGTTTTAAAATAGCCTTTTTAAACTTGTTATGCAGTGTTTATTTACACGTGCATTTAAATGATTTTTTGCGATCAATACAACTAGTTGCATTAAATGTTCCGCTGTTGAAAACTTCCAGAGTTTTTGTACCATATGAAGCAAGTTTAATTTTGTGAAATTTTAATTTTCGCACAATGGCTGACAAGTTAGTAAAAATGAAATTTAGTATTGCTTGCACAATGTTAGAACTTATTTTTGTACTCTACTGAGACTATTTTTTCTACGTATTTTTTGGCCACCACTTTTGTAATCGCATAACGTGATGGCTATTTTTTCTTTTGTCAGCCGCCTGTGCAGGCTCAATTTTCATTGTTCTGAAATTTGACAGATTTTTTGTGTTAAGTTAATGGTTATGCTGTTTTGTTAATTTTTATTAAATTTTTCGTGTGTTAAAATATAAATGTTACTTACATACTATGTATTACATCATTATTCAACATATCTTGTAAAAGTGGTAGTGTTTGTATTGTATGTGTAGATTAATTATATACCCTTAGATGTTTAGTCACAAACGCCAGGTCTTCTCCACTATGCAATTGCTTCTTCTTTTTCTAGTTTTTTAGCTTTAGAATGGAACAAATTGTATTTTGCCTTGGCAGTTTTTGATAATCGTGTTGAATATACAGATCTGTTAATTCTCATGTTGGCTACTTTTTTGAAACAAAATCTGGTTTTTTTTTCTGTGGAGAAACCTGTTTTCCATGAAAAAAAAGTAGTTTAATATCCTATAAATGTGTGTATTTATACTGGACAACAAAAACAAAAGTAAAAAGAAGCTTAATATTTTAAAATTGCATATATGAATCATTGTGCATGTGTTGTGATTGATTGAATACATCTTTATAGTGGTACAAGAGCTTATTACACAGTTTTAGTGTACATTCCATTTTTTTGAAATACAGTATTACACTCTCGAATTCTGCCATCACATGTGACAAAAAATTACATTTTTATTTTTTTTTATTTTTTTTTATTTTAGTTTTTTTTTTTGCAGATGTGTGTACATAATAGGCTTCCAGAGCCTAGAATGTTGGTAAGGTGCTCATTATTGTTTGCCCAATATCAGGTGCTTTGTAGTGGATTTTTTTAAAACTTTTTAAAATCATTGATTGATCAAACAATAGGAAGGAAAAGTATTTTCATAAGCACGTCATAGAAAACAAATTTGATAATTTAGCCATTGTACATTGAGACCAATTACTGTTTTTTAATGTTTTCTTTTACCTGGCTTTACCCAATTTACCCAAATATTTATTTATACTTATTTATTAAATCACTTTTGTGAAAAAACTTATACAGGCTTGGAATTGAATTACCGGCCTCGCTTTCTCATGACTAGTCAATAAAGTTATTAATTCTGTTGATTCCTGTTGAAGGAATGACTTGTTTTGTTGTTAAATCAGCTGTTAATATAATTTGTCTCTACATTTTTTAACTTAAATCCTTTTGAGAAAAATTTTATGCACTTATAGATAAACTCTAAGTGCCGTGGTAAATCTTCTGCCACATTTTCTTTCCAAAAAGTCATTTTTATTCATTTGTTTGTTTTAACTTATAACATTTCAATTCATGAAGTATGTTTTATTGTCTTTCATATGTTTGTTATTGTACTACTACTGCATTAAATAAAGTATTTTTTTGTTTTGCTGAATAGTGTCTTTTACACTTTTAAGTAATTTTAAAATTTTAGTATTGATACACTAATAAATAAATGGTAAAAAAAAATTGTTATTTTTTTATTTCGAGTTGCTTTTTTAAAATGGTCTGAATACACTTTTCAAAAAAAGTTGTAATGCTGTGACTCTCAACGTTACTTAAAATTGTATAAAAATCATTCTGACTGAAGAAAAAATCTTATTGAAAGAGATTTTTTCTCATTTAATGAACTTTATTCCATTTAATGAACTTTTTTTACGTCATTTGAACTTTAAATTTTTTTCCTAGCTTTGAAAGTTCATTAAATGACGCTGGTCAAAGATACTCTCAATGTTCAAAGATTGTCATTTATTTACGCTTTAATTAAAATATAATAGATCTTGAAAGATCTATTATATTTTAATAATATAATAAATTTTGTAATATAATAGATTTTGAAAGAAAAAAAAGTCAGGAGGACTGTAAAGGCACAACTTTTTCTTAGACTTTTTGGTGCAGCGTCTTGTATTTTATTTTCCCCTCTTTATTTGAGTTCGAACCGTGAATTAGCTCTCAGAGGTTCAATTTTAAAAAAAATCGCGTATATATGTTTTTTTAATTGAAGATACTAATGTTATTGCCTAATTGAATCTTTACGTCTGGTTTCTTGGAAAAGTCTTCAGTATTCTTGAAACTGTTGATATTTTTACTTATTGCAATCGCTTTATATGCTTTTGGACTAATTAAGAAAGTCTTCAAGAATTAGAATGAGTTAGCTTAAGCATATTACAAATATTTAGTAAATATATTGACCATAAACTTTGCTACATTCCGGCTTATTGCAAACACTCTGACGCTAATTGAGTAATGAATATTTTCTAATTAGCTTTAAGGTATGTGGCCTCACTGCAAAGAAACCCAAAATTATCAAGATCATTAAAAAATACTGTATTTTTTTTAAATTAGCCTGGCACATTGCCCAATTGTGGCGACTATTAAAACATAGCCTGTTTTTCACTTACCTTATAACACAACTCACTACAGTGGTCTCAAAGTTTGGGACAAAAAAGATAATATTCGCGCTCTCCAACTACGGAATATCCGTAGTTTTGTAAAATATTCTTTTTAATTGGTAGCTAAGATAATACATTAATTCTGTTAGTAAATAAGAATTTTAAAAAAAATCATCTAACACAGTATATAAATAATTAAAATCTATACAAAAAAAAAAATGGTAAGACAGTCATGTTTTTAAATTCGGTTTAGTTCTTTAACCATTTAATATTTTTAAAAATTTCTGAGTTAGTTCACTACCACAGATATTTCACTAGAATCTCAAATTTTGAAAGGTCCGACTATGCGTTGAGTTACCGTAGATATATCTAAAAAGATAATAGGAATATTTCAGTTCTAATTTGGTCTTTTTTTCTCCATCGCAACGCTCCAATACGCCATCTGGAGAGGAGACCGGTTCCATGGCTTGACCCTTCCTCTCTTCTCTCAGTTGTACAGGAATGTACTACGATATTTTTCCCTTTCTTAATGTGTTTCATATTCGTCACAAATATTTTTTAAAATTTTCACGACGCTTTCTTGGAACTATGTTCAAAGTACTTTTCATTTCCATATTGACCCCTAACTTAGTTTTAAATCTATTTGAAAATTAAGACAAAAACTAACGTACTTCCTTCTCCTAGGACTCTCCACACGCCAATGGTGAAAGCATGCGAAGTGTTTAATTAGGTAAAAAGTTCAACTCTACTCCACTTGTAGCCCATTTCGATCTGTATTAGTACAAATATGTTATAATAGGAAATTTTCGTCTCTGAAGAATAATAAATAAAATTCCTAAATAAAATTCCATTTAAAAAAAAAAAAAAAAAAACTTTTTTTCCCTGAGAAGAGAAAATGATTGAAATTGGATAAGTATTGATGAGAATTTAAATTACACAAACTCTCATACTAAAATGCCCAAACAATAATAAATCCCTCTTTCTTAGTGATAGGAACCGAGAACTACGCGAGATTAGTTTTTCATCCCAGATTATCTTATTTTCTTCTAAATATTGGTCCCGCAGTGTACTGATCGTTAAGACACGGTTCCCAGCAGATCACCGAAGACAAGCATCACTGACTGTGGTCAGTGTGCGGGTGGGTGACCACTTGGATCAGTCTGCGTAGGGACCGAGGGTGTGCGGTATTGGTCCTCGTTAAACTGTTCCACCGTAAAGTGCTCGACTTCGCGTGCAGGTCGTTGGGCTACCGAAGCAGGGGTGCCATCCCCTCTGCAGAGGATCAAAATTGTGATGGCATGTCTTCGGATCATCCTCAGGGATGTTTCCCAGACCGTCGCCAATAGCCCATTGTGCAGCTCTAGTGCGACGTAAATTAACTACATCTACATCCACATCTTCTAAATATTGTCTCTAAAGATAAGTTTATCGTTGTTTTAATATGACTTGTCATTGATTGAATGCGTTGAACGACTACCAATGTTCAACCCCGTAGCCTTTCTATTTTGAACCCAATCCTTAAGACAATGATACTCTTGGATCAGTACCCCCAGAGGGGGAACATGGAGGGCTTTATGACCCGACAGATTTAACGAGCACTAGTCACCATTTACTACACGGGGCTACTAGTCTTCGGCCGGCGGTGATCGAACGCCCGAAGTTTCGGACATGGACCCAATGCCTTACCTACCAGTCCCGGTCCAAATCAAGCATTTAAATATGATGTTAGCCAAGTGGTTAGAGCATCAGACTTCTGTCCGGATGGACAAGGCTTCAAGGCCGCCTTAACTCGTCGAGTATATTCACTGTACATGCTCGTAAAATATATGGAGTCGAAAGTCCTGTGGTCGGTACCATGGGTCTGGGATCTGGAGAAAATTTTCCTCGCCTTCAGATCTGTGACTGAATTGTGGAAATTAACTGACAATTGGGTGGGTCTGCCGTCTATCCGGGAGGTTCTGAGCCAAGTTGCACTTTCACCCTAATGATGCTCTCTTTTCAAACGAAAATCGTGTCTTTAGTAACAAAACATGCGATAAAATGATAGTATTTTATTTTCGAGCTTTTTCCAAAACTAAGAAACGCTGAATGATGATTTTTATCAGTTTTAAAGTACATTTTAAAAGTAGATGCTTGATGCTTTTCCACCCTTCTTGCAATGGTTTAATGATTATAACTGAATATACTCTTTGGTTTAGCGAATGTAAGTCCTTGAAAAAGAAACACGGTATAATTATTTTTCTTTCTTTAAAACAAAATAATGCTTAGCTGACAACCAAAGAAAAATAACATTATAATTAAAAGAATGTCATTTTTATGAAATACTTGAATAAATCGCTTATTTGGTTATTATTAATCAAGTTGTTTTTTTATAATATCCCATTGGAAAAAACTTAAGTGTTGAAAATACCGGGCAATAGCATTTTTATTTTAAAAAAACGACCAGAGAACAGAATACCCAGCGAGTGAATACTGAAAGTTCCCCTTAAACATAAAAAAGCATTAGTACAGCTCAATTTAAATAAAGTCGCATTTAATTAAAGACCTCAATCGTAATCAATTAGTAATATGAATGAATAATATCAAATTATTAGTAATTCATTAAAGAAACAAAGAAAGGGGGTAGAAATGTACGATTTGTTGCGTTCTACTTAAGAAACTACCTGGTTATTCTCATCTAGTTTTAAAAGTAATGACAAAAACAAAGTCAAGCATCACTGGCTGCGGTCAGTGTGCGGGTGGGTGATCACTTGGATCAGTCTGCGTAGGGACCGAGGGTGTGCGGTATTGGTCCTCGTTGAACTGTTCTACCGTAAAGTGCTCGACTTCGCGTGCAGGTCATTGGGCTACCGAAGCGGGGGTGCCATCCCCTTTGCAGAGGATCAAAATTGTGATGGCATGTCTTCGGTTCATCTCAGGGATGTTTCCCAGACCGTAACCAATAGCCCATTGTGCAGCTCTAGTGCGACGTAAATGAACTACAACAACTGTGTGTCAATAAAACAAGAAAAAACAAATAATTAAATAAATACACAATAGGCTCATAGTTACGAAATTAAAGGAAGCATTCCTAATTTTTCTAATTCAGGGTAAGTTTTTTAATTCATTTCGGAAAAAGTTATTTCTAGTATTATATTGAATATTTTTTTTCCCTTCATTTTCAGAAATTACCTCATAAAAAATATATATCAGTTTTCAAGTCATCCGAAATTGTAATTATAATTGTAATATATTGTTAGTGAAAATTTTTTATGGAAAATTTGCAACGGAAATAGAATATTAAATATTACAGGGGGAATTTTCGAAGATGTTATTTCTTTATAAAGATAGTTCAAAATTTGTTAATATTTAGAATTTAAATATATTTTTTCCAGCTGTTTAAAAATCTTTATCATGTGTGTCGTATACCATTTTACCAAAAAACTAAATTAGGTTATGCATCGCATTTTTTTTCTCGCCAAAACCAGCGACAACAACAAAATTAGCGCAAAATCGTTATCCGTGTCTATTTTAAGTTCGATTGCCAGACATAAATTCATCGGATTGATGATTCATTACATTGATGTTTTTTAAAGTTAAAGATTTGTCCGGGTGTTTTTTTTTTTCCCCTTTCAATATGTTTGCACTCCCCGGATGCACCTTTCTAAATCAGACATCATTTTGCGCTTTTAAGCGCAATCAAATTTCGCCAATTAACGCCGTTTTTTTGAAACTCTATCGCCAAAAAAAAAAAATTTTTTTTTAAGCCTTAGTTTAAGTGCCTTACACTTGAAACAATGCGATGGTTTTAAACTTCATATTTAATTGTCTCGCAGACACGGCAGATCGTAAAGACACGGTTCCCAGTAGAACACCGAAGTCAAGCATCACTGACTGCAGTCGGTAAGCGAGTGAGTCACCACTTTGATCGCCTGCTTAAGGACCAGGGTTGAGCGGTATCGGTACTCGTTAAACTGTTTTACCGTAAAGTGCTCGACTTCTCACACAGGTCGTCGCGCTATCAGAGAAGGGGAGCCATTTCCTCCGCGGAGGATCAAAATTGCGATGGCATGTCTTCGGATCATCTTCAGGGATGTTTCCCAGACCGTCGCCAATAGCCCATCATGCAGCTCTAGTGTGACGTTATTAAAGTATCTACCTACCTATATATTTAATCTTGCCGTGAAGAACTATCTGGACTTTAGACTTTTAGCAGACAAATTACTTAAATATTTTAAAAGTTATTTTAAACTTTTTTTAAAAATCGCCAATTTGGCTACATTTTCCTTCTTGAATGAAAATTATCCAAATCACTGCCTTATTCTCTGCCTTTGCAAATTTTTTATGAGTCCAAGTAAAGCACCATTGGAGTAAGGTTTTTAAATATTAAACAATCAGACCATAAACGCTTTTCATATAACTATGGCTTTTCTCCATATTGACATTTTGTGCCATTTTCAAAATAAACGTAGCTAGGCTAAACTTGACCTAACAGTCATGAATAACAGTTGCAAACTCACAGCAGTTATAAAAAATAGCATATTATAAACAAAAAAACATCATTTCATATTAAGACGTTAAATCTTCGAAAAACAGCCTTAACAATAGAGCCTATTTCTCACTCTTCCAGCAACCCCATTTTAGCTCAATGCGATTCTTTTATTTAACTTTGACCATCTTCTTGAGTTTCGTTTTAAATATATTCAAATATAAATTAGAGACGGAAAAAAAAAAAAAAAAACAATAATAATAAAACAAGAAACTTGATCGACTAAAACAAAGAGAGCTTGTATTTGAAATTATTTTACCGCAGTTAAGACAGACATAATAGCGTTACTTAAGAGACTTATTCTATGTAGAAATAAATATAATGGATTTCTTTTTTATTTTAAATATACCATTGAACTAGAAATCGACTTTTAGTACATAAAGACTTCATATAGTAGGGGCCGGGGGGGGGGGGGGGCATCTGCCCTGACCTCTAAGATGCTTCAAACTGGTGATATTCAAATATTTTTTTTTAAATAATTAATAATCTTAATGTCAATTTTAGTTTTTGTGTATTTCACCATATCTCGAGTACTTTTTAAGCGAAGTAAAAAAAAAAAAAAATTTGCACACAATTATACAATTTGTTTACCCAAAGATAATTCCATGTAAAATATAACGTTTAGCTAATGCTTATTATTTTTTATAATTTTATTTAATAAAACTCAAAAAAATTTTGAATTGTATGAAGTAAAATTTTTTACACCATTTTAAAGTATATAATTTTACAGGGCAAAATTCAAATTTTGAAAGAAACCGGTTGAATAGGTCCTGAGAAATCAAATTTTAAAAAAGTCATATATTTATTTATATTAAGAATTATTGGAGCTCTGTACTTCAGTTTTAACAAGGCTTCAAAAAGGCTCTATATTAACATCCTGCATATAATAAATGTATCTATTTTAACGAATATTTTTAAGCTTCAGGTTTGAGTTTATAATCAGTTTGTGGCATAGTTGCGAACATTATCTATACTTTGAATTTTATGTTCGAAACTTTATCCTCAGCCCAGCTATCAAAAAAATCATAATAATAAATAAATAAATAAATAAATGAAATAAATAAACAAATAAAAAATATAGGTAATATTACAATATAGGTATAAATATAGACCTATATAGTATAAACCTATATGTAATAATAAAGGTTTTTAACCATATAAAATATAGTTAAATTGCATTGTTCAGAGAAAAATAAATATTTTAGACATACCATTGTCCAATGAAGATCAAAAGCATTGTTTTTTAGGATTTCAATTTTTTAAATTATTCCTTCATTTATTTACTTTTTGTTTATATATTAGCTTCAAAAGCTTTCTTTTTTTAATTTTGACTGAAAAATTTTCATCAAGAATTTTGTTATTGTTGTAGTCGGCCATTAAGGCAGAGTGGGTTCGATTGCTCTTGTTTCCCAATGGCGCCATCTATGGGCAGGAATTTGACTTCTGTTACACCCATACGACACACCCGTTTAAAGGGCGAACCCATTCATGCACCCATTCATCCACTGATCATAATTTTTATCTGAACCAGAGAATGATCAATCTCCAATTCAGTACCCTCAAAGGTATTTATTTGTTATGGGAACATGGAGGACTTTGTGATCCGACAGATTTAACGTGCATCAGTCACCACTTACTACAAGGGGAGTCTTCGGCAGGTTGGATTCGAAAGAAGAAAAAAAAGGATTATAATATGAATATTGTTTGATATAATTATTTTCAGAGTAACATTGTTTTTAAAGTATTCAGTAAGAAGTCTTACTGATTAAATTGTCTTAAAATTTAAATCAATAATATTCCAAAATTATTTTCACAATATTACATGAAAAAAAATATTTATCTATCTATTTGCTCTTAACTTGGAGTATACAAACAGTAAGGATGGTTGACTAATCATAACAAATAATACGCTTTCTAAAACCGGAAGAAATTTAGAAAAGTTCCGGTGTATCCCTCCGCCTATGTTACGCTTACGAGGCAGTGAGTGAACAGGATTAATATTCTAGGAAGTTTGATTATTGTGATTTTTATGAGATTCACTCGAACTTTCAACAATCATAAGAGTTTCTTGTAATTTAAATGCTACAAATGGTAAAAAAAATGGTACAATGTCGAACCCTGTTCTTCCTGTTCTTGTTATTGGTACTTTAAATAATAAAACCGTAAGTTTGCTGCAACCTTAATAAGATGTTGAAAATTGGTAACATATTAAGGTTTCAGCAAATTTGAACCTATAATATAGTTGAAATTTCGTACTAAAAAGTAGTTTCCAAAATTCATTACAGCTTATGAATTCTTTTAAAAAAAATTCGTTTTATGAATGTTCCTTAAATCTGCTCTATGAATGTTTTTAAGAATATTCAATGGAATTTAAAAGAAAAATTCTAAAACCGTAAGAAAAATATTAAATTTATGGAATTATTATTATTTTTTTTAAAATATTACTGCTTTAGGCGTATTTTTAATTTGTATGTTAATTTTGAATGTCGTGGAATATGAATTAAAATCCGGCCGAATTCATTAAAAAATATTTAAAAAATTCGTTGTACACCAAAGAAATTACTCTATTGCTCTAACCTCTTTATTTCATTCTTTGTACCATGCAGGAAGCAATAGGACATTTCTATCGCATTTTAATTTTAATTTAAAAATTTATTGACAGTTTTACATTATTTTGCAACTCAATATATTTTCAATATATGAGAAAATCCTTTTAATAATAATTAAATTTTAAAAAAAAAATGGAAAAACTGAAAGAAAAAAAAACTAACCAAAAAGCAGTAAAAACTGCAAAAAAGTAAAAATAGTAAAAACTGCAGTTTTTTATTCAAAATTTTTATACGTATTAAGTTATAAATTTTTTATTAACACTGTAGTTAAAATTTGTTGGAGACAAATTATGTTATTTTTATTATTAAAACTATTATTCCTGAAAAATAACGAATTATGTGCACTAAAAATACTATTCGTAATTCAAAATAACATAAAATATAACTTTTGTTTGAACGAGATAAGGTATAAAACATGTAATAAAAATGTCAATTTAATAAATGTCAGATTAAAGCACCAGTTTATAATATATCTTTCGTAAAACAATTTACTTCTGAGCAATTCTGAAGATTCTAAAATGCCTCTCGTACAAAATCGCTTGCTTTTATTCTTTTGGAAAAACTCCAAATTTTTAAGCGGTAGGTTTAATCGTGCTGCCATCTGTCAAAATCAGTTTAAGATCTTATCAGCGTTTAGAATTTTCATTACCATAATGAAAGTAAGGAAATGCGTTTTTTATTTTAGCACTAAATATTAGATAACATCAGAAAATTTTGCAAAACTTTCGAATACAATAATATAGGTAAATACAATAGGTTTTCTCTGCATTAGATTCTATATATTAATTATTTTGCATTGGTTTTGCTATATATTAGATTTTTTCATTTTTGGAATAAGGAAGACTTGGATGCTAGTAGAATAATTTGGTGATTTAATTTTACTTAATTTTCTGTATTATTGCGAAGCAGTAAAACATGGAACAATGGTTTTATATAACATTCCGCGCATTTTTTACTTAGCAATACAGGAATACTAAATAAAATTATAGTACCGAACTCTGCTACCATCCATTTTCCTCGCACTTACTCTAAAGTTTATTACATTCATTCATTCAAAGTATATTACATTTCATTCATTCATAAAAATCAACTGTGTCCAGTTAATTTTTATGAATGAAAATTACATATTAAACGAATAAATAATACTTGAGTAGCTTAACTTTTATAGATAATTTTTTTTCTTCTTTTCTTTATACAAAAAGTTTTCAGATAAATTTTATATTATTAATCATTTTCAAGTGTTTATTTTTAATTTTAAATGCATTCTTAACTTTGTTTTGGAAATTAGCCAATTTTTTTCAAATGTCAGTTAAATTTGTCAGTTTTTAAAACATGTTCTATAAAAGTTATTACTCTAGGCATCTCTCATTTTACACAAGTCATCTCTCTAATTGTACTCTAGTCATCTGTAATTTTACAATCATACATTATTCACATTTTGAAACTGTATTATAAAAACCACAATATATAGTCGTTAAGTTATATTTTCATTTGAATTGAGTAGAAATTTCAACTTTATTCCTTACAAATGAAACTGTTGTTTTATTTACAGATTTATTCAAGATTAAAATAAAATTATCGTTTGAAATTTTAAATCGTCATTTTTCGTAATAATTGTGATCATAAAGAAAATAATTTTCTTCCTCTTTCTGTTTCACTGATATTAAACAGAGAAATATTACGCAACTTTACTACTTCAGCATATGAAATGTTACTTAAGTCTCGGCACCTTAATCTCAATATTACGAAAGAAGGGTGTACAGTAACAATAATCTTTCGTCTACGCTTAAAATGAAACCGCGGTTGTCAAACTGACCGTTTTAGTTACCAATTAAACCGTTTTAGTTACCAATTAAACGAGTCGAATAAATGTAAAGACTAATTTTAACTTTTAAACGTTATGGTCATGTTGTCTTTTATTTCTTGAACTGCGCCATTAAGCTAAATTATTATTATTTTTTTTAAGTTTATT
Source organism: Parasteatoda lunata (assembly GCA_949128135.1). Classification (NCBI taxonomy): domain Eukaryota; kingdom Metazoa; phylum Arthropoda; class Arachnida; order Araneae; family Theridiidae; genus Parasteatoda; species Parasteatoda lunata. The sequence goes on along the minus strand of OX421981.1, from coordinate 13,127,169 downwards.
TTTTGCTTTAAAATGTATTATTTATTATTTTAGACCTGTGTATTCTTTTAGCTTTAAAAAATTTATATAAGTGAATGTTCGTTGGTGAAAAACATTTTACAAATGAAATTCATTGGATTGCATAATTAATAATAGCAGATAAGTGCCTAGTTTAATTTTGACATAATTGATAATTTGATTTATCATCAAAGTCGCTATAGAAACAATTAGCATTTTTTTAATGTTAGCATACGTTGTAATATTTGATGAATCATCAATGGCGCTATTGAAGTAATTAACATTTTTTTTTAATGTTAGCATACGTTGTAATATTTGATGAATCATCAATGGCGCTATTGAAGAAATTAACATTTTTTTTAATGTTAGCATACGTTGTGATATTTGATAAATCCTCAAAGCGCTATTGAAATAATTAGCAATTTTTTTTTTAATATTGGAATACGTTGTGATATTTTATAACCGTCGTTCAACAACCGACCCAATTTTGGGTTTGCTCAACCCCGTAGCCTTGTAATTTTGAACCAATCCAGAACAAAAGGATAGTCTTGGACCAGTACCCCCAGAGGAGTGATTTGTTATGGGAACATGGAGGACATTGAGACACGAAAGATTTAACGTGCATCAGTCACCATTTACTACACGGGGGTCTTCGGCAGACAAGGATCGAACCCACGACATTTTGGACATGCGCCCAGTGCCCAACCAGGTTATCCCCGCCTTACGTTGTGATATTTGATGAATCATCAAAGGCGCTATTGAAATAATTGGCTTTTTTTTTTAATGCTAGTATCCGTTGTGCTAAATATTTTAATAACAAATTCAACAGGATACCAAACGAACATATAAGAGACAAAATTTAAATGCATTCTCACTTGAGCAACAGGAGTTTATTATACTTACATATTGTCTTGATTTTTGATTGTACGATTTTAAATCTCGAAATACTTGAAATTCTACTTATTTATTTAGTCGCCTGAAGCGTCTAGAATAAATGTAAAATTACGATAGCAATTCTTTGTGATATTATTAAATTTCATTAAAAACACGGTTTTAAAAGCACAAATATAAAATGATATAACAAAAAAAAGAAATTTACAGAACGTCAAACAACGTAACAAAACGTACTTCCGGCTTGGTTGTATGCTTCAAAGCTTAAAATCAATCAAAATCAACTAAATAAGTAGATCTACTATGCGCAAATTATAACTGTAAGTAATAAAAAAAATTTGGGATGTCATTCCACTAACGCTGTAATTTAAGTTTGCATGGGAAGAATCTAATTAAATTTTCAATTTTTTTTTTCTACATTTTACATGTTATTTTGTCATAGCCTTAAACGCAGTCTAAGGCTAGGACAAAAGATTTTTGTCATAGTCTTAGACGGAAACGTAGTAGACCAATAAAAAGAATTAATTGTCAGAGAAAGTATCAGTTACTTTATATTCATTTTATACAAATCTTAAGATTAAAAAATAAAACTAATTCTCCTTATCGTGTTCTGTCCCGCAGTCGACTGATCGTAAAGACGCGGCTCCCAGTAGAACACCGAAGTCAAGCATCACTGGCTGCGGTCAGTAAAAGGGTGGATGGCCATTTTGATCAACCAACTTAGGGACTGAGGGTGAGAGGTGTCGGTCCTCGTTGAACTGTTCTACCGTAAAGTGCTCAATTTCGCGAGCAAGTCGTTAGGCTACCAAAGCAGGGGAGCCATCCCCTCTGCAGAGGATCAAAACTGTGATGGCATTTCATCTTCAGGGATGTTTCCCAAACCGTCGCCAATAGCCCATTGTGCAACTCTAGTGCAAAGTAACTAATTGTCGAAAAATATTGCGCATAGTTAAAAGTTTGTTTCCATCTTTAATGACTTCTTTCATTTTTTTTTAAGGAGGGGAGGGCCTAACCTTCGGGAAAAATCTCAAACTTCTTACACAATTAAAAGAATTAATTCGCAAAATATAATAATAAAATTTGCTATAAGACTCCGATGGGAAAAAAATCGTTGGGACAGCCCTGGTTTGCTCTGATCTGTAGTGCCAAGATAAGAAGGAGAGCTTACATTAAATGTTTTCAATTATAAACTTTATACTTTTTATTATTAAGAACATTTTATACTTCAAAGATAAATTTGTGCGAGGCTGTATGTAGTAAAAACTTTCATATTTTTTGAGTGGAGAAATTCCTGCGTTTTTTAAGTTGATGCTATTAAACTAATCAGTAAATTGTTTTTTATTTTTTTTACGTGAGCAAATTTGCAGTTATGTAAGTTTTTAGAAATCTATTTCATATGTAATGCGTATGAGTTCATCTTAAATTTTTAGTACTAATGTCTGTTTCTTCGTGTGGGACATCATACAAAGTTACATTATTGGCAATCAAAATGGGCTGTAGGTGGCATAGAGTAGAACTCTCTACCTATGGCAACACTTCGCATGCTTTCGTCATTTGCGTGTGGAGTTTCACAGGAGAAGGAATCACGTTAATTTCTGTCTCGATTTTCAAATAAATGCTGATGACACTGGGCAACCAAGTGGAAATCCAATACCAGAACGGCACTTAGTTTGTTTATATTTTTCAATAAAATTTATTGCTAAAAGCTCTTTTAATTATCATGGAAGCGATTATTGACAATGTACTTGAATTCGGCGTTGAGCTGATAGCTAAGGTTCTGAAAGAAGAACTAGAATAGAAAAAAGATGATTTAAAAGCAAAATAATTTATTTCGTTTGCTTTCAAAATTTCATTAGTACTCGGAAATATCTGTCAAAGAATATTAATGAGTTTAAAAAGCTTAGCATTCAAGCTATATAATTTTGAATTTTCAAATATTTAAACATTTGTAATTAGTAATATACTACTTTTTTTTTCATTCACTTTTAAAACTCAATAATAATTTGTAACTTTTAATATCTCCACAGAGGAAATTAGTTTATAGCGAATTAGTTTATTCGCATAATCTTTGTTATTTATGTCCCAAAGACAAGGTTTGCAAGAATGTTCTTTGCCCCCCTTCAACTGGTCTAAAGTCAACAAAAGTTCAATTTGCAAATTTATTTCAGTTCGGCAAATATTTTTTTGCATTCCCGAAGAAATTTGTCGAAATATATATTTTATATCATTTTTCATATTATATTTTTATCATTATAAAATGAATAATTTTATAGCAAGTAAATGTAAAGAGACATAGTACAAAACCATTTCTAAAATGAGAAGCATGCTTGTAGTTAAGCTGGGCATACATGTCTTAGGGAAAGTCATCAACTTAATGTAATATATATTTTGACAGGGATGGAAAAATTGTTAAAAATTAATAATTAAGCAAATTTAATCAACAGAAATATGTATTTTAGAAGATTTAAACTGGGGTGAACGCAGTTGGCCTTGGCCGAGTTAAGCAAGTAAAAATTTTCCTGTCTAACTAAGTCCACTTAAGATCTTAAGTGATGTTAAAATTATCTATCTACCTATATATACATACAAATATATATATATATATATATATATATATATATATATATACAGCAAAATAAATAAATACAAAAAAAAACAGAAAAAAATTAAGAAAAACAATAAGTATCATTTATTGCGCATTAGCTGCAAGAAAATAGAACTCATAAGATATGTTCAAAATGAAGATAAAACAAAGGAAAATTACAGACAAATGAAAAAAAGGGGGGGGGATAATAATAATAACAAACAACTGGGGAAAGAAAAAGAATTAATTTAAAAAAAAAAAAAAAAAAAGAGGATAAAGTTTTTCTAAAAATCCGGAAAATAAAAGATATAATCTTTTCATCAGCCCACACGATTATATCCGAAAAAGAGTGCTTTCTAATATTGTATCAATGTAGCCAAAGCAAAATATATCAACACAATAGTGTGAGGAGCACTCAAGAAATTTTTTACAAAAATTACGACGAATAAAATTAAACACAATAAGTAAAAATAACACGTAAAAACAGAAAATAAAATATGAAGGAAGAGCAGAATAAAACAAAATCTATAAAGCGAGCAGTAAAATATAATGAACTTACATGAACGGGAAGTTTTTCAAGAATGATTTAAAATGTTTACGTAACAAGATTGCCAGATTGCAAAATAGGAAAACTATGAAAACAAATGCGCAAATTAAATGTATAAATTTCGTTGTTAAAATTATACAATTTTTCCATGTGCAAATCCATTTCGGGCAAATCCGTGTCTAAAATTATTTACCAAAAAGATTTCTTTGTCAATTTATATAATTTTTCCATGTGCAAATCCATTTCGGGTAAATCCGTGGCTATAATTATGTGCAAAATAGGCAATTCATGTTTCTTTCTCTTTTCTATTTTATTTTATAACCGTCGTTGAACAGCCGACCCAACTTAATGGGTTTACGGCTACTAATGTTCAACTCCGTAGCCTTGTAATTTTGAACCCAATCCAGAAGACAAGGGAACTCCTGGATCGAGTATTGGGAGAAATTTTGCCTTCGTGGAGGACTTTTTGATGGAGCTAACCCGCATTTGCGTTACATGGAGAGGAAGACCACGAGAACCTCCCACGGTTAGCCTGACGGCAAGGGGACTCTAACCCATGATCCGTCTACCACTGAGGATATTTCACGTCAGCACTGTGGTCAGTGCAAGCCGGATGCGGAATTCGTATCGACTGGGATTCGAACCCGGTTCGCCTCATTGGAAGGCGAACGCTCTATCCCCTGAGCCATCGCGGCTCCTTTTCTATTTTATATTTTTTTCTTTAATAAATATTTATTTTCTAAAATTATTTATAGTCAACTTTTTTAAATTATCCAGTATAATATTACCTCGCGCACATCCGTTTTCTGGCCCATCCTTGGTAACTAACAAATCAAACGCACTTTAGTAATGCAGCAGGAACGCACTTTAAACTCCTCTAGTTACACTCAATTTGCGCCTTTGTTTTCATAGTTTTCATATTTTGCAATCTGGCAATCTTGTTACGTAAACATTTTAAATCATTCTTGAAAAATTTACCGTTTATGTAAGTTCATTATATTTCACTGCTCGCTTTATAGATTTTGTTTTATTCCTTCCCTCATATTTTATTTTCTGTTTTTACGTGTTATTTTTACTTATTGTGTTTAATTTTATTGGTCGTAATTTTTATAAAAAATTTTTTGAGTGCTCCTCACACTATTGTATTGATATATTTTGCTTTGGCTATATTGATACAATATTAGAAAGCACTCTTTTTTGGATATAATCGTGTGGGCTGATGAAAAGATTATATCTTTTATTTTCCGGTTTTTTAAAAAAAAATTTATCCTATTTTTTTTTTTTTTTTTTTTTTTTCATAAATATTGACTTATTTTTTGAAGTCCCTTTTTGTTCAGTTTAGAAAAAATTTTTAAAACATTTTGTTTTTCAAACTTTATAAATGATTTAAAATTTATATTTTCCTAAAGTGTGATCTGGTTAAATAGAGGCAGATAACATAATATTAAAGGATAGTTGCAAAAACTCACATTAACCCCATAACGGATTTGTTACAAATATATCAGTTATGAAAAATCACGTTTGACAATTTTTTAATGGCAATAAATAATTCAACTGGCGATCGAAATGGGCTGCAGGTGGCGTAGAACAGAACTCTCTAACTATGGCAACACTTCACATGCTTTCCCCATTAGCGTGTGGACAGTCATAGAGGAAGGAAGTACGTTAGTTTCTCTCTTGATTTTCATATAGATTAAAATCTTTTAAGTTGGAAAACTATATGGAACTGAAAACTACATTAAACACAGTTCTAAAGAAAAGTATCATGGGAATTTTAAAAAATATTTTTATTCTATTAAAAGAAACTGGTCTCTCCCCAGATGGCGTTTCGAGTGTTGCGATCGCCAATTTAAAATTCAATGTTATAAACCCTGGAAAAAATCAATAGTTCAAAATATTACACTTATATCTGAGTATAAATATTATTCAAATTTTAAAAAGCACAATGCATGTAGAATAAATATAATAATATACTAAATGTAACGTGTCAAATAACAAATACTACTTTTCTTATACAATTTAACACGTTAAAAAAGCTTTTATTACTTAAATTTACATCAAATGCTTCAATTATTATTATTTATATTAATTATATATTTATTCTTTATAAGCTAATCAGTAAATAAAGTGATTTATTAACACATTGACTCAGGATACACATATCACACTTTCAACCCAGTATTACATCAATGAAACCCTTGTAAGTCACACGCCTTCTGTATTGTGATGGTGAATTCAATAAACACAATTAATCTCTATTAATTTTTACTGTAAACAATATGCCATATGACGACTAATGAGATCAGGTCTTTTCATCATTGAAAGACGAGCAAGATTAAGTATATTATCTTATATAAATACATCAAAACAAAAAAACAAATGGAAACAGTATAATTAATAAAGAAAATCCTTAACTTTGCACCTAATCGGATAAGAAAAAGTCCACTAAACACAATTGGGTATACTATCGCCTACGTCACAGGTTGTGTTATTCCTACTAAATTTAACCAGTGAACGGCATTTTCTGCGAGCCTGACTTCAAGCCACAAATAAACAAACGGAATGTTCGATCTTTTAAATAGCTGCTCGCCAGATTATATTGTATTATGAAGAAAAGTTCGTTTTGTAATAATTGATTTTGCTGTTTCATCTAAGTAATTTAATGTTTTTAGTAAACATATTTAAAAATCAGTTTATTATTTAAATTAAAAGTTTTTTTTTCTCTTCTGACAACGTGAGACATCAAACCAATTAAACTTAACGGACATCATTCTATAGAATCCATATTTTAAAAAATATCAATGTTTTCAAATCAAATTAAATTAGCGCATGTAAAATATTAAACAACAACCACTATCTTCCATTCATTTAGCATTGCACGATAGTATATGTTATTCCTACTAAAATTTTCGAAGTGGAAGTAGTTGTGTTTTTTTTATATTATACCCAATATTGAAATAAATTTAAAAAATATTTTTAAAAAAACCTATGTCTTAAATGTTGAAATTTATATATTTTAATTCAAAACAAATTATTATGTCCTACGTGTATTGTCAATAAATTATTTACTGTGCCAGATGAACAAACTTGTCGGACAAAACTTGGCGTGAGAATAGCCTTAGCGCTCCCCAAGTTAGGATTCTATCGCACCACAGCTTTGCAGGGTTAATAGAATAGAATTTCGGCTGCCAAGACATTTCTTACAGTACACTCAAATTAGAAGATTTCTTTAACTGATTGAAGATTAACTTTTACCCGCTTGTTGTTTATTTAGAAATTCGAAATTTGAATTCCGTTTAGTAAACAAGATTTATTTTGTCCTGTGTTTTTGTTTCAGCAATTACTGTTTTCAGGTAACTAAAAACATTTAAGAAAAGAGAACACAATGCATTGAATAAAACTGTTAAAAAGTTGACTGATATAGAAAATTTTTACTAAACTGTTATACCTGCTAGTATAGTTCTTCTGTTATTTTTAATTTTTGTTTTCATTGCTGAAAAAATTTATTTAGCTTTTTTTAGAAATTTAATTAAGAACGCATACAATTTAGTTTCCTTTTATCCCTTATAATTTATTGTGTCATTTATAAGAGACTCGTTTGTGACCGAAAATACGTTTCTCAACTTAAAAAATATTGACAAATTAAAACAAATTTACCATGGATATGCATTCCTCGTTAAGTTTTTTAAATCCATTCAAAAAAGTTAAGTTAAACACAAAAAAGTTAAGTAAAACATAAAAAAGTTAATAGATTTTTTTCTTACATTTTCATAAATTATAAATATATCAAAAAATGTCACAAATAAAATGCTGTGTACTTTTTTTTCTTTCACAAATGTGGGTCTGGTCTTGGATCGGTTCCTGTTCAGGCGTGCAAAGATTAATGTTCTAGTTAACTCATGTCATTTCTAACCTATAGTAAGAGTCACAGCCAATGAATGGTGCATATACAACTGGCTCAGCGATTTTGTTAATTTAAAGCAGTCAGATCGAAAACCCCATTCGCCCACCTCTCTTACTTCTCTGGTAAGGGTATCTAGATACTAATTGACTAACCACTGTCACAGGACTGGAGAATTATCACCCAGGTTATTTGATTTGATTCCATGAATCTGAAGAAAGTCAGCTTTGCATATCATATGTTTTTCCTCATTCATAGAAAAAAATAAAATATTTTTAAAACATCAATCCAGTTTTATTTATTTTCATGATGGTTTATTATTATATTTAACATGTATTTTTTACTAAATATATCTTTCTTGCTTATTTTGTATAATCAAATTTGAACAAATAACAATTTAAGTAGGTAAATTTATAAAATTTTTCTATGCAGTCATTTAAAAGTAATTAATTCACTTAATAATATTACTCATTTACTAATACTAATAATTAAAATATGTAAATTTATAGAATTTTACCATGTAGTTATATAAAAGTGGTAACTTGTTTAACATAATTATTCATTAAAAACTAATTTTAATACTTCCATTAAAATCATATAAAGGTTGTTCAATTTTTAAACTAATTTGCTGATTTGCAAAGCAAATCTTTATGCTAGAATAAAACTTGAGTTCAGCAAGATTTTTTATTTGTGAAAAATTTTTTTCTATTATGATTCAAATACAAATTATCTTTTTACAAATTCTTTTTACTTGAAATCTCAGATAGTTATGTCGTTTAGAAACCAATTAAATTCAATTGCTTTGAGAAACTATGTTAACGATTAGTCCATTGTTTAAGCAGTGTGCACGAAAGACAATGTGTCATGGATAATACTTTAAAAAAAAAAAAAAAAATATGAACTCCTATTGCTGTTGAGAAATGCTTTTTTCTTTTAAATCAGAATATTTCTATCAGAGAATTATAAAATCTGTAGCAATCCTAAATGTTGATTTGGGAGATATGCAAACAAGGTAAATTACAATTAATGTATTCAAAGTTAAAAAAAAAAAAAGACTGTTTGTTTAACTAATGTGACAGTGTTTTCACTACAATGCGAGAATCTCGCATATTTTTTTCTTTTCTTGCATTAAAAAATGATTAACGCGACAAGTTTGTGCACTCTATTCATCAATTTTAAAATGCACGAATCTCTCGAATTTTGGAAAAAATTTCGTCTTCCGCCATTTCGATAAAGACATAAAAACAGCTACGCCAAGTGATGAGAAAAAAAGATGAGTCCTTTATAATAAGTTGTTTAAAGTTAGCTCTATTTTTAGCTGTTAATGAATTACTAAACTCCCTAATCGACAATTTACAGCAATTTGTAAAAGTTGCTGCAGCAAAAATATTCAATCGTTTAGAAATTAGAAAATGTTAAAAATGTATTATAATTAAAGAAATATTTTTTTCCAAGTCTATTCGTTTTTTTTTAATTTTTAGAAATCTCACCCAGTTTTTGAGAAAGGGGGAGAAATTCTCTCCCATTTTTTTTCTGCAATGAAAACACTGTGTGAATATCACTTCAAGTTTTCTAGAATTAATATTTATTGCAGGAAATTTTTTTACTGAACAAAATCTTTAATGACTTGAAAACATGTTGGCATAAATATTAAAATCTATTTTGTTTTTCATATTTAAACAGTTGCAAACAATTTTATAGACTTTTCAAAACCGTTTTTTTTTTTTTTTTTTTTTGTGGTTTGGTGTTTGATTTACACTATTGTAATAATTTGCATTCAATATGTTGTCCTTTTGCTAAAAATTATTTTAAAAAATAGCTCTGGTTGGATGGTTATGAAAAAAAAAAGAGAGAAGGGTGCATTGGTACTAACAATAAAAAGGGCAGAGTTAGCATCTTTCGAAAAATGCAAAACATAATCTCTGAGTTTGACTCTATTATTTTTAATTTCATTTGATGAAATTTGGAGGTGTTTATAATAACTGTAGCCTACACCCTTTCTGTTTTTTCTGGCAATCAAACTGGTTTTGATATTTTCAGTTCTGCCTTCCTGAGTAGTGATTCATTAGATTTCTATAGTGTTTGTATTTTTTTTCACTGAAATGTTAATTGCACTTTTTACTTCATTTTATGTAAAATTCTAAAAATATTCAATAAGGGAGGCCATTATATTACACCTTGCATAAATATAAGTATATGATACTCAATCTAAAATCCTGGTTTGCCAAGAAGTATCGGAAAATCGCAACGGTGGTCTGCACGTTTCAGATCCACTGGATTTTTCTATATAATTGACTTTTGACTGAAAATGATTTTACTCTACTTTGCAAGTTTTTTATTTCCAAAATGGAATAGTATATATATAAAAAGCTAAAAATAGAATAATACACAATTTTTTTCACTCTGTAGTGAAATGCGGAATTTAATTTATTTGATTTCCAAATTTTTTCTTCAAATTATAGGGGAAATTAGATTAAAAGTGAACAAAAATTGGAAATCAGGTAAAAATCATAATAAAGCCGAGGATTCTCATCCCTGCATACTATTTTTTATTTTTTAAAAGAGTTTTGTTTATTTTAATTGTTAAAAAGTTATCGGAAAAAAGACCCTTCCGGATAACAGGCGTCCGGATATGGGACTTTGGACTGTATTTATTTAAATGACAAATATTATAAATAGGAATATTTTACAATGATAATATTGAAATAAAATGCAATAATTATTATTTTATTGTAGTTGATTAATATTTAACATAGTGTATTAAAGCTACTTCATAAAATTTTAAAGTAGTTAACATTTTGTGATCTTCTGAATTGTTATTGATAATATTAAATTTAGACTTATGAATGAGAGGCATTTATTGTGTTGTTATAATCAGCTATAATGTTTATTAAATGTTCTAGTTCTATGAGTTTTTTTTACAAAAAAGTATAAAAGATTTACATTGCCCGTTGAATGTGGATAAAATCAATGAAATGATTCCATTGGTGTCAAATTAATTGAAAAATAATTTAGTATTCAAATTATTTCTTGTTTTAATTTTGCTGTGTAGGTCTTTTTAGATAATTCTTTTGTGTTCAGTTCATAATAATATTTTAACGTGGGAAAATAGTAAGTCTTAAAATGTTCGAATTTTACTTCACTTTTCTATTAATCAACTTTTTAAAATTAGTTTTTTCCCCTCCTTCTTCTAGTATTAAAGCAGAGCCTGTTAAGGTACTTGCAAGGAACTTGCTGAAGTTTTGCCTGCTGGGATAAATCATTAAAGAAGACGCAGCTGATTTCTGTTTAAGTATGACTTGTTTTCTGTATTGATATAAAACCTCTTCTTATTTTTTGACTAATTTTTTACAAATTTACATTTTAAGAATTTTCAAATTTCTGATCATTTCACACATGAGTTTCATATAGTATGTTATTTAGCCTTTTAAATTTTTTTTTCCAAATTAAACTCCTGAAAATTGATACATTTTTGTGTCTTAAAGGGGGTTGTAGCAATAAAATTTAAAAAAAAAAGATTATTTTATCTCTATATTATTCTAGTTTTTGATATATTTTTTAAAATTTAATAACTTTTTAAAATACTAAATATTTTTTCTTTATAATTGTATTTTTTCTTCGTTTTTTCGCTTATGTTTCCAAAAAAGTATACAATAAGCTCAAATTTAAATATGTTTATCACCCCTAAACTAAAGGACTTAAGATTAAATTTTGCTTTATGAACCTGGAGCATGCAGTGCTCAAAGCTTCAACATACTTCTTAGAACAATCTAAAGCCTGATCTGAGCATTTTGTGTTTGGACGAAAAATTTTAACTATTGTTTATTTTAAAATAAACCATCATTGGTTTTCTGCTATGCACAAAATACATTCAGGTTGTAACTCGTAACTACCTCAGACTAGCAACTATATATTTTTAAAAAAGTTTTGTAAGTATATGTACTATATATTTTGTAAATCTCTTTGGCGATTGTAGCTGGTACAAGCATGCGTCCCTTATGCTGTGGGAAAAGTTATGAAGTTATCCCTTATTTATTAATTTCAGTTCCTCACACATCATTCTAGTTACAGATAAAATAACATTACGCTTAGTATATAATATATATTATATAGTTTACTCTTCAATGACAGTTTCTTGTTCTAAACTAGCAAATTCTGAGCTCAGGTTAGTAAAAACTAATAGTAGTTATGTGCATAAAAGTTTGCTGTTTAAAATCATTATTGCTAATTTTTTTCAACAATGTATACATGAAAATTTATGTAGCAAATTCTTTATTTTGTTCAGGGAAAACTGATAGCAGAAGTAAACATAAAGGGTTAGTTGTTTTTTGCTCAGATTATCTACTGTTGCCAGTTTCTTTGTGAAATTCTTTTGAATGTGAAATTCTTTTTGCATTGACCAATAGTTTGATTAGTACTGTTGCTATAATTGGTGCAAATCAGCTAAAAGTATAGCTAAGTGTCAGGTTATTTTGTTTAAGGTTTTCAGGTTATTAAGTTTCAAATGTAGACTAATTCTTGATTTTGCTTGTGTTGTACTTTTGTTTTCCTTCTCAAGCTTAAAGATTTTCTTTTAAAAAGTCTATAATCTGATAAAGAGTTTTTTTGATTATGGGAGAATTAAAATTGTTCTTAAATCATAACCTAAAAAAATTTTCCTATCTCACTAGACCTGTTCTTTTGCTTCCAATAACAAACTTACCTGCCAGTTTTGGCAGTAGTAAGTGCACGCTATGTTACATAAAGGCTTAAATTATATCTGCTTTAGAAAGATGCTTCTTGGTACATATTTTTGCATATTGGGCAATATATCATTCAAATATTATATAGCCTTAAAATCTCTGAAGAGACATTCTTCAGCAGCTGTTGACAATAAAGCCTTGAATCATTACTGAAAACCGAATTCTGCATTCAATAGTATCCATGAATGAAGGTTTAAGTTTTATTATGTTTTATATTTTATAACCGTCATTGAACAGCCGACCAAAATTTAACTTTACGGCAACCAATGTTCATCTCCATACCCTTGTAGTTTTGAACCTAATCCAGGATACAAGGGAACTCTTAGATCAAGCATTAGGAAAAATTTTGCCTTCATAGAGGACTTTTTAGAAGCAAAATATGAATATTAATAAAAATAATTCATAATATAGTTTCAAATGTTCATTCGTTTTCGATACTCCTCCTTTTGTGTTTATGAGGGGACAAAACTAAACTCCAGGTATCACCCAGCCAGGAATTTTTCAGGTGGACGAACAACTCTTTCTCGCCTGGTAGTCAAACGTTCATGCAGGGCTGTAAAATCAGGAGTCATTGTACTTTCACACAGTTTCAAGGGGCAAAGTTTTTGGATTGGTCAAACTAATACTCCTGAAGCAGTTTTGATTTTCACTAGCGGCCAATTAATTCTGATGCACTTATTTGCCCAAACGTGCACAACTTTACCAACTTGTATCTTGTGGTTTTTACTATTAATCATTGAATGGGGGTGTTTTACAATGAAGACGTCACTACTTCCAAAATATAACAAGGTTAGGTTTCACTTACCTTGCTGTGCTGTTCTTAATAATTCAAAGCGGCATACACCAACCTTAGATTCTTTTTTGCGGGCGTGACATAAACAATATAATTAATAATAAATATCTTTTATGACCGCCAATTTGAATAACTATAAAAAAATTTATTGAATTTATTTACAAATATGGCAATGATGAGTTTACATTAAAATTATATATGATAGCTAAGAGATGATGAAAAGTTTTTTAAGTTATTAGCGCGGCAAGGCGCGTTCCTCGTTTTTACATCTACTGTTTTTAAAAACCTATCTAGTCATATTCGTGTTCTGCCGCTACGGGGCTCAGGCTGAAACAGGGGTATCAAACCAAGATATTTGGTTCTAAATCTGGAATGCATGTCCTATCAAATTCTAACTTTGTGTAGCGTTTTTTTATAGCATCCGAATCTTGAAAGTCTAATTCTGGAATTCCTACTTCTCTTATTTCCTGTAAGAGCATGGTAAACGTTATTGGTCTTCACTATTTTCAGTAGCATAAGTCAAAGGGCAAGAATTTATGATTCCCTCACAGTCCAAAAGTACAGTTAATTCTTCTTAGTTAAGGGAAGATTTTCCTAACACTCTCTCTTCTAAGAATACCTTTTTATAATGCCAATCAGTCTCTCCCAAAAACCACCCCACCAAGGTGCGGATGAAAGTATGAACTGCCATTCAATATTAGACAAATTGCTAAGTTTTTACCTTTTCAATGTCAATTGTTCAAAGCAAATTATGTCTGCCAACAAAATTGGTACCTCTATCATATATTGTGGCAGGATGACTCTGACGAGCAATAAATCTTGCAAGACCAAGTATGAAACAATCAGTGAATATAGATGATAAAAGGTCTAAGTGTACTGCTTTGAAGACTGCACAAGTAATCAATCACCAGAATCCAAGTTAAGATTGATCCTTCAAATAATGCACACCCGCGAGATCCACCCCTATTATTTTCGAACACAGCAGCGTTTCTAACTTTGTTAGCAGGTAGAACACTTTCTACTTCTGGGGGTTTCAAATTGAATTTCTTACTCCTAGTGCTTTTACTTATGACGGTTTTATTAGTCTTATGACTCTTCAGCACCCATTAGTTTTCTCAAAAAATAGTAGTAAGAAATTGGACATCACGATGACCAGATGTTATATATATATATATTTTTTTTTTTACATATTCATATATTTTACATATTATATATAATTTTTTCTTCATATTTAAGCATTATGAGTTAACATGAGGATTCAAAGGCATAAGTATTGGTAATTTTAAGTTCAATTCGTCATTTCGTTGCAAAATCTTAGTTTTTATTTTAATGATGCCATCTAAATCCATCAGGTTTCAAACACTTCAATTTCTTATCATTCATATTCTCAAATTATTCTTTCTGGACTAACTTTAAAATAATGGTTTCTGACTTTTTAGTTCTTTGTAAGTTAATTGACTGAATATTTTGTCATTTTCCTTTTTCAAATTTGGAGAAAAACGTAAAATCGAGCCGGTGGCGCATAAAATTTCAATCAGTGTATGAGGAATAATAATGTTTATAATATTGGAGGTTGTTATTTTTCAAATTAGCGGTGACAATCTTTTTCCTTTTTTCGGTGTTTACTATGTTCTTGTCAGGTAAAATGTTATGTTTATGCCAGTTTTCTTCAGATTTTAAAAGCTATTTTAGTTCTAACCACCACTGAGAATAAACTAAGTTTTCCCACTACAACCAGGTGAGGTCAAGTCTGCCGGATTCACATTTCCTAATTTCCCTAACCTGATTTTCGACAAATATCACCCAGAAACCTTCTCGTTTCATCCAATATGAAGTATCCATAGAATCTGACCAATAGACTATATTAACATTTATTAATTTTAAATATTTCTTAAAGCTGTCTGTTAGTCTAGCCCCAATACAACAAGCTAAGGAATCAAGACACGGTATAGAAATATTTTTAAGCAGTGCAAATCTAGAACGTTACTGAATTAGCTAGCAAGTAATTCATGTCTCAAGAAAACACACATAGCATAAGAAGCTTTACTCGCATCACAGAAAGTGTGCAGGAATAATTTTCCTATGCTTAGTGAAAATCTGAAAATTTTCTAAGTATGTTAAGATTTTCTAATTCTCTAACTTGGACACTCCATTTCTAAAATTCTGTTGCTATCTCTTCTGGTAGTTGCCCATGAAGCTTTAATTTTCCAACATTTTTGCAAAATCAATTTCGGAATTAAGGTGATGGGACTAGTGAAACCAATGGGGTAAAATATTTTATCTGTTAGAGTAAGACCTTCGAGATACGAGGCCTTTCAACTACATCATCAACCCTTCGTGACATCAGCATACTTCGATCATTCCTCTCGACGTATGACACTTTCTGTTTCATTTGTTGTAGTCAGTCGTACGAGTTTTTGAATTGGATTTTTTGATAAAACTAATTATTATGTAATTAATTATTGCAAAAATTAAACCAAGATGTACCTCATCTATGTTGTGTGCCGTCGTGCCAAGGAAAGTATTAAAATGGCCCTTAAATCAGTGTTTTTAACTTCCCTACAAATGATGTATTGAGGAAAAAACAGATTCACGCCATTAAATAGCGGCATAGGAAGCATTTAAGTTCTACAAAATACGACAAGGTAAGCTTTATGTCTAGTATTTTTTTCTTTATGTTTTCTTTTTTTTTCCCTTTTCTTCCTTTTTACTTTTTTTTCCGCATATTCTTTTGACCTTTGCAAATTTTGGAATTTTTTTAAAGATATAAGCAGGATTTAACCTGTTTTTAATTATTTTTAGGTGTGTGAAAAACATTTTAATGAAGGACTCCTTAGAACTGCATCTGCATATGATAAGAAAACAGGTCAACTCATAATTGCCAAACTAAAAGTAAAGAAGTAGAATTCATTTTAAAATCGAGTATTTGTGTCTCTGTTTATATATTATATTCAAATTTTCTTTTTACTTATAGATTAAAGCCTAATGCAGTACTATCTCTTCATCCAAATTTTCCTAAGCACTTCTCTTCAACAGCTAGTACTAGTCGAGAATCTTCAAATGATCAAAAATTAAGAAAAGAAATGGTAAACATTTGGGCTGCAACAGCTGAAAATGTAAAACGTCAAGAATTGTATGATACGGCACACAAGTTTTCCTCTTTCTCTATCCTTAAGTCTAAGCTCCAAGATTCAAAGAACTCTTGGAATATTATAAAAAGTGAATGCTGCATTCTTTTCATGTTACTAGATGTGCAGTTAGCAGAAGTAATTAGCTCTTTATATTTAAATTCCAATTGTGAAATCAAAGCTTATGTTAAAAAAACAGAAATAAAAGTTTTAAAAAACTTCCTCATCTGCTTGTTGCTAGTGATACAATAAATGATATTTTAAATTAATTAAAAAAATTAGCTGTGCAAACACCACCAGCTGAAGAAGATGTAAAAATAATTGTGAATACTGTTAAAAATTTTTTAAAATCCCTAATAAATGTAACAAATATGTAATGTATTTTTAAAAAATGCAGCTTTATTAGCTGAAGTAAAGAATAAAAAGAGAAAAGTGAAAAACATTAAATAAGAATAAATGATATTAAGCATTATTAATTAATCCACAGGCATAATAAACTCTACCTTTTCAATTAGCACCTTTTTGCATGTCATTTTTTAGTTAAAACATTATACATAATTTTTTGAGTTGTTAGGTTTAAGTTTTTATTATTTTTATTAAGCAAAACATTTTTCATATTATTAAATATATATATTTTTTAGTATTTTTGACTTTAATAAATAAAAAATAAATTAAACAAATGCTTCTAACAAAAAGTTGAATGCTTCAATAAATGTATTATTGAAAATTCTATATGGGCGAATCTGCGGAATCATTAACATATGTCTTCAAACTTTTCTTGTAAACGTCAAACCGTAACCATCCAAAATTGAAAAAGTAGGTATTCAATCCAATTCTGTGAGTTTTATGTTAGTGATATTCCAAAAGCGTATTTAAAGTAGAACAAACTTGTATCATTAGTTCAACTTGTAACTCGCAGAATTGGATTGTATACCTTTTTTTTCCAATTTTCGATGGTTACGGTTTGACGTGCCAAAATTTAAGTGTTTGCAAAGGTCATTATTCACGAAAATTATCATTCAAGAAAATATGATAGTACAGCTGAGCTACTAAATTATGTTTTTAGTGATTTTCAGTTTTTTTTTAAACAGAATACATATTGAAAAAATAAAAAGTATGTTAAACACTTTAAGCGACACTCATGAAAAGTTGTCAAATGTAGGATTGAAGTAAGAAATGATAGCTTAAAGCAAGTTACTCGCGATCAAAACTGTACGTATCTTAAAGTTAGTAATGCATAGTTATTCCTGTAATTTTATTAGATTTAATTTTCGCTTATTATGTTAGATATTAATAAGAAAAGTTTGAAGACATATGTTAATGATTCCTGGAATTCGCCCATATATTTTTCCAAACATTTTATTGTAATTTTTATCATTTACCGTATAATGATTTTTATAATGATTTACAATTTATTTTTATGTTTATTTTTAAGTAGGTAAAAAATGGAATATGAAATTGTTGTTATAGAAATAATGTATGGTTGGAAATATTGACTTTTTTTTTTTTTTTTTTTTTTTTTTGTGATAACAAGATATTTTATTACTTAGGTAATAAAATATGCCTTTTTTGTGGTTTAGTATGTTTCTTTTTTTTACTTAGTATATGATACATAATTTGTTTTCTTCTGTATGGTTCAACAATTAAATAAAATTCAAAAATGAAATGTAGGCTCCAGAAACTACTTTTATTTAAAGATTAGGACAGTGATTCATGGATTTGTATGGATAACAGATTTTTCAATTTTCAAATTTTTCTATTAACAGTTTTAATGATTGAATTTAAAGAAAAAAAAATACTCAGTAGAAAAGGGCTAAGTCATTAAATTAAAAAATATTTCTTCAACTTTTAAATTTGTATCCTTGTGCCCAACTGTTTTTGTAGCAATTTAAAGTGCTTCTAATATAATTCGAAGAGACATGGTAAAAATAGTTATATTAGGAAATGTTTCTCCATGTTAAAGGCTCGCAATAAGTGGAGAGGGATGATCAAAGTAAAGTGACATCACGAAAGAGTTGTACTGCCTTCTCTGTCTCAAAGGTTATGGTTCGAGACAAAATAGTTCTTTTCGTAATTGTCTCATTTTCAAATTTGAAATTCCTAAAGTCACACGTCAATGTATCTTTTTACGTATCTCGTATTAAACCAAATAGCAGAATTTTGTTTTCATTACTACTTCATTAAAATAAGATATATTAATAGTACTTAATGAATTGTTTTCATGTTGTATCAGATAAGATGAAAACTGGCTATTATGAAATAATTATGATAGTAACGCCAATATCGCGTTACAGAGGTTTGACTGTAGTATATGCAACTTATGTAAGCTAGTAATATTTTAGTTAAGATTTTCTTCACTTTTTATCTGGCATTCTATTTTTATTTCATATATGATTTCGGAAACATTGTTTGTGTACTTTTAATTGTTTATATAAACATTGGAGAAAGATAAGAATTTGAATTATAAAGTAAATAAAGCTTATTATTTAAGTTCGTAATATTTTTGTCACAATATCCTTCAGTATTTATTTGACAATATATTTTTATTTATAAATGATTTTGGAAACATTTTTTGTATACTTCAGTGATACATGCAAACATTTGAGACTTATGAGAAATAGATTTGTTTATAGCAAATATTTCTTTTAACTTCATATATGTCTTTTATTTAGTTTCATTGTGAATAACCTTGGAGACATAATTTATTTGTTTTTGAAACCAAAACATGTTTCTTAAAACAATTGTCTTTTCATTCTAATTTTAATTTAATAAAGTGTACTTAATTTTTCCAACTTGATGTTGATTTATTTTTATATGTAAATGATTATTACTTATATCATCTGCTAATATGTTATTTTAATATTTATGAATGATCTTAAAATTTTTGTTTTTATGTGAATTTTGGATACTATAACCATTATTACAACTTGAACATTATCCTGTGTTTTGAATAGATTTTGTTAAACTTTTGTCACAATGTAATTATTTAGTTTGATTTTTCTGATGCCTTATCTTAATTATTCTTTTTTTAAATCATATTTTACAATTAACAGTCTTGAAATCCCTTGCTTTTTTTGTTATTAATATTGAAATTATACAGAGAGGCAAGTACTTTTTAGTAATTTAGGCAGATATGCATCATTTAGGTAGATATATAAATGCAGTATTTTTCTTTACATAAAAGATTCATACATTTTGAAAAAGTTTTAATTTCTTATTATTTATATAAATAGTTTTTAAATTAATGGAACCAAATAATTAAAAAAAATTAAATTCTCTTGTAAAAATTGTCCACTTTTATGTTTAAAGGGAATTTGTATCTCGTTAAATAAACATAAATATAGAATTTTTAAATGTTTCGATACCATAGCTTTCCTGCAAATATATGTATAAAAATAAATTGATGTTAGCTAAATGATCTAGAACATTTTTCTAAAATTCAGCAACAGCAATTTAATCTTCTGATCACTAAAGATGAAATTATAATAATGTAGTTATAATAAATAATGTAAATATTGAACAAGTTAAAATAAAAAAAATTGGAGAAACTTTTTTTTCCTTGTTAATTATGCATTATGTTCGTAACAAAAAGCATAAATAGAAAGGAATATTCTTTCTTTCATTTACTTTGCAGTTCATGTTTAGAATTTTTTTATGTTATCAGTATAAACAAATTTGTATTGTGTTATATATTTCAATTATTTTTTTAATAATTTCAAACTGAAATTTTTGTATTAAAAAACAATTCTAATAAAAATATTCAAAGTTGATCAGGGTTTGTATGATTTAAATTATGATTAAAATCACAATTTGAATAAAAATGTCACTGATTTAAAATCAACTGGGATTTTTTAAAAGCCATTAATTAAAACAAGCTGAATTTTTTAACAAAAAATATTTCACCTTAAAAATACCTTTATACAATATAATTAATAATCATGATGCATTAATAATGCATCTTTAAATTAAATTATATTGTATTAATAAATAATATATGCATTAATAATGCATTTATTATTTATTAATACAATATAATTAATAAATGCATTCTGATTGCATGCAGTATATGATTTTTTTTTAAAAAAGGTCTGATTTCAGTGGCAATGATGGTATTTTACTAAGAAATAATAAAAGTGACATGCATGTAAATTATTATACTTGCATGCATATCCCTTTCATTATTTCATTAAAAAAATATTTGATTTAAATCAACACCAACAATGATTTTTTTTAAAGTCAAAAATTTTAATGAACTGATATTTTTTAAAAATTTTTTAATTTATGTATAAAATATCTTTATGTACTGTATAATTGAAGAAAAAACATTATTAAGGATGTGATTTTTTTAAAGTCTTGTTTCTTGATAATTTTATTTATTAAGATATAATTGAGTAATAGAATAATAGAGTAAGAAATTGTTTTATGCTTATTTAAATGTTGTTTGTATATATAGCTTATGTATATCAAGAATTGTTCTACCATAAGCAACTTAATATAATTTTTTTCAACAACTATTTTCTGATTTAAACTAATTAAATTTTTATTAGATATATTGATCAATCATGGCAATCATTCACATTCAAGCAAGTTGAGCTTGAAAAATATAACCAGGATTTTATTTATTCAATGATTAGTATTGAATTATTTTAACCATCTTAGAAAGAAATATTATTGTTTTTAAATAATATAAGTATTATTAAAACATTTTATTAGTTCCTTTGGTTGTTAAATGTAGAAAAAATCTGATTTAAATAAAATTTTAAAAAAAGTCAGATTTGAATCATTTTTCATCAGACTATTTCAAGTCCATTAAAAAAAAAAAAATCATGATTATTGTTAACCTTGGAATTCATTTACAATATTAACATAGTATTTCATTTTATTTCATGCTGCATTATGCTAATAGGCAAATTGCAGGCATCATAGTGGGCTAAAAAACCAGGAATATTTTTGGTTCAACCGCATGTGCTAGTTTACTTACAAACAACAAATTTAAAAAAAGTATAATTTGTTCTACTTAAGTACCATAAGGACAAATTTTCATCACAAATGAGTAACAAAATATACCATTTTTAATTCCAGAGGTACTTTATTCTTGAAAAAGGTTAAAAAATTTTTACAGTAGTATTCGGTTTATGGAGCTCTGAGAAACTCGTAATAGTTTCGAACCAATTTCTTTAGGAACTGCTTTAGTATTCGTAGAAAATGAGATGTTCTGAACACCCACAAATAAAAAATATCGAAAACGACAAAATATTTTTATTGGGAAAACAGAAATTTCAGGACAACTACTAAATCTGAACTTAAAACTCTATTATGTTGAAATAAATTTAAAAAAAAGAGCAATTTATACTTTATTTATTATTAAACCATTAGTACTAAAACTTTTCCTATTAAAATAGAAAAAGTTTTAAAATCCAAAATTTAAAAATGCAACCCATATAATTTTTTTTACCCTTTTATCATTCCATTATTATCAAGTATTTGTTAAATATATTTAATATAAAATATTTATGGTATATTGCTTTAAATATGTTAAAATTTGTATTGATCTAATGGATTAAAATTAAAAAGAAATGTACATTTCATATAACTTGAATATTGATATTATAAATTGCAGCTAAATGTGATATTAATTAAATAATACTGATGTCTAGCATTTTTACATTACAGACAAGCAGGGGGAGAAATAACTCTCTAACATATATTGCTAAAATAAAATTTAAATTTTGATTGTTTATTTACATGTCAAGTGGAGTTGTAAAGTATAATATAAAAGCATATTTAAGGTATTCAGTTCCTCTTCACTCCCCCCCCCCATTATTTTGTAAGCATATTTAAAAGACAAAAGTGGATTTTTTTTAATTGTTTATTGAAAACATTAGTTAATAGTTAAATGCTTTGGAATGATTTGTTCAATTTCAATTAATGACTTAAAATATTATTTGATATATTGTTTTTGAAAAAAAAAAAATCAAAAGAAAAATGGATTGATATAAAAAAAACATTTTTTGTTTTTCTAACCCTGTGCCTAATGAATTTTGCTAAAGTTTCATTTTCTTTATTTTAGCTTAGATCACTGATTTTTCATAAATAATTTTTCAAAGTCTTTTGCTTTAAAGTTCTTTAAATTTTCCTTATTCTCCTTTTCACCTGTTCATGGATAATAATTGATAAGCGAAATTGAAACTGCTCATTTTCTGCTTCAGGGATAATCATTAAACAATTTAAGTTTTTTTTTACTCAATCACCTGTGTAAGATCCAATAAATTCTTTTGTGTGTTAAATATTATGCCCAGTAACAGTTCAACAATCTCAGATTCTTGCATTTATGCTGCACTTTGGTGCAGAACCCTATGTTGCTGAGTAATTCTTTCAAAAATTAAAAAGAAAAGTTTCAATCAAGAAAATGTATAATTTCATGTAATGGCTTATTTATTACACCCTAAGTATAGGGGGGAATTTAGGTCTATGAACAAAAAGTGGATACTCAGCAGTTTCTTCTGAATATTGATCACAATAATATTCCTCTTAATTTGATTTGAAAGAATTGCCATGTCCTCAGACATACTTATCTCTTAGAGTTATTAAATCACTTAAGCATTGAAATGGCGGGAAAATATATTTTCCATCAGTAACATTTCAAAAACTTTTACAGATTTCATTTCATTTTGACAACTTTGTTGTGCCAGTTCTGCTGTAATTGAAAAGACATTTTAAATTTTTTTTTTATTCATTCTGTTTAAAGGAACAAACTTTTTCTGGAAACCTCTTCAAAATTTTATTTTGCTATGCCATGTTGAAACAATGTTAATACTAATATTTAGAATGGATGAAATAAAATTTTAAATGATGCAAACAGTCAATTTAAACTAACTTCATTGTTTTATTTTATAACCAATTTATTTATTATATATTATAACTTTTTTTATTTAAAATTTATTGAAGATTTCATCATAGTTAATTTTATAGTAATAAGTTTAATATTATGCCAGGTAAATTTGAGCCAACTTAATTTTTTCCATATTTGGTCTATTCTTTTTTTTTTTTTTTTTTTTTTTAATTTTTGTCATTGTCCTGTCTAAAACAGACTTTTGTTGGCAAAAGTCTAACCCTGGATCTTTAAGTGCAGTTTTTCTTGTAATATAATAGTTATTTAAGATTTTTATTTTTTATAGAGAGTGCTTGTTAAAACTTACAGAGTCTAAAGTAGAAATGTCTATTAGTTCTTTCTCTATTTGTTATATAATAGTCACTGTAACCAGAACAATATTGATGGGTTTTACAGAAATTAAAATCCTGTATAGTCAAATGTGTCCAATTTATTGCATTTTTATATTTTATAAATATGTTACAGCTTGAACTAGTGTTATTTTATCCAAAAAGAATAGGATAATTTTGTGTTATGTAGACTAAATCAGAAAAAAAACTAATAAAGCAAAAGCACAAATGAACATGCAGAAAAAGACACACTGTAGTTTCGAATATATAAAGAACCTTCTACGGTGTTTAAACACCAAATGATAGCAGAAAAGTAAAGAGACAAACTTGTACAAAGAGGTTTAACCAATAAGGACATAAGAACAAGTTTGAACAAGATAATAAAATGAGGGAGATAAAAAAACAGGTTGAGGGAGTTCTGTGGGAATCCCAGAGTGCAAAGGATTAAATTAGAATAGATATCCAAATATTGGGAAACAGTGGGATGCTAGAAAGATGAACAAAATTAAGTTAAGCATACTGACTTTTAAAAATTGTTAAGTAAAAATGTTGCGGGTGGCAAAGTACATTTAATGTATACATTACAATTTTAAAATATGTGAATTGTTAAAGAATTCTACTTCCACATGAATCTTTCAACCGCAAATGAATGAATTCTGACGGATTTTGTATGGAGTCATAGGACATTTTAATGAAAATTCCCAGAGTATCTTTCTACACTAATGTACTTTTATATTAAATGTTTTTTTTAAAAAAAAGCAATGGGGAAAAATAACCAGTTATGTCTATTTAATTTAAGTCACCTCTTTCTTGCCACGTGGAAAGTAGTTATTTTCAGGTCTACTAAAAAAGGTTTTGTAATATAAATTTAAAAAAAAATGTGATAGTTTACTTGGTGTGTGTGAGTTAAACTCTTTCAGTTAATCCCTTACTCTCTGTGACGTTTTTAGCTTCTTGTGTGGCACTACCCGGATTTTTTGGCACAGATATTGAGATAGAAATTTACCCGTTGCATTTCGTTGTAAAGGATATTAAATTATAAAAAAAAAAAACATTTTTGAATGAAATAATTTAATTTAAGTTTCAAATAAAATATTTAATAGTTTTAAATTAAGTGTTATTAATGTTAAGTTTAATTTTTTTTCTCTTATAATTTCAGCTATGGCTCTTTATCTTCAAGCAGAAATTTCTTCTCGGGGGCTAGAAAGAAAGGCTGTCGAAATGGAAGGAATGTGTCAGGTGGAAATAGCTGACTCTGATGTAAAGCTAGGAGTTCTAAGTTCAATTATGATAGCAAATTAAGTAACCAATGTGTATATGCAGCAAGTTGCACTAAAAAACTGCTGTGGCAGAAGGCCCTCTAGTTGTATGGAAGTTTGAAGAAAGAAGAGCACCTGTGAGATTCATATATTTGCATTGATAAAATTTTATAAGTTATAAGGTTGGAAAATTTTTACAGCAGTGTTCAAGATTTATTTGATTTATTTTTATCATGTTTAAAATAATAAAATAGCACAATAATGATAATTGTTGATAATTGTAAATAAAAATCACCAGGAAATTCATTGTGTAAAGAAAAAGAAAAAATATTAAAATTTAAGCTATTCAAGTGTTCATTCTTATTAAATTAGGAATACATATTCATTCAAAAAAATCAACTAAACACAAAATATACATTTGAGTAAGAGGTAGGAAAATAGATGGTAGCAGAACTCGATAATATAATTTTATTTAATATTTCTGTATTCCTAAGTAAATAATGGATGGAATGATTTAAAGCTGATGTTCTACTGCTTCACAATAATACAGAAACTGAAATAAAATATCACCGAATGATTCTTCTACCATCCGAATCTTCCCCTTGCTAAAATAAAAAATATCTCCAGATAATAACAGAAAATCTAAAATATATAGTATCAAAACCAGTGCAAAATAATCTGGCGATCGCTAAATAATTGTTTGTATAGAATCTAACATTATTTTAATGCTGAAAAATAAACAGTGACCTTTTGTATCTTTATAATATTTGAAAGTTATGCAAGAGAACGTTAGATTTTCTGATGTTAGGTGTTACTTGGGTAATGTGGCAATACTAAATTAATGCTTAGACTTAACTAAGCTTAGCATATAGTTTGGACTTTTATTAGGGCCAAACTGAACTTAACGTGGCGGTGTGGCATATTAAGTCTAGCTAAGCCTATCGTGGTGCATAACATATCATCATAGCTTAGCTAAGTATTACGTAGTGCGTTGTAATATACCATTAAGGACTAGCTTAGTATAACGTGGCGGTGTAATATATAATTTAGGCATAACTTAGCCTAACGTG
Source organism: Parasteatoda lunata (assembly GCA_949128135.1). Lineage (NCBI taxonomy): Eukaryota > Metazoa > Arthropoda > Arachnida > Araneae > Theridiidae > Parasteatoda > Parasteatoda lunata. Next base: position 13,101,036 of record OX421981.1, on the reverse strand, counting down.
GCAGTGTAACATATCATTAAGGCCTAACTAAATTAGACGTGGCAAGGTGTAACACATCATTAAAGACTATTTAAGTATAACATGGTGGTGTAACATTTCATTCAAACCTAGCTAAATGGAACGTGGCGAGGTGTAACGCGCCAATAAAGACTAGCTAAGTAAAGCGTGCTGATATTACATAACGTAGATGTGTAACATGTCTTAAAAGTGAAGCTAAGCCTAACTGGGTGGCGTAATAGCCAAGTAAGGGTTAGCTAAACCTAACGTGGAGGTGTAACTTATCATTAAGGTGCAGCTAAGCCTAATACGACAGTGTAACAGCTCATGAAGGCGAAGCTCAGCCTAACGTGGCGATGTAACAACTCATCAAGGCTTATCGGAGCCTAACGTACTGGTGTAACTTCTCATTAAGGCTTAGTTAAGCCTAACGTTCTGGTGTAACATCCCATTAAGGCTTAGCGAAGCTCAACGTAGTGATGTAGCATCTCATTAAGGCTTAGCTAAGCCTAACGTGGTGGTGTAACATATCATCAAGGTGCAGCTAAACCTATCGTGGAAGTGTAACTTCCCATTAAGGCTTAGCTGAGCCTAATGTGGTGGTGTAACATCGCTAAGGCGTAGCTAAGCCTTACATTGAGGTGTAACATATAATTAAGACTTAGCTAAGCCTAACATGGAGGTGTAACATGTCTTCGAAGCCTAACGTGCTGGTGTAACATCTCATTACACTAGTTAAGCCATACGAGGTAATGTTACATATTATGGCTTACGAGGCTGTTTAAAATCTCATTTTAACTTACCTAACCATAACGTGGTGGTGTAACACATCATTAAGGCCTATCTATGCATAACTTGGTGGTTGTTGCAACCAATAAGGCCTATCTAAGCCTAATGTAGCTGTGTAACATATCAATTTGAATCTAAATCTAACATGGCTAGGTAACATATCATTACGACTTTTACTAAGTCTATTCTGCCAGTGTAACTAAGTTAAACGTGGCGGTGTTACATATGATTAAGGCATCGCAAATCTGTTTTTGTGGTGGTGTAACATACCAATAAAGCGTTGCTGAGCCTGATGTGGCGTTGTAGCATACTATTAAGGCATAGCTAAATCTATTTTAGTGGTCAAACATATTGAAAAAGACCGCAGTTACAAAGCTCGGAGAAGCTTACGGCAATCTATCCATGAATTAATCAATTAATTCAGAACTCTGGTTTGCTGGCACAACAAATACGACATCAGAAACGAACGTAAAACCTTTCATGAGTATGGAGTTTTTTTTATTGTTATACATACATGGGCTGGCTTATGTGCTACTAACAGAATATTGCATATAGGGCCTTGTTCCGTCGGGATTTGAACCCGCTATTTCAACGCTATAGAACGTTTCGAGGAACAACAAGACCGTTCGCCTATAGAGGCCACTATGAATTCCTGTTTCTGCGCAATCCTAGGAACAATTCAACTTGTGAAGATTACGTAGGAGTTTTTTAGTGATAAATTTTTTGTTCTCTGCACTTTGTAGGGAGTATAGGACCTTTGTCGTGATTTTTTATCTCACCCTGTTGTTGGCCGATCATTTTATTTCCCTCCTTGTTTTTTTATTATTTTTTTTATTATCTTTGATTCATTGATAATAGTTCTGCTCCAAGTCATTATTTTAGGTATGCCCCTCTTTCGCTTACTTAATTGTGCCTAGCCCAACTGCTGTTTTATTTTGAATTTTTCCGTATTTTTTTATTATTTATATTTTACGGCTATATAACATTTTTTGTCACGAGCGATTAAATTTCAGTTTCTGATCACACGCTATTGGTTTAAAATAATATTACAACTGAAGTAAGATGATGTGTTATGCTTTGGCATTTATTTTTGTTGGCATATAATCTGAGGTATATTCTCAGAGATTTCCAGGTTTTCCGGAGTAAAATTCGAACAATTTAATATGCTTAATTACAATCCAAGTTTCAATAAAAATTATATAGGATGATAAATAATTCATCGAAGATCTAGACACTTTAAAAATATTACAAATTTTAAAAAAAATTGCCCATTTGGTGGAAAATTTAGCCATTAAACAAGTTAGTTTTTGATTTTCTTTATTTCTATTTAAACTGAATTTTAAAAAGGCCCTGATGGCTAGAAAAATAGTAATAGTACTACTAGGCTTAAGACCGATAGACAATTAATATAAATACTGTGACTGTCGATAGTATTTTAGTTCTCTGTTACAAATGCTTATAATGCATTATGCTTTTGACTAAATAGGACGGAATGGTGAAACCACCTCGCCACGCTAGCTCCAACCTTGGGTATATCTTTCTGAAGTTTTTTTCTAATTTGGTAGACCGTGGTAGCCCAATGGTTAGAGAATCGGACTTCAGTTCGGAAGGGCCGGTGTTCGATCCTTGACTTCACTAAGACCCATCGAGCACATGCGATATACGTGCCCGTAAAATCTGTAGGATCGAAAGTTCTGTGGTCGGTCGTTGAGTAGTATAATGGACACAGGAATTTGGAGAAAATTTCCTTCCCCTTCAAATCTATGTCTAAATTGAGGAAGTGGCCTCACAAATGAGATTCCTTCTGCGGAGGATCATAAAACTGTGATTGCATGCCTTCGGACCATCCTCAGGGATGTTTCCAAGACCGCCAGCAAAAGCCCATTGTGTGGCTCTAATGCAACATATATAAAGCATACGACTAAATAAATATTTCTTGAAATAATTAAAATTGTGCAAAATCAGAACAATAAAAATAGTGCTTACATTTCCCCCATACAAAAATGAAATAAGTATAGAGCATACGCGAAAACTAAATCCTTTGCTTAACTCAAGCGAACACCAGTCGATATACAAAGTCTTTTCCCCCACAAATATTGATGTTATTTCTAACTAATAACGAGATTCGGCAACTTTGAAATTTAATCGCCCGTTTTCTTGTTTGCTTGGATTAAAAAAATTATTGTTGGGATTTCTTGTGGTTTCAATATCAATTGTTTTAATAGCATTTATCAAATCTTTTGATGTCTTTTTATACCTTCTGATTTTAATTCACAATAGTCAGGTTTCACAGTGGGCTGATCACAAGACATGGCTCCCAGTAAATCGCCGATGGCAAATATCACTGGCTACAGTCAGTGAGTGGGTGGGTGAAAACTTTGATCAGGATGCGAAGGGACTGAGTGTGAGTGGTATCTGCCCTCGTTAGACTGTTTTACTTTAAAAAACTCAACTTCGCGCTTAGGTTATGTGGCTACTAAAGCAGAGGATCAAAATCGTGATGGCATGTCTTTAGATTATCTTCAGGAATGTTTCCCAGACCGTCGCCAATTGCCCACTGTGCATCTCTAGTGTAATGTAAATGAAGTACTACTACGAATGCAATAGTTAGACTGGAGATATTTTAATTTATCAAGGTTATACAAGTCCTAAAATAAGTGATGTAACATATACCAGAAGCTTAACATGGCAGTGTAACAAACCATTACGGCAGAGTTAACCTAACCTGATTGTGTAACTTGTTAATAAAACCTATCTAGTTTCTAATTTACTTAGTTAGGATTTAAAGATATGTCATACCTCCAATTTTATTAATACTACCTTTTACTAACTCGCCTTCATGTCTGTAAGAAGGAAATCTTGCAATCGAAATTTCGACAACTTTTCGACGTATTAAAACACTCAAATTTTTTCTAGGAGTTTTGTACCAGATGAAAAGGCAAGCATTTCCTGAAAGCGATAAGCAGAATTAGTTAATCGTCAGAAAAACTCCGATGATTCTCCGACTAATTATGTCAGTCAGACTAACTAGTCAGATCTCCACTGGAGCTCTATATTAGATGAAAATACAAATATAGTTTCTTCACGACTAAAATCAAAATATATCTCCAAATGAAATTTATAGTTAGTCAGAATTTCTAAGTAACTAGTGTGCACCAATTTTACGTGGAGTTCTCTCCTTCCTAAATGACAAAACAAGTTTTAATCATTTTCTGACTTCTACAAGCAGAATTGATGACCGCATTATAGCCGATAGGAAATCAAAATTTCGATCTTTTTTATATATTGTAGATTTTTAATTTTAACTAGAACTGGCTAACAATAAGTTTCCAGAAAGAAGAATTTATCGCAGTAACATGGACAAATAGAGTTTGAAGCATTATCGTGTTGTAGTAGGAAATGCATTACAATGAAACTAGTTTATTTAAATGGTTACAAAATGAGTCGGATTGAAAAACGATATATACTTATTGATGGAATACACAGATATCACTTTAAACGTGTACCTATTCTTTGGAAAAACAAATAAGAACAATTAAAGTTATCAAAGTTTAGAAAACCAAACCGGTTGTCTGACCTTCCATTCATACCTCGCCTTGAGAAGTGGTAGTTTCGTATATCTTTGTGAACTTAATGAAAGAGGATCTGAGTACAGAAGGCCGAAACATGAGGTTGGGCATCTTCCAAATTTGGGGAACTGGACTCTGATTATAAGTATGCATTATCATCTTCAAAATCTGTAAAGTACTTGAAAGATACTAGATGAAAACGCTTATGAAGTCTACAATTACACTTACGCATTTACTTGTTACTATAGTGAATGCGCAAATACATTCATTTCATTTCATTTCATTTACATCACACTAAATTGGGTGACGATTTGGGAAATATTTTAGAGGAGGATCAGATGACACGTCATTACAATTTAGATCCTCTGCAGAAGGTATGGCTTTTCCGCTTTGGTAGCCCGGCAATCCATGTGCGAAGTCAAGCAGTTTACAGTAGAACAGTTTAACGAGGATTAATACCTCGGCCTCAGTCCCTTCACAGACTAATCAAAGTGGTCACATACCTGCGTACTGTCCGTTACCAGCGATGCCATAACTTTGGTGATCTATTGGGAAGTATATCTAAACTGTCAGTCATGTTCAGGATGTTAGGAAACGTGAGGTTGTGTATCTTCCATAATTGAGGAATTGAACTATAGGCATTACGAAGAGAAAGCGAAGACTGGTTTCTTTTTCTGCTTATTCTTATACTCTAAATAACTCTCATTTTCTTTAAATTGAATGTTGCTTTGTCAAAACTGTCGAGAGAGTTGAATGGGGGACTACATTATTTGTTACAAGAAGAGAAGGTAGTACCACACATTCTACGTAATAATTTCAAGAGAATGAAATCCATCTCTCGTTATCCGAGGCTGAATATTGTGCACTAGGAAGAATATACTGACGATGCTAAACTTGGTATGTCTAATTTTCAAAAACTCTTTGAAAGCCGCTAATCACGTTTTACCAATAATGATATTCCTTCAACTCATAATGCAGTTGTTTCTTCGCTTACATCACAAGTCACCATAAAATTATCACAAAATTAACTGGAACTTAGGTAGGCCATAATAGGTGTACATGCAAAAAATACATTGCAATTTCATTTGGAAAATCAACTACTTGTTATAATGTATAATTTACAATAAAGTTACCTCAACGCTTCCAACTGTTCTTTAGATTAAATAAATATCAACATTTTGAAGGTAATTGTACAATTCGGATTTATATTGTCTTTTTTCAGTTGCCATAGATGTGAAAATCTGACGGCAAGATTTCTGTCCTAGCAAAGGAGCACAGAACAGACAGAATTCAAAACGGACTCTTTACAACAGAATAAATTCACAGCGGTTTCTTTACAACAGACAGACTTTACAACAAGCAGAATTCACAACGAACTCCTTACAACAGACTGAATTCAGAACGGATTCTTTACAACAAACTGAATTTACAACAAACTGAATTTACAACAAACTCTTTACAACAGATTGAATTCTTAACAAACTCTTCACAACCAATAAATTTCATAATAGACTCTTCGGAACAGATAGAATTCATAAAAGGCTCTTCACAACAAGCAGAATTCACAACAAACTTGTGGGGAGAGAAGTTATCGACAACGTCAACTTTCATCTGTGAAAAGGTACCCCAAAATAGAATCGAGTTAACATGTCTAATATACTAGTAAATCTGCATTGTATTTTTGTAGTGGTAGACACATTACAGTACTCCCCCACCAGAATTATATCTATGATAAAATTCGATGAATGGATACCACTAGATGATTCATTGCTGTTTTGTGAGAAGCCGGGGGAGCTGTATTAAGATCACCGTACTTTTTGCTGCATGTGAGAGCCGTATTAAGTTCACGGGCGTGGTTGTTCCTGTATTGCCATCAACAGTCGAGTCTATGCAGGCCGACGTTGTGCGTGATCGAAACTGAGTAGCAACAGTGCGAGGAGGTGGTTATGTCGCAGTCACAAGAAGCAAGTCAAATGTTTAATGTGGACAATCCATCGAGGTAGACGTGTTCAAGTTGAAGTGGGAGTTTCTGTCAAGGTAAACGTGTTCACATCACGTCTGGGTCACCAGTGTGAGAAGAGAAGTTATCGACAAGGGCCTACAGATACTTCACAACAGGCAGAATCAGTAAAGAAAAATTATAAATAGCAAATTAGATACCATACCGGTTTCTTTCGGCATTATTCAAAAAATTTTAAGTGTACAAAATTCTGAACTTTTAAAAAATTTAAAAATATTGATTTAGAGTAAATTATGATACATAAACTTGTCTCTTTTAACGCCACATAATTTTTTGTTTTGGAATAAATTACTATTGATCAGAGTGCATTTAATGTATTAAATTCAAATCAAATTTCAATTAATATTTTTTGAAATTTTTTTAAAATGATTCACATCTTGTTTTTATCAAAGTTGAAATCTTATAAATATAATTAGTAAGCTTAAAATGCTCAGCTGTTTCATTTGAAACTAGAATGCATCCTGCAATCATTAAAAAATATTTTAGATGTTCATTTTTCCAGACTTTTTACGAAAAGTAAATGAATAAGTAAGTAAATAAAAATAGCGTAAGTAAAACTATGCCATTTTATTTATCATCGATTCAAGCAAAAATGATCTTAAAAATAATTACTTGAATCTGAACGTGAACAATACTCAATCTTGTTTTTAGAGTTTCGAATTTATATTATATATATATATATATATTTAGCTATTAAGAAAATATTTTTCTATTATAGCTGAAATATAATTACGAAGTTGTAAAAATACTATCGAGTTTTTCTTTCGCTCCATAGCAAGATTAATAAACTATTAATAAATGTGCTTTCTTAAGTTTATATGTGTTCCTTTTATAGTTCACTTTTGTGTTGAAAACTATGATGGGTTAGGAGAGGTTAGAACGTAGGTTATCATCTGTCTTTGTAAATCATAAAAAATAAACTAATAAATAAAAATGCAAAAATCTGTTATCGCCGTGAAATTAATAATTAATTGAAGTTACTATTTCTTTTTAGCTTATTATTGGACATTGTAAAAATTTAATACTAAAGTTAGTGTTTTTTATTAGTTATATGCAATTTTTTAATACATTCTTTTATAATTTTAATGCATTCTTTTGCAATTTTTTTTATATAAAATAGACAAAATAGAAACTAATCATTTGAAAGCAATTTCTATGACGAACTCATAAAATAACTATTATGGCATTATTCAGGAACGGTTTTAGACTTTCATGATTTATCCAAAGGAGAAGGGGAAAATTTAGAAAATACGTTTTCAATAAAAGAAGATAGAAATTATTTTCAGAATTTGGAAAATAAATAATCTCTTTCCACTTAGAGTTGCCATACATAACTTAAACATAACATAAAAGATATGATAATATCTTTCATGTTAGGTTTTTTAAAAAGTCGAGATAAAATTCTTTTTCAAAATGTGGTTACCAATAAACCTGACACTCTAGGTTTGGAATGTGGTTAAGATAAGCCTTATACTTTAGGAAAGAATAGAAAAATACCAGTGCAGAGAATACTTGAGAGTAGTTAAAAACATCAGGGTAGAGAATCCCGACCGCCAATGGCTCTTTTAGTTAAAAGAACAGGGTAGGGAATATCGGGCTGGAGTATTTTATTTTATAACCGTGGTTGAACAGCAGACCCATTTTTTTGGGTTCATGACTACTATTGAGAAATTTGCCTTCGTGGAGGACTTTTTCATGGAACTATCACGATACATGGAGATGAAAACCACGTAAACCTCCCACGGTCAGTCTGACTAGAAAAAGATTCTGACCTATAATCATCAACCACTGAGTGTCCTCAGTGGTTCACCTCATTGGAAGGCGAACGCTTCATCCCCTGAGCCATCACGGTAAAAATACAGCAGTGTAGGGAATAGCGGGAAAAGTATGCAATTGGAAATAGTGTGCACATTCTCTCCAGGTTATTATCCGCTTTAATATCGTATTTATTTTTTTATATTTTTTTTTTACAGTAAACAGTATGGTAAATGTGATTAAAAAAATCGATATTAACCACATTGTCCGGTACATCCCAATATTAAGAGCAATATCCCAGCATTCCCTACACTAAATAACAGCCTTTATCCGGTAGTCCCTACACTGATATTGTGAAATTCTTAGCCAACTAAAGGCAAGATAAAAAATATTATAATTCAAAAGAGACGAAGCTTAGAATTAAGGAATAACAATGGTGCTGTTTTCTAAATAATGCCTTAATATAATAAATTTCAATGGCGATATTGTGATATATTAATCGATTTTTGTAAATTTTAGTTATGAAAACAGTTCAAGGCAACATCGGTATTAAAAAATAATTAAAAATATCCTCTCCTTTACCATTAAATGTAACGGTTAAATTTTAGTTCAATAGCAGCGATTTACGTTTGGTGTTTATACAACCAAATTTTAAAAACCAATTTTAATCTACTTTAAATTAATTACATTTTAGTATAATTTATTCTAACTAGAAGTTACCTTTTTTGCCAAATAATTTAGATAAGATATTGTGAGATTTCGTTTAATCGGCTTTGCTATTTCGCCTCTACCTTTGTTTCAAAAATATTTGCTGGGTAACAAAGATTTGATGGGAAATCAATTTACCCAATTGATTGCGTTCTGGTTTCGACGAAAATTTTGTTTCATAAAATTATTTGTGGAAACGACTAAGGGTGTTATTTATATCGATTAAAATTTGATATCCATTTAAAGTTTGTTTCATATTTAAATACAAAAAATAAAGACATTCAATTAAAACAAATATCATTTAATTACTCATGTTTCTTAACATTTACATAACCTTACCCTCCAAATATCATAAAGATGTGAAAAAGTGCTTTCTTATTTTGCCTAAAACAAGGATTAAACTGCTGTTATTCAAAAAAGTACCCATCAAACATTAAACTTCTTATCCCTCACCACATCATTACATATATATATATATATATATATATATATATATATATATATATATATATATATATATATATATATATATATATATATATGGTTATGCCTATGGTTAAATATAGACTTTGTTTCGATCTTTAGAACGTAAATTCAGAATTTTGGATGTAATTTCTTTAATTCGGTTTCCACACGTAGCTGTTTTATTATTTCTGTGGTGATTTTAAATTTATTCAATGTTTCATAGTTTATTTTTATCAGATTGATGTTTTGCTTGTTAAACAACTAACTGATTTTGTGGGTTAGAAAAAATTTCATATGTTTTGGAATTATGGAAATTTATTTTAGTGTACTTATATTGAAGGCATTTGATTGAATCGTATCCAGGATTAGATTTTCGGCTGGTAAAAATTCAAGAATCGATGCGTTGTAAGTCATGTAACACAATTACTACACAATCCCACTACATAGCGTCCAATTGAGAATCCCACTACATATTGTTTTATTGAGTCAAATGACCATCCAGATGAGGCCTTAAGATAAGTCTTAGTGATAAGTATTAACCTGTGCAGCAACACTTTTCCATCTTTTCCCACTGGAAAGTAAGCCAACAGAACGTTTTCCTGACATTTCTTTTGTACACTGGTTTTTCCACTTTTATGTACAGTAGTAGTATTATCTTCTTTTTTAATAAACGTCTTTCATCTCCTCTATCTTCTACCGCAATCAAACACGTTTTGGTGCTTTATTTAATTGCTACACTCAACTGGAGATTGTCAGATTTCGATAGTGTTTGCTTTTGTTTGCAAAACTATCAATTTGCGACCCCTAATGCGTAATTTTTTTAATCTTTACCTTTTATAATGATTACAAAATATTATGGCTGCATTTTTGAAATACATAGTACGTAAAAATATGATAAAAAATACTTACGAAAAAATATTCAGAACTCATCCAAATTTAAAAATCCAATATGATTTTAATTCCTCAATGGTTAATGGGTCAAAGTATCCTCAGAACAATTATTATTTTTTTCTTAATATAAGTAAGGTAAACAACCTTTCAGTTGAATTACGCGTACACGTAAATAAAATGACTGCTTTAATAGGATATATATATATATATATATATATATATATATATATATATATATATATATATATATATATATATATATATATATATATATATATATATATATATATATATTATATATTTTTTAAATCTATCTTCAAAACTGCTAGTTTTTGCATTATATATATATATATATATATATATAAAAACAAAAAAAAAAAACCAAAAACAAAAATAAATACATAAATTAAACGTATTGGTTACGAGAATAAATCTGGGGATTCATTTTGATTATTAGATCATTTGGTTCATTTTGATTATTAAATCATTTGGTTCATTTTGATTATTAGATCATTGGTTCATTTTGATTATTAGATCACTTGGTTCATTTTGATTATTAGAAATTTGATTATTAGATCAATTAGAAAATTTTCTATGATTAATAATTATACGCAAAATAGAAAGAAAAAAATATCGAATGAACTAATACAACATGCTGTAAAAATTATATTAGTTTTTAAAATGTTTATTCAAAGCACAATTTTATGAAGTATATTATTAGCTGATTGTAAAAAAAAAACCTTTAAATTTTTAACGTCCATAGAAAAATTCCCTGTGGATTCAAATACCATGTAAACACCAAAAAAGCATACACTTGGAAAAGTTTTGTTTTGCTGAAAAAACCAGTGTCTTTTTGTCAAACAACGCTGAAAATGTAATGAATAATCCAAATAGAGGGAAGAGTTTTTTCAGTGTGTTTGGGATTGTTTGAAAATTTATAATAAGAAATAATATTTTTTGATACTTTTGCCTTATTTGGTTAATGTGATACTTTAAAATTAAATTACAAAAGCTAATAATTAATTTTAATGTAGCAAAAAATTATTTAGGACTTCTTCATAAGATAAACAATTCATCTGTGTAAGAAAAAATCATGCTATATAAAGCATGAACAACAGTTTCATCAAAATTAATTTAAAAATGTTACCCCCAAAAAATTTAAATGACTAACCATAATCTAAATTCCTTATTTATTAATTTGTTATTAATATTAACTAATGCATAAGGATTGCATTAAATGATAAAAATGAAAGTTTAATGCACAGTTTGCATTTAAGTATAAATATTTATGTAATTTAAACCCCATAAAAGTAGGATCTGTAGAGAATAAATAAGCTTCTAGTTCCAATCTACCCAGTGATTACATTTTTATTTCATTCAGAAATTAAACTGTGTTGTTTATTTTACTTGTTTTCAAAATGATACAAACTAGCTCTTTAATTACACAGTATAAATATTTGCGAAGAAGGTTTTATATTTGGTCTGAATTCATAAAAGTTTACATTAAACAAATGATTTTTAAATATGTCTTATTTCACTACTTAAGGTTTTGAGAACATTGTTATTCTTATATACGACTTCTTTCATTGTGTAATTTAGAAGCTTATACTAAGATCAGCAAAAAACAATCTTTATTAAAAAATAAATCATAAATAAGACTTACTTGACTAAAAGCTGTTATTCGATCATTGTCGCGTTTAATTGAATATATCCATTCTTTCAGTTTCTTGCTTTTGGAGAATTTGTAAACTGATAATTTTATAACTACCTTTAAATCTTGGTACAACAAAAACATAGGTGATTATTAAAAACTATGAAATAATACCATAAAAAGAATCACTTAACCAACGGTCTAACGTAGCTATTGTTCAATGACAAATATTTGAAATAGGCGGCAAGTTAGAACTACTGTGAGTGACGTCACTAAAAGACCCTGGTAATCTCAACGGCCTTATTTCTTGGTGGCAATGCTCTTAGGCGAGTACTAGATCACTTATCAGGTTGTTATAATTGGGAAAAATTTTACAAAGTATTTATAGGTATGAAGAATTTTTTTAAAACATCAAGTCACTTTGCCAACATTTAAAAGTTAAATTGCCTAACTAATACACCATATTAAGATATATTTGAAATATCGATTTGTAGTGGTAGGTATAACAATTTAATATTTAGAATTTTAAATTAATATTTATAAGTTAAAATATAAATGCTGCGAACTACTAAGAAATTTTTTTTTCTCAAAAACCTTACAAATCATCCGTCCTATGTTACCGGTTCTCAGGGCTGGATTACCCATTAGGCCAGACAAGGCCATGGCCTGGGGCCCCCAATGATTAGGGCCCCCTTAAAATGGATTTTTTGAACAAAAAATCTTAAAAAATTGATACAATGATTTTTCAAAATGTTATGATAATTTTTCAGTTCTAATTTAATAAAATAAAGTAAAAAATTTATTATTATTTATTTTAATTTTAAATATGCATTCTTAAATGAAAAGATATATAAATACTTTTATATTTGAATAAATAAAAAAATATACGAGAAAAAATTTAATCTAAGGGATTATTTTAAGATAATATTTAAGATAAAATTTAATTTAATCTAAAATTTAACCCCAAAATTTGAATGGCCTAAGGCCCCGCGTACGCTAAATCCGGCCCTGCCGGTTCTATAAAAATATGATTGATCTTTTGTGACAAATAATCATAATTTGTTGGATTCAATGGATAATTTTATGGATTAATTTGTTTAACACCAAAAAATCTCTCAAAAATAAAGTTAATATTTCTTTCTCCCTTTTTCTTTTTTTCATGTAAGAACAGATAATTTTAGAACAATGTCTTATGAGTATTTCCATTAATTAGGTTTAATTTGAAGCATCTTATTTGGTACTTTTCAAAAATCTGTCCATAAGTTTCTGTCGATAAGTTTCTGTTCATAAGTTTCTGTCCATAGCTTTTCTTTCCAATAATAATCGACAGATTACTTACTGAGTAATTTAATAATAAAGAGAAATTGAATACATTTTTTCTGTGTTTTGTATTCCGAATATAAATGAATTCTCTTTTAGTAGACTCCGCGCATGAATACAAAACAGTCTTATCAGAGAATTCTAAATGTCTAAGAATGAGACATGAAGATATTTTCTTCGAACATTGTCAGGAGACACATAAATAATCTTTATGTGATTGAATTATATCTAAAATGCATTCTGTATTTATTTTTAAAAATGATGTCAAATAAAGAATTTTATCTCTGATGTAATCGGAAAACCAAGAATTTTTTTATTTAAATTTGGTAAGTTGAATAAAATTCTTCTTTTAAGTGTATTTTCTGAAACAAAATATTGTAGAGATAAGATTATTTGAAAGATTTAAAGCATTTTCTATCGATTTGATTGAACGGCTAGAGACTATATAAGCTTTTCAGATTGTTTAAGAAAGCGTTTTTAAAAGTGTTTTTTTTTTTTAGAAAAAACGCCATGATTTTCATGTAGTCCAGTTTTGGATATCGTGCTGTCATGTAGGGGAAATTTTGGAGAAATTTGAAGAATCAGTCTGGTAACAATATCCATGAATATTTTGCTGTGAAAATATTAACTTTTCAAATAGTGCTACAAAGCATTCAATTCTGGAGATTTGAGCCATAATCTTGCAAAAAAATAATTATATTTTCGTATTTAAATAGTTTTGTTTTTATTTCTTTTAACAATCACACAATTTTTAACCTTTTTGAAAATACTGCAAAATTCACACAGATATTTGAAGACAATTGCTTCGAATTCTAATATAAAGTTCGCAGTGAAAAACATTTGTCTATACGACATTTATTTCTTTAACTCTAATGTTAAAAAGAGAAACACATTTGCTCAAATATATTATTTGACTTACATTACTTTGCACTTGTGCATTGTATATAATATGAAGTGGACTGTAATGGTTTGATTAAACATTTATTAAACAAAACTTAATAAAACAAATAAACTATATACACGAGGAAAACTATTGCGGATGCTGCAATAGCAGTAAACAATGAAAAGTAGCTCATGAGAGAGCTGGCAAGTGAACTTCCTTATTCAAAGTTTTTGAGCAAAATAATGCTTGCTTCTCTGAACCTTTTTCGAACCTCTGGACCAAAGACAAATAACAAAAAAAAATTTTTTTTTTCAAGATGGAAATTTTAAGTACTAAGGTTAAGTTCGGTAGAGTAAAGAGGGCCAATGTCCCCAGACAATTAATCAAAGACAACTTCCAATTAACGACTAAGAACAATTAAATCTAATTAAATCTAGTGGAACACTAGTGTTAATTTTATAAGGAAACTTAATTTTTTATGAAGTAAATACTTGGCTCAAGCAAAATGATTTATTAAGAATAATTTTAAAGAAAGAATTTTATAATTCTTTCCTGTAAATTGCAAATTTTTACGACATATTTTCCCCATACATTTACATTAATGAATTTAGAATATAGCTTTAAATGATCATGAAAATACTAGTTTTGGCATTTGGTGAAAGGTGGGTAAAGTAGCCTTAATGTTGCAATTTTGCCCAACAGAACAATTATGTGAAAATTAAGGTTTGAATATTCCATAGTCATATTATCCTAATAGTTATTAAAGGCAACACATATATAATAATGAAGTCATTAAAATATCAAAATTGTTACATTTGTTAAATTTTAATAATTCTTTCTTGGAAATGACACATTTTTACGACATATTTTCCCCATACATTTACATGAATGACTTTAAAATGTAGGTTTAAACTTTTATGAAAATACCAGTTTTGGCACTTGGTGAAAGGTGGGTAAAGTAACCTTAATGTTGCAATTTTGCCCAACAGAACAATTATGTGAAAATTAAGGTTTAAATATACCATAGTCATATTATCCTAATAATTATTAAAGGCAGTACATATATAATAATGAAGTTATTAAAATATCAAAATTGTTACATTTGTTAAAATTTAATAATTCTTTCTTGGAAACGACATATTTTCCCCATACATTTACATGAATGACTTTAAAATGTAGGTTTAAACTTTTATGAAAATACCAGTTTTGGCACTTGGTGAAAGGTGGGTAAAGTAACCTTAATGTTGCAATTTTGCCCAACAGAACAATTATGTGAAAATTAAGGTTTAAATATACCATAGTCATATTATCCTAATAATTATTAAAGGCAGTACATATATAATAATGAAGTTATTAAAATATCAAAATTGTTACATTTGTTAAAATTTAATAATTCTTTCTTGGAAACGACATATTTTCCCCATACATTTACATGAATGACTTTAAAATGTAGGTTTAAACTTTTATGAAAATACCAGTTTTGGCACTTGGTGAAAGGTGGGTAAAGTAACCTTAATGTTGCAATTTTGCCCAACAGAACAATTATGTGAAAATTAAGGTTTAAATATACCATAGTCATATTATCCTAATAATTATTAAAGGCAGTACATATATAATAATGAAGTTATTAAAATATCAAAATTGTTACATTTGTTAAAATTTAATAATTCTTTCTTGGAAACGACATATTTTCCCCATACATTTACATGAATGACTTTAAAATGTAGGTTTAAACTTTTATGAAAATACCAGTTTTGGCACTTGGTGAAAGGTGGGTAAAGTAACCTTAATGTTGCAATTTTGCCCAACAGAACAATTATGTGAAAATTAAGGTTTAAATATACCATAGTCATATTATCCTAATAATTATTAAAGGCAGTACATATATAATAATGAAGTTATTAAAATATCAAAATTGTTACATTTGTTAAAATTTAATAATTCTTTCTTGGAAACGACATATTTTCCCCATACATTTACATGAATGACTTTAAAATGTAGGTTTAAACTTTTATGAAAATACCAGTTTTGGCACTTGGTGAAAGGTGGGTAAAGTAACCTTAATGTTGCAATTTTGCCCAACAGAACAATTATGTGAAAATTAAGGTTTAAATATACCATAGTCATATTATCCTAATAATTATTAAAGGCAGTACATATATAATAATGAAGTTATTAAAATATCAAAATTGTTACATTTGTTAAAATTTAATAATTCTTTCTTGGAAACGACATATTTTCCCCATACATTTACATGAATGACTTTAAAATGTAGGTTTAAACTTTTATGAAAATACCAGTTTTGGCACTTGGTGAAAGGTGGGTAAAGTAACCTTAATGTTGCAATTTTGCCCAACAGAACAATTATGTGAAAATTAAGGTTTAAATATACCATAGTCATATTATCCTAATAATTATTAAAGGCAGTACATATATAATAATGAAGTTATTAAAATATCAAAATTGTTACATTTGTTAAAATTTAATAATTCTTTCTTGGAAACGACATATTTTCCCCATACATTTACATGAATGACTTTAAAATGTAGGTTTAAACTTTTATGAAAATACCAGTTTTGGCACTTGGTGAAAGGTGGGTAAAGTAACCTTAATGTTGCAATTTTGCCCAACAGAACAATTATGTGAAAATTAAGGTTTAAATATACCATAGTCATATTATCCTAATAATTATTAAAGGCAGTACATATATAATAATGAAGTTATTAAAATATCAAAATTGTTACATTTGTTAAAATTTAATAATTCTTTCTTGGAAACGACATATTTTCCCCATACATTTACATGAATGACTTTAAAATGTAGGTTTAAACTTTTATGAAAATACCAGTTTTGGCACTTGGTGAAAGGTGGGTAAAGTAACCTTAATGTTGCAATTTTGCCCAACAGAACAATTATGTGAAAATTAAGGTTTAAATATACCATAGTCATATTATCCTAATAATTATTAAAGGCAGTACATATATAATAATGAAGTTATTAAAATATCAAAATTGTTACATTTGTTAAAATTTAATAATTCTTTCTTGGAAACGACATATTTTCCCCATACATTTACATGAATGACTTTAAAATGTAGGTTTAAACTTTTATGAAAATACCAGTTTTGGCACTTGGTGAAAGGTGGGTAAAGTAACCTTAATGTTGCAATTTTGCCCAACAGAACAATTATGTGAAAATTAAGGTTTAAATATACCATAGTCATATTATCCTAATAATTATTAAAGGCAGTACATATATAATAATGAAGTTATTAAAATATCAAAATTGTTACATTTGTTAAAATTTAATAATTCTTTCTTGGAAACGACATATTTTCCCCATACATTTACATGAATGACTTTAAAATGTAGGTTTAAACTTTTATGAAAATACCAGTTTTGGCACTTGGTGAAAGGTGGGTAAAGTAACCTTAATGTCGTAATTTTTCCCAACAAAACAATTTTGTGAAAATTAAGGTTTGAATATTCCACAATTTTATTATCCTAATAGTTATTATTGGCAACACATATTAACCCACTGACGGTTCTGCACGTAGAAAGTCGTATTTTAACCTGCAGTCTTCACTGCATAGCAAAACCGGTTTTCCAATGTTAATAGATAGGGGAACTGTGTGTAGGGGAGAAACTTTCTCCCAATTTCGCCCATTTCCTTAACCGCCAGTGGGTTAAGAGAAAAGTAAACCCTAAAGGTTTCAAGGTTTGTTTAGATACTTAATTTTCACAGTCATTTTGCAAATCAATCAGTTTCAAACTGATAAACAATCACATAATTCCTGCCTCACTTCGTTAACATTAACAGCCCTGATTATTAGTAGAGCTCTAATTCGGGTAACTATTGTTTGCTGTTCAAACTTTTTTTTAAAGGGTAAGCAAAGAAGTGTCGGGGAGCAAACAGTGCCAGTTAATGGTAATAAGAAAATAAAGCAGGCGTACCTTAATAATTCTATTCGGTTATTAAAGTGTGTATGTGTGTAGTTAATTTACGTCGCACTAGAGCTGCACAATGGGCTATTGGCGACGGTCTGGGAAACATCCCTGAGGATGATCCGAAGACATGCCATCACAATTTTGATCCTCTGCAGAGGGGATGGCACCCCTGCTTCGGTAGCCCAACGACCTGCACGCGAAGTCGAGCACTTTACGATAGAACAGTTTAACGAGGACCAATACCGCACACCCTCGGTCCCTACGCAGACTGATCCAAGTGGTCATCCACCCGCACACTGACCGCAGCCAGTGATGCTTGACTTCGGTGATCTGCTGGGAACCGTGTCTTAACGATCAGTCCACTGCGGGACATTCGGTTATTAAAAGTCTACTTTTTGTTAATTTCCTTTATAACATTATTTGAAAATTCTTTTATGTTCTCAATGTTTTTTATTATTATTTTAAACAAAGATAAATGTTCCCAATTCCTATACAAATTTACACTTGGTTCAAATGAAGAGATGTGTCTAATTTAGATACCGAAAGGTGCTCGATTCTGATACCAAATTACGCCTAATTCTGATATCGGATTATGCCTAATTTCGATACCCAGTTTTTTTTATTTTTTTAATTTATAACCGTCGGTGAACAGCCGACCTAATTTTTGGGTGTACGACTACTAATGTTCAACTCCATAGCCTTCTAATTTGGAACCCAATCCAGTAGACAAGGATACTCCTGGTACAAGTATTGGGAGAAATTTGTCTTCTTGATGGAACTAACCCGCATTTGCTTTACATGGAGAGGGAGACCACGAGAACCTCCCACGGTTAGCCTGACGGCAAGGGGACTCTAACACATGATCCGTCTACCTCTGAGGATATTTCACGTCAGCACTATGGTCGGTGCAAGCCGGATGAGGAATTCGTATCGACCAGCCTTCGGCGGGATCGAAACCTAGTTCACCTCATTGGAAGGCGAACGCTCTACCAAATTTTTAATTAAACGCCTAAGTCAAATTTTTTAAATAACATTTTATAAATTGAATCTCTTGAAGTCAACTGGATGATTACTTTAAACAAATGATCTCTATGTGATTGATATTACATTAGGGAAAAAAATAAAAATAATTTTATACATAAAAAAAATATTCAGAATTTATAGATGCAACGGAAAATGCCAAAAAGAAGAAAGCTCTATAATTATCCTAATAATTATAACTATAAGGTAATAACAGTATAAGGTAATAACAGTATAACTATAAGGTATAACAGTTCAGTATTATTAAAATATTTTGGTAATGCGCATATCTTGCTTATGTTAACAATGAAATAATTGACATACACTGTTAGAAATTTCTCTGAAAAATGGTTAAATAAAAATTGATTGCATGGCTATTTTACCATATTTAATCAACACATTCAAATAACCATAAATAAAATGGTAATCAAACTGTTAAGTTTAAGAAAAAACTGTTTATTAACTGCTTTCACCTAATACGGTTAAACAATCAGAATTTTATCGCACCAACTAGAACCACCTAATGAAGCTACTTAGTTCTTCGCTACTGCGTACATATCATAGCCGAGCGGGCTTATCTGTCAATCTCATGACCATCAGAACTGGAGTTCGCGTCCTAGTGTTGACACTACAATATTTTCTCTATTCCGTTCAACACGTGAAGAATTCCCAGTGTCCGGCACTCTCTAATGATCATTAACTTACAAAAATCCGAGCTTCTATATCTAGTTAAAAAATTATTACGTTTTTAAAAAATGCTAGTTGTAAATGGTTAAAAAACCGTATAGTTTTGTATTCATGGTTTTATAACGATATTTTTGTAAATGGTTATAATATCATAAAGGAAAAAAATTTTTCTTTTCCGTAAACTTTACAGTTAATCGGATGGACAGACAGCTGCCAGTTTTATTACCGTAATTTTAGGAGGAAAATTTTAACAGTGTAACAGTTTCTTTTTGAAAAAGAAAACTGTTATAAAAATTGTGGTTATATATATAAAATTACTAAAATATCTAATTTTTAGCTACGTAAAAACTCCTTAACTTAAAACTCGTACATAAATTCGAAATCAAGCGATTTGCTGCAAATTTTAAAACGGGTGATTAAAAAAACAAGTACATTAAGGAAGAAAAACTTTCAAAATTTTAATTTAATAAAAAAATTGGTAAGAGTTTTGACAGTTTATAAAATTGTCTTTCATCATTTATTTCTGAGTATTTGATGCCAAATTTTTATTTTGGTAAATTAGTAGTTTCGTAGAAAATAAACTCATCAATGAAGCAGAATATTTTTTGTTTTTGAAAAAATGAATAAATTTGACTTAATTAATGCAATTAATATAAAACATCTTTAATATAACCAATGCAATAACATCAATTAAACTTAATTATTACATAACAATAAATTTTAATTTTTAGCATTTTTTGCATATTGTCAAATAATATTATAGTGTATTTCTTCACGTTTTGGTCACGAAACAAGTTCCACGAACTCAAATAATAAAATATTACTATATTACTAACTCAATTAATAAAATAATAAATATACCATAAAACTTCTAAAAACTTGACTTGATTCGAATTTCTTACCTTCCTTATTTTTCTATTTATTATTATTATTTCTTTCATTTTAAAATTCCGATCGACGAGGGGGATCCAATTACATTTTTACATAATTTCTTTCTAAAGGCATACAGACAGAATTTTTTTTTAAATCCTAAAATTGTACCCAACTGCTAGAAATTTCTCGAAAAAAGAAAGTTAAATAACAATTTATTTAATTATTATTTCACCATACTCAAACAAAACAATCAAATAACCATACACAAGATGGTATTTAAACTATTAATTGTGAAAAAACCCGTTTATTAACAGCTTTTACCTAATACGGTTAAACAACCAGAATTTTATCGCTCCTACTAGACCCACCTAATGTAGCTTACTTAGTTTATTGCAGATGGGTATAAATTAGAGCTGAGAGAGCTTATCTGTCAATCTTTAAACAGACCATCAGAACAGGGGTTCAAGATCCAGCGTTGACACCAAAATATTTCCTCCATTCCCTTAAATACATGAAGAGTTTCCAGTGTCCTGAACTTCCTAATTTGTGAACCTTAGCTAATAGAATACGATACTCTCATTTTCATACAGATGGCAGCAAACTGAAGCTGCTTAACTTTCTTCATTGTCCAGTTAAACTTCTAGTAAAAATCTAAGTATTTTCTAAATATTTTAACCATATTAGTTGTAAACGGTTTGAAAACCGTAACGGTGGAAAATGTTCTTTAACGTAGACTTTATGGTTAATTGGATAGACAGACTGCTGCCAGTTATTTTACCATAATTTTGGAATGAAAATTCTAAATTATGGTAAAATACAGTGCAAATGTGTCCAGTATATTGGATGCTGGGAATTCATCGGATATGCTTAAAGTATAAACATGTCGTGGTAGTTAAAATAGTTTTAACTAATATTTTTTAATACAAAAAAAATTTGGCCAGCACTATATATTACCGTGGGGAATATACATCCCACCAACAAAATTATTCTTGAAATGGCAATGGTAGGCATTTCTCCTTATGTACTCCCAAAGGCTGAAAGCCCTTATATAGCAAGACGGAAAAGAGAAAAAACTGGTATGTAAGTCATTTCATTCCAGCATTTTCTTCGAAAAAAATAAAATATCGGTAACTATCAAGATTTCTTTTATAATTTTAGCATATATATAAAACTGCTTCTAGATATTGCTGAATAGTTTAAAAAAAGAATAAGTAAACTCCTCCCAAAAACTAGCGATAACCGAAAAGGTTTTACTACCAGCCTTTCCTCTTTTCCGTCTCGCTTTCACCCCTGGTACTGCCATCTGCTGGATACTAAAAATACAAAATAAATAAAAAATACGCCAGTGAATTGCTTTGTTTTTATAAATGTGAGTAACATTAAAGGTTACGTGGGGTTAATATAAGAGACCAACATCGGAAAGCCATTTTCTATTATGCATTAGTTCATTTCATAATTTCTTGACGAGTTTATTTGAAGTTATAAACATAGAATTTATAAATAAGGTTATTTATAAGGACAGAAGTTTATGGCCAATTCTTTATATAGGTAAAATTTTAAAATTCCACCTTCACATAAAAGTCAAAAAAAAAAAAAAAAAAAAAAAAATTAAAATTATTTCAGGTATTAAGCAAAATAAATGTCTTTTTTTTCAAATCAATCTCAATTCAAAAAATATTTATATGAAATTACGAGAAAAAAATGACCTTATAAAGAACTAAAATAAATATCTTCCGCAGAATGCGTAAAAGTTGGCAGCTAGGCAGATTTTTTTTATCGTATCCTGAAACTTTTCCTTTGTCAGCATTTTTTGATACTCAAGACTCAAAAACAACAGTTCAAGAGATGGATTATTCATTTCTCTCTAAACCTCCGCCAATAATGGTTTTATTTTAAATATTTCGATTCATCATGGAATATTAACAGCCCAAAGTATCAACTAAATTTTTTAAAAGGTTTTACAACTCGATTTTATAAAGAACGCAATCTCTAAATCGATTGATAAATAATATGTTAGGTTTTACAATTAATATCATCTTAGAAACAGAGTAAAAAAATAGAAATTTCATTGAATATTTTTTTTTTCAAAACACTAACTAGCGTTCTTTAGATTATTTTTAAACTAGATTATGTAATTTTAAATAATTACTTAAATAATTTTAAATACAAACTAAAACGAGATGTATAAATTGGTAATAATATAATTTCTCAAGTATTCTCTATTTTATTCCCTATAATAATTTTACAATTACAGCCCCTCCTGTGAACCAAACCAGTTAGATTTATCTGGAGAATCCAAATCTATAATTAAAAAAAGACATTCATTTTTAAGATTTTGATCTCCACCTCAACCCAGGGTTTCGAATCATTCTATGAATCTTTTGAAAATACTTCAAAAGCTTATATTATCTCCATATATTTTACTATTTACATATTTTTTGAATATCTTAAATAAACCTACACAATAGCCTACAACTAAAACATGATATGCTTTTGAAATTTTTTTTTTTAATTTGTTGAAAATTTGACAAAAAAGTGCCAGATTTTGATTTTTGCTTGTAAACCACAATAATATTCTTCAATTCTTGTTTTAAGCTATATTTACAACTAATTTACTTTTAAATAAATTTTAATTGCCTAATGTAATATTAAAAAAACTTGTCACAAAGGTACACGCATTTCCTAAGTAGTAATGCGGTATTTTGATAAAATATTTACTTTCAATACGATTGTGTTTTACTCTTAATAATTCAAGTGAACATTCATGTAATTTATGAAAATGAACATTCATGTAATAGCTCGTCATCGGCCACAGGAGTCATGGAGGTTGAAGTCCTAATGCATGAACATACATGCATATACTGCCTTTATATATACTAAATAGATAATCACGGGAAGGGGTAATGAATACAGGTAATTATTGTCATTTTAAGTAGGAAAGAAATATCTCAAATTTTTGTCATTTTCCGTTTTCCTCGTTATTAGGTTCTTAATGCTTATTATATATTAGAATAATGCTTAAAACTTATACCAATACCCTAATACGAGAACTAAATATTTTATATAATAAGTATTCGGAACTTACGAACAATTAGGAATGGATATTGCCTAGGACGGTAGAATTATTGAATCGCTGTTTGCAGAGACAGCTTCAGTCCGAACTATTTCCCGGGATTCTTTCTTATTTCCAATTTTTTCTGCTCTCTTATCAGTGCAAAATAAAAAAAAAACTATAAATAAATAAAATATGTGCATTGTCTATTGCCTATACCATAAACGTAATTTTTTTCGCACTGATAGGAGAAAGAAAATAGTTTTGTTTTTAGCTATCTTTAAAAGTAAAAAGCAGAACTGAAGCCTTTTGCATACATTGATTGCATACATTGCAACTGTTCTTATTTTTCAAATATGCCTGAAATATCTAAACATATTGGTTGAAAATGGAGTAGGCAGAACCTTTTTGCATTCAGTGTTTTAATTGCCCTTATTTTTCATAACTGTATAATGTACGAAAACGACGTTTGAAAATTGTTTATTTATTTAATGCTTATTCATGATACAGAAAAGCAAAAATAAAAACTTAATTGTTCGACAGAAATGATCTCTAGTAAAAATAATAAAAAAAGCATCAACATAACAATCATACATATATAAAAAAAGAATCAAAATTTTAAATTATTGAGAAAATAAACAGAACAACGGATACAATAAATCATATCTTTAAAATCATTTAAAAATAGTAATTAGTAATGTTGAAAATAATTCACCAGTCAAGTTTAAGTACATATTTACATACTTTGTGTATTATCAATTAGAGTTAGAAGAACAGTAAGACGCCTTTCAAGTTATTCATAAATACACTGTTAATACATTTTATTTTTACACTTCTTACATGATTAAATATACATCTATTTCATAAAGTATTTTCAAATAAAGTCTTCTGTAAAAAAGGTGCTTGTGGAAAACGCCAAAAAAATATTGTTATAAGACTGAATATTGCTGGTAAAATTTTAACATTTATGTAATAGGATTTACTTTATTAAGATTTGATGAGCAGGAGAAAAGATAAACTGATGTGGATCGAAAAAAATTAGTTTCTGTAGATATTTTTAAAACTTTTTTAAACAGCATTATTTAAAAAAAAGCTATCAAATTTTTTTCTTGATTCAATTATAAATTGCAAGATTATAGGTAAAGTATGAAATGTAATATAACACCTTAGTATTTATAACTAAGAACATTGTTTTTCAAATACCCTGTATTGGTTCTCTCTTTATTACTAATATCTAAATAAAATACATGTTCAAATATAGAAAGTTCAAATAATCGAAATGAGTTTAGTTTTTTTTTTCTGGGGAAATGGAATTTATATATACTATTCATTTTCTGAATTGCTATAAATAACCAAATTTTCAATCAATGTTTGCTCAATCTTCGTATTTATACAGAGTGTTCCTTATTGAACACCCTTCATATAGACTTTCAAATATATATATATATATATATATATATATATATATATATATATATATATATATATATATATATATATTTATTTCTTTTTTTGAGGTTGTAGTAAAAAATGTTTGGGTATTGTTATAAACTGTTATAAACCTAACTTAACTGTATAGTTACTTTAAGGGTCAATAGAATAAAGAATAAAATTGTTGTTTTTCCTAAAATTGGTTAAATTTTTTTATCCCCCATTTTATCAGCCATTTTCTGCTATCTACTAATGTTGCGTGACGTTCGTTGAGTATATGTCGGAATCATTAAGAAAATAAAAAAAATAATTGTGAATATATCTTATTTTATAACCATCGTTGAACAGCCGATCCAATTTTTTGAGTTTACGACTACTAATGTTCAACTCCGTAGTCTTGTAATTTTTAACCAAATCCAGAAAACAAGCTAACTCCTGGATGAAATATTGGGAGAAATTTGTCTTCATGGAGGACTTTTTGATGGAACTAACTCGCATTTGCGTTACATGGAGTGGAAAACCACGAAATTCTTCCACGGTTAGCCTGACGGCAAGGGGACTCTAGCCCATTATCCGTCTACCACTGAGGATATTTTACGTCAGCACTGTGGTCGGTGCAAGTCGGATGCGGAATTCGTATCGACCAACCATCGCTGGGATTCGAACTCGGTTCACCTCATTGGAAGGCGAACACTCTATCCCTGAACCATCACGGCTGCTGTAAAAATATTGTTTACATTTTACGTTTATTAAACTTATTTCATTTAAGATAATTTATATTTTCTGAAATTTTTCATAAAATTCCTAAAGTAACTACACTGCTAAGTTAAGTAGATCGTATCTTGGAACAATACAAAATTTTACTCATTAGGCGTTACTAAAAAAATTCAAACAATGATTAATTATTATTGAGGATAGAAGGAATTAAGAAATTATTTATTTTTTATAAGTCTGAAAGTCTTTCTGATAAGAGCTATCTTAGCACATTATTCTGAAATGAATGATCTCTGCTTTGCTTCTATTATCCTGAAAAGTTAGTTAATGATCAAAGTTCCGCATTTAAACAATATATTACCCTAATGTTAATAGATTTTTATGATAAGAACTTTAAAACTATGTGTGAAGAGTGATCATTACGGAACACTATGCATTAAAAAGGAGCCAAAATAATTTATCGCAAATAAAGTTATTAAAAAGTAGGTATAGAAAATTATAAATTATTTTATCTGTTAATAAATACATGTTTAATTATTATATATTTAATTCTTTATTTTTTTGAATTGCAAGATTGCAACCGTTGCCCCGATTTAATATCTTTTAAAAATTATTTTGTATTAAAGAGTGATGTACTGCTCTGCTTCGTTATTTTGCTATACTTCATATGGTTTCCGATTAAATTGAACTATATTGAATTAATTGTAAGAACTTGATATAGTTTCTTGCATGATAGTTTAATCAACAGATTTTAACAAACTGAAGTATAAACTTACGTGTTTCTATCGATATAATTTGGATTAATTCATATTTTATAGTTGGTCCCAGTTATTAAGGAAATGGGTGACATTTACCAACGTTTAATTCCGATTAAAATAATCAACATGAGCAATTGAATTATCATGACTTCACTGAAAAATATTTTACACAATGATAGTTATCTGGTTTATATATATATACAAGTGATAACATTTTCCGAAAATTTCTATAATTATTACTATACATAGCAAATACTTTTATTGTTCTGTTTGGCTGTAATTTAAATTTCAGTTTCTACTTTCAAATATTGTAATATCAATGAATTAGAATTTTTTTTAACAAAAAAATCGATGCTTATAATCAGATCAATTTCACAAAAGTGACACATAGGAAATTCAAATAACACATTTTTTATCACAATTAAAACAAATAAAAATAAAAATTCACACGTTAGCTGCCTTAGTAGAATAGTTTACAAAAATACATCAAATAACATAACTACACAAGAGCGCTGTATTCTAACACCGCAATTCATGTTTTTACAGTATTTGAATAATACAAGCAGTTATTTACATAGAAAAAGCGTATGTTTAATATTCATCGGTTATGTGGTATGCAGTTATAAAAAACAATATTCATAAAAGTTTATTGCGAAACAACAAGCATGGTTTAAGAATTTTATTTAACAACAATGACATTTTTAAATAATGCTTTAAATGATCTTTTTAGAACAATGATGTGCTTACCACTTTCTTAAGCACAAGTTATTTCATTAAGACCATTCATGAAGAGAAGAAAAGATATTTCTGCATTTCACGATTCAATATAAATTTAAACGATTCAACATAAATTAAAAACTGTGTTTTGATAAAAAAATTATATGGTTGTCAACTCTTTTTAACTAAAATAGCATATAAAAGAAACGTATACAAGCTGAAACTTAACTGAACTGAAACTTAAATATATTATCCCTTTGTCACAGAGAATGTCCAAATTGTTGCACAAACATTGCACACTGAATGATTAAAACTGGTATCTTTAGTTCTTATTAACTTTATTTTATTTCTTCTAAATCATAGTTTAATATAAAAACTATACTATTCGTCTAAATCAGATATTCGTATCGGCTATTAATTCTCTACAACCATTTAAGCTTCTTTTCCCCTCCAGAATTTCAATTCCAAAGATACTGGGATGTTGGTTCTTAATTGAAATCAGCTATTTGTATCACCAATGAATTTTCCTCAACCATTCGAGTTTTGTTTCCAGAATTTGAATTTCAAAAGATAATGGGAATATTAAATAAGTTGTTGTTCATTTACGTCGTATTAGAGCTGAACAATGAGCTATTGGCGATGGAATGGGAAACATCCCTGAGGATGATTCGAAGACATACCATCACAATTTTGATCCTCTGCAGAGGGGATGACACCACCGCTTCGGTAGCCCGACGACCTGCACGTGAAATCGAGCACTTTAAGGTAGAACAGTTTAACGAGTACCGATACCGCGCAACCTCGGTCCCTAAGCAGGCTGATCCTAGTGATCACCCACCCGCACACTGAATGCAGCCAATGATGCTTGACTTCGGTGATCTGCTGGGCAACATGTCTTAACAATCAGTCCACTGCGGGACAAAATACGTAAGGAATGATTATGATTTTTTTATTAGTTAGATTGTTCGATTTTATGCATTAAGTCGGAATAAAAAGAAATTTGAGACAGCGCAGCTCGAACGAACTTACGATTCTATCCATGATCGGTCATCAAACCTTCGAACTGGTAGATCTTACTTCAGAAACGAACGCAAAACCTTCAATTCTCGTTTTCTTATCGTTCTGAGACAACTCAACCTTCTTAAAGTTAGCCCCCCCCCCCGTGGTCAAGTAGTCTCACCGTTCCACCAACTAATCTGTTGCGCTAAGGTAACGGGTTAGAATCCCACTGTAACCTTGGATGTATCTTAGTGATGTACTTTTCTAATTTGTGTTACCTGTAACGTGACAGGTAACGTGTGTTACCTGTACTTTGTATTAAGCAGATAAGCTTGCATATGCATGTGTAACAATATATAGGATTTATTTATTTTTGATAGGATTTATTTATTTTTGAACATAGTAACAGACTCTTTGTGGATTGGTGTTGTTTATATTTATAGATTTTCGCTATTTTTCACTAAGACCTTCACATAAAGATGACAAAAAGTTTATAGTAGGTTTTAATATTAAATAGCAAACGTTTCTGTTTTTTTTGCTTGTTTATAATGTTTGCTTATAACTTAAGTTGAATTCAAATCTCTTAATAATTTAATTTGTAACAAATATAAACTGTATTAAATGTCAAAATAATTTTGTAAAAAAACTATTTCTAAACAATGACTACACATTTAATAGAATTTTCTCAATAAAACAACACTCTGCTTGGTTTAATTTTAATAGAAGTATTTTGTATAAGTATCCTAGGAAAATTCTTTCCGGAATGCATGAAGGCCTTATT
Source organism: Parasteatoda lunata (assembly GCA_949128135.1). NCBI lineage: Eukaryota > Metazoa > Arthropoda > Arachnida > Araneae > Theridiidae > Parasteatoda > Parasteatoda lunata. The sequence continues at coordinate 13,072,009 of OX421981.1, read as the reverse complement.
TTAATAAAGATTCAACTCCAATTAAAAAAAAAGAGCTAGTCTCACTTTAACATTCACACAAGCTATTTCTATCTTATTTTAAAACTATTACCAGCTTATTTCTATTTCCAAATAAAATGTAACAAAAATCAGGCTATATAAGGTAAACATAGTCTCATTAGACATTAAAGCTCTGTATCTCAAATGAATAAAAGTTCAATTTCTATGGTACTCAAATAACGGCTTCATATTTTAGGAAATAAAAATTAGCAAAATTTTTTTTTTAAAGCATGTTTTTATTTTCATAATCAGTTGCGTAATCACATTTGTTAGAAATGACCTTTTGCCTATAATTTGCAAATTTTCAATATCGGATGAATAAAAATTAATTGGTTTTTGATCCTTTTTGGAGAGGGCATATCATCCAAATTTTTAATATTTAGTCTACCTAGAAAATGTCTCAAAGTTTGGAATAAATGAATTCAATGGTGCAATGTCTGGTGAATATGGAGAGTGAGACAGTATCTCCCCCCCCTAATTCATTAATTTTTCCAGGTTTTGGATTTCCTGATAGATATCAGTCGGGTAGATCAAAATAACCGGGTTTGATTTTACAAATCCATGTTTGTCATTTACAAACGAAAATGTTTTGGGTAGTAACTGCTATTCTGCTACCCTTGTGGAACTCTAAAAGCATATTATGTTGGATATCTACTTCTTCTAATAATGTGACCTTAGTGTATATTTTTAGATTCCTTGTCGAACATAAGGTACTACAGCATATGAGTACTAAACTATCTCTCTAGCGGCAACTCTGCAACGCAATAACTCATTACCATAAAGCTGTCAAAAGGTCCTAATAAAGTGTCCCCACAGAAAGAAACTTAGAATCCTTGTCGAACATAAGGTACTACAGCATGTGAGTACTAAACTATCTCTCTAGCGGCAACTCTGCAACGCAATAACTCATTACCATAAAGCTGTCAAAAGGTCCTAATAAAGTGTCCCCACAGAAAGAAACTTAGAATCCTTGTCGAACATAAGGTACTACAGCATGTGAGTACTAAACTATCTCTCTAGCGGCAACTCTGCAACGCAATAACTCATTACCATAAAGCTGTCAAAAGGTCCTAATAAAGTGTCCCCACAGAAAGAAACTTAGAATCCTTGTCGAACATAAGGTACTACAGCATGTGAGTACTAAACTATCTCTCTAGCGGCAACTCTGCAACGCAATAACTCATTACCATAAAGCTGTCAAAAGGTCCTAATAAAGTGTCCCCACAGAAAGAAACTTAGAATCCTTGTCGAACATAAGGTACTACAGCATGTGAGTACTAAACTATCTCTCTAGCGGCAACTCTGCAACGCAATAACTCATTACCATAAAGCTGTCAAAAGGTCCTAATAAAGTGTCCCCACAGAAAGAAACTTAGAATCCTTGTCGAACATAAGGTACTACAGCATGTGAGTACTAAACTATCTCTCTAGCGGCAACTCTGCAACGCAATAACTCATTACCATAAAGCTGTCAAAAGGTCCTAATAAAGTGTCCCCACAGAAAGAAACTTAGAATCCTTGTCGAACATAAGGTACTACAGCATGTGAGTACTAAACTATCTCTCTAGCGGCAACTCTGCAACGCAATAACTCATTACCATAAAGCTGTCAAAAGGTCCTAATAAAGTGTCCCCACAGAAAGAAACTTAGAATCCTTGTCGAACATAAGGTACTACAGCATGTGAGTACTAAACTATCTCTCTAGCGGCAACTCTGGAACTCAATAACTCATTATCATAAGTCTGTCAGAAGGTCCTAATAAAGTGACATCACAAAAAAAAAAAAAAAAAAAAAGAATTTTTAGAATCCTTGTCGAAGATAAAATAAAACAAGCTTTCTTGGCAATTAGCCTTCGTAATATTCTTCTGGTATTTAGCTGGCCATTTCCTCATAAATTGCAAAAAATAGTTAAGATAAATATTTAAGATTTACTTGTTTACGATTTAACAAGTCACTATCAGTGGCACGTCTTTGAAGTGCGCAATAAGTTGATAAATTACAAGCATATTGAAATTCGCACAAACAATGTTACGTTCTTGTCCTCTTAATAAATACATTAGTTCATTTTTATTTATTATTGTTATCAACTCTTTATATTTATTAAATAAGAGAAAGTAATATTTATGAAAGTTATATAAGTAATATTTAAAATAAATATTTATTAAATATAAAAACTGAACTATTCGTTTACATTTAGAAATATCACATTAAAATAATTAAATGAACTTAACATATAAATATGTTTCTCTGTAATTACCCCTAGCAACATAAAATTTATATTTTAATTACAACGAAATTGGAACGACACGAATATTGAAATTCGCTGAAGTGATGTTACTTTCTTGTCCTCCTACTAAATACATTAGTTAAATTTTATTTATTATTGTTATCAACTCTGTTGTTTGCAATATTTATTAAATAAGAGAAAAAAATAATAATTAATAAAATAATAATAATTAATAAAATAATAATAATTAATAAAAAATTATAATTAAATGAACTTAACATATAAATATGTTTCTTTGTAACTACATCTATCAACATAAACTTTTTATTTTCATTACAACGACATTGGAAAGACACGAATATTAAAATTCAAAGAAACGATGTTACTTTCTAGTCTTCCTACTAAATACATTAGTTAATTTTTATTTATTATTGTAATCAACTCTGTTGTTTGTAATATTTACTAAATAAGTGTGAAAAAAATAATACAACTATTCTTTCACGTTTTGAAATATCATGTTAAAATAATTAAATAAACGTAACATATATATGTTATTTTGTAATTACACCAAGCAACATAAACTTTGTATTTTAATTACAGCGACATTTGAAAGACACTAATAAATTTAATTGTGTTAAAAAATTTAAAAAGGAGAAAACTTCATCGATTTTATGTTCTAACGATAAAAGTTTCAATCTTCAAGTTAGAATCATTAACCATGTAGCTAGTGTTTGGTAAATGATTATGTAATGACTCAGGGAGAAAATTGGAAAATTAATTAATTGAACGGTAATGCAACAGATGGGATATGGAGCAGTTTTCATTAAAACCCAACTAGTTTCGTAAAAGTGTCATTTAATAAGCTTTTGCTTATTTCTGAAATCTCTAGTAACACAATACTTATAACTAAATTAAAACATGTTTCTGATAATCTTGTTACCATTTAATAAATAAAACATTTTTAAAATGAAGTATAATAGAAAAATAATTTTTTTAAAAGTATACAAATTATTAATGAAAATAAAAATATTGATTAAAAGTAAAATTTATATATATTTTTAACACTTAACTGACCGATTATCTTATAATTGGTACTCCTATTGACACCTCTTAATCGATCTATTAATAAATATTATTTAAAGTTAATACCATGAATTAAATTTGTAATAGCAGAATTTTTTCCTAGAACATAGATAAGAAACAGTTTTGAAGTTTAAAAGATATTATATTTGAAACATTGGTGCACTCACTTATAACAATCTGTTAACATTTCAATAATTTTTCGTTCGTTAAATATTAAGTCGTTGTATCTAAAGTGTACCGCATTTAGTTTTTAATTTAATCAAAGATAAATAATTCGAATCGAGTTGGCTTTGACGTTTTTATATTTTTTATATTTGGAAAAGATTCTGGTGGTTGGTCCCTTGGGGGTTTATATTAGATAAAAATCAAAACTGTAGTGCAGTTGATTTTTATTAAAATAAAAAAAAAAATTTCAAATCAAATTCCCTTTGACTTATTTCCTGCAGAGTTTCGGTTGAAAAAAAAACTAATGCAAGCTCATTTTGTTGAGCTTTTTCTCTCCAAAAAGAAAAAAACATGTTTTAAAAATAATTAAAAAGTAAAAATTGTAAATCAATATTATTTTTACCAAAATAGCTGAAGGAAATTGAAAATTAGATGAGTTATTAAGATAATCATTGAGTTATTTTAAAACTTAAATTAAGATTGAAGTTACGAATATCTGGAATAGTATTATTATTTTTTTTGTGCACAGATATTAAAAACTCAATTTTATCTTGCGTTTCGTTCAAAGTAAGTAATATTATTAAAAAAAGAAAAACAAATCTTTATTTTGACTAAGAGTTTCCTCCAGCAAGAAATATATTTTAATTCAAATTTCTTAATAATTCCTTCTTTCTTTTTTTCAATGTCATAATTCTATGAAAAAATTTTATCGGATAATTTTATTCACGGATTTCGTTCGTGGGTCGGTGAAAGAACAGGACATAAAAAGTAACTAAACATTTAAAAGTAACCAAACATTCTCTAAAATACTAAAATCCAAAATATCTATCCGACTTAGTATAAGTTTTTAAGGATATCCGAAGTTTAACTTATTTCAAATTAATGATATTTAATCACTGTTATTCTAATATTAATGTGTTAATAATGTTTTATCATGATAGTATCTTTTTTTTAATTTCAAACATCTTCTAGAACACTAAATGTCTGCCTGATATATAATTAAAGAGATATATTATTGTTTTTACGCTTGAAATTAAAAAAATAAAATTGAAATGTAAATGAATTGTTGTTACACATAATATTAAGTGTTTTATTTTTAAAAAATTATTATTGTGTTATTTGTAACATAAAAATCTTTTTTTGAACGTTATTTCTTAAAATCGTTTCTAACTTTAAAACTAGTATTTGTAAACTTTGACTGCATTTCGTGACAATGTAGTTTATAACATTGCTAAATAGACGAGTCTTATGCACTTTTTTTAGACTAAATTTAAAAAAAAGTCAAAATTGATTTGATGGATCTAATAGTTTTCTATGAAGTATTCTATGAAAAAAAAGTATGTAAAATACTGGTGTATTTAGTACATGAAACCTTTATTTTTTTTTAAACTATCAGTTCAATAAACTTAATTTTGATTTTATTGGATTTAGCTTAAATCATTACATTAGAGGAATATTTCACTTATCGAGATAGGAATGTTAATCAGAAAAAACCTAATTTGTTTAGATAGCAGTCATTTAAATTTACCCACTCCCCACTCACCTTTATAGATGAATTATGAAATGATACAATAACGTCAATCAATAATGTTTCTTATTTGCTTTTTCTTGCCTTTACGAATAGATTAGAGAAGCAATGAAATAATAATTAAATGGAAAAAAATTAATGTCAGCCAGAATTTGAGATAAATAATAAAAATGGTAACCCATTACGAGCAACATTTCGGGCAACCATTATCATTTAATGTTGGAGAGCAAAAAAAAAAAAAAAAAAAATCTTCAGTAAATCCAAAAAGAATAATTTATTTCAAATTCAGGACTGTCCTAAAATTTGTAGACAATTTCAAACCCTATTTACTACACGTTTTTTAACATTTATGGTTGGAGAGCGTAAGAAATCTTTTGTAGACTTGTGTGAATGGAAAAATTGTTTCAGCTCTATTGTCTGGCGTTCACGAGATGTGTTTTTAGTCAGACTGAAAGGCTTTCTAGTTGTGGTGGTGGGTATTAGATAAAGCAAACTGCTCTTTACAAACTAGCTTTTAGTTCAATGCGATCGCCAAACAAAAGCAAGAAAACTAAATTCACCAGTCCGTTTCCATCACGACCACCTCTGACAAGTTCAGTGTTAAGAGTTCATATAGTAGTTTCTAGTCTGTAAGATAAACTTAATCAGTCCAGTCCTTAGCTTCCTGTCCGCCCTCCCCAAAAAAGAAAATTTTTTTCCCTCTTTGTTTTACTTTTGCACTGTTTAAAACCTTTTTTTCTTAACTGATTTTATTGAAGAATCTTTTCACACAACAATATCATTTTGATTGAGGCTTATTACTAATATTATGCAGTTAAGCGCTCTTGATATTAAATAGATTTAAATTGAACTTTTCGAAAACTCGCTCTAAGATTGTTTTTCCCCCTATACCTGGCAAATGAGCAAAGAACAATAACGATACTGGTTGAGATATGGCTAATTAAATAAAATTGTAAGTTCTATTATTTACTAAATATAAAAAAAAGTGAATGCTAATTTTATAAAAGAAAAGCAAGTCGCACACAAATATCATTTTAAGCGTCAACTTCAAACATAACCACATAAATACAAACAAAAACTTAAGTTACATAATAAAACAAATATCTTAAGGTAGCTCCAGACTGTGAGTAAAACGCTTGTTTTAAAAACATTTTTAAATGCATCATTTTTGATATAACAATCTGCTGTACAAATAACAAATTTTAAACAAAGCATTAATTTACTTATCAACGTTACAAATTCATCAATGAGACTTATTGTCTGTAAAAAAGCAAAGCTTTATGTCTAAATGACAATGGATAACATTAGTTCGAAGATTTGGATGGATTTATCATATAATGCTGTATCATGTTTTGAAATAGTAGCTTCCTTAAAAAATTAGCAGTAAGAAATGTTCCTGCATTAATCACAAGTTTTAAGTGTCCTTAACAGCTCTTTTTATTTGAACGAGTAGCGAATCATGTTGTTTCTTAGAGGCAAATAAACACCAGAAGCAACAATAGAGATGGTGTTATCCAAGTGGCGCCATTTCGTTGGTTGTATGTGATCATGTCATTCGTTTGAAGACTGTCAAAGCTACCTTCTACAGATTCTGAAGAAAAATGAATTAAAATATTAATATCAATTAATATATTAATTAATTTACATAACTTAAGACATTTCTTTACCCTACCCTTTCTCATCTTCCCCTTTCACCTAAAACTTAAAATATAAATTTGTTTTAATTTAGATCAGCAGTTGCCAAACTTTTAATTTTTTAACCGTTTAAATTCCGAATTAAGAAAGGGTAAAATAAATAACTTGAAATTTGATAAATTCTCAAATAAGAGAAACTAAAGATAGTTAAAAAAAAAAAAAAAAAAAAAAAAAAAAAAAAAAAAAATTGGGTGAAAAAAATTTTAAGTGCCTATTTAGGGAGATATTTCCAGGAATAGTTTTTAAAATACGCCAAGAGAAGCACAATTCCTGATTTCAAGCCATTTCTCCGAAATTGCTTCTAGCTTTTTTAATTCTGTTGGCTTATAGAATTTCACTTATTCGATTTTATAAATGGTCTTTCACTTTTTTAATTTTTTTATTTGCGTTTGACTCTAGGATTTGCTTCGACTTCATCTACTCTAATATTACTTCTAAAAATAATATTCTTCCGATAGAGAATGGCATAATAGGTAATAGGCTGTTTTCTCTGTTGTTTTCTACTTAAATTAAAACTACTGGTTCATCCTCTAGCTGACAAATATTCAGATCTTCCAAATCTTTCTAACAGGACCAATATTTGTCATATCATTATGTATCTCTTAGGCATGAGGATATGATAAATCTAAATTTCTAAATGAGACAAATAAAAAAAAAAGAACACACTTTTCTTTAACTCCCTCTGTATTAAGAAATTTATCACAAAAGTAAAATAAATCACTAGAATCTGAAAGGAGAAATTATCAACAATAAGAATCTATACAATACCATTACTTGGAACACATTGAAAAAACCTCTTTAATGTTAAATTTTAAATCCAATGATTGTCAAATAACTCTCATATCAAAGGAAATTGAATCTAAGCAAGCACATCACACATTTTTAAATTCAAACATCATTATTTATCTTAAATAAGTGTCATAATACTAATTGAATGAAATGCAAAATATACTAAATCCTATTTTTCTACATTCAATACCGATCCACACCTCGCTAATTAATGCTAAAAAGACAGAAAACCTAATGATATCCCACTAACCTAACCCTACTTAGAAATTGGAAATTAGTTTTGTTAGTTCTGAAACAGAAATCAAGATACATAGCAATCTGGATGGAAATAAAATTGTGCTTTCTAAGTGCAAATTTTAGCCTAACTTTGAAGTTCAGAATTTCAGCTACTTTTCTAAGTCCTATTTCTTAACATTCAATAGATATCGACATTACTGATAAAAGGACAGGAAACCTCATAGACTTTGAAGTCCCCACTAAGGGAGTGGAAATTAGTTTAGTCTGGCATTGTACCCTTTCAGAAATTAGGATACTTTACAATCAGGACAGACATAAATCCCCCAAGTGTGGTTATTACCATTTTTAAACGTTTTAGACATTATATTATCAGCGTTAAGGTAGCATAGCGGCAATCATCTCTAATGAAACACTTTCCTCGTCAAAATAAGCAACACTACTGTTATGTATCAATACTGTTGTATGGTAAGATAAAAGCATAGTGCAATCGCACAGTCCTTTGTTGCTCCAGAAGTCACTAGAATCGGCGAAGGCCACACTGTAAAATGATTTGCGCCTGGGACAAGGGGATCGAATCACTACGCTTGATGTATAATTTTTCATCCTGTTTTATAGCCCATGTTAAAAATTCAAACCCATTTTTGGATTTACGACTATCAATTTTAACACTTTAGCTTTGTAATTTTAAACCAACCTAAAAGACAATGGAATTGCTGGATTAAGCATTAAGACAAACGAGCCTCCGTGGTGGTTTCTGATGGAACTAACAAGCATTTGAATATTATTTAGGTTAAAAGCATGATACCCTCTCACGTTCAGCCTAAAGGTAAGAGGATTATAACCCCTAATCCGCCTCCAAATGGGGATATTTTATGTCAGCACTGTGGTCGGTGCAAGCCGGGAGCAGAGTTCGAATCGATCCACCTTAGCTAGTATTCGAACCGTGCACTCGATTGGGAGGCCAGTGTTCTACCCTTTGAGCCATCATGGCTCGCTTAATATGCTTTTTATTTTATAACCGTTGTTGAACAGCCGACTCAATTTTGGGTTTATGACTAACTATGTTCAACTCCGTAGCGTTGTAATTTTGAACCCAATCCAGAAGACAAGGGAACTCCTGGATTAAGCATAGGGAGAAATTTGCCTTTAATGAGCACTTTTTGATGGAACTAACCCGCATTTGCGTTACATGGAGAGGAAGATCACGAGAACCTCCCACGGATGGCCTGACGGCAAGGGGACTCTAACCCATAATCCGTCTACCACTGAGGATATTTTACGTCAGCAGTGTGGTCGGTGCAAGTCGAATGCAGAATTTGTATCGACCTGCCACCGCTGGGACTCGAACCCGGTTCACCTCATTGGAAGGCGAGCGATCTACCCCTTAAGCCATGAGGGATTAAGTTCCAAACTGGGTGAAATTGTGGATCAGTCAAAATCAACAAGACTGGAATTGACAGATGGATAAATGTATTAACACTTTAGGGATTTACATTTGATTGTCACTTTGATGTAGTTGTTCTGCTGTCATTTGAATGTACCTTATATACAGGGAAATATTATTGAATCGCAAAAAAATTATCAGAATTTTGCGAGTGGATTTGTGGGAAATATCTTAGATCGATTAAAATGTAGAGTCAAAATTACACAATTTATGTCTAAATTCAAACGATATCACGTACTCAAGGTATAGACAAAAATTGCTGTTATTAAAATAATTCTTGCGCATAAGAGAAGAGAAATTAAAAAACATAATAAATGAGTAAATATTCCTTAAATACCTCTGATTTTTGGAATTCGTATCGATCTGAAGAACGTAAACCGCGTCTGGAGTTGAAATTCTTTACTGGAATTCGAACACTATTTTTTTACTAGTTTTGATGCCTTTTACAAGCAAACCATAATATTCTACGTACAATATTGGTATTACCTTTAACATACAATGTACAATATACAATATTGGTATTACCTTTGCTTAGATAATAAGGTGCAAAGTAAGACGAAAAGTTAATTCAGGGACACCTTAAATGTAAGCGAAGTCACTTGAAATGTTTGAATTTATGATCAAAGCTCGTGCAACATACTCGTAGATCAAAATTATGCTAATAAATTAATTTAAATGAATATTTAAATTGAAATACCTCTTTTGGGTTGGAAATGAGTTTCAGAAAATTGTACTTTCAAGACTGTAGTCATTTCAACTTCATATAGCTTATTAGGATCAAATGGCAATTCAGCTGGAATTTCTCGTTTTCGTCTTCCATATCCTATTTGATCACTTCCACATTGAACCTAAATGAAGGAATAAAATCATTATTGATTTAGAAAATTATTTAAACCTAAATTAATTATATTGAATCTAAATAAAGAAGTAAAAGATTAAAAGAATGGAAATTATTTGAACCTAAATGAATTAATGAAGTATACTAAAAGAATCAATGAAACTTAAATAAAGAAATAAAAGTTTAGAAGAATAAAAATAATTTGCCAAACCACGCGATTATTTGACGCATAATTTTTTAAAGTTTTTTTTAGCGAATAAGGGTAATATGCGAGTCATTTAAGAAAAAACTTAAACGCCCACCTATGTTGACATTTCGTCAATTCAAGCATTTATAGGGCAGATTTGTTAACCACTATTTCAGGAGTACCGTATTTGGTTGGTTAGAAATCTTTCTGCTACTGCAATGTTTGATATAAATATTTAAAGTCTAGTTAAGAACTCAGTTATGTATTTAAAGTCAAACATACAGAAAAAAAGCATAACCAAGTTTAATTTCGTGTTTTAATTCAAATAAAAATCTAATTCCCCTCTCCCATTTTAAAAAAGAAATAATGGTATTTTTAAATAAGGAAACGAATCCGTAAATTGTCAATATTTTTATGTCTCATAATCCCATATGTACATTACTACTTTGCAAATAATAATCAATTATATCAGAATTTATCAACGATCACCTTACATTTGAAGCTCCTGTAAAAATTTGTTTGATATAAATATTTAAAGCTTAGGCAAGTACTCAGTAATGTATTTAAAGTCCAACTTACAGAAAAAAAGCATAACCAAGCTTAATCTCGTGATCTAATTCAAATACAAATCTAATTTTCCCCTCCATGTTGAAAAAGAAATAATGGTATTACTTTCAAATAAGGAAACGAATCCGTAAATTGTCAATATTTCTATATTTCACAATCCTATAAGTACATTATTAATAATAATCAATTATATCAGGATTTATCCACGATTACCTTATATTTTGAAGCTTCTGTAAAATTTGTTCGTTTTGAATATTTGCAGCTTAGTTTAAAAAAAATATAAGAAATGTATTTAAAGATGAAATAAATACGAACTGAAATAAATGTCTTCATAATTTTAAAAGTTAGCTATTTTAAGTCTTTATTCTGGAGCAGATTTTGTCTATATTTAAAGTGCTTTTATAGATTCTCTTTCCATAATCTTGCGTATACAAATAAGGTGGAAATGTAAGAGATTCTATTAGTATTTTTGTTATCAGATAATAATTTTCTTTCTAAATAATCTATCCCGAAATTTATTTGAAACACTTAAATCAAGATCAAAGAATTTTTCTTTTAAAAATCAGTGTATTGTAATACTATATAGTTATTTTCTTTTTTCTCTATCTTTTAATATAAATAACAAGAAGAATTAAAATAATGCTTCTACGCGAGATATCTTTGTTTCATTATTTTCCAAGAACTATAAATATTTGCCTATTTATTTACCTTTGTTAAGGAACTCATCATGAAATGAAATATTTGAAAAATTGAATATTTTTTTTCGAGATTTTCATTTATGATATCTATTTATTTAATATGAATTGCAAACAAATGTATGAATCGCTTTGATTGTGAAGTTAAATATATTTCATGGTTTTATTCTTTCTTTTGAATGAACTATAATGTTTTGAGATAAATTTCTAAGATTATGCATATTAACAAGCTTTTATTTTGAATATTTTAACCTTTTAATGCACTTAGAAAATTAACATTTATTCAAATAATTCTAATTAGTTTAGCATTTACTTTTTATTTACTTTAATCATAAATAATTTGCGAAAATTTAAACATTAAAAAGGAAGAATTGGATAAGCATAATAATTTTAATAGCATGTTAAGTGACATTGTAGTAAAATTTAGAATTGCAGTTATTTAGGAAGACTAGGAAGTTGTTTCACAATGGAATAAATACTATACCTAAAAAACCTGCAGGTGTACTTACAGGTTTTACAAGTGTTTTCTTATCTGTATTTACAGGTTTTATACTTACATGTATTTTGTCTAATCCTGAACAATCGAGTGTTTTCACAATTTTACTTAATATGTTTTTTCATTAAATTCATAAATAGTAAATTCAATTTGAATACTATATAATTATCTATATTATTAATAAGTTAAATGACAGTTTAATGGATTGTAGAAATTAGGTTGATTAAGAATTTCAAGAAATTATTTCTAACTTCACTAAAAACACGCTAGATTTATGTTCATGGCAATTTGATTTGAAGATAAATTCATGTTTTATACTTACTAGTGATTATTCTAAAACCTGGGCATTTGAATGCTTTTACAACTTCGCTTAACATATTGTTCTGTTAAGTCAATTAATTGTGGAAATGCTAAGTGAACATTTTTTTAACCCAGCAGTTATTCTATAAGACAATTGTATGCCAGCTTCACTTAAGAGCTTAGTTTAATAAACAGTTAATTTTTTTTATTGAATTTTAGAAATTCTGTTATTTAAAAACACCAAAAAGATGTTTCCCCATAAATTAAAATTTCAACAAAATAAATTAATGTTTTATATTTGCAGATGGAAATTCTTAAACCTGGAGGATTGGATGCTTTCAAATTTGATTTTACATGTTTTTCCATTTGGCACATCAACTATGAAATTTAAATTTAAATGTTTCTTTACTAGTCACGGTAAAAAAAACAGCAAAATATATTTACGGTTTATACTTAAACCCAGAAGAGTAACGTGTTTTCTCAATTTCAATCAACATGTTGCTTTCAACATTGGATGCTTTCAAATTTGATTTTACATGTTTTTCCATTTGGCACATCAACTATGAAATTTAAATTTAAATGTTTCTTTACTAGTCACGGTAAAAAAAACAGCAAAATATATTTACGGTTTATACTTAAACCCAGAAGAGTAACGTGTTTTCTCAATTTCAATCAACATGTTTTCTTCCATTAAGCTCATTAATTAAAAAAATAATTTTTCTTGATTAGTCAAGGTACAACAGAACAAATTTATGTTTTTAATTAAAGCTGACTATTCATGAACCTGGAAGATAGAGTGATTGAATAATTTCAATCAACATGTAGTTTTTTTACAAAACTTATGGAAATTAAATTTTAATGCTTTTATAATAATATTGAAATTAAATTTTCCATAGAATAAGCATATGTTTCATACTTACTCTAGACTATTCTAAAACTCAGAACACCAAATATTTTTTACAATTTCCTTTAACAATTTCATCTATTAAGTTCATGACAATAAAATTTTTATGTTATTACCACGCACGGCAAATTCTTTAAATTTCATAATATTTAAGTTAATGTGTCGGAGAGAGATTTTATAGGTTTTAATATTTTGGTTATAACACAGTGCTGATTTATATTAAAATGAATGAGCACAAATAAAATAAGTCAAAAAGGATATATTTCTTTCCTTTAAGACTTATTAAGTAATAGAGAGAAAATTTTGTCTTTAATATTTAATAATACATCAGAAAAATATTATTTTAGTCAACTAATATTTCTTTTTCACCTCTTAAAAAAGAAAAAATTGCTCTATTTTACTTTCTTCAGTTTCAAAATATATCAAGTGATTGAAATGATATTTCAATGAGGTAGTGTCAAATAATAAAAAGAACTTTTTCTCGTTATGAGAATCTGAAAGTGTTAAAAATTATTTTTGGTGACTCTTTTTTAGGGTGGTAGGGGGAACTAGATAAATCGAAAGAAATAATATTTTTTTGGGGGTATTTAATAGTTATTACATAATAAGAATTTGAGAGAAACTTTCGTTTACTTTATGTTTTTAACTCAATAGATATGACATAATATAACTATTACACAATATTATGGCGGGCAACAAACAATTTAAAAAACATTTCTATATCGCTTTATTTATAAATTTCTATATTTATAAATTATATCTATAAATTTAATTTATATATATATAGAAATAGCTATATTTATAAATTTATTTTTTTTTGCTTTGAACTTATTAAATTATAAATTAAATGAACTTTTTTTTTTCCCACGATGGAAAGAATACTTGGCAAATCAACTAGTTTTTAGCGATTTAAAATTTTTTCTGCCTTTTCCTACTTCGAAAACGTTTTTGTTTTTATAGAAATTACATATTAGTTTGCATAATTTTTTTATTTTATGATTTTAAAAGTATATTATGACTATTATGGATCATCATTTCGTAAGCATAAATTCATGTTTACAGGTTTTAAAAACGTTGAATACACTCTTTTGAAGATTTTTTTTCTTTGTAAAATTATGTTTTGCTACTGCGTTGAACTATTCTAAATAAGTGCAGTAGACTGTTTTATTTTATTCTTGTTTAATAACCGGCGCAAAAAACCGAATCATTTTTGTGTTAGCGAGTATCACTGTTCAATTCCATAACCTTTTATGTTGAACCCAACCCAGAAAACAAAGAAACTCTTAGAATAAGCATAGAGACAAATCAACCTTCAAGATTTAATTTTACTTGGCTCCTTTTACGCGTTATATGGAAAGTCAAACAACAAACACTAAACAGCCTGACAGTAAAAGTACTCTAAACAATGATCTCTCTACTACAAGTGATATTTTCGGTCAACAGGTGTGAGTATTTGTACTCGTTGGGTGTCGAACTTCCATCCTTATTAGGGAAACATTTAATATCGTTCAAATTTGATGTAATTTTAATATGGCAAATGGTAGGAATTTAGTTCTTTGTAATTTTTATAATTATTGTAATTTTGATAATTATCATATTTTCTATTTTAATTTTAAGGTAAATTCAAAATTTTTCGAACAACTCAACGAATCACGCAGATTTACCCTTTTTTTAAAAAATGAATATTTATAGAAATATCTGGAAAAAATACATTGCAACAAAATTAAAATAATTTTGAACAGAGCTGATTCTAAGATCTTTTCCAAAACTCAATTCAGTGAATTCTAATTTTATCTCATTAATTGAATCAATCAGTAATGTAACATTACGTAAAGTAATTTATACATTTAATTATAGTGATATAGGTAGTTCTCAATAATTTATATAATAATGACACTTTAACTTACTACGTAAAGATTTTAATATTTGATTGATTGAAAAATGTTTTTATTTTTATTTTTCAGTTACTCAATAAACATTAAAAATGCCTCAAGATCGTAGTTTATAATGCTTCTAATATATCATGATTTTTTTCAAGAAAGATATGACATTGTCTGCTCATTGGCTTTGCTAAATCAAGGACATTTATTAAATTACACGGATTTTCATTATGAAGAGATATTGTTCAGAACTTTCTCAATAGATGGCACTGTTAGTCACTTTATGAATTTAAAACTGAATGAAAATTATTAAGGAAAAAATAACAAAGGATAAAATGTAATATAAAAGGAATACATAAGGAAAAATATGAGGAAACAATTATTCATTCATGTACAGAACGTATCTTGAGGATTTTTTATTTATGATCAATAGAGTTTATAGTTTTGCTAGTTTTAATAACTTAAAAACACATAACTGTGTATATTATCATAATTATACACAAAATTGTGTATGATTGCTTTATTTCTTTAAAACAAAACTAAATATTGAGAGTAAATGAAATAATACTTTTCATTAACACGTTAAAACTAAAAATTATGGTCAGTGTAATTTGATTATTATTCTTAAACAATAATCGTTAAATTTCTTTTCACCTTAAAATAAACGGAAAATTTAATAAAAATTGACTATATTTATTTCATATAATATCCCAAATACAGTCTTACAGTAACATATGACTTCATATTTTAAATAAAATTTTTCACCAGTTTGATGTATGAAAAATTTAATACAAAAATTTTTATTAGTATTTCATAATATTCATAAGAAATCATTTTTCTCAGATTACTTGAAATACTAATAATTTAAAAATAAATAAATTTATACTGGTATTTAGAATGATTAAGAGATATAATGTACTGATTTTAAACAATAAATCATTCAGAAAATATTTACCTATTTTAAGCATGATTAAACAATGTTCACAAGCTTTTCTCAATATGTAATATACATACAAAGTAACTTTTCATCTTTATTGTTAAACAAACTTTAGAAATAAAACATTGATATAAAAGTACATAAGGCTAAATATAATATAAGTTAGATAGTATTTAAACAAGAAACGTAAAAATGTATTTTTATCCAAATTATAAACCTACAGTAGTTTATCTTTCTTATTTTAAATATGATTAAGCAAGCAATATACGTCAATTTTCCTAAATATATTATTCATGTATAAATTATATTTTAACCTTTATTATGAAACAAACTTCAGAAATATTACATTGACATAATATGACTTGAAGCTAAATAATAGAGTTTATTGAATTTTGTTAAACTTTATATCATAGAAAGTCAGTAGAAAGTAATGAAATATAAATCCTTATAACAATAGCTTGAAAACTTCATTAATTGCTGTTATTGATAAACGAAAGTGAAATAGAATAGTTTTAGATCTGTATGAATAGTTATAATTTGTTTTACTAAAATGTTTATACAATTATTGTGTATTTTAGTCTCGGAAGAGCTCATTAATCTAATATTATCTACCCAAGAGTAATTATTACTAAAGAATAAACTGATTTAACTAACAAAGAATAAAGAAGAAATTCTGTACTAAACGATGATTACACTGTTTACAATAGTTAAGCTTTATTTGCTTTAGAATGTATTGCTTCATTATTTAATAACTTTCAATTTGAAATAGAAAAAGAAATATAAGAATAGTTTGGATTCTTTAAGTACTTTATCTTTCAGAATTATAATTAAACGTTTAAACATTGAAAATGTTTTCGCATACATTGTAAAAAAAATCTTTTTACAGACTTTCATTGTATATATGACAGTTTAAAGTTGTTTTGTTGGCGACAAAATGATTTTTCTCTGTTTTTCATCCTAATCATAAACGGATTAAATACAATTAATCTACCTTTTTTCAAATCAATTTGCAATTATTTTCATTACTTACTTTTATTTGTAAGCAATTATTTTACGGTTTTGAACATTGTGTAAGTAAACCTGCGATTCAACTTTATTGTCTAATCGATATTCTTTTCATAACTTGCTTTTTTTTGTTAGCAATTATTTTATGGTTTTGAACATTGTGTAAGTAAAACTGCGATTCACCTTTATTGTCCAATTGATACGCTATCTGATTATTTTTTTAGATATAATTTTTCTGATAAATGAGCTATAGATATCTGCCCGGGTGTTTACCTTTTCTAATGTAGTTTTTTATGCTGATTTCAAATCCAAAAACCATTTCGCTCGATCACGTCATGTGTTTTAGAATATTGTCAAAAATTTATTTTCAAGGAACACAGTTTAATTTTTATAGAATACTGTTTAAATTTTAGTAAATTTAGTGAAATACTCTTTGAAAATTAGTAAATTTAATGGAATACTGTTTGAACTTTAGTAAATTTAATGGAATACTGTTTGAATTTTAGTAAATTTAATGGAATACTGTTTGAAATTTAGTAAATTTAATGGAATACTGTTTGAATTTTATTAATTTTGTTAGAATACTCTCTAAATCTTAATAATTTAAAAGGGATATTTTACTAATTTTTATGAAATATTGTTTAAATTTATTAGTTTTAATAACGTTTGCTAGCCCAGGGAACAACTACATTTCTTTGCAGTAGACACTTAGAGTTAGCGAATTTCTTTGCCATGAGTGACATTTTATACTTAAACCATAAAAAAAAGCTGTGTAGAAAAAAAAACTCTAGAAGAAAAGAACTAGGAAAAGAGCATTGGGAATGAAGCACTACCATAACAATTACATGAATTAAATGGCCGATTTGATTCAGGCTGTTAAACATGAATTCAATCTGATTAAATATTTATTCCAATGAAAATGAATACGCTTTTAAAAAATGATTAATGTACAAATTTTAATTTAAATTTTATGGAAACCAACTTTTAATGCATATTTTAATTTTTATTAATTGTAAATAGTACATTTATATCATAAATTTAATAATATTATTATATATACTGCATCAATTAACAATAGTTTCTTAAGAGATTAAATTTGCGAAAAGTTAAAAATAATGAAATGTTTTATTTTAATACAATTTTTTGCAAAAAAAAAATCACCAATTAGCAAAACATTATCACTAGAGCCCGGATTTTGATGACCTAAAAAATCTCAATTAATGCCCTTAAAAAGTGCAAAAAATGCCCTTAAAATGCGAAAATTGCGCTGAAAATGCCTTATGACATGACTTAAAAAAAGTAAAAATATTGAACTAAAACAATTTTTTACTCTTTAAAATTATTATGAGTCATTTCAAAAAATATAAAGTAATGCAATACTTGTTCTACGTTCATTAAAGTTTGAAAAATATGTTTTATATCCTAAAGTAACAAAATAATAATAATAATAATAATAAATAAATAAATAAAAAACGAAAATATATTGACTCCGAAAGATTTTCATTTTGTATAGAAACTTTAATGAATATAACTACTTCCATCTCATAATATTACTAAATATCAGAATTACATTGGATTATTAATTTTTTTTTTAATATTTTGAAATGTAAACGAGCGTCTCTTGTCTGAAAGTTAATTTTTATACCTGAAGAAGCTTCTTTCAACGTCTACTGATGTTATTGGTGCGTACTTGAAAAAGACGGTCTCACTTACTGACAATTCTTCTTCAATTTGAAAAGATGTTGCTTCACCTGTTAATATCCTAGAGATTTTCTTCATTGTTTGAAAGCCAGTGTAATAATGAAAAATGATAAAAAATAATAAAAATTGGAAAAATTAACAAAAAATTTAAAAAATTTTATAAAATGCAAAATATGCCCCAAAAATTTAAAGAAAAATGCCCTATAAATCTAAAAAATGCTCTAAAGGACAAAGAATGTCCAAAAATGCAAAAAAAATGCAAATGTCATCAAAATCCGGGCCTTAATTATCACTATACAATTATTGTAATAATCGGAATTCAGAAAAATTATGCAGCTGCTATTGAGTTCTAAAACTGTTGTTAAATAGCATGAATTACGTTAAGTTCCTTCAGTAAACTTTAAATTTATCTATGTACTCCATTTTTTTAAAAAGAATTATCTAGTTTCATTAAAATAAATTCTTTTAAATTCGCTTGACAAAAAAAAAAAAAAAAAAAAAAAAAAAAAAAAAAAAAATTAGGAGAATTATATGGACTTAGGAAGTCCATATAATTGTTTAAGTAATGTTTTTTCTTTCGGTTTTCCTCTTCGGACTCTTTTCGGTAATTTTTTCTAGAGCTTTTTTCGGGATATTTTTGGTGTTTTTTCGTTGCTCTTTTTCTGGTACACATTTGCTACTATTCAAGATGTTTACAACACTTGAGTATGGCTTAGATTAAGTATGACTTATTTTCCGTGTATATGGCTTTTATGTGTGCTGGATTTTAAACCGAATATTTCTATGCAGAATATATCTGACGTGAGTTAAGCCGACTGTTTTCTTAGCTAATGATATCTTCATGAGTACTCAATGTAACAGTTCTAGTGAAATATTAATGGTTGTAGAAATATATCTGAAAAACAATGGGGGACGGAGACAAATGTTTTGCATATTTAGAGCCAGCACATTATAATGAAACGCCCGGTGGCTGAGTGGTAGCGCTTCGCTCTGTCGTGCCACAGGCTCTTGGTTCGATCCTCGGGCCGGGCAAGATTGACTAAGCCTTTCATCCCTTGAGAGGATCGAATAAATGAGTACCAAGCACGTATGGTGACTAAACACTTGGGGTTTCCGCGTTTGGCTGAACACCCAACCGAAACTGCTCCTGCATCCCAGAGACCAAGGTAAAAAAAACTGAGATAGGCACAGTAGGCCTTGGCCTCTATGGGCTGTAGCGCCACTGAGTTCACTTTACGTTATAATTGTCTTAGAAAATGTATTAAATACTAAGAAATCCGCAACTTTTTAAAATTTGTTTGTGAGTGTGTTTGGTAAGTTAAGTTTTCAAATATTCTTATACGGGTGGGTCGAAATAATTTTAAACGTTTTTATACTTGGATATAATTTCAATAAGTAAGTCTTTTAAGAAAAAATAGTTTAAGAGTTTTCTTCATACAGTGATACTGAGCAATTATAGCTCAAGGGATAGAGCGTTCGCCTTCCAATGAGGTGCCCCGGGTTCGAATGCCAGCAATGGCTGGTCGATATGAATTCCGTATTCGGGTTGCACCGACCATAGTGCTGGCATAAAATATCCTCAGTGGTAGACGGATCATTGGTTAGAGTCCCCTTGCAATCAGGCTAACAGTGGGAGGTTTTCCTCTCCATGTAACTCAAATGCGGGTTGGTTCAATTAAAAAGTCCTCTTTAAAGGTAAATTTCCCCCAATACTTGTTCAAAGAGTTTCCTTGTCCTCTGGATTGGGTTCAAAATTAAAAGGCTATGGAGTTGAACATTTGTTGTCATAAACCCAAAAAATTGGGTTGGCTGTTAAATGACGGTTATAAAATGAAAGTAAAAAATACGGAAGTACTAGAACTGTGGTCGTCAGGCAACAGAGCACTCGTCTCCCACTGAGTTTATCCAGGTTCGAATTCCAGCGTCGACTGGTGGTAAGGATGCTGCTTTCAGTTCACACTGACCACAGTGCTGAAGTTGTTATTTTAAAGAGTTTTTTTGTTAAAATAACAGTTTGTTTGTTGGTACTTATTTGTTTAAAAAACTATCGTCTTTTCTTCAATGAAATAAACGGTTTTATACCGGCACACCTGATCACATTTTTTTCCTCCAGAAATTAAAAAGAATTTTTTTTGCAGTTATCACTTTAATTTGAAATAGATATTGCAAATTTTGTTTCTATGGTTAAATAAATGTTCACTAATAGTACTTTGCATGTTTGAAAAAGAAAAGGTTTCTCTAAATTAACTTTTTAAAAAAAAAAAATGGTTTTAAACAGTACAAACGCAATGTGTCCCAAACTTAAAAAAATTGATGTTAACGAATTAAAAGAATTAATTAATTATATATTTAAAACTCTGTATTTAATATTATTAAAATTAAAATAAAAATGAAACGCTCCGGTTAATTGCAAGACTTGTAAGTTGATGTGATGAAAATGCTGTATTTAATGGGTATTCCATTGTAAGCCAAGAAGTCATGGAGGTTAACGCTCCACACTTTCGTAACCAACAGTGTATGGGTGAAAGTGTGATCAGCATTGCGCTCCAGCCACTTTTACTTCCCAGAAAACCAGTACTCATCGATCTGAAGCTGGATGGGCCTCAATTCGCTTCCGGGAGATAGAACCTCAGTTTTTAAGAATCAGGCTCAGTACCTTAACTGCTGAGCTGTAGCAAAAATTGAACTGAATTAAAAAGAATTCTGATGATTGTTAAGCAACAAATAAATTCAAAGTCTAGAACACAATCAATGAATAAAACTCTTTTTTTCTCACTTTTGAGTTATACATTTTACTTATGAAGTATAGTTACGTTTTATAACATGAGTGACTATATGAAAAAAATTGTTTCTGCTTGAAATAATATTAAATTAATTAAGTTTATAAATAAATTAATATTGATATAGAAAAAAAAGGTTACGAAATAAATTATATATTATGTTTCAATTTCCTTTTTGAATATAATTTAAGAAGCAAACAAAAGGATAAGTAAGTAAAATTCATTTGTATTTACATTTCTTGCCGATACCAATATTCCATACATATATTTTGCTTAAAAATGTTTGGAAAAAAAAAAAAAAAAAAAAAAAAAACACTGTAATAGCTGTATTAACTTCATGAATAAAAACATTTTAAAAATTTTTTTTACCATATTAATAGTAAGTTTTTCAGTCTGGTTTTTAACTTCACATAATTTTTAATCAAATTAACTAGCATATTTCAAGATAGCCGTTTGAACAGTTAAGATTACAATATAGAAAAAAGTAAATCTAATCATTAGAAATGAAGTTATTAAGGTGTTCTATTTTCTTTGCTTTGAATGCTTTAAAAGTCATTGCAATTAAACAATAAAATTTTATATTTATTTATAATTATTCATGAATTAACTTATTATTAGAAACTCCACAATTCTCTACATTAAAATAGAAAGCATTTCACACTAAATTTTGGCTGAATGATTTACTTTCTTCATAAACAATAGCTGGCAGAAATAATTTGATAAATATTTCACAACCTCGCGCCACTGAACTATACTTAAATGGTTATAATCAACAGAGCAGCTGAAATCCTTTTTGTTTTCGTAGGGAAAATGTGACTAGATTAAATGCTCTGAATATGACAATAAGTTTGCTAAATTCATATAATTTCGAAAGTGTGCAAAACTAAATAACCACATAGTTTGAAATTTATGGGTTCATTGTTATCTAGAAATCCGACGAATTTATCAATATTTCCGGCTTTTTTTCACTCGCCATAAGATATTTTATTACCCCATTAAATTTCTTTGCACTGAGTAAGTGAAACTACCCAAGCATTTAGCAAAGAATAAGTTATTATAATTTATCCACTAAATCAACCTCTAGTGTACACAGTATCTTTTTGGTGATAACCCAAATAATATACAAGTAAAAATTGAAATAAAAACTGCTTAACTTATTCTAACTTAATATAGTTCTTGAAAAATTATAGGACAGATTTGCAGACAACTGATATTTTTACGTTTAAATTAACTATTTGACGTGAAATAAATACTTCATTTTGATTCTAAAGTGTTTAATAAAAGTAATTTAGAATTGTTCGTAAATATAACTTTTTTCTGTTATTTAAATAAAAATGTTAATCTAGAAAAATGAGAGAAAAAATCAAAATGTAAATAAATTTGATTAATTCAGCTAATAAACCTGTTTAATTATTTAAATTTTAATTAACTAGTAAATTTGAAAAAAATCGGAAATTAAGAAATAAGCAATGATTCAAATGGTATTAAATTGAAAGTTTTCGATTCGATTGCTGTTTATGCGTACTAATTATTGAATCTGTATTTTTATCCCCAAATTGATTGTTTGTGAAGTAATCAGTTGTTGAAAAATCATGTTTAAAAACATTTTGGAAAATAATTATATTCTATTTAAAATCAAATTAGAGGATGATATTTTCCAGTAATTGTAGAAATGCTATAATTTTGTTTCAAATTTTTTAGAAATTTAAGATTTTTTTTTTTTTTTAGATTTCTCCAAAAACGGAATTAACATACCTATGAAATATTTAAAATTTTATTTGTTTGTTTCAATAATTTAATCATGATTAAATTCTTTACAAACTTTTTTTTTATCACAGAATTGAAGCAGAACTATACAGTATTGAAATAATATTCCTCAGTTGTTACGCAAATTCCGCAGCAATTGGAAATAAAATTAGTTAAAACTATTACATACCCCTCTGCATTGCTTTAGACAAACATTAACAGTTCCAACAAAAAGTACGTAGTTTGTATCTGGAAACTTGAAAGCTCTAAATTTTGAGTAAAGTGACTTGCCATCGTCTGTAGTTTCGAAGTTACCAAAGATATAAGGATCAATTGAGCAACTAGAAATAAAATAAACATCACATTTAAAATTAAAGTTGTAGTAACAATTATTTTACAAAAATGATTACATTTTTCCAAAAATATTCAGTCTCATAGTGATCACAGATCACCGAAGTCAAGCATCATTGGTAGCTGTTATTAAGCAAGTGAGTGACCATTTTGATCAGACTGCGAAGGGACCGAGGGGTGCGTTATTGATCTTCAAACGGTTTTACTATACAGTGCTCGACTTCGCGCGCAGGCATCACCTCCGACATCAAAAAGCCTCCACAAGGTCTTTTATAGGTAGTCCGCGCAGACTATTTAAAAAGTGAACCAGTTGTGCGCATGAACCCAAAACCTTTTATAAAAGTAATCGAGAGAGATTAATCATATACTTTTGAGAATTGAATCTGTAGTGGTTGACAAGTGAATAAGGCAAACCAATCATATTCATAAATAAAATAAAATTTTAGTCATATATTTGCCACCACTTTCTTATTTTAACTAGATTTTGTATTAAATAACTCGTTCGGAAAGTGGATATCCTTCACAGTGGTCTGATCGGACTACCTATAAAAAACCGTGTGGAAGCTTTCAGTTATAGGAGGTGTTGGCGCAGGTCGTTGGTCCACCAAAGCAGGGGAACAACCCCCACTGCACTGGATCAAAATTGTGATGGCATGTCTTCGGATCATCCTCGAGGATGGTCCTCAGGCAGGCGCCACAGCCGTAGTGTAACGTAAATAAAGTACTACTACAGAATAATTTAAGCAAACAGAAATTACGAATCAATGAAAGAAAAATCGAAACATTTACTCGAAAAATTATGATTGGTGTAATTTTTGATGACTTATTTATAGCTAATCATACATATGCAGGCTTGTATGCTCAGTATAAAATACAACTAATAAGCTATTGTTAAGTAAAAAAGCATATCGAAGGATGATGATGGAATTACAACCCATTGCGCCTACACTACGGAATGTTCAGTATAACATTCTCGATGATTGAACTCATATGCACTTTCATTGTTTTGAAACCGACGGAAACACCACCAAGTGAGATTATTAGTAAATGTTAACAATTAAGTATAACGTTAAGAACTCAATGTTATTTTAAAGATAAAATTGGTAAGTATAGTTGAACATAGAGTATGCCGTCTTGTCACATGACACATTTCTTTAGAAAAAATGCTGTTGTGATTTTTTTTAAAATTTTGACAATAAATGAATGTGCTAATTATCCAAGTATTTAAGACGCTTATAGCCCCGAAAGTCATAATGCAAACAGTCAAGACAATGAGACACCTGTTTAAGTGATAATATAAGAAATACTTCATTGGATAGGTCATATATAAATTGGTATTGATCGAAACTTAGTGTAAAACTATGTCAAAACTTTGTGTAAACTTATTTCAGTGGAAATTCTTTTCAGTAGTTTTAGCCATCTTCGAACATTATTACTTCTTATTTCGAGTGGAACGCCGAAAATAATTTAAAGAAAATGGTAATAATAAGATATACAGTAAATATAATATACCACTTTAAAATACCAAAATGTTCCCATACGTATTATTCTTAACTCAGTTGATACTTGAAAATGTCATGCGTTTATACGATATTTTAATGATGAGAGCTTGTGAGCGAAATATTTAAATGTTCAAGATAAAAGCTAAACATGCCAAGTCACGTACGTTGGATCATTTGGTGAAAGTTTGTTTCCATAAATATAAGGAACTCTCCTTTATTTCGAGAATATATCACCACAACTTTTAAAGGCGTATATAAACTATTTTGAATACCAATAAAGATGATTTATTGATGCCAGTGTAAATTATTTCAGAAAGTGCTTTTGAAATGTGCTTGACAAAAGTTTGTGTAACTCTGTAGTGGCGTTTATTATCATAGTCAACCAAGAGCTTTTAATATCACCTTTACACATGCTACTTCAAGGAAAATACATGTTAACTTTAGCAACTAGTTGTTTAGACTTTCACAATATTTATAATACTATACAGGGTGTTTTGTAACGACCACTATTATGTATCTAGAATCTTTGTCTAAACGTAAGTCTGAAAGTTTACTTATTATGGTTCTGAAAACTAATGAATCAGTACAGAAGAAAGAGGAATTGAAAATATCAAAACCTGTTTGACTGCGCTGAAATTCAGAAATATTTTTAAGTTTCATCAAATTATCAAACTGATCTCGAAGCTTTTAATCCCACCCTCCTATCAAGTGATCTGATCTATTTCAATATCGTTTTTGTATCTTTCTCGCTTATATATTTGCTTGTGACCACCCTTTTTTACTACATTTTTGACAATAATTCTAAAACTATATTCACCATTCCTGTATTAAAGGCGAGAAATGAATAAAATTCCTGCATAAAATGAGGCATTTTTGTGGGATAAATTTTTTTTAGATAATTACACGGATAAAAAAAATCTAGTACATTATAATTCTGTATTATAATAACAGTTTAAGTTAAAAAAAAAAAATTCTGATCATAATAACCTAAATATGCTGTATTTAAACTATTTATTTGATAATTATTTCGTTCATATGCTAATAGTTTTTTGGAAATTCTGGTTTTCAAACTTATAGTTCTTTATTATCACACATTTAGTAGAAAATAATAAAGGCAAAAAACTGTAAAGTAAATTGAACCGCATAAAGGGTTTTTATGCCACTCTCTAAGGTATCATGATAAAATTACTAGATTTTGCCACATATACCAAATTTTATAACATATTATAAAACTATATTTTATTATCTATTACCAAAATGTTTCGTGGAATAAATATTTGATCTTTTTGGTACTTTCATATACTAGAAATATGGTAAGTTTAACCATAGTCTGGCAGTTTTGATCCTCCCTTTTTTCATTCTAGTATGATTTTTGTAACTTCAGTGATTCTAAATTTTATAGAAAATAATTTATACCTAAAATTAAAGGCTAACTATTATTGTACACTTTTGCTATTAACTGAACCCTGAAATTTACATTTTTACAAAACAATGTATCAAAATCGCTTAAATTCACAGGCACATAAATGCTATGAAAAAAATCATAATATTAAATTGGAAAAATTACCCAGTAGTAGATATTTTAACAAATTATTCTGTATTTCAGAACAAATGAAAATATCATTAATATATTTTATGTCATATTCATACGCTTCGTTAAGTGTAAAATAATTAAGTTTCAGTCACTAGCAATAGATTAAGTTTAGAAATTAGTTTATAAACTATTATTATAATTTTGTTCGATGATTTTCTCTAAATTAACGTAGGACAGAACTATTCCAATTGAATGGATAAAGTTGTTTAATGGAAGACGAACTTGCTTTTAAAGCTAGTCTTAGTCTATAGACTTTCCGGTTAAAAGTCTATAAATTTCAGCTTAAATATTTATTAATGGAAGTTATTCAACGGAACTACTTTCAATGTATTGGCGTTTATTGCTTAATAGAATTAACGTCTGAATGCTAATATTGAATGAAATGCTTTTGTACAATTCTCTTAAATTCTGTCAATGGCTATTGTTAGTTTCACTGGTGTCAGTTAAAAGGAAGTTTTAACTTGAAACTTAGGAAGTTTTAAGTTTTAACTTGAAGTGCAGTAATTTTTATACCGCATGCCAATTTATCCCATTTAAACGGGGTAATTTCATTAAATATTTCTCAATATCGGTCCTCGTTAAACTGTTCTACCGTAAAGTACAAAACGGATGCCTGTCTTAGGGCTAACAAAGCTGGGGAGTTCATAATTGTAATGGCATGTCTTCGGATCATCTTCAGGGATGTTTTCTAGACCGTCGCCAATAGCCCATTGTGCAGCTCTAATGTACGTCAATAAAATACCTATCTACCCATCATATTTTTTCTTCTTCGGCTGTTGTGGTTTTCCAGTTTTGTTTGAAATTTTTATATTTTCATTTTTCGTTGGCAATTTTATGTTTTATAATTCAAATCAGTTTTGTTTCTTTTTTTTCCGACTGGCAGGTTATGAAAATTGGTGGCTATTTTTGAGAGCTTAAAACATGTTTCCGATTTGTTTATTTTTGAAACGAATGAAGTTATGAATCAAGTAATATCCTACTGCTTCTGTTTCTTGGGATTATTTATTTAACATCGTTTATTTAGTTTTTTTTTGGGGGTGTAAATAGGCCTAGCTATAATAATCATCTCTTACAACACATTTTAAGTATTAAATAATATGTACTACCATTCCATTTTCTGTTAAAAGTATTTAATTTTTGTACCTGAAATAACACTGAAAATAATAATCGAACATCGTACTTGTATTAATTACTAAAAAAGGATTTTTTACGATATGAATGAAAAAAATAAATTTATGTACTTAAAAGCAAAGCTAAAGTACGTACACTGCAAACCAAGGAAAAAAAACTCTCAAGAAGAAACAGTTCAAGAAAATTTTTTCAAACTTTTGTTACTTTATAAAAAATTTTTTAAAGAGGCAAAGTAGCATTTTATTTACTTCCTGAATTCTCATCCCCTTTTCTGCAAATATTATTGAAACTTGGCATATAAATTCAGCTTATAACATTTGTATACTAAACATTGTAATAAAAATGCACACTGTTTACTTTATGGTAACGACCTGGATGGTTTTTAAAACATTTCTCACAACGGTAAGATATATTTGACCTTTGAATGCATAAACTTTTAAATAGTGTTTGAAATCAACAGCGATGTAGGTGTAGTTAGTGGAGTTTTTTCTAAAAATTTTCTAAATAACATTTTGTTGTATTTCCACATCATCATCAACAATCCACTTTTTGAGTTTTAAAAAACTACTGCGTACAATAATGTAATATTTTAAACATAAATATTTGAATGAATAATCGATAATTACTCGATAATTGCTTTTAATTTGTTGACGTAGGCCATTAAGGCAATGGTGTTGCGATTGTTCTTGCTTTCCAGTGGCACGATCTATGGTCAAGAATTCCACTTCTGTCATATTGATAGGTCACACCCGTTTATAGGACCCATTCATACACCATTCATTCATCCACAGATCGCAATTTTGATCTAAACCAGAGAACGATCAATCTCCAATCCAGTATCTTCAGAGGTATAATTTGTTATATAAACATAGAGTACTTTGTGACCCGAGAAATTTAACATGTACCAGTCACTATTTACTACAGGGGGAGTCTTCAGCCGGCTGGATTTGAATTCTCGTACATCCAAGAATGAGTCAAGCGCCCTACCAACCAGGCTATCCCGGCCCTACTTTTGATATAAGCAATCATTTTCAATTATAATTACTTTTTTTTATAAATAATCGGCATTCAAAACAACCGCCGAAACGAAATTGTACTCAGATAGGGCCAAAAATGAAAATTGCCACAACTGAATAAACTGCGAAAGTTTATAGTTGCATTCAGAAACGATAAAATAGTTTTTGTAAAATTAAAAAATAAATAAATAAATTAATTAAAAACACGTTATGCAGATATTGCTACTAAAGAGCTATGAGGTTTTAACCATCCAATAATAATCTACATCGTTTGGCATTTAAGGGTTAAAAAGCGTACAAGAAATACATTGGCGTAACAAAAATAATACAGAAAAGTGTAAATAACGATATTTTTTATAAATATATAAAAGTGTTTTTGGATCTTCTCAAAATTCTTTCTTTAGGTGGCAATATTCTAAAGAAATATTTTTGAAGAAATATGACAAATATTCAAAAGAAATATTTTTGAGACATGACTGCAATTTGATGCGTTGCTATCTGAAATACAAATTCTGAAAAGTGGGTAAATTAACATGGGGAGGGCAAAATGACTCCTCGAGTTTGTATAGCGCTTTCACTGCGCTGTAACTGAGCAAGACTGTCACTAAAATGTCAGTGTTAACTGCGACTATAGAAAAGACTGTGCTGTTTTATTTTTGAAAACTATTTTGTTTTTTTCTCGTAAATCTGCTCTTATGGAGAGGAAAATATTTTTAAAAATTGATAACAAAAGTAGAAGTATTTTCAGATAATTATATTAAAAATAATCTTTACGAGAATATTTCAAATAATCAAAAGTTTTATTCTTTTGAACCTTTAAGTTATGTCCAACTATTCCGCCGAAATACTTTCGTCAATTCTACAGAATATTATGTAGGTTGAGTTATTAAAAACTACTGTTACCATTTAACGCTTTTTTATTTCTTCCTGAAAAAAATAAGTTTTTCTTTGACACTTGTCAAGTTTTGCGTGACACTTACAAGAATCATAATCCAAGCACCAACAAGGAAAAATCTTTTTTTTTAATAGAAATATTTCATGAAAAGTGGAAATGCATTAATTTATTAATTTTTTTCATTTTTAAAAAACCCTTTTTTTTCTCTTTCTCTTATTACTTATTTTTTTCTTCCTTTTTTTATTTTTCAAAAACGGTATCTCTAAATGTCAAATTGAAATCTCAATATTAAAGACGTTGTGTGAGTTTGTAATTTATTAATATTAATGAATTATTAACGTAGCGGAATTTTCATGGTTTAGAGAAACATTAAAATTATAAAAAACGATTGATGAAAATTTATATTTTTTAACCTTTTTTCACCTATCAAGAATTTTCTACATTAAAAAAATTATGTTTAGATGTAAAAACTCATGTAAAGATTCAGAAAAACAATGTGAACTATAAAAGTTTCTATCATATTGTGGATTTGGTTTATTTTTGTCAAAATGTATTAGTTTAGAGCATAGAGAAACGTGACTTCTCGAAAAATATAATTGAAAAATATAACTCGAAGAAAACTTATTAGTATCTGGCGTCTCATTTGTATCATAAAAGTATCACAAGTGTTTTATAATTTTGCAATAAAAAGATTGTTCCAAACACTTGCTCACTTGCATCGCGGTTAGTTCCTTTTTTAAAAGTATCACAATTGTTACAGCATTTTGCATTAACAAGATAGTTCGTTCTACCATAAAATATTGACAAACATTAGCTCAGTTGTATCTAGCATAGTTCTTATTTTAAAGTTATTACAAGTGTTACAGTATTTAGCATTAACAAGATAGTTCTTTCTACCATAAAATATTGAAAAATGTTAACTTATTTGTATCTAGCATAGTTCTTATTTTAAAAGTATTACAAGTGTTACAATATTTAGCATTAACAAGATAGTTCTGCCTACCATAAAATAATAACATTAAATCATAATTCCTACCATAAACATTAAATCATTTGTATCTAGCATAGTTCTTATTTTAAAATTATCACAAGGGTTACAGTTACATTCAAGCGTATAGCGCTTTTGAAGACTTAGGGGGAAGAACTTTTTATGTCATTTTTTCACAAAAAAAGACGATTGGATCGTCATCTGTAGCATTTTGAGAATTACGATGTTTTGAAAAACTAATAACGTGAAAAATTAGTTTTTCCCTTGAGTTATTACACAATGAAGACGCACTGTACTTGGAAATACAGTCCCGATAAAAACTTTCCCTGATGAAAACACTTTTTCCGAACCAGCTTTTATGAACATGGTATTCAGATGATATTTTTGTGACCCAAAGGTTAATGTTTCGGAATATATTTAAAAAGAGACAACAGTTTGTTCTTTTACAAATACGAAAACATAATGACCTGGTGTTCTATTAATAACACAAGCCTGCGAAATTGAAGTTTTTGAAAAATACAAGAGAAGCTATTGTTGATTTATATCGTATTTGATGCGCTGATTACGAAAATGACCTTCATTTTCCCCAATCACATCAGGATTTTTTGTAAAATCGATATTAATATATTTACTAAAATCCTATTTGGAAGGGAATTCTCTCAAACAATTTTGTTTATACTATCTGGTAATTGTCGTATTCATTCATTTTGATATATGTTAACTTTAATCTTGTGAAAGTAAATTGATTTTTGAGTGATCGGCTAATTTTTTTATTAGTTAAAATGAATAAAAAATACTGTTGCCAGATCGCACAAGTTACGTCTGGTCGAGAGAAAAACAATTAGTTCCATGTGTTTAAACTTTTTACATCAGTCTCTAGAAGAAAATCACCAACATACCATTTTAATAAATTTTTTTAAGATAACTTACATAAAATTGACGATTGACCAACAATAGCAAATATTGTGTAGGTATATACATGAAAGTTTGAAACAAAAAACAAATCAAACAAAAGAAAAAATTTTATATTTAGGTACATACTCGTTTTCCTCTGAAACTTATTTTTGATGATCTCCTTTTATGCTTAATATCAGGTCTATCCCGAGCGATCATCCAACCAGTAGTCGGCAAGCATGTTTTTGCCCCATCTTAATTGATATTTACGCTCCATATCTGTGATAACTTGATGGAACCTTTTCCCTTGTTCTTCGCTGACTGCTTCTAAATTTTCGGGTTAAAGGTCCACATGTGAGTGAAGGAAATGCATTTTAACACTCATGGAGCAACCCAAAGTTTTAAATTTGTCCAGCATTTTCATGACAATTTCTTTATAATCAGGATCCTTGTAGTTATCCAAAAATTTACTGACGACATCTCTGAAAGCAACCCAAGCTTCTTTTTCCGTGTTTCTGTCATCATTAGTCCCAAAATCTTTATCTTTCATGAGTTTGTGGATATCTGGACCAACAAAGATTCCCCTTTCAACTTGGCTTGGGATAAACCTGGAAACTTTTTGCACATGTATTTGAAACAATCGCCATCTTTTGGAATAGCCTTGACAAACTGCTTCATTACACCTAATTTTATGTGTAGCGGAGGTAACTATACTTTTTTGGATCAACTAAGCTGTTTTGAATACCGTTCTTGGTACCTGGGTCAAGATTTTGTCCTTTCGGTCATTCTTTTTTAACCCAATGTTGTGTCTTGTCACGGTTGTCCCACTCACAAATAAAACATGGAAACTTTGTAAATCCACCTTGTTGACCAAGAAGCATGGAGATAACTTCACCGCAAATAGTTCACAAATCACCGCAAATAGTTCAACTGAGGTAGATATATTTTATTTTTCCAGGACGAGAGCCAGGTTTTCATAACATTCTTTTAAATATACCGAGTGTCCAACTGGTACACATGCATACTGGCTCCCATGATGAAGAAGTGCAGCTTTGAGGCTTCTTTTGGGCGAATCTATAAACAGTCTCCACTCATCTTTATCATAGATGACATTAAATTTGCTCATCAACGTCAGAACAATAGACCAAGTTCTCCTCTTCATCAAAGTACTTAATAAATTCCTTTTCTCGATTCCTGTACCAATAAAAAGATGCTCCTTTGGCCAATAAGTGTTTTTCTATCAGTCTGGAGCCTAACAATTCAGCTGCCTCTTTCAAAAGGCCCTGATCTCTAGTCAGATCATTCAGTACAACCTGAGAGAAGGGCTGAGGCGAACCGGCTACAGATGGCTTATATTCGATATCGGAGCCTTGAACTTCTGGATGTTCCGAGTCTGAAGAGATGACTGGCAATTTAGTAGGAGGCAAAGGAACAGACACATCACGTTCATGAGGAACGGGGCGTATGGCTGATGGAATGTTATCAGGATAAGATATTAGTCTTTGATTTTTCGGTTATACCCAAGAACACGGCAGGAACAAAAATAACAATCATCAAAGTGGTTTTCGGACTCCCTCCACGTTATAGGAATTCCAAATCGTAAAGCAGTCTTCTTTCATTGGTACCATAAGCGTAGATCATTGAGACACTGCACACAAACTTTATGAGGAGTTTCTTGTTTCATTTCTCCGAGTTTCATGCCAAAATGTGTATGATAAAGTTGTCTTACATAGTTTGTAAAGTACCTCATGCGATTTTTAGCAACACTATATTCGCCGCATATATGATAAAAGTCATTTGGGAAATTTTCACCATGTCTCGAACTCCCTATTACACTTGATAGTGTTCCTGAGAGGTCAGTGAACCTAGATAAGAATTCTCGCGAAGGTATTGGTAGAGAGAGATTGTGATAGAGAGAGGGATTGTGATCGGAAGATGTCATAGAGGGGTATTTTTGTAGATTTAACCAAAATCGAATGCTGGTCAGGCAAGAAATTCAAAAACTAAAATTTTTTTATGTTAAATATTCATAAAAAGTCCAGTAAAATTGATTTTTTCAAGAAAACTTGACGTGATAGAAATTTTTCATTATTGTTTTTCATTTCAGCCCCAAAAAATACATAAAGTTCAGCAATCAGACCTCTTGTATTTTTTTCACCGCAGGCCTGTGTAATTAGTTAATTTTATGTCTCGGAAAAATATCACATTATTTCGTCTAGAAACGCATAATTGATTTACACATTTTCCTTGCAGTTTGCATATTTTACTCATTATAATTTTATTTCGTGGAAAACTCAAACTATGAATACCGAAAATATTTAAATTGAAAATTATGCATAGAATATATTTTAGATTTTTTTCTTCAAATGTATGTATGAGATGTAATTTGATATTAAATGTATAATTTTACATAATCGTAGTTAAAAATAGCTAAAAAAACATATAAAATAAAAAAAATTTTTTACAGCGAATTTGTGAAATAAGAAAAGCCTCTTTTTCCGTCAAATATTAGGAAAGAAATTAGTTTTTTTGATGATGTATAATTTTATTTCTTTCTTTAATTCAAATTGCTTTTGTGTGTAATGTTTTTGAATAACTTCCAAATAGCTTTTCGAAAGTTATTCATCTCTAATATCACAAACGTGCCTTTAATATAAAATTATCTTGTTTTCTGAAATATTTTTAACATGACCATATATAAACCTCTTTCAATTAGAAATTTTTAGTTAATTTTATACATAAAAAATAATAAATTTTTTATTTTGGGCAACATAATAAAGTTACATTTATAAACCATAGATACAACAAAAATTAATAAATTATTAAAAACAGTGCTGATTTATGTACACACAATTTGGCTATTTTTCTCAATAAAACTTAATTTCATTAAAACTTACAATACAAATCCTAAAAATATTTCAATTGTGTGCTATATATTTTTGATTTCTCTTTCTTTAAGCACAGTATTGATTTAAAATACTTATTGACGCATACAATGCGATTTTATATTAATTGAGTACAATCATGCATAGTCAAAATAGTTAAAATTACAGATTTAAACATAATTACTTGATAAAATATTATCTTCTAAGCATTATTACTTGTATAATGTTACTTGTATAATGTCATAGTTAGTAATGAAGTTACTAACCATGAATTACTTGATAAAATATTATCTTCTAAACATTATTACTTGTATGTGATGTAGGAAAAACATATTATTTACTTAAATTTAAAAAAAAAAAAATTCTTAGTTGGGAAATTTTTTTCCTTTTATAATTCTATTTCTAATGGTTTAAATTACACTTGTAAGCACTATTTTTAATTGCTTCCAAATAGACCTCTCTTTTATGTTTTTTTCTATTATTATAAAAGTGTCTATTACATAACATTCTTTAAACGATTGATCTAATGTTCAATTAAACATTATTAATTGATTTTACTCATGCTGGGAAATACAAATTTTTTGGAACCCATAAATTCGTGCAAAAATGAATTAGTTTAAAAATGTAGCTAATTTACATAATTTTCCATACAATTATTTGTTAGTATAATTTTAATTTGTGAAAAATAGAACTATGACTAACTAAAATATTTAAATTAAAATATTATGCGTAGAATACACTTTAGATTCTTCTTTTTTTAATCGAATATAATTATCTAATGAATTTAAAACTTCACGGACATAATGTAATTTTATATCTATAAAACATTTTATTCAATTTTATTACTATGAAGTTAAAATAATTCTGAAAATGACAGATAGGATGAAAAATAAAAAGAGTATCTCATAAACATGACTATTAATATGTGAACTAAGAGAAACCTCTTTTTCATAAAAAATTACCAGCTTTTTCTATAGTATATAATTTTATTTCTTCCTTTTGTTTAAATAGCGCTTGTGTGCAATATTTTTGAATCACTTCCAAATAGACCACTCTTTTGGTGTTTTCTCTGCAATTGCAAACGAGTTTTTTACATAACATTCTTTTGTTCTGAAGAATATATGAAGTTACTAACCATGAATGAAACATGAGAACCTACTTTTCTGCACGGGTGATTTTGAGTACAAGAACGTCAAAAAAATATATATCTTGTCTATAAACTAGAAATGTTTTTACAAAAAAACTAAGTAAAGCTTAAAAATAGTGTCAGTATCATAAACATTTAATAAAGGCTTTCTTGTAGATTACAGTATTTTAAATATGATAAATATTTTTATTTGAATTGTTGTTCATAGTTAGCACATAAAGGAAACCTTCGAAAAGAAAATTTACGTAATGAGAATTATCACTGAAGAGAAATATGTTAGAATAAAAATTTTTGACATTGCATTATTTTTTAAACTAAAAAAGTTTTCCTTCTGTTCTATATAGACTTTGCATGACTCATACATTAACCTTTTACCTGCTTTAACAATTTTGACTGTGGCCGGGATAGCCTGGTTGGCAGGGCACTGGACTCACGTTCGTGAGAACGGCAGTTCGAATTCAGCCTGACTAAGTCTCCCCGTGTACTAAATGGTGACTGGTACAAGTTAAATCTGTCGGGTCACAAAGTCAAAACTCCATAACAAAAAAATACCTCTGGGGATTGATCGTTCTCTGGTTAAGGTCAAAATTATGATATGTGGATGAATGGCTCCACCCCATAAACGGGGGTGACGTATAGGTGTGGCAGAACTCACATTCTGGGCCATAGATGGCACCACTGGAAAAAAGAACAATCGCACCCCATCTGCCTTAATGGTTGACGACAACAACAACAATCTTGATTTTCCAGGATGTCCATGACCGAACTTTTATAATGGGAACATAGTTTGAAGAAAATTGCGCCTGCTATTTTATAAAAGAAAATCAATTAAATTCAGTTTGAATCCATTCTTTCTGTGGAGATACTTAAAAGGGTCCTTTCACACCTATATTTCGTTTTGAGACACTGCACTGATCCCCGTGTTTCCGGAACAAAAAGTTCGGTAATTTTAGAAAAGAAAAAACTACACAAGATGGTGGTGGCAACTTTACACCAGGTAATGTGAAACAACTACACAAGATGGTGGTGGCTACTTTACACTAGGTAGTATGAAAGAACTATACAAGATGGTGGTGGCTACTTTACACCGTGTGGTATGAAAGAACTATACAAGATGGTGGTGGTTGCTTTACACCGTGTAGTATGAAAAAACTATACAAGATGCTGGTGGCTACTTTACACCGTGTAGTATGAAAGAATTATACAAGATGGTGGTGGCTACTTTACATCGTGTAGTATGAAAGGACTATACAAGATGGTGGTGGTTGCTTTACACCGTGTAGTATGAAAAAACTACACAAGATGATAGCGGCTACTTTACACCATGTAGTATGAAAGAACTACAGAAGATGGTGACTGCTACTTTACACCATGTAGTATGAAAGAACTATACAAGATGGTGGTGGTTGCTTTACACCAGGTAGTGTGAAAGAACTACCCAAGATGGTGGCGGCTACTTTACACCAGGTAGTGGGACAAAACTACACAAAATGGTGGCGGCTACTTTACACCAGGTAGTGGAAAAGAACATTCTAGTCTAGAAAAGGAGCTATCCTTGGTATTTATGACCACTTTGGTGTAAAGTAGTTTTGATCTTGCGATTCTTATTTTTATAATAACCAAATAACTTTAAATAATAATAAATATAATATAATATAAATAAGCAAAAACTGCTATATACCCACTTATGAGATTTTTTTTACTAAATTATTTCATATTGAATTTTAAAGAGATAATGTATGTTGGTTGAAAAGCGGATCAATTGCTCTCACCATAATTGAGTAATTATGCCCACATTTTTTACTTTTTTTCCTAAATAACCATTATATAACTTTACAACCACCTACTTTGTTTAAAAGGTTTTTTTATATGGGGACAGGAATTGTAGCTTTTATAAAATGAAAATTATTTTTTGATAACATAGCTTATTGATGATTTTAAAATGAAAAGATAGATCATAAACTATAATTTTATGTTCTATTTTTTCCAAAAATTTATTTGCCAATACATATTTAAATTGTTCCAACGTAACTAAACTATTTCATATCTCAAATATTTATTATATATTTAAGATTACAATATTTGTTATCCCTAACCTGTGACCCACTGCAGCCCTAACCTATTTATTAACAGTTGTATCAAAAAGTATTTTCTTATCATGCTTTTTCATAAAAATTCGTTAAGTAAATTATTCAGTTCTTTCTGCTTGTCCAGTTTGTGTTTTCCCCGATGATGACTGTGGCACGTATTCAAGAAATAATAGACCATTCACTCCTACCGTTAATATTTAGACAAAACGTGAGAGATATTGGATGAAAATTATAGACTTCGCAGTTAACGTATCACTTAATAAACGTTTGTAAATGCTTTTGTCATCAGTAATGGATTTAAAGATGCAAAAATATAATTATTGAATTCTGAAATGACTATTTACCATACATAGTAGAAAATAATTTACAGAATAATCAGGGTAATATTTAATTTAGAAAAAAGAAGAAACATTTGCGTAGTAAAGGATATCAAGCGGTTAGAATTAAAAAAATTTTTTAAATTGAAGATTTTTACATAATACAGCAGTATTAAAATTTTGATACCATTGGGTTATAAGGAGTAGGA
The DNA here is from genome assembly GCA_949128135.1 of Parasteatoda lunata. Classification (NCBI taxonomy): domain Eukaryota; kingdom Metazoa; phylum Arthropoda; class Arachnida; order Araneae; family Theridiidae; genus Parasteatoda; species Parasteatoda lunata. The sequence continues at coordinate 13,033,747 of OX421981.1, read as the reverse complement.
TATTTTTATCACATCACCTTTTCTTTCGTAGAACAAGTTTTGAAGAGAACAATTCCTTTTTTTGAAAAGTAAAAGTTGATAAAGTGAAAGCTTAATGTATGCATTTCTTTTGCAGAAACTAGATAGTTCTGTTCATCATAATATATTAATAACTAGGGGGCTAAGCCCCCTGTTCGCTGCCGCTCTCTAAATCCACATAATTGCTTCGCAATAATAGTTGTTTCTTAGCAGAAACAGTTTTTTTGCATAAATTTAAATCATTCACTTAACATATATGTACTAAAAAGAATTCTGTTTACTTACGATTTTGCCTCCACTTTTTACTTCAAATATCATTATCTATTAGTATTGTAAATATTTAGATCTATTGGAGAGTATAATTCATTCTTTTTAGGTAATCATATTTTTAAAATAACATTATATTGTTCCGACAAATTTGGTAAGTTCACAACCGTAATTAAATATTTTCGCTTACCAAACGGGTGAATATATGAAATACTATTTTTGCTTGCATCACACTATGCATGAAGCTGATCGTTAAGTTCTAAATATTTTAACGAATTTCTATTACGCCAATTTTCAACAATATATTGATGTTATGTACATAAAAAATAATATTGGTAAAAAGGTTAATAAGATTAGACACCTATTTAAATAACTTTATCAGAAAATGTATCGCAGAATTACGTTATAATAGTAATTAAAAAAATTCTTTTAGTTCTAAACTCCAAAATCAAAAGCGTAATAATAGCAGTACAGAAAAATACCTTTAAATTAGGGATACAAAATATTTATCGAAAAACAATACCTTTATATCGTTTATAAACTTTTTGCTGGTGACATCCATAGCAATATGAAAATAATGTATAGTTATAGTATAATTATAGTATAGTATGTATAGTTAGATGTATATGTTTATATTTGCGTCTGAAATCAAAGCACAATGTCTTTTCAAATCTATAATGGTAGATAACAGAGAAGGAAAAATCAATTTGGTAGAGAAAACAATGAAAATATTCATATCTAACTAGCTAAATATTTTCTAGTTAAATATTCATTAGCTACGTATTGATTATAAATTAGTCAAATATTCCTTTTGTGAACTGTTAACCGAAATTAATACCAAAACGTAAATATTTTCCTCATTAAGGCCACATCTTGTTCTGAATATGAACAAAAAACCAGTTCTGAAACCTGAAGAGCTTGTTACGTAATAGGACCGGTTGAATCTCTTTTCTCGCTTCGGAGATCACATTACTTATGAGGTAAACATTCAAACCGAAATAGTTAAGAGGCTAGACCTTATTTGCTTTGTGCATTATGTGTTGCAATATATTTATATATTGCACGGAAAGGAATTTTAACTCGAAATGATAATTAAAATTAAGCTCTGGTTAATTTGTCAAGCATAGAAATTTTAATAATTATTCTATTTATAATCTTTGGACAAAATAGTTTGGTTATATTGTCTATTTATGCTGAATAACTGCAAACATTTGTAGCGCTGTTATTTTTTTGCAGAATAGTATACTGTTTTCATTGAAAAAATTTTTGTGGACGAATGAAGGAGAGGTTTGGCTTTTAAACACTGAATGAATGGATATTATGGTGAATATATATAACGAATGCTTTTTTTTTTAATAGTTAAATTTAGACTGTTATTCAAGTTTTTAAGCTGTTTTTTAAGTCTTAACTTTTTCTCTCTTTAAATATTAAATAATTATCAGCTTTCTTTACTTTCTTTCACCCCTTATATACATAGATGAAAAACTAATAATTCGCTTTGAATTTACTTTTGTTTCTTTGCAAAGAGGCGTTCCATCGATTTCCAAGTTTTAATTGTACAATGAGTGTTTTAGTGTTTTTTTAAATTTTAATTTTTGTCTTGTTATGGTAATAGAAGGTGACTAAAATGCAAATTAAGACTTTTGGATGTTGATATTTGTATCCGAAGTATACAATCATACAGACGCACATACATACGAGGGTTATTTTTTTTCAAGGTCTGATTGGTCACTAAAGGAAAACTTCGAGGAAAATTTGCCAGGTCTGTGCGCAGACGTCTTGCGCTGTGTCTGTGGTTGGCCAGGGAAAAGCATGGATTAGCGGTTGTCATTTTTGAGTACGTATGGAGCACATTAGCATGCTTCGAAAAATAGAGTTTCCCGCAAAATGTGAATTGCGTTCAGTCATTCGATTTCTGCATGCTGAAGGAAGCAATGCAGCTGAAATTCATAGACGAATGAGTAAAGTGTACGGTTCGTGAGTGATGACAATATGCGGAAATGCTAGACACACAGATGTTCATGATGCAGGTGGCCAGGGAAGGAAGTCAGTGTCAATTGATGATTTTGTTCAGCGCGTGGATCAGACGATTCGCGGAAATCGTCGGTTCACAACTTCTAGGTTGAGGTAATTGATTCCGAAAATTTCTCGGTCATCTCTCTATACCATTGTGAGTGAAAGACTCGAGTACCGCAAACTCTGCGCGTACTCGAGTTAACTTGAGATCATCACAAAACTCAAAGAAATGGGCGCCGCATTAACCTTCCTCCAGCGCTACCATCACGACGGAGATGAGTTTTAGGAGAATAGTGTCACAGGAGATGAGGCATGGATCCATTACGAAACTGAAGAAAAGCTGGTTAGGAGGACCCCAGACAACGAGCCACAGACTTTCGTCACAGACAACAAGCTGCAAACCAGCGTACAGAAGTGGCTGAAAACACAGGCGGCTGCTTTCTATGATGAAGGTATTGGAAAATTGATACCACGCTACGACAAATGTATGAATCGGAATGGTGATTACGCCGAAAAGTATCTTAATGTTGTATCACTTTGTTCCATATAAAATTTTCTGGATTCTGACTGTGATTTTTCTCTTAGCGACCAATCGGACCTTGAAAAAAAATAGCCCTCGTATTTACACACACATAATATATATATGTTACCGTTAAAGTGTAGAATTCAGTTATTTCACAGAATAACTAGGTATTTCATGAAATAACTAGACAAGTCAGTTAAAGTATATAAAGATGAAAAATTTCATACCTTACCAAGTTATTCTATGAAATAACTAATGAGAGACCGTTAAAGTGAAAAATAAAAAAATTCAAAGTTATTTTATAAATTAATTGATCCTAAATAGCTAAAATCTCTCGAAAAATACATTTTATCCCTATTAGGGATAATTAATTGATAAATACTATGCAGATGATATGATTTGTTCTTGCTCCCATAAATAACTACTTCTAAAAGCAACGGAATGAAGCGTACTTACATACACGTCATTGCAAAGCAGCTATAAACGGTTCAGAACTGACTAAAAGCAGTTAGAACCGGTTCAAAGAACTTTCGAGTGCCGTATTTAATATTTGAACGAGTAATCGTTATTCCTTAGAATATCTAGTTAAATAGTAGAATTCAATAATTTTATATACTTTGACTAACTTGTCTCGTTATTTTGTGAAATACCTAGTTATTCTATGAAATAACGGATTTCATGCTTTAACGGTAACATATATATTTCATAACACGTGATATACAAATCAGAAAGTTAAAACAATTTATGCACATACTCATCAAAAGTATGAGGTTTTAATTTTAAAAAAAAGTAATTTCAAAATTTGCTTTTAGGCGTTGTGATTCGAGGATAATAAATGAACGTATATTTGTCACCTAAAGCAGTGTGACAATATTTATTTATAATTAAGAAATGAGGTTCCATAATTGCATTCTATTAATTTCATGCCTTATACACAACAGAATGTGTTCATTCCTCTGACATGCAAAGTTGCCCAGTATTTTCTTTCAGGTACAGAATCCTTAAAAAATCATTTTAATCTAGTATCAAATCAAATTATTCAATTTTCTTATAGCCAAATTAACACATCGAACGGATTTTAAAAAAGTAACAAATATTGTTCTGAATAGCTAAGCTACTAGTAAAATTAGTTTTGGCGTGATCTTCGATCAATAAATAACAACATTTTTTGCCAACTAGTTTTACATTAAAGTCTGTTTTATATCTCTAAGCTTCGTCAAACAATTTTATAAAAAAATGACTAACTTACCCATTCATAACAATTATTTCGTCATGTTCGGGCGTTCCATCTGTTACTTTAAGATAGCTTGCAAGTAGTCCATATGTTGCTACAATTGAAAGAGATTTGAAAATTAATGAATAATTAGAAATGAAAGTTATATAGAACCGGGTTATTTGGTGAATTTTCTAGTGGTAATGATTTCTTTCAAATAAAAGTTTTTATAATTTCATCAGCAATTAAAAATATCACATATTGAATTTACTAGGAAATGAATTGTTTCCTGTATTTATAAAAGTACTTGATCTTACCTGATTAAGGGATATGAGATTTGGGTAAATCTGAAATTAGTTTTGTTCAGAAAGCTACATATTTTATTCAAAATGATATTTTTAGTTAAATTTATTTTTTTGTCTGAAGGTACTAGCTTATAAAAAATGAATAGAATTATAAACATATGCTTGTCTATTCCTTTTAAGATATCGCTTAAGACAAAAAACATATAACTATAACATATCGCATCAGAGGCAAAAATGTATTACCGCATTCTTCATACAATATAAAGTACAATTGCACTATTAATATATCGAAAAAATATTTTTAGCTATATTTATTAAGTGAAAAAAGAGATTGTTAAGCGAACTGTTTTCTAGGAAAAGAAATAATCTTCTGTAAAAAGCGTAAAAGCTAAATTTTATGTATTTGCTTTCAAAATACATTTACTGAGAAAATTACCACTAAACAGAAAAATCATCTTGACAATATTGTTGTCTTAACAATAAGTAAATTACCTAAAGGAGAATCCTTTTAGTAGTCATTGATTAAATTAAACAACTACTTTTTTATTCATATTTTCAAAACACTACATACTTCAAAAGAATGTTGTTTTACTAGCGTTACTTAATTTAAAATTAGTTCATAGCAGAACAAACAGAAAGTATAGAAAATATTGTATTCGCCTGAAATAAGCTTTTATGTTTCAACGATGATTTTTTTTATTTAACGATGTTATTATCTTTAAATCTCGGAGACATTATCTATTTGAAAACACAAAAGAGATTTTTTTTCAAAACTAGTCAAAAACTGCTCTAAACTTGGTACAATAATACAATTGTAGAGAAAACTTAAAAAAGAATAATATTTCATATCTTTTAATGACGAAAAATGTAAAGAATAATGATGTGTACCTTTTTAAGTCCGCTGAAATACCTTTCATCTAGAAAGATTTCCAATTTCGATAGAATTAGAGAAAGGGATTTAGTAATTCCCAAGAGAATTTTGCGAGAATGATTTTTGTAAAAGAGAAAAATAGGAACGTTATAAATTTCAACTCAGATTAATTATCCAAAGTGGTATTACAGTTGAAACCTTCAAATGAGTGCTTTTTTATTTTGTTTTAATTTCAATTGTTATGCAGAAAATGTAGCTTTAAAGAAGATTTTTCAACAAAAGAAACCATTTCATTCTCAAACATTTGTTTAATATTTAATAGTTATTTGAAATTATGTCCTTATTAATATTATAATATTTGAAAAGTAAATTTTTTATTTAAGCAATATTCTTATACTAGCTGAGTCTAAAGAAGTTTAATTTCATTTACATTCAAAATTTATTTTGTTTTAGATAGTAAGAATTATGTTTCCTAGTTTATAATATTAATTATTAATTATCTATTTGTTAATAATGAAGGAATATGTAGCGCAATTCAAAAAAATTAAAATCCTGTTCACAGGAAGTTGATATCATTAAAATTGTCAAGCTTTGTTTGTTTAAAACAGATTTTTCTAAAGTCTATTGGCTAAGGGCCACACTATTTGTTTTATAAGGTCATATTAACCACATAAAGGCTTCTAGATGTCTTGTAAGCATCTTTATTTATGATAGATAAATTTAGGATGTAATTTAAGACATTTTTTTAAAAAGTTAAAATGGTTGTGCCAATTTAGATTTATTTGTGCCGATCACTAGTCTAGTGGTTACTGTACCGGACTACGGGGCTAGTAGTTGTGGGTTCGAATCCCACCTTAGACATGGATGTAACTTTCTCTCTCTCTCTGCTCTATGTCCTTTCTTCTGTATGATTGTGTGAATGTAATCCGCCCTATAAACGGGTTTGTGGTTGTATGACGTGGGCGACGCTACTCCACCGCCGTGGCTTAGTCTCAGTTACCCAATGGGTAACGGACGATAAGAGAGTAGCAATTGTGGCATTTCTGGGGCCAATTGGAAATAGACCCTAGTGCCCACCATTATAAAAACTAAAGATTTATTTGTTTAAAACAGAGGTCTCACTACATTTTAGCCTAAAAGCCTCACTTCTTTTCTGAGATGCAAACCTAGCCAGCAAAATCATCTATCTATTAATGGTAATAAATAATTATAAATAATTTTCAGCATAAAATAACTAATTGAATTGATAGTATTTGAGAAAAGAATTCATCTTAAAAAGTAGCTTAACAGGTGATAAGTTATCCTTGGTTTGTTTGCTTGGATTAACTTGAGGAGCTGTAATGTTACATTCGTGGTGGCTTTAGAATCAAATAAGTTTGTTTAAGGTTGAGAAGTGTAGTGGCGAGGTTGGAATAATCATCTACCAGTAGAGTAGTCAGTGCATGCATTATTGCTCTCTTCGGATTACAACTAAGAATGAATCCTTAACTGTTGTTCGGTGTACTGTGGTACGTATCAGCCAATAACAGAATTGGTTTCAACCAGTCGTAAGTAGGATTCGAACATGGGTCACCTCATTGGAAGAGAAGCGCTCTATCTCTTGAGCCATTCACCGCTCTATTTTTTCAAATTATTTGTCAAAATATGTAAATCACGTTTGTTTAACTAATATAAATATAAAATCTACTTTTATATATAAAATCTCACCACACAATTTGGAGATTCGACAGTCCTGCACGAGCAAGTCAAAAATTTTGGTGGTTTTCCATTAATGAGCCAACATAATCTCGATGGTCATCATCAATAATTCCATCATAAACCATTATATATTTTGATGATAACCAACATAAGTAATCATCACCTCAATGTAGGAATTCGGACTGATTTATGATGGTCTAACATAAGAATAGCAACTTGTTTTGATGGTTTGCACATGTTACATCATCACGAATTTCTATCATATTATCTTGAAATCAAATGTTGGAACGATTATGAAGAACTATAATCCCATTGTAAGAATGTGGACTGATCCAAAAAAAAAAAAAAAAAAAAAAAAAACGAAACTCCGATGACCCAACCAATTAACCAATTCCTGAGAACCAACAGGAATTCCTACTAAACCATCATAGAAATGTATAGTTTGAACCATCATGAACCTCCACAGATTTTCATGGATTGTTGGTGGATGAGAGTCAAACTTCTCTTGATGGTTAACCATCATGGTATTGAAGTAGCATTTTTCATCATTGAATGATGGAAGTATGTTGGCATATCAAAAATCCGGAACACGTTACGTAAAATGTTGGATGATAGTGACCATCAAATGATGTCGAACCATCATGAATCACACCGAAACGAACATAAACCATCAAATTTTTTATGGGACCATCAAGAATTTTGACTTGGGCATGCTATAAAACAGGAACAGTCTAACTCATTTCCTGCCAGTTGCCAATAAGGAGTCTGAAATTTGCGTTGAAAGTACTATGATGAAAAAAGTGGTAAGATATTTGCACTTGAGTTAAGTGGGAATTTTATAGTGGTAACTAATTTTATAGTTTTCTTAAAACAGAGCATCGGCGCTTTTAGATGGGCTTAAAGATATTTAAATTATTAATGTATTACGGTGGACATGGATTATAAAATTTAAAAATTTAATAATCGAATTACCCGTCCTTACTTTTATGAATAGTAAGAAATACTCCAAAAATGAGGGCTTTGGCACTTAATGGGTTAAGACGCGTTCTCCTATTAGAAATTGTTGGATAAGTTGGTCCAGTAACACGGGGAAAAAATATAAAAGCAAGATATATAAGACTAGTTATATTACTGTGTCGTGTCAGTAGTAAAGGAAGTGTTTTGTGTGATTAAATAAATCGAAGTAATGCCTTTCACCGTTTCTCAACGGCATTTTCATTCACAAATTCGAAAAGAACTACCAACCAGAAAATCTATTTACGATTGGTATAAAAAATTTTAAGTTTCAGGCTGTTTGTACAAGGCTCCAAAATCAGGACCATCAAGTGTATGGGCAGTGTCACGGTAATTCTTGTTTGGGTATGTTAAGCATACGGCTGATGCTGCAGTTGCTCGCAGACAATAACTTTATTCAGCAGTTAGATGGTGCACCACAATACTGGCTAAACAACATGCAAGATAACGTTGAGGAACATCTTTTGCATCAATGGGCTGGAGGAAGCGCAGGCAGCAGCATGGAACTAACTCAATGGCCGCTTAGAAGCCAACATCTGATGCAATGTTTCTTTTTTCTATCTATCTATTGATCTATCGGACTTAGAACAGCATATTACATTCAGTACCACTATTGATTCAATTGCTCTAACTAGGGTTTGCGGGTCACACGTTCGACGTGTGTCGTGTGATTAATGGTTCACACACAGAACATACATAATTGTTTCTAAAACAACCTTCATCTATTCTTCTTTAACACGTAAAATTAAACACATTCTAGTGTCGCTATTATAGAATGAGTTTAAACTGTATAATTACTTTTGAAGTAACCCATTTTATATTTTATAACCGGCGCTAAACAATTGACCTAATTTTGAGTCTACGACTACCAATGTTCATCTGCGTAGCCATGCAATTTAAAACCCGATCCAGAAGACAAGGAAACTCCTGGATCAAGTATTGATAGAAATTTGTCTTCATGGAAGACTTTTTGATGGAACTAATCTGCATTTGCATTATAAGCTGAAAAAAAAAACCTTAGAAACCTCTCATGGTTACTCCTGGGCTCAAACCTAGTTATACTTCGTGTAAATAGATTAGGAGTCTCAAGGTTCCACTCTTCTTTACCATGGTTTCGAAAAATCTTGCTTTCTCACCAAGGCAGTTTATTGCAATTTCTTGTTGGCGTGGGAGAAAAAAGCACGTTTTGCTGAAACCATGGTAATGGAGAGGAGAAAAGTGTGAAGAATGGGGAAATATTGTGTCATTAAGACGCTTATTTTGTTTTCAAAGAGTGTATTTTATTTTACTTCATAACTATCGTGGAATAGCCATTTCAATTCTGGGTTTACGACTGCTAATGTTCAACTCCGTAGCCTTGTAATTTTGACCAACCCAGAAGACAAGGACACTCCTGGATCAGTCCCCTCAGTTGTATGACTTGATATGGGAACATGTAGAACTTTGTCACCCAACAGATTTAACATGCATCTGTCACCATTTACTACACAGGGAGTCTTCGGCCGACGGGGATCGAACCCACGACCTCTTGGACATGAGCGCAGTGCCCTACCAACCAGGTTGTCGCAGCCCTTACAAAGAGTATAGGAAAAGTCTTGTATGAATAAAAATTATACATTTTCTAATGATCATGCTGATCAAAATGCGATAGATTTTTACACTACTAAAAGAATACAAATAATTTTTAAACAAAATAGTCAAAACTTCTTTTAAAAAAATGCGCTAAAAAGCAGCAGAAATTTCAAAAAAGGAGAGAATAAAAATAGAAATAAAAGAAGCGAAGGAAATAAAACTTAAATTAAAAATATGACCACTCACAAGCAAACCAAATGAAATGGAAACACTTAAACGAAATGAAAACAACGCCCTCTTTTAAATTGCGCAGATTGAAAAAATGAAAGATAGAAGACAGATTACGTCACAAATTAATAGAATGCTTAACTGAGGCTGCACAGTTAAGTCTTGAATTGCGCCCTGTTAAAAGAAATAAAAAACTAATATTCTTCAATCATTACAATATTCTTCAACAATATTCTTCAATTTTTAGGCTTTTGCCATCTCCCTCAATAGAATAGGTTTTGTTTTATGGCCACTGGGGCCGGTACCCCCTGAAGACGTCGGCTTCAGTGGTCATATTTTTAATTTTAGTTTTATTTCCTTCGCTTCTTTTATTTCTATTTTTATAGATTTTTACACGTTTTATTTAGCGTTGCAGAGAATAGAGTTTTTTATTTTATAAGATTAAGGTTGTAAGTCCCTACTTTTTTCCAGAAGTATTACAATATCATACAAAGATTAAAACTTTTTATGTGAAAAATTTAAAAAAAAAAGTAATTATTTGGTGAATTATATTCGAGCTATTAGGGCTGCATCGATTTTCTACAGTTTAATTATTGCATCGATGAAACCCATTATAAGTAAAAAAGATAAAAGTATGTGACTCCTGAAAATTTTATTACATCATCTGAGGCAATTGATATTTAAAAATAAAATAAGCCCATAAAAGTGCGTAGGTGTGAAGTTTTATCAGTTTTACTTACATATCTAAAAATGAAAACTGTTTTTAAATCAATTTTTTTCGTCATTAGGTTTATTAAAGATATCAAAATCTCATCATCTTTCCTTTTGATGTTTCTTTAATAACCTCGAAACTTTTATACCATTTTTTAAAATGATGGTTAAAATCAATACTTCGGACATTTTTGTTTGTCAGTTTATTAATTTCTTGTATATGGCTTTTTCGCATTGTATGAAAGAATTATTTTTAGAAGAAAGCAGGAATATTTTTACTTAGTAAAAGTATTCCGAGTAACAAATCTATATATTTTTTCTCTATTATATAAGTAATTCATTTTTATTTGAAGATAATAATGTAAAATATTATCTGTAATTAACTTCATTTCAGCAGCAAGTTGTTTTATTTAAAAAGCTGTTTGACTTTGAACAGTTTATTTTTCGAAGTTTGTGAAATCTTAAGTTCAGAATTTCTTGCTAAATAAAGCTACTTAAATGGGCTTATTAGTCATTAAATTTTGAAAATACCTTGGCTGAATTTCCTGGTCTACTATTCTTTACAAACGAAAGAAAAATGCAGGTAAATGCTCTTTGTTTCCTTTTACAATATGCAAGCGATGGTAAACAATTAAGGATGGAAAAAAATAATTCTTTTAAGCACATACGTTTCATAAAAAATCGTAAAACTTTAGCTTAACTTATAGTTTAATGGAACAAGGAATAGACAGAGCTATACTGAAAAAAACTTTAAACGATCTTGTTTTCTTAAGTTAGAAAATTTAAAGTGATGGTATAAACTAAGTTTGACATAAAAAGGAGAAAATAGTCAAAATGATAAAATTAAAAGAAAAGGAAATATTTCTTATATATGTCGCGAGTCTCATGTTTATCAGAAGATGGTAAACCTAAAAAATGTATAAAATTATTGGTAAATGGATGTCAAACTATATATGAAATCATAATGATTAAATAACTAAAGATAGTACTTCTTTTGTACTAATTTAAACTTGTCAGTGAGCTACTTATTACGTATAAAGTGCGCATTTAAGAAAATGGGTAGTGTTTGAAGTGTTCAGTACGCAAAAAAACAACGGACCACCCTGAATAACTTTTGATCTAATGATCAGATTTTGATGCTCAAGGACTCAATCTTAATAACTCAAGGGGATGACTTCAAATTTGCTAATTAATAAGTGCAGACGATATTTTAAGTTATGAATTCAGACACAAAAACTTACTTTCTCTGAATAAACATACCTTTTTTTCGAAGGATTCAGATTTCTATGCCCCAAAATATAGGGGGTAGTCGCAATCTGGGAAATATAGTCCCAATAGTTTGGTCAGGAAGTTTGGGCTCTTTAAGTTTGAACCCCTTCAAGTTAATTTTACTTTTGGCATATTTTTTGAAAAACTTCTACATACAGCTATAAAATTTGTTTAGCTAAAGAGAATTCTATGCAAAAAATAAATTTTTATAAGTATTTATTATTTTTTATTATTTTCTTTAATTATAGACGAAAGAATTTTGAGTTGTAAAGTATAAAATTTTTTTGTATCATTTTAGAGAATGTAATTATGAAGGGCAAAATGTAAATGTTAGCAAAATCGGTCGAAAAGATTCTGAGAAATCAATTTTTAAGTATCTGACATTTTTGAAATTCGATTTCTCAGGAACTATTCGATCGATTTCGCACAAATTTCGGATTTTATCCTGTAAAATTACTTTCTTTAAAATGATGCAAGAAATTTTATACCTTACAATTTAAAAGTTTTTCGACCATTCTCAAATAATATGATAAAAAATAATAAATATTTACTAAAAGTTAGTTGTTGCATGGAATTATCTTTGGATAAACGAAATCCATAATTGAGTGTAAAAATTATTCAATTCGCTTAAAAAGTTATCGAGATATAGCGAAATAAGCAAAAGAGATCCAAAGAGCAGTTAAGGGAGAGCCAAACTTTATATATATTAACTTTATATTATACCCAACATATTGTGGGGGTCAGTAATCCGAATCTTACGAAAACATTATAAGTTTATTCTTAGAAAATACGTTTTTGTGTCTGATTTTGTAACGTTTTGTCGTCTGTACGTTTTGTAGTCTGCACTAATTAATTAGCATATTTGAGGTAACCCCTCAAACCATTAAGGAAGAGTCCCAAAACGTGAAAATCCAATCATTAGACCAAAAGTTATTCAGGGTGGTCCGTTTTTTCGTCGATCTGTACGTTAAAAAATTGATAATAGTTCAAAATGCTAATTAAAGAAAAATGCGTTTAGTTTGATATGCATGCTTAAAATGGACATAGTTCAAAATGCGTCTTGGTGATATCAGGCATAGATTAAAATGTGGTTTGAAACACGGACATACCTTAAAATGCGTGTTTAAAAAGTGAATAGAATTTGAAATACGCGTTGAAAGAAGCCATAAATAAAAATGCGCGTTCAAGAAAATGAATATAGCATTTGATTATGTTTTTTAAACTATTTTATGATAATTGTATTTTGAAATAATTAAATAATGGAATAATTATTATTTGAAATGTTTAATTGAATTTTCATGCTGATTAGGTTTGCATCTTTCTCAAGAGCAACAAAATTTTGTTAACACTCAGTTTAACAGATTAAGGAGCGTTTTACCCAATATCCATTTTTTTAAACGTGGATATTTGTCTAAATTAAAAAGTTCAGTGGGAATTTGTGCATATTATACCATCAAAAGCGGTGTGGGAAGGTTCATATGAATCTGAAAAAAATTAAAATGTTGTAGTAATATTATTATATTTTTTTAATGTTAATTTTGTTTGTAGCTACCAGAATATTTTATTTACTCTAACTAAATATGTTACTAATAAATAAATATTTTATTATTTACTCTAACTAAATATGTTACTAATAAATAAATATTTTATTATTTACTCTAACTAAATATGCTACTAATAAATATGTTACTAACTAATAAATTACTCTAACTAAATTTTAATTCGATAGCGGATGCTAATTATAAGATATTCGACTCTTTTATACCAAAATTGATCCTAGATTTAAATTTTTTTCTGGTGCGTATGTACCCAGTTTGGTAACATCCAAATTAAATAATAATCTGCATTTTAGAAGATAAAAATAATGATTAATATGTTTAAACATAATACAGATAGTTTATGAAAATGGTAAACTAGAGATTCAAAAACTACAATTTTTAAAAAATGTCTACTCTTTGTATTATTTTAAAGCGTTGATATCATACTAGAGGAGTTTCCGTAAACAAAATCAATATTCACTTAAAAATTATAACGTCAATTTTATGAGCATAAAAATATAAATAATTACTCGGTATTTTCTCCATACCTCTGAGAATAATTAATAGATGAAATAAGATTTAATAGACGTAATAATTGGAGATAAAAGAAACAACTCTTATTTATATTCCCGAATAACTTCAAAAACATTACCAAATAATTGATAAAAAGAATGAATTAAGGCCTTTCTTCCACGCAATTTAAACCATTTTGAAATAAATAAATGATACTTAATATTTATTTCATTCCAGTATTTTTTTAAGAATAAATATTTCTTAAAGAACAGATGATACAGATCTTCCATTATATTTCCAATGACTTTTCTAGCGGAGGAAGATTTTCTCCCTTACCTTTGTTTTAAAATCTTTCAAAGCTTTTATTTATCTTTTAAACAGTTCTTTCTCTCATTTACTGAAGTGGCTATAAAATTGTCATTTTTTATTTATTGTATTTAAAGCATAGTTTGAACAATTATTCTTTTTAAGGTACGACTGTTCATCCAATATGCTTCTTTCATTTTTTGTTACAATTTACCTTTTGTTATTTTTCATTTTTATATTTATTACGTTGACTTTAAGTAACAGCAAAAAGCCTCAAATTACAAAGATTTGTAAGTATTTCAAATATTTATTCGTTTCCCTTTTTCAAAAATTAATTTGTTTATTCATGCAAAGAATCTTTTGTGTATATACTTATTTATTTTCTTTGTTGCTCTTTTATTCTTTTTGTCAATGCTTTTTATGGCTTTTGACAAATACTTTTACTAGGGTTCTTCGATGAATAACTCTTTTAGATTATTCATTTATTTTAAATTAAAACAAAAACATCAAATTCTTCAAATATATACTTAGAGTGCAGGGTGTTCCGTAATCATTACCTTTATTATATATTTTTATAATCCAAGTCAAAATGAAAAAAAAACTTAAATTTCTGTATTTTACTACATTAAAATAGAGTTCATAAAAATTTATCATGTGTTTGAAGTTTATGCTTACTTTACAAGGTATTAAGCAACCGTTGCCTCATATTTGATATTTTTATAATCCTAGTGTAGACTATCTGATAGATTTTGATGTTTTTAATTTTAATTGCTATATTATTATAACCTTCTTCCTAGTTTAAATATTATTTTGCAATCTTTATTGTGTATATTTTTTGCCTTTGGTTAAATATTTTAAAAATATATATTCTGGGTGCTAATTACAGAACATCTTTTGCACCTTTTAAGTTATAGGTCTTTTTTTTGTGGTCATAAAATAAGTATATGCCAATGAAGCAATTTTCCTTCTCATATTTGTTCATTGAAGAGTATTTTAAAATTTATATGGTAAATTCTTCGAGTGCTTTAATTTTTAACTTGAAATACTTATTTTATTCCTATTTCAAATAAAGAATATAACTTTTTTTGTAAAAGTACTTTATACGAAAAAATGAACAAATGTGTATTTTTCTTTGTCCCGAGGCATTTTAATTGAGTATATATACAGCCTCTGGCCAAATTTTTTTCCCTATGGCCAACCGTGTTAACATTTTTCGTTAAGTCTGGCATTTACAGGGCGGGTTTGTTGGCCTCTCCTTCAGGGGCACCATATTAGGTGGGCCAACGTTGCTCCCACAGTAAAGACAGATAGTACAGAGAAGGAAAGAACATCAATGCCTTGCCCGGTATCCGAACCCAGAACCTTTCTGGTGCAAGGGAAGTTCCCCGACCCCTACACAGGCCGGTCGGCTCTGGCAAAATTATTAGACGCATCTTTTCTTTTTTTTTTCCGGGCTCAATTCGTCACGTGACTCAATTTTCTTCTTTATGCGTGGTACGCTAGCTTCAGAAACCTTCAATTTTCGTGATATTTCGTGGTTTGAAAATATTTTAGAATTCACGAGGGTCTTTACTTCAGCTTTATTACATGGTGAATGATCGCCTTTCCCCCCCCCCACGATTAAAATGTTCCAATTGATTATTTAAACACTGTACATAAAATAAACAAATGTGTAGTATAAAACTGCGAAACAAATAAACTCAGTGCATAAAGTCATAAAAACACATCCGTAATTGACGCATACGAGAACGCAACTGAAACCAGTTTGCACTTGTTTGCCTTCGTTTGTCAATTGATTAACATTGCAATGCAATACGTTAAAAATAAAGAGGTAAGTATAGTTTGGCTAAAGTTAGAACTCCCCAAGCCTTTCGTCTGGCTCCGTGGCGGTGACTATGGTAACGAGGCATGACTATTTCAAGTAGGGGTGTGGGATCATTGCTTAGGACAGGTTTTGACTGAGGTCGGCTTTTTCTCTTCGGTTCCTCTGTGGAGGGCGTTAAAAATAAATACAAAAAGGAAGTAAATAAAAAATCTCCTGTATGAAATCCCATTACATGTATGTTTAAATATAAAAGTAATTGTATATAAATTCTGCAAAACATGTAATCATTAAAAAACTACAGTGCGTCTAATAATTTGGTCAGAGACTGTAGGTATAGTAAACTTAAGAAAACCTTTCGCCAGTCTTTAAGATAAGAAGAATTAAGAAAAAAAATCTAATTCCCTCTATAAATTATGATTTGTTTTACCACAATTGCAAAATACTCCATGAAAAGCTTACAGTTATTCTATTTTAATAAAAATTAGGGTGTTGAAATTTTTAATTAACATAATAAAACATTTTATACAATATATTAACTTAAAAAAATCAAATTAAGTTATAAAAAATTAAAAATACATTTATTCAATTTAAATAAAAAGTTTCTTTTTAAGAATAATTTTTCCAAACTAGAAGCTTTTTCTTACAAAGCTCCAATAAAGTAGTTATTTCCAATAAAATAGGGTATTGAAATATTTAATAAAATACAATGAAACATTTCATGCAAAATATTAACATAAAAAAATCAAATTAAGTTATAAAAAATTAAAAATACTTTTATTCAATTTAAATAAGAAGTTTCTTCTTAAGAATAATTTTTTCAAACTAGGAGTTTTTTCTTAAACAGTTCCAATAAAGTAATTACGTCATTATGACCCCATCTTCTTTCTACTTATCTTAATTTCAAAAAGAATAAATATCACATTGCTTCATTAAATTCCACTCTACGTCTAATTCATTGCTATTCATTTTAAGAAAAATATAACGAATAGTAGTCGTTACTGTTCTGCTTAGTAAAAGAAACAAATCATACGTAAACTGAAATATCGAAAAATCATCATAAAATCATTAGGTTTTTCTCATTACTCACAGGCGCTTTTCGAATCCAAGTAAATCACCATTTCTAAAGGAGTTCCGGGTTGCACATTGGTGGCAGTGTCCAGGAACCTTCCGTTTTGACGAATGGCTAAATTCAAATATGGTGTTGGTGCATGAGCCACAATATTGGTGATGTTTAATTCTCTGAAAAATAAAAAGGATAAATGAGCATACAAAAGATTCCCGTGTCCCCTGTTGTGTGTATTTTCTTCACAAAATAATCCATTAAAATGACTTTAGTTTGTAGTTGGTGATAAACTTGCTCGAAAGAAAATTATAATGCAATTTTTATGCACTTGAGGAGAAATATATCTACTTAAATACTGTGTTAAATATACTTATTGTCAGTTCTTCATTTTGATACAATATATTATGAAATGAATATGTATTAATCGAATTTCTTGCGAAGCATTATTTGTGTATTATTGCTTTTTAAATAAAAACCTTATAGTGTAGAGCACTCATTGGCAGTCTATGCTACTTGCAACATTTTATGATTTGAAAGTGGCTAGTATTATGTTTAAATGCTAGCAATGTTCAACTTAGTTTTCGTAAAAAAAAGGATTATATATATGAAAGGTAATACACAAATATAGTCTTCTTCCTTATACTTCTCTTAGCACATTGCTAGCCATTAATTTTTCTAATATTTTCTTCAAACTGTCCAGATGACAGTGACGGAAAAGTAAGTTTACATGACAAAATACAAAATTTGAGCAAAATCATATTAATAGTTAATGAGAAAATAAATTTAAAAAAAATTAAACTTTTTAAATTTCTCTATACATTTAATATTCCATTTCCCAAGAACTGTTCGACTGATTTCGCACACAAATTTTTGTATTTTGAAACGTAAAATTACATTCTTTAAAATGATGTAAAAATTGTATACCTTACAATTCAAAATTTTTTCACCCATTCTTAAATAAAATAATAGACAATAATAAATATTTACGAAAAGTTATTTTTCGCGTGGAATTATCTTTGGATAAACGGGTTATTTAATTGTGTAAAAAAAAATTTCACTTTGCTTACAAAGTTCACGATGTACTGCGAAATACGCAAAAAATAATCTTAACATTTCATCTTTGACAACAAATCAACAAATCATCTTAACATTTCATAACGTTCAATCTTTGAACCACTCTCCTGATCAAACTATTAGGACCGTATTTCCCAGATTGCGGCTGCTATATTTTGGGGATCAGAAATCCGAATCCATCATAAAAAAGGTATGTTTATTCAGAGAAAGTGTGTTTTTGTGTCTGATTTCGCATTTTAAAATATCTTCTGAACTTTTGAGTTAACATATTTGAGATCACCCTCTTGAACTTTTCAGATTCGACGTGAAGATCCGATCATTAAATCGAATGTTATTCAGGGTGGTCAGTTTCATTTTTTGCGCACTGTACATCAAAATGTTTAACTTTTTTACCTGAGTATTTTACAAATTCTGGTATTTCTTACAGATAATAAAGCGATATACGAGAACATTTCATTGTCCTCATATGAAAGAAATATAAAAGCATCAGAACCGTTTTTTTGAAAAATTTCAAAATGTGATTTATCATTATATTGTCCAAGCCTTTCAATTTCAAGGAATTAAGCACATGGAGAAAAAAATTCTAGTAAAGCTACCGATAATGATATGATAATGATATTTTTGGTGTAAACAAATAAAGTTCTTGTGTAAAAACCGAAATAAACGGTTCTCAAACGATTCATTTGATGATTTTTCCCTTTTAATAGCAACGGTTTATCGAAAATTCTGATTTTCAAAATTATAGTCCTTAATACCAAACATTTAGTTAAAAATACAAAACTGATAAGTAAATTTAACCGAATAAATGTTTTTATGCTGTGCTCTATGGCTGTACGATGAAAGTACCAAATTTTATTTCATATAATAAAATCATATTTTATTGTTATTTTACCAAAATCATTATCAAAACGTTTCGTTAGTAAACATTGAGGTTTTTGGTCTTCCCATAGAGTCAGCTTACGATATTACGATAGTTTTGACCATATCCCCCCCCCCAGTTCATAGAGTCATCACTCTTTTTATTACATTGTTTTTTTAAGAAATATTTTTAAATAATGTCAGAATTTTCTCTCTTTTAATAAATGCTTGGCATAATAAAGATGAAAAATTCTTAAACCTCTTTCTATTTTAAGTTTTGCTTTTCTCATATGGTAAAGAAACTGAAATGATAGATGAAACAAGAAACTTTAAATTACATGCGATTCGAAATGTCCTAGACTTTATTTTGGGACAAATTACTATTTCAGTATAAGACTTTTAATAAAAGAAGAACATTACTGTGAAATTTTTAAAACGTTCTTTTCTCGACAGTTAACAAAATTTTCCAACAACATCCTTAAACTATTAATTGAATTCAGTGGATCGTTATTCGAACAAAGAACGAGCATAACTTTCCAAATATTGCACGTCTTTCAAATAGTCTCCCGATTAACACACAAATATCGTAAACAAAAACAAATCTATAAATCTGTCAAATCTTAAAGACTTTCAAAAGGTATCATGGTATCTTGAACATTATTTACTAAAGTTTCAGTTACAAGTTTTGAGTCGAAGACAGAACGATATATACAAAAAATTTCGTTCAACAATTAAATACTATGTTTAAGGGCAAATATATCAATTAAGATCAGAAATGGCTTGAAAAATGTTATAAAAAATTGTTTTGTCTGAAGTGACCCTTCGTCAGTGGATTCATGTGTTTAGACGGGATTATATAGCAGCGGATGAGATAATACACTCATGAGTCAAAACATTATGACCACCCCTACATTTTGCAATGAACTCTCCTGGATGACGTGGAAGGCGCGTGATCAGGTGGAAATGGTATTTAACTGTTGCTGGAGTGTTTGAAGAATCATTCTTTCACTTACTTCTGTGTGTGATGGGAAAGGTTACGGATCTAAGCGACTTTGATAGAGGGCAGATTGTAATGGCTCGAAGGCTCGGAACAAGTATTTCCGAAATTGCACGACTCGTGGGTTGTTCGCGATCTACAGTTGTAAGTACTTACGCAAAGTGGATGAATGACGGTGAAACCAGCAGTAGACGACATGGTGTTGAACGTCCACTCGCTATCAAAGTAAAAGGTCGTCGGAGATTGTGTGACGGGTATTGTTTTTAATTAAAGAATCCAAAATTAAAGTTATAATCATATTTTATTTATTACTTAATAATTATACTATTATATAAGGAGGAGGAGGACCACATTTACCCATAGTTGCTCGTATTGAGAGTCTTTTTTGCAATCGGACTGAAGTATCTGTATTCTGCCTATTTTCTCTTTTTATGGAGTTTATTTATAAATTTTATTTCAAGGAGTCAAGCGTGATCTCGTGGTCTTATCATGCATCCGAAGTTCGACAAATCAAACATAATCTTGTGACAAATTTCTAGAAAGCTATAAGTTCAACTGACCATTGTAATTCGATTGCGATATGAGACCACGGGATCTTAATCAACTGTTTAATTAACAAAAGATTAACAAGTTTGACCACGAGAATTGTCACGAGGCAACATCATGACAATTGTCTCGCTTGGTGAAGCAAAACCACATTCAGACAGTGGCTCAGCTGACAGCCCAGTACAATGCAGGGTCAAGTAGAATAGTATCAGAGCACTCTGTTCTGCAGACACTGCTGGATATGGGGCTAAGCTGCAAACGTCCCACTCGTGTACCTTTGCTGATCAAGCGTCACCGCCAACTACGCCTGCGCTGGGCCCGGGAACATCGCGACTGGTTCATGGATCAGTGGGAGAGAGTTGCCTGGTCAGATGAATCACGGTTTGTCATTCATCACGCCGATGGCCATGTCAGGATACGCCGTCTTCCAGGCAAACAGTTGTTCCCTCAATGTACAGTAGGTCGTACACAGACCGATGGTGGCGGTATTATTCATTGGGGGACGCTCTCTTGGGCGTCTCTGGGATCCGTGGTTGTGGTAGAGCAGACCATGAATGCTACAGGGTATCTGAACATCATTGCGGACCAGTTGCACCCTTACATGGCCTCTGTTTTTCCAGCTGGAAATGGAATTTTCCAACAGGACAAAACCCCGTGTCACAAGGCTTAAATTGTGTTGGACTGGTTCCAGGAACATGATGATGAATTCCAGTTAATGTCCTGGCCACCTAACTCACCGGATCTCAATCCGATAGAACACATTTGGGATGTCATGGAACGGCAGCTCAGAGTTCAAAGACAGCTAAGTCGCAACAACTCGGATTTGCGTGACCGTTGCTTAAACATCTGGTACAATCTGTCTCCGGGCATCTATCACGGACTTGTGGCATTCATGCCAAGGCGGGTTACAGCTGTGTTGCGGGCTAAAGGTGGGCCAACTCGTTATTAAGAGGTGGTCATAATGTTTTGGCTCTTGAGTGTATATCGGTATCAATATAATCTTGTAATTCCACCATTAAATTTAACTAAAAACTGTATTGGACCGCTGTAAAGTAAATTTGCAGGTGATATCTAACATCCTGAAGATATCGAAAGACGAACACATTGTAAGATCTAACCTCAAAGTTCATTTCAAATAATTATTGACATTTAGGGCACTTTTCTTAAAAAAGAATAACGATTAGAGAAAATGCTTCACTGTTACGCTTTAATGTAAGAAAAATTAGATAAAAGAATTATAAAAGTGGAACGATTGTGGGTTGTAAGTATTATCTTTGAAAGCACATTTGTTGATCATAAAACATAGACGTAAAATAATTTAGTTAGACAGAAAAATTCTGATCGGATGTTGCAGATTCACAGGGGATAAAGAGCTTTATTATCTATGGAATCCTATATGACTATCAGAGAATGAAAATGTAAAAAAACAATGATGTTTAATAATAATAATAATATAACGCTTGAAATTTTATACATTTTAAAAATAATAGAATTAAAAAGAGATATTCATTTTAGAAAATGCTTTATAATTGCTTTATTTTATTTATTTTATTAACGTAGTTGAACAGCCAAAACAAATTTGGGATTACAACTACTAATACTTAACTCCATAGTCTTGTAATTTTTAACCCAATCCAGAAGACAAAGCAACTCCTGGTTCAAGTATTGGGAGGAAATTGCTTTCGCGGAGGATTTTTCGATGGAACTAACCCGCATTTGCGTTAAATGGAGAGGAAGATCAGGAGAACCTCCCACGGTTAGCCTAACGGCAAAGGGACTCGAACTCTTGATCCGACTACCACTGAGGATATTTCACGTCAGCACTCTGGTTGGTGAAAGCCGGATGCAGATTCGTATCGACCAGATGTGATTCGAACCCGGTTTACCTCATTGGAAGGCGATCTCTCTATACCCTGAGCCATCGTGACCCTAATATGATGTATGCAAAATTAACAGAGCCCTTAAGTCAGGATATAGTTTACATTGCTTTTAGTCTTTCTTCAAACATTCATTGAATCATTAGTTTCAGTCGAGTCCTAATTCGCTAGTTGCAGAAAATTTGTTTCTTGAGGTTTTCCCAATTAATATTTGCAAGTAAGTATTGTTTTCTTATGTCTTCAGATTTTCTACATTTAAGGGCGATGTGTGCTGCATCCTCCAGAGCTCCACAGGTTAGGCAATTTGGTGAGAGGCTGAAGAATTTTTCATAATGTTTATTTTATATCTCACGTTCTGAAATGAGTTGGTTTAATAGAAAATCACTGCTCTGGAAATTTAACCTTTGGTAAAAAGTCGTTCAGCTTCATTTCTGGGATTTGAACCCGGTTTACCTCATTGGAGCTCTATTCAAAGCTCTATTCTCTGAGGCATCGCTTCTCTAATTGAATGTAACATATACACTTTAATGTATCAAACCTAATGTTAAAGCTTCTTTGACGACTATAAGTCTTATTATCGATTAAATTTTTTTTATGTCGACAAAACTAAAAAAAAACTGTTAAAAAAGCTCAAAAATAATAATGAAATGCTAATAATTTTATTTATTGTAAAGTAAAACTAGTAAAGACCAAAAGCCTTATTATCGATTAAATTCTTTTATGCCTACAAAACTAAAAGAAACTGGTAAACAATAGCTCAAAAATAATAATGAAATGTTAATAAATTTATTTATTGTAAAGTAAAACTAGTGACGACCAAAAACCTTATTATCGATAGAATTCTTTTTTGCCTACAAAACTAGAAGAAACTGTTAAACAAAAAGTTCAAAAATAATAATGAAACGCTAATAATTTTAGAAGTAAAACTAGATAAAACTAGTAAACTTTAAGTAGAACTAGATAATAAAATTTAAACGAAGTATATACTGATGGTAGCACAGTAACAAATGCACTTGTCAAAAGAACTGCTAAGGAGCCTTATTATCTATTAAATTCCTATCAGACTAAGAGAAGGGTCGAGAATAATAAAAATGTTTGTAATTCTGAAAGGAAACTTACTCTGCTTCAAAAAATCCTGCAGGCAATACATTTCTCTTCAGTCTTTTTTCCCAACTGGCTGGTAAACTTTTGTCTCCAGGGAGGACACACTTTACCAAAAGAACCTCTCTTTTCTGTCCTTTTTCGATGATAATTCGGTTGTAGTAAAGAGTCTGGCCCTGTGCAAGAGAAAAATACCTCATCATTTTTCATCAGCTCTTAACAAGAAACAAATGCTTTTGTAACTGCAACTTAACAGATATTATTTGGAATAGACTCTTTGGAAGTGGATTTATTTGGTAAATGGTCTCATATTTGTCCACAAAAAAGTCTATAGTTTAATTACGTTGACATTTTCAAAATGCACCCTGAATTGGTTAAAATTGATTAATTTATTTATTTCTTTAGATTATGTTGATTTTTTCTAAACATAAATATGCGTCGTCAATTAATATCTCAGATAAATGAACAATCTGTACGCTAGTATACACTTTGTATGAAAAAACCCCGCTTAAAATTGGTCAAATCTAATTATAATAATTAACGTAATAGTTGATGCTTTTTTTATAACAAAAAGTTATAGTTAAATTATCATTTTACTTTTTACTTTAAATTATAAATTGAATAAGACCTTTTTAAATTCTAGTACTTGGAAATTGGTTAAAATTTGAGTTTAATAGAAAGAAATTTGTACAAAAAATAAGTTACTGCTCATATTTGTAAGAGGGAAGCCCAAGTGTTTGCAGGAAAGAGATAACAAGTAAAAAGTAGTTTGCGTTTAATAGAAAAGAATTGGTGCAAAAAATAATTGACTGCTCATATTTGTAAGAGGGAAGCCCAAGTATTTGCAAAGAGATAACAAGTAAAAAGTAGTTTGCGTTTAATGCGAAAGAATTGGTACAAAAAATAAGTGGCTTCTCATATTTGTAAGAAGGAAGGCCAAGTGTTTACACGAATGAGATAGAAAGTAAAAAGTAGTTTGCGTTTAATAGAAAATAATTGTTACAAAAAATAAATGACTGCTCATATTTGTAAGAGGGAAGCCCAAGTGTTTACAGTAAGGAGATAAGAAGTAAAAAGTAGGCGTTTAATAAAAAAGAATTGGTACAAAAATTAAGTTACTGCTCATATTTGTAAGAGGGAAACCCAAGTGTTTACAGTAAAGAGATAACAAGTAAAAAGTAGTTTGCGCTTAATGCGAAAGAATTGGTACAAAAAATAAGTGGCTTCTCATATTTGTAAGAGGGAAGCCCAAGTGTTTACAGTAAAGAGATAACAAGTAAAAAGTAGTTTGCGTTTAATAGAAAAGAATTGTTGCAAAAAATAATTGACTGCTCATATTTGTAAGAGGGAAGCCCAAGTATTTGCAAAGAGATAACAAGTAAAAAGTAGTTTGCGTTTAATGCGAAAGAATTGGTACAAAAAATAAGTGGCTTCTCATATTTGTAAGAAGGAAGGCCAAGTGTTTACACGAAAGAGATAGCAAGTAAAAAGTAGTTTGCGTTTAATAGAAAATAATTGTTACAAAAAATAAGTGGCATCTCATATTTGTAAGAAGGAAGGCCAAGTGTTTACACGAAAGAGATAGCAAGTAAAAAGTAGTTTGCGTTTAATAGAAAATAATTGTTACAAAAAATAAATGACTGCACATATTTGTAAGAGGGAAGCCCAAGTGTTTACAGTAAAGAGATAAGAAGTAAAAAGTAGGCGTTTAATAGAAAAGAATTGGTACAAAAATTAAGTTACTGCTCATATTTGTAAGAGGGAAACCCAAGTGTTTACAGTAAAGAGATAACAAGTAAAAAGTAGTTTGCGTTTAATGGGAAAGAATTGGTACAAAAAATAAGTGACTTCTCATATTTGTAAGAAGGGAGGCCAAGTGTTTACACGAAAGAGATAACAAGTAAAAAGTAGTTTGCGCTTAATGCGAAAGAATTGGTACAAAAATTAAGTTACTGCTCATATTTGTAAGAGGGAAACCCAAGTGTTTACAGTAAAGAGATAACAGGTAAAAAGTAGTTTGCGTTTAATGGGAAAGAATTGGTACAAAAAATAAGTGACTTCTCATATTTGTAAGAAGGAAGGCCAAGTGTTTACACGAAAGAGATAACAAGTAAAAAGTAGTTTGCGCTTAATGCGAAAGAATTGGTACAAAAATTAAGTTACTGCTCATATTTGTAAGAGGGAAACCCAAGTGTTTACAGTAAAGAGATAACAGGTAAAAAGTAGTTTGCGTTTAATGGGAAAGAATTGGTACAAAAAATAAATGGCTTCTCATATTTGTAAGAAGGAAGGCCAAGTGTTTACACGAAAGAGATAGCAAGTAAAAAGTAGTTTGCGTTTAATAGAAAATAATTGTTACAAAAAATAAATGACTGCTCATATTTGTAAGAGGGAAGCCCAAGTGCTTACAGGAAAGACATAACAAGTAAAAAGCAGTTTTTTCAATTAAGTTTACTCTCTCATATGAGAAATGAACAAAGAGTTGGTTAAATTTGATTATGGTTATAAACACGGCTGTTTCTAACATGCAAATGAAATATTTTTATTTATTACTTCCTTTTGTAAATTAACTTTTAGCATGCTTCATTATATGACTTTGAAAAACAGCCATGTTGTACGCAGAATTGGTTAAAAATATTTGATAAATTGCATGCTGATCTCGTGGTTATCTTTAATAAACGTTAAAATTAAAAATAAAATTCAGAGTTTTTATTTATTTTCCTTATATTTTAAAAATAGTATCAAATTTTTTAAAATATGTTTTCATTGTTATTTCTGTTGTAAGTTTATTCAAAAAGCAAACTTTAATTTTTGTCAGCTATGAAAATGTTACGTTTTCTCGAATTTTTATTTGTTTCATTTTAAAAGATTCTTTACTTTTTTTTTCTTCACAAAACAGCTTTCCCTGAAAGAAAAATATTGTTGTGCTAGACTATCAAAAATATTTTACGGACTAAGTTTTTTTCCTACTCTGTTTATCAAACAATTTGCAAAGTAAATTCTTTAATTAGCTTGGGACACAAGTTCAAAGCTTACAAGCAAAATTTTGGATTGAATATCCTTTGTCAAAAGACGATGTTATTAAAATTATCTTTTACAACTTTAAATATTTGACATTAGGAGAAGATTGTAGAGAATTTATTTAATTATTTAGTGTCAAGACTTCCTAGTAGTTACTTTCTTGTTTAATAAGTGATAATATCTAACAGGTTAAATCTCCGAAATATTACGTAAAACTTTGTTCATAAAATAAAAGTTACACTATTTATTTAATTATAAAACTAGTTTATTATTTAATAAATAAAATGTTTTATCTTTTTTCCCTATTATCGTATGTGTAAATTTTTTAAAGAATAAAAACATTAAATAAATATTTTTTAAACTGATTTTACAGAACATAGTTGAGTATTATATATTGAATATACTTTTTAAACTATGTTATTTCCCTAATATAATAAAGAAAAATAGATTTTCAGGAATATCCTACACTGAGAAAACAAATCTGGAAAAATTACCGTACTCTACGGTAATAACATTTTTGGTGAAAAGGAAAAAAAGGAAAAGAGAAACATAATTTCGAATAGTAAAACCAAATCGTACGATATTTTAAACCGCAACGGTTTGATGAAAATTCTGCTTTTTTAAAAAATTATAGTTCTTATTACCACACATTTATTAAAAAATAAAAAACAGTCAAGTGAATTTAACCGAATAAATGGCTTTT
This sequence comes from Parasteatoda lunata, assembly GCA_949128135.1. Classification (NCBI taxonomy): domain Eukaryota; kingdom Metazoa; phylum Arthropoda; class Arachnida; order Araneae; family Theridiidae; genus Parasteatoda; species Parasteatoda lunata. The sequence continues at coordinate 13,006,620 of OX421981.1, read as the reverse complement.
ATGCCATGCTCTAAGATATTAAGGCAAAATAACCAAATTTTACCACCTTCACCAAATTTTGTTAAACATGTTATAAAATCACATGTTATAAAACCATGCTTTATTGTTAATTTTACCAAAGATTCTAAAAAATTTACTGATCTTTTTGATATTCTCATAGAGCCAGAAACATAGTAAATTTTACCATAATTTGCATATTCTGATAGCTTTGATCATGTTTTTTTCTCAGTGCAATTTTTTTATTAATATCCTTTTCATATCAATAGATATGTCAATTTCCATGCTTTCTGCGAAGTAATTTTTTTAAGATTTAAAACTAATGCAGTAATGTATCTAAAAATGTAAAATTTGATGACCAATAAAAGGAAAAATTCTACCAGAAAAATTTTAAATCAGCAACACTTTGCATATTTTTTTGCATATTATATATATACACATATATATATATATATATATATAATGAAATTTATCTGATTGTTTGAAGTAGGTTACGCTAGTTAGGTAATGGAATTGGGATTTTGGGGTGTGAAGTTGAGTTGTGTTTTGACCAATGAAATTTTCAGTTTATCTAACGATGAGAAGTAACGTGAGAGATGGGAAATACTAGACTTTTTTGTGTTACGCAACTTTTGGTGCTGTCACCTAGTTGGATTTCGCATTCTAATAGTTTCGTATTCCAATAGTCCCTGGGTCATCAATTGAAAAGTACAGGACAATAGAAATTCCTCATACGTGGAAGAAATGGAGAAAATAGAGAGGTTGTTACATCGAATCCGGGTGCATCCGGTCATGGGTTTGACAGATTAGCCGACTATGCTAAAGATTGTTTGCAGCTGCAATGGGACTAAGTAGCTTCATAACATGTTTAGCACAAACAATAAGATTATTAGGCATTCGATGACGGAAAATATAATATATCAAATGGTTTAGCTTGCAGATTTCGAAGAACGTGCAATTGATTCTTATAGGTTGTGCGTAAAATTCGGGTTGTTTAACCGTATTAGGTAATAACAGTTAATAGATGATAATGTATAAAAGTTAGCAGTATAAATATCATCCTTTTTATGTTTATTTAACTGTTTTTTTCTAATATGGTGAAGTGACAATTTAATAGATTGTTATGTAACCATTTTTCTAAGAAATTTCTTACAGCCCAATAACTTGAAAACCAAAAAATTAATGATCTGTAACATATATATATATTTGCCTTGTCAATAATTATTTTTTCTAAAATTTGCAAAAATATATAAATTAAATCAAAATTTTTTATCGCTTTTCTGCTGATATATAGTGACGGTTGCTTTTATGATAATTTTCTTTAATATACTTTTTAGGAATGGCATTTATTTATCTTTATCACAATTTTCTTATTTATGGATAAGCTTGATTGTATTCATTAGTGAATAGTTCTAACCATTTTATCAAACATCATGTTTCCAAGTAAATGAGTCCGTTTACGTAGCTTATCATTCTTGATTGTTACGGAATGTCCTATGCTTTTTATTACATGCCTATACATGTTTCTTTTATATTATTATGGGGGATGTTTTTTTGTTTTTTTTTACTATAAACAACTTTTATCGACTATCTACTTCTATCTCATATTTCTTTATTATATTATTTTATGTGCTCGTTATTCTAACTACTCTATTTGGAATATCACTGTTTATTTAAATGCACATTGCCAAATAGCGAATTTAGTAATTTACTGATTACACATATTTATAAGATAGCTTTACTTTTCGTTTTGTTCTATTTTACATAAAAAAAATAATTGCTTAATTTGAGTTGAAATTTTTTTTATATTTAAACCAGTTTTTTTTTGTTGTTTATTTAAAACAAAGTTTTAAATTATACTTTATGCTCTTAATTTAGATTAATTAATATTATTCATAAATAATTAAACATGATAAATAAAGAATAACCGAATTTTTTAAATCTGCTTATTTATTGCTTTACGTTGTAACTTAAGAAGCAAATAAATTTTTTAAAATATTAATGTATTTAAAAGAATGAGTTCCGTTTAGCTTGCAAGAACGTATGAAAATGTTATACTTTTATAATACTTATTATTTAATGTCATTAATTTACAGCATTTGTATTAAATGACATAATAAAATGACCATTCTTTTTTTTATTGAGTACATAAAAATTTTAGTTTTTAACTTTAAGAAGGACAAAAAATGTAAGGTAACAAATTTTTTTAAAATTAAAATAAATTTGAAGAAAAAAATGGAGTAATGAGACGAATTAAAATATCAAATGGATTGTATACATTCATAAAGAATGAAAAAAAAAGTTTTTTTTCTGGTATGAATGATTTAAGAAAATAGAATAAATATTTTTTTATGGTTTCATTTTAATAAGATGAATCTTTAAGCATAACAGTGTTTATAAATAATGCAGTAATAAATAAAAGAATTTATTTTGATAATATTTTAAATGAATTTTGAATATCTTTGAACTACCTCTTTGGTATAAACATTTAAAATTTTTCGAATAATTATTAAAAAAATACTGTATACTAACAATAAAAAATTTGTTTACAATGATAGCTAAAAAGATTCTATAACTAAACTGAAAAATAAAATATGAAAGTCTGAAAAAATATCTTATCCACTAAGCTTTTAAATGCATAATTTATTACATAAATTTACTCACATTCTTTCTTAATTTTAAATTTACTCACATTTCGACTTAATTTTAAATTTACTCACATAATTTATTTTACTAATACATTTTTGCGGAAGAACAATAATAAGCAAACATTTAGAAATTACATATCACATACGTTAATTTGACTCACGATTATAAAGATTTTTTTATGGAAAAATTTAATATTCTTGTTTCATTTGGTTACCTTTAACCCACTGGCAGTTTAGCCAATGGGCGAAATTGGGATAATGCTTTTCTCCAATACATCACTTTTCTATCTAATAACATGGAAAAACCGGTTTTGCTGTGCGGAGAAAACTGCAGGTTAAAAGACGACTTTTTACGTGCAGAACCGTCAGTGGGTTAAAGTAAAAGTATTCATGTGAACAACAGAAAGTTAAGTTATTTAAACAATTTAAAAAGCTTGTTTTTTTATTAAAACAGTTTGGTACAAACCAGTATTAAACCAATTAAGTAGGAACTTAATTTATTAAGATACATGTTTAACGTTAAAATGCATAGCATTCGCATAATAAGGTACTTCATTGCTGTTTTAAAATTGTATCATTTTTGGTATTACCTTTTCAAGTTTTTTTTAGAAACGTGGAAGCTTAGTTTTTAAATAAAAAGAATGATTCAAATATAAAAGAATGATAAAGCTAGGAATAATAATGATTGAAAACAATAGAAAGAAAACAAACATATGGATTAATTGGTTAAATGGAATAACAAGTCAGGTGCAATTCTGAACACATTGAAATTACACGGTTAGCTGTAAGAATATACAATCAATTTATTCTTTAAATAATTGTATAGAATTAATATTGCAATGAGAGTAACTATTTAACAAGTATTTAATGATCTTTACACTAAAGGGGCTGCTGTTTTGTCTAAACTGTTATTTAACATGCGTTTCAACCAAGCACTTCAAACATAGATACACAATAATTAATTGATTATGCATTACATTATTGGAAAAGGATTTCATGAAAAATATTCTCACAATAATTGTTATAAGAGACATCAAGTGAACATTATGATTTAAACGAAATTAGATACTTACCTTAAATTTCACCACATTTAAAAGATTGTCCAAGACTAAATTAAAACACTGAAAGAACGTACTTACTCAAAAAAGTATGAAACGAATGAAGAATTGTCTGTAAGTACATACCGTATATTTATTGGTCATTCTTGTTGTGCCGCACTCATGGAAATTGTCTAAAGGTAATAGAATTACAGCTTTTTGTCCCGCAACCTTTGGCAGACAGCCTAAAAGAGTAAGAGAAATGCATTTAATTACTGCAAATAAAGTAATTAAATAACAAATTACTACTAATTCAATAAACCTTTTTCTAGAAAAATCTCATGTGTTTATATATTTCGATATTATTATCATTTGTTCATGTAATTGCGAAAAAAAATGATCTTATAATTACAAAAACCTTTGGTATGATTTCTTGTACGATTTTGTGATCAGAATTCAAATTTAAGAACAGAAATTTCCGGGCTATATTTTGTTTTGCACTGTTAGCAAATTTATCTGAAAAAATGGTTAATTAACAATTTTAGTAGTTATTTTACCATATATTTACGATATATTTACAGAAAGAAAACTGTCAAATAACCATTAACAGCATGGTATTCAAACTGTTAAGTATGAGAAAAAACGTTCATTAATTGTTTTCACCTAATATGGTTAAACAACCAGTATTTTATCGCACCACCCAGGATCCCCTAATGAAGACACTTAGTTTTTTGAATGAAGACACTTAGCTGAAGACGCTTAGTTTAGTTTTTTGAAGACACTTAGATTTTTATTATAGCCAATAGGGGTTTATTTGTTTGACACTTAGATTTTTATTATAGCCAATAGGGTTACCACATGAGCTTCATATCACGATATTTCCTCTATTATCTGTAACACATGAAGAGTTTCCAGTGTTCTGTTTTCCCCAATTTGTGACCTTGGATTATTAGAGGACGATACTCTTGTTTACGCATAGATGGTAGCACTATGGTCAGTTAAACGGTTTTGAAGCTATGCTAGTTGCAAATGGTTATAATACCCCCAAAAACCGTACAGTTTTGTATTCTTGTTTTTTTCCCATCATACTAGTTGTAAACGGTTTCAAACCCTTAAAGGTAAAAAATGTTCTTTAACGTTAATTTTACGATTAATTGGAAGGAGAGACTACTGACGGCTATTTTACTATAATTTTGGAATGGAAATTATAACAGTGTGGATATACTTCAAAGGGCTGATGTACTAATTATTTGTAAAATTTTTGCGTATCTAAGCTTTTCAAAAATAAGCATTAAGATTTCTACTGTATTGGATATACAATCAGAGACCTAAAAAATGGATATATTTCAGTTTTAAAAATCAGGTTCTTAAATAAAAGTTGACTTTAAAAATTATTAATTGTTTTTCAGGTGTTAAAATGATGAGATAAATACTTTTGTATCCGATATTTTTTATTTATTGGGAAAATATCGACGGAATGAATTTGCATTATATTAATTAAAATTTTTTTACCTATCAATTAAAAAAGTATTTAATGGTTCTCAGTAATGAGTTTTATATCACAAGCATTGTCCGAAGCTTAAAATTAACATTTAAAACTGTTGTATCCATATTTAATTGTTGTGAATATCTATCAACGTGCTGACTAAAAAATATCCAATATTAGCTTCTGATTTGTCTGTTGATGGTAGCCACGAATACGATATTTCCAAAAGCTTTATTTTAGAAGCTGTCAAATTTTTTTTATAAAAATTGAACCATTGTCATGCGAATTAACCATAAATAAATTATAGGGAAATGTCTTTAAAAAGAAGGATTTTTTTTTAAAAATACTTTGCAGTACTGTCAGTTCCGTATATTGTACCGTATATTAAACTATACATTTATTTCGACTTAAATTAAAAAATCTGTTGTTTTTAACTTATTACCTTGAAATAGGCTGTGACCGATGCATTAACATTCTCGATTATTTAGAATTTCGTATTAGATTGGTTCTGTGGTCTTCTTGCTGTCCCTTCCTTAATTATTCCTAATCAAATGATTTTATTCCATATTGATTTGATATGTGCACTGCACTCTGTCACAAATTTCTGTAAAATTCGAAGAGTTGACCATTTGTTTATACGGTCAACTCTCTTTTTTTTGAGAAAAAAAATACAGTTCTCTCTTTTGTAACAAATTGCATCAAAATTAGTAGATTTATTTACACTATTAATTTAAACGGTTATTATAGAAGCAGTCCCGGGACCGAGTCCAGCCGTCACAATTTTTCTCTTTAATTCTTTAATCATTGGTGAGCATGTACTGTGTAAGAAATTCATATCAAATTACGTTAAAAATTACAGGCACTCAAGGTGCCGGTACTTTCTATCATGAAATCAATTTTCACCGGAATATGCAATAAAACAAATATCTGATAAACCGTAATTTTTAAAGAAATAAAAACTTTAAAATTACTCTAATTAAATAAATATTACTGCTAAAATTACAGTATACTTTTTTACGGAAAAGATAGTTTTTTCGGTAAAATGGATTTTACGGATAATGCATTCAAAGTGCTGGTTTTTTACACCGTAATTTTTACATTGTACGACTACGTTTTCAACATATAAAAAGAAATGATTTATTTTTATGCTATAAAATCAAATGTATACATCGGACTTTCTACGTATATGCAATGGTATAAATTTTAATAATTTAAGACAACGGAACGATAAGCATATTTTTTATCAACGCATGACTTCAAAACTATATTTTGCTTTTATAATAAGATGCTTATTTTTGCGTATCTGCAATGATATAAATTTATAAAATTCAGATAATCCAATATAAACTGTTTCTTTTTCTGCGTATGACTGCAAAAAAAAAACAAAAAAAAATGTGTTTTGCGTCCTAAAATGAAATTTTTACATCTGATTCTCTGTGTATCTGTATTAGTATTTATTTTTAAAATTTAAAACAATGCAATAAGGAGCATCTTATCTTCTCTATATGTATGACTTCAAAATTATACTTAGCTCGGAGAAAAAAATTCTCATATAATTACAGGATTCCATAGAAATGATATTTTTGGTGAAAAAAGCATAATTCTGATTAATTAAAGAAATATAGGTGTTTAAAGTAATTAATTGATAATTTTTCCGTTCAAATTGTAACGGTTTACCGGAAATTTGGACTTCAAAAATACAGTTTTTATTTCTTACACATTTATTAAAAAATTAAAGAAAATAAATGGTTTTTATGCCATGTTCAAAGGTACCATAGTAAAATAACCACATTTAACAATTATTTTCAAATTATAAAGCCATATATTATTATTTATTTTACCGAAATCTTTGCCAAAGCGGTTTAATCAAAACTACCAAGCTTTTTAGTGTTCCCATAGAACCAAAAACATACAATATTCGGGTAGTTTTGACCATACTTTTTTTCTCAGTCCATTTTTATATTAAAAAATGATACTTTTACTTTTCATACTCTACATAGCTTTGATAACATATATTTATAAAATTTAAGACAATGCAACACTAAGATTTTGTTCTTTTTTGTGTAGGACGACAAAATTGAACTTATTTAACGTCATTTATACGATTAACATAGAAAAATTCCAGCAATTACATAAAAATTTTAATTAGAAAGCAGGAAGTTGAATATCAATTACGTTTCTAAATTAAAATTTTTATAAGGGTTTAATGAGCAAATTTTTATTATAAAGTTAGGCAGTCCTCAGTAAATAAGGGAAAAAATTTAATGCTCAAGTTGTTTAATAATTAGGTTACAAAAATTTTGTATAATTAAGCTAACAACTTAGAGAAGAAGGAAAAGGGGATAAAAGTTTTACAATCAGATTCAAATGCAATAAACGTATTTGAATTAATTGGGCGCATCTCCAGAAAAAAAGGTTGAATTTAAAGCTGAAAATAAAAAAATTATCCAATAGAAAAAATAAATAAAATGAATAAAACCTACTCTTCTTGAAGAATTAAACTATAATATGATGGATGAAATCATCAAAATTAAAAATTAGTATCATAATACAAAATAATGAATAAATTTATAATTTTAAGACAATTTCTCAGATTTGACAAATGGCATTTCTAGCCAAACAAAAAGGCCGATCTTAATTAGGGTAAGTCTAGGTTAGATGACTAGTTCAAAAATCTCCGATATTTTTTTAATATATCGCAGTAGATGCAGTTTCGCAGGAAGCAGTTTAACTTGATATTAATTTGGACAAAGCATTATTTTCTCTGACAACTAAAAGTATGCAAAATTTTATTGTCAAGTGTAAATAGTATTAAACAAGTTAAAACCTAAATTTCTTTGATTGAAGTTCCAACCAAAACTAAAATATCTCAAACAATCCTGATCTAAAAGAGGGGAGCTAAATGATTTAACCGCTTTAAGCCCCACTGGTCAAAGGTTATCCTCAACACCTTAATTAGGATTTTTTTTTCTCAAATAAATTTTATCATCCAAAACCCTAAAGAAGGGTCAGACCGGAAACACATTCTATCTGAAATCTCCAATAAAGAAAAGGCAATTAAGTAAACAGTAGAAATAAAATTAATATAAAATTAGTTATGTTAGAATATATAATTAAAAAAATACAATTAAAGTTATCATTGCAGTAAAAACTTTGAAAACCTTTGTCGAAAATGTGGTAAAGTTTTTTCGAAAGTGATTGTTTACTTTTAAAAGTGAAGATACTTTTTACTTATTTTCCAAAAAAAATTCATATTCTACAGATTATAGTAAGCTTTTCATAGTTAACTGTATGACATATGCTATTTTCCATATTTTAATTTATTTCTTTTTCCTTTTTCTGTATTATATTGCCATTTCACCTAGTCATAAAAGAGAAATGGCAACATGTTAATTTTGTTTCCAACTTTTTTTTGAAATTTTTTTTTTCTATATTCCTTTATTTTTGGCTCAAAATATATTGTTTTGCTTGAAATATAATTTTTTTAAAAATTTAATATACCATAAACATTTCTTGTATCTTTTTTCTTGGTACTTTTATTTTGAATATGACCATCTATCCTAGACCAAATAAAATCATTAGTCTAAATAAAGTCATGGGATGTTAATATAAATACAAAAAGCAAACAATATTTAAAGACACTAATTCCTAGTACATATTTTTCTTTTACATTTTCAATAGTACGCTTTCATTTAAAGATATGATCAAAGATTGTTGGGTTGTCAAAGTGCAACTTAAACAGCATTAGCTGCTATATTGCGACTAAAGATTCAAGTAGATTAAACATTTTAACGATATTGTAAACAAGACAGTCAAGCTTTTTCATTTATTTACTTGTTTTAGTATTTAACGGTTAAATCAAAATCATATTTTTTAATTAATTTTTAAGCAATAAATGAACTATTGAATAAAGGTCAAACTTCAAATATTAAGCAGTGATTTTTATTTGAACTTTATGTTTTAATAATATTATTTTAAAAAATATTAGAATTTATAAATTTTTCGAAACAGAAATTAATTTAAAATCTTTATACATGGAAAGCAGCAAATATACAGAAATTTCTTATTTTTCTTCTTATTATTTTTTTCCCTACGAAATCTCCCCGCGCATCGCCATTTTTTCATTATTTAAAATCTTATTTGCCTTCAAAGCAACGTTTTTTATTTATAAATAACAAAAATTTGTTCATGCAAATTTAATTACAATTTTCAAGTTTATATTTCGGTACTGTTTGATACTGTTAAAAGACGATTTTATTTGAAATGAAATCTATTATTTACCAATTAAAATTTGCACATAGTAAAAAATGTTTTATCCGTTTATCTGTGTAATCAAAACTGTATATTTTGATAGAAATTTTTAAAACAGAAAAGGGAGAACAGTATTTAAAAAACAGGAAAAAATGTATTGGAATTTTGTATTAGGAATACGTCGAAGCAAAATTATACGTTTCCACTTTGACTGAATAAAATTTAAGTTCAATAAAAGCTGGTATTGCTGAAATAATTTATTAATTTTTAAGAATGGCTATTAACTACCTTTTTTGCATAAAATTTAACTATCTATAAATTGGTTGATGTTTAGAATTTTCAAATTTAAGTAATAAGGTTAAGGCTAGCTAACATAATGATTGCAAATCACACGATCAGGATATATAGAAACAATTCAAATCATTACAAAGTTTTGAAAGAGGTCAAAACGTTACATAAATGATTTAATTAGTGACGATTTTTTTTATTTCCTCTTGAAAATGTATGTTTTGACAGAATGATTAATTGCTAAAAATATTGTATGAAAATCCAATAAAATATTGGCAAATATATTTTAAATACTCGAGCAATTTTAACCCTAAAAAATTAAATAAGATTTAGATCTAGTTAATTCTTGAGATTAAAAATTAATGGGATTATTCTATTTCTCGAGCCTTTGGATGAGATAGTTAACATGCATTGACCTTTTATTCTCGGCAGTTGAAACCATTATTTATTTATTCCGGAATAATCACCTAATTGAAAATATTTTTGTGTTAGAATGTTGATTGAATGAGGGTTCTGGCTGGTAAACGACCACTATTTAATGTGTTTTATAGGCATTAAAATTCATTATTACATTTTTTAGACTCTTTTCATTACATTAAAAAAATATTTTCTATATCACCTTACTTTACGTTCACCCTCTTGTTCATAGATAGCACTACTGTAAAAATGATAATTCTCTTTGAATCAACTTTTGCTTTTCTATAAAAAAGGCGTTCTTGTGTAATTTTACGGCGAGTCTTTAATTTTTCCGAATCGGTGAATAATTTTTTTAATTTAGATTTTTCTGAAATAATTTTGTTCTCGTTTAAATAACAGGTGCTAATTTAAATACTATTTACACTTGAACCTACAACTATTTATATACTATTCAAATGCAAAATTTCCATTCCACAAATGCTTAGTGCTCGTTCGATAGAAAGAAAGCAAAAAAAAAAAAAAAAAGGAAAAAAAAAATAATTAAAAATTCTCAAAACTATTAAAAAAAAAAGCCAAAACTAAAGTTAGATAATAAAACAACCAAAAGATAATCTCGTCATCAACTCACACGCTTATATCCGCAAAAATAGTGCTTTTGAATATTTTATCAATATAGTAAAAGCAAAACATGGCTATACAACAGTATCAGAATCACCAAATAAATAAATAAATAAAAAAAAAAAAAAACGAAGGAAAGAAACCGATTCGTTAACAAACAAAAATCACAATAACAAGCAAAAATCTCAAAAATACAAGAAAAATGCAAAATAAAACGCAAATAGGATTATATAAAGCGAGAAGTGAGAGCGGATGTCATGCACCTACTAGATCTCACAAAAATGACTTAAAAAAACTTTCGTAACTAAGTTGCCAGAATACATAATATAAATTAAAACTTAAATAGAGGGTAGTGGGATATATTTTAATGCGTTTTCTTACTGAGGTACAGAACCGCATTTGATTTGTCTGTTGCCTAGGGTTGGCTCGAAAACTGAATTTGCGTAAGGTAATAATAAACAGTACTGGATAATTCAGAGTTAATAATTAATGAGAGGTCGAAATTTAAACACAAAATTTTATTTTGATGAATTTTAGAAAAATAATTAACATTTATTGAAAAAATATTAATGGAATATCTGAGGAGGCTATAGTTTGGTTAGTTATAAAGGCTTTTTAGCTATGGATTTGACCGAAGTGCATTTGCACATGGTAAAAATATCAATTCAGAAAACAAAAAGATATTAAAGTAAATATATTCGCTTATTGATTTTAACATACAATTAACTCAATAATTTTGTATAGAATTTTATTACATTTGTCGGATATCCATTGTTTTAAATCAAATTTTGGAAGAGTGTGTCTATTATATTTGGATAAACAAATGTATTACTAAAAATTCTTTTAATTTCTTTATTTGCAATTTTCTCTTTTTTGCTTATATATATATATATATATATATATTTATAAGCCAAACCCTAAATATGATTTTAGATTTTGCAATTCTGCACTAGATATACAAAATATGAAACTACGAACAAATAAACTACATATATAAAATGAGATAATTACTCTTTATTAAGTAAATTACTCTTAATAATAATTACTCTCATTACTTTAATTAATAATTACTCTTTATTAAATAAAAAAGGCATTCTCCAAAATAACATCTTTCGATTTTGTCTTTTTAGCCGTTGAATATCAACAAGATAAATCAATGATAGTAAAAAGAAATCCTCATTAAAAGTAAAGTCAAACATTAAAAAAGCTATCATTTAAAAAATGTTTTGAGATTTATATTCTTTTGATTGCAGAGGAGTTATAATTAAACATATTTTTATATTTTGGATTAAATTTTTAATTTATAATTCTTTAACAATATATTATTATTATTATTTTGTATCTTTATGATTTGAAGATTAATGTTCGCAGAATAATTAACTCCTTCTTAAAATATTTTATTAATATTTTTTTATTTAATAACATATATGTGAAATTGCTATTTATCACCCATTTTTTCCGTCATTTTTTGTGTTTTTCAATAAGATTAACTTTCATTTAAAAGGGTCTAGATCAAAAAAATAAACAAACACGAATGTGAGATTTGAGATTTCGTTTATAACATAAAAAATTGTTGGAAAAAGCTATTAATCCTCTTACAAGCTGTAAAATAAATCAGCTATCTTAATTAAAAACCAAGAAAAGACTTACTTAATTTTGTTTTATTTGCTTATTTTAACTTTCTGTGATAATGAATTTTGAATGTTTTCAATGAAAATTTTTTAAATTAAAAAATAACATGTTTAAAAATTGCTACAACAGATAGCGGTATAAAATTTGAAAAATGTATATTTGCTAATGTTTATTATAATTGTATTTAGAAATTTTTAATTTAAACACATAGAGTGCCCACTAATGTTTGTATTCACCTCTTAAACTTACTGAACGAACTTAAAGAATAGCTTCACCTATTGTTATAAAAGTTGTGTTTAGGTAAAGTTGACATACGCTGTACATGTCATTTGCGTATTTGTTATTATATGTCATGTGCGTATTTGTTATTATATGTCATTTGCCTATTTGTTGTGTATTATTGCGGGTTATTCGTAAAACGCTAATTGCGCATTTAAAAAAAAAACTATGTCCTGCTTTATCACGTCAACTATTAAGCTTAATGATTAATGATTTTATAATATGTGATTATTAATGATTTTATATGTGATTATTAATGATTTTATATGTGATTATTAATGATATGTGATTATTAATGATATGTGATTATTAATGATTTTATAATATGTGATTATTAATGATTTTATATGTGATTATTAATGATTTTATATGTGATTATTAATGATTTTATATGTGATTATTAATGATATGTGATTATTAATGATTTTATATGTGATTATTAATGATATGTGATTATTAATGATTTTATAATATGTGATAAAATTTGGTAAATATGTTAAAATTTCGTAACTTTATCAAGATACCGTAGAGTATTTTATAAAAACCATTTATTTGGTTAAATTTTTATTTTCAGTTTTGCATTTTTAAATAAATGTGTAGTAATAAAAATAATAATTTTGAAAATAAGAATTTCCAGTAAACCGTTACTATATGAACGGTGAAAATTACCAAATGAATATTTATATACCATATATTGTGGTTTTTATTATCAGAACTATGCCTTTTTTGATCAATTTTAAAAGACAGAACTTATTATTAATTTGTGTAACTTAAAGACATTTAAATATCTTTGAAGCAACTTATTGCATACTAATTGGGACAAAAACAGAAATTTAATGATCAGGTATTCAATATGACTACTAAATACATATGTGTATAAAGCAATTTTAAAAGACTGAATTTATTATTGATTTGTGTAATTTGAAGACATTGAAATATCTATGAAGCAATTTATTCTATACTGATTGGGATTAAAATAGACATTTAATGATCGGATTTTCTGTATGACTACTACATATGTGTACTGAAATTGTTAAATGAAATATTTCAAATAAAAAATATTTCTTACCTTTAAATCCTCTTAAATTATCGATGAAAACATTTGGCTTATTGTCATCCAACATCATTGTAACTTTCATTTCTTTTGCAGAACATGTCACGTCGTAAGTCACTGTAAAAGAAAATGGCGTCAAAAACATTGATTTTTTTGTATTGAGATCACGTTCATAAATTTCTAAAAGTTAAAAAAAAAAGCATTATATTTTGTGATGCGTGATCAATACAAAAGCAAACTTTCTTTCACTACACATACATTATTATTTTTTAAAGCTAGAAATGGAGTTATTTGCAGAGACAGTCTATTTAAGTTGGAAGCTTTCTAAACTAAATGTGAATACTTGAGTGGAAGTTAGAGATAAATCACAAAAAGAAAGCAGGAAAATACATAAAATTGGAAGCAAATATGGGTTTATGTGTAATATATAAATGCTTACTTTAACTATCACTTTACTTTTAAAAGTTATATGGAAAAATTAGCAAACCAAAGCTTATAAATATTTTAATCACACACATTATCTAAAAACTAAAAAAAGAAACTAAAAAAAGCATTATTATTTTTAAGGCTAGAATTTAGTATATACATTTTAATTTTTTAAAGCTAGAAATGGAGTTATTTGCAGAGACATTCTATTTAAGTTTGAAGTTTTCTTAAATAAATCTGACAACTTGAGTGGAAGTTAAGGATAAAGCACAAAGAGAAAGCATGAAAATGTATAAAAGTGGAAGCAAATTTGGGTTTATGTGTAATATATAAATTGTTATTTTAACTATCTCTTTATTTTAAAAAGTTATATCGGAAGATTATCAAACCAAGCCTTATAATTTTTTTAATTACACATATTATCTAAAAACTGAAACAACACAAGGAAATTTGCCAAAAATTCTGAATTTTTTTTTTCATGGCCCAAATATAATAAAAAAAATAAATCGAGTTTTTCAACTGATCTACAGGTGTTGGGTGCATAATGTCTAAAAAATAAATAAAAAAAACAAGGAAAATTTGCCAACAATTCTGATTTACTTTTTATGGCTTAAACATAATGTCCAAAACATAACGAAAAAATAAGAGGAGTTATTCAACTGATCTATAGAGGTTGAACAAAATAATAGAAACATTTTTACACTAATACATGTTTTGATATTCCCAAAAAATATTATGAGAATCAGTTAATAAATTAGGAAGCGTTTGTATCGTGCCATTTCTCATACATATCAATGAAGTTTACTTTTTGAGGTTTGAGAGACCAACAATAAATTACAAACGAAAAAAATATTTTTGAACACCCTATGCCAAAAAATGAAGTAATAAATTTGTGACTTATAACTAATATTTTGGTTACTATTTTAATAATTGCTCAAAATTTCGTAAACCTAGCTTAAATATTAATAGAGATATGGACACTTTTGCAAAATTTTTTTTTTGTCTTATGTTTTTTTTTTTTTTTTTTTTGCTATAATTTTAAAAATATTCAATAAAATTAAACGAAATTTGCAGATCAATTTAAAATTAATTACAAAATTATTGTTTTAAAATTTGATAAAAATTAGCTGAAAAGTGCGTAAGATATGAGTAATTAAAGTAATTTTTTTATATTGTGACATGTACGGAAAAAAATGTAATTTTTTCCCTTGAATATGTAGTGAATCATATTTGGCAACTAATAAGCCCGATTTGAATATTTTAAAAAAGTTTCAAGCAATTTTCTAAGTAGTTTTCTTATGTTTTAAAAGATAGCTCAAAATTATAGGGGATTTTCCACAAATATCATTTTGTATTATTAAAAGATTTTTTTAAAAATGTCGCCGGCATTGTTGGGAAACTTTCCCATAAAAGTATCTTTTCTTCCGCATTTTTTATTTCCTAATACCTTCACATTTTGTTATCGGGACCATCATTAAAAGGGTATATTCATTTGTTGATAAATTTTGCTTAATAGTAAAAAATTATATTTGTGAAAAACCCCTTATCATTTCGATATTTTTTTATCATTTGATTTATACTGTGATATGATATTTTCTCTCAAGTAAAACATTATTTAAAAGGTGTTAAAATTTTTTTTGCCTTTTCATAATCTATTTTTACCGTTTTAGAAAACATCCCTTTTTTTCTAAAATGATAAAAAATGGATAATGAAGTGATTGATTATTCTTTGTATTTATTTTGAAAAATTAGGACGTTCATGAGCACCAATTATTAATATAAATTTCGTTATATTGATCTGATATCAGACATTTAAGAATTTTTAAAAATTCTCATAGAAATTACCTTTTTTCCCCACTTTTTTTCGAAAGCAATGCTTTTTTTACTTTCAAATGTTGAATTTAAAACCGCAGATTGCGTATTTATTCTCAGTACATGTGCCAATCCGTTTATTACTATAATATTATTGCATGTTATTAGTTCAAAAACCTCAATTTCATCATTGTTTCCTGACTTTAGTCTGACAAACAATTATCATAAAGAATACTTTTATTATTATCTCGTGAAATTAAATCAGAAAAGGAAAATTAACAATAATTAGAATGTCAAGTCTCTGAAATGTGAGTTACTTATTGTATCATCTAACATAATACATGTAATTATATTCAAACAAATCAAATAATTCTGTCTGCTTTAAGTGAGAACTTAAATATTCCTCATCTAAATAGTATCGTTAGAAACTAAAATGAAGCTCATTTTAATAATTGATTGAACACCATCTGCGGCTGGATTATAAATAATTTCTTGCATATTATAAAGGAAAGTTTACTAGCATAAACACGCAATTGCAGTTTCTAATAATTTTCATTATGCTAAGTGCAATAAATGAGAATGGTTTCTATAGCTAGTAATTTAGCTTCTAGGCTCTGAGGACATGAATATTACATGAATTAAGTACAATGAAGGGAAGATTTAATACATAAGAATTATTCCTATTATTATACAAAATTATATTGCGAAGTATTTTAAATTTCTAAAGAAAAATTGCTATTTCAGTCTTTGAAATAGGTAGCTCAAAATCTATTTTGAAAAACACTAATTTATTTTTTAATCAAAATAATTTAGAAACAGAGTTTTTAAAATTTAAGTTAAAACTACAATTTTAAACATTAGATAATGCGTGGGTGAATTGACTATAAAACTAAATAAATAAATCAGCAATGAAATCACTAGTTTTTGAAAGAAACGAGCTTCTCTTAATATTCTCTGCTTCTTAAGAATAATTTAAAGAGATGTTTTTTAAAATTTAAGTTTGGAGTTGAAGTTCGAAGTATAATAAAGTGTTTTAGTTAATTTACTCTCTAACTAAGTAAAAAAATTGCAAAAATAATGGAATTTTTTTTTTTTTAAAAAAGGAACGAAATTTTGGTACCGTAAAAGTTTTCGAAAATTAGTACAGTAGATCTTGAGGTATGGCACAGTGGGCAAAAAAATAAACAATAAATAAATAAGTAACTAAATGAACAAACAAAAAAAAATATATCACCTTAAATAGCTTTTGTTCTAATGATCGGGTTTTAGCAAGTTAAATGTCATTCTTAATGATTCAAATGGAGCTAAATATGCTAATTAAATAGTGCTAACTCTTAATTAGGTTTCTGAACGGACACAAAAACATGTCTTCTCTAACTAAAGATACGTTTTTCAACGGAATTTGATTTGAGACCATAAAAATAAGGGGATAGGGGAAATCTGGAAAATGCGGTGGCAATAGTTTTGACAGAACAGCTGTTGAAAGTTTCACCCCTTTAATGTTAGTTTTACTTCCAGAGTAATTAAACATATCTCGAGAAGTATTATAACGTATCGAAAAGTTCAAGTAAGAATAATTTGTAATAGTTATTTAATATTTCAATTTTTTTTTTAATAATAGTAAAAAAATAATAGCCTTCAGCCTAATCATGGAAGATTTTTGTAGTTTTCTTCTCCACGTAACGCAAATGCGGGTAAGTTCCATTAAAAATATCCTCAGCGAAGGCAAATTTCTCTCAATACTTGATCCAGGAGTTCCTTTGTCTTCTGGATTGGACTCAAAATAAGAAGGTTAAGGAATTGAACATTAGTAGACGTAAACCCAAAATAGGGTCGGCTGTTCAACAACAATTATAAAATAACTTTTATAAAACTTTAATTTAACAGAAAATTAAAGTCTTTCAGGTAAATGAAGGTATCCTTAATTAAGTCCTTTCATATTTATAACAGCTGTAACCCTGTTAAGTTTATGTTATAAATAAAATAAGGGAATTAAATTCCGATTTCAGTAATTCCAATTCTCTGATTTTAGTAACATTTAATAAACTATTTTTAAAGCAAGATTAATCGATTTTCTTTTGTAGACTGCACGAAACCTGAATATTTTTATCCAATGATCAAAATTTTAAGTAACAAGTAATTTTTAAGTAGCTTAGTTTGAAACGTACAACTTAAATATTTTAGTACTAACAAAACAAAAACTTATTTTCGAATAAATATGCTTGTTTTCAACAGATTCGGATATTTGACCCCCAAAATAAGGAATTGTATAGTCCCAAAATAAGCCCTAATCCCGAAATCAAATAAATTAAAATTAAATAATTGAGATATTCGACCATTTTCCTAACTAAATATTGATATCATATTTTTCAGATTACGAATATTTCCTATAATTTGAGGATCAAAAATTTTCACTCCGCCGGAAAAAAAAGATGTCTTATTTTACCCTTCTTTCAGAGACAGGGCATTTTTAAGTCTGCTTTTATAGCTTTACTTAATAGACTTTCATTAATGCAATTTAACAAATGTGAAATTATTATTGTTTCTCTTATTATAAATTTTGGAATCAATAATTTATTTAGCTAATTTTTTAGGAAATCAAATAAAGCATAATATTCTTATCAATTTTTGAAAATCTGATCGAACTCTAATAAAAGAACCAAATTTATTGGTTTTTTTTTTCGTTGAAAACTGATAAAGTAGTTTTAAGTTTGGTTTAGCTGTTATGATGAAATAGCAAAAATCATACTTAGTTTTTTTAATTAACAATATCACATTTATATTGTTTTACCATATATTCAAGAGACATAAGAACATTTAGAGCTGGAACATTGATTAGAAGACATAATTTCTTCATATGGATGGTGTTTTCTACACTAGGGTGCGCTGAAAGCTTGGTGCCGCTTATGCTTCCGGGTTACTGTTTCCGGTTTATTTCAAAGCCATTTGGCTCACAACATGTCAATAATATATGCCAACTTTCAAATTTAAAACTGAATTATAATGTATAAATTAATCTTGCTCCTCGAACAATATGCTAACACTAACATAAAATGGTGCATAGTTTTGCAACACGAACAAACAGTAATAAATAAATGGAAACAGGCCAAATCAAGACTGCCAAAAAAGCGAGTTATTCAAAATCTAGTAACCATGTCACCTTTTTTAACAATATATCTCTAAATAACTAAAACAAATTTTAACTTCAAACTCACCAGAATTACATAATAATATTAATATTTTATGAAATATGGCAGATTTGAGCTCAGAAAGTATCTAATTTATTTATTATCTATTATATTGAAAACAAAATTATCCGTTTGAAAATATCACCTCGCAGAAGAACGTGTAGTAAGCAGCTGCAAACTTTCTAACCGGAACTAAAGCAGACATACAGCTCGAGATTGTTATTGTTTACAATTCTACAGAAAACACCATCCATAAAACACAAATAGAAGCAAACCACAAAATTTCATTAAACTCTAAAGGAGAGATTTAAGTTATTGTTTGAAATTTCTTTTGTTTTGTAGCTGTCAACAAAGTTTAAGGTTTGTTTAAGCTGTTATTCATTGATAATAAAAAAAAAATTATTATTGATTGCAGCTATCAATATTATACTTCTGTTACTCATCTGACATTGAAGTCTTTGAAAATATTTGGAGAATGAATATTGATGTCTATATTCATTCTAAATTCCAGAAGAAATATTTACTTTATGTAAAACACGAATAAAAACAATATTCTAAAGTCTATTGAACTTTGAAAGAGACATTTGATACATATTTTGAAATTTCTTTAAAGTTTTACTTTAAAGAAGGTATCAAAGGCACTCGGGTAGAAATGTACTTCTTAGAATGTTTGACAGATAGAATTAAATAATAAGAAAGACTTTTGTATTGAAATGTTGCAAACAGCTGTCGAAAAAATATGCTATATCTTTTTGAAGAGTCCTTCATTCCAGTTTTTTTTCCTGAAATGTTTTCTAAACTTCTGCAGCAATTGAAAAGTTGAAAAAAGTTTTTGAGAAAGGAGATAAGCTCAGGTATTTCAAAATTCAAACGATTTAAATGAAGCATTGCTATAGAGGAAAATGATACATTCAAACCATATTTCAAACTTTTTAAATAATTCATTCAAAGTAATGTAAATCTAAATATAAGTAATAATTTTAGACTATTATATTGTTTATCCTTTTAACACATGACAAATGAAACACATTATATTTAGTTTTTTTTCTTCATAAAACTATTCGTTTTATTCCATTTTTGTCAACTCCATTAAATTGTTTCTTATATGAAATTTAGATAGTTTGGTTTTATCACTTAGCCAAAAATTTGAAAATAAAATTTGAAAATAAATTTTGTTTATTTTCTAACCAACTTTGAAAATTGAAAATTCTCTGAACAATAGTTTTGTAAATGACCGAGGAAAACAAAATGAGAAAGGCAGCATAAAACTATAGTTGTCAGTTAAGATCGAAAAAATATTCTTACACAAAAAAGATAATTCACCAATCTTCAATCGCTTAAAAGCACCTGAAGGTGGGCAAAATAATATCGAGACATTAAAATTGAAAACAATAAATTTTTTCTTTCTTTTGAAAAAATATTCCTTTGTGTAGTTTGTACTATAATGATATCACTGAAGCAAAAACTAATTTTAAATAGAAAAATTTAGATAATTACAAACCATTGATTGAAAGCTTAGAAGTCAATAAAAAAGATGATCAAGTTGAAATTAAATACCTTCATGTTAAGATTTTATTTCTGAGATAACTATGTAAGCAGCACCTTATACGGAGAAAAAAAATATGATTAAAACAACTGGAATATGGTCAAATTTACCATCTACATGGGAACACTAAAAAAATTGGTAATGTTTACCAAAGCTCTTTGGTAAAGATTTTGGTAAAATTAAAAATAAAATATGGTTGTACATGATAAATTTTATAAATGTGGTAAATTTTGGAAGTTTTATCATGGTACCAAAGAGTATTGCATAAAAACTATTTATTTGGATAAATTTATTTTTAAGTTTTGTATTTCTTACTAAATGTGTGGTGATAAGACCTATATGTTTGGAAACGAGAATTTCCGGTAAACGATTACCGGAACGGAAAGATTACCAAATGAATGGTTTTAATATCATATATCTTGGTTTTAATAATCAGAATTGTGTTTTTTACCAGAAGTGTCAATACCTGCAAGGTACTTTTACCAGAATTTTTATTCTCTATGAAAACGATTTATTGAAATTATTATGGAATACAATTAACTATTTTTTGCCATTATCATATACCCATAAAAGTCAAATACATGGATAGATTTTTAGAACGCAACACTCAACAAAAACCTATTAAATAATAAACATAACCAGGAAAAATCATATATATATATATATATATATATATATATATATATATATATATATATATATATATACAGGGTGGTCCTAAAATACATGTCAAAAATGTAAAGGTAGGTAGAGGGGACCCAAAATAAGCATATTTCGTATAGGATTTTGTGTGCGGTAATGCCGCCTTGAGTCGGTAGGGAGCGCTGATGACTGCGGCATATAAAAGCGCTTGCTAGCTGGATTCATCATTTCCCACACGGATCTCAAACAGCATGCATCGTTTCACCAATGTCACCACCAGCTTGCCGATATGCATTTCATGTATGGGGCTGCACAAGGAAACGGATTAGCTTCTCAGAGAATGTACAGGAAGCGATTTCCGGATAGAAATCAGCCGGATCGTCGAACTTTCGAGCGTCTTCATCGGGAGTTACGCACAAGTGGGTCGTTTTATGCTTCCAGGCGTGGAGCTGGCATTGGAAGATGTCGCAGAACTTCTGCAGTGGAAACCAGAATACTAAACACAGTAGAATATAATCCTTCAGCAAGCTCGAGAGCTGTAGGACGCGCGTTGGGTGTGTGCCATCAAAGTGTTTTGAGGACTTTACATGAAGACGGAATGCATCCGTATCATTTACAGAGAGTGCAAGCAATGACTCCTGATGATTATCTTCCACATCTCAATTTTGCTCGTTGGTACCTACAGCAGACGACAGCCAATCCAACCTTCCCAGCAGATGTTTTATTTACTGATGAGGCTATATGCTGATGAAGCTATATGCTTTATGCTGTCGGGTGTGTTTAACGTCCATAATTCTCACCTGTGGACTCATGGCAACCCATATGCCACAATAGCACACGCGTACCAAGAAAGGTTTTCCATTAATGTTTGGGCAGGCATTGTGTAAAATAACTTAGTTGGACCGTACATTCTACCTAGTCGTTTAACTGGCCATACATACAGCATCTTCTTATAGGAGGGTTTACTCGAACTTCCGGTAGATATTCCTCCAGATGTTCGCAGACGAATGTTGTTCCAGCACAGTAGAGCCCCATCTCACTTCAGTCGGAACGTCAGGAATCACCTGGACGCTGTCTCTGGCCCGCATTGGATAGGACGGGGTGGTCCAGTTCCCTGGCCACCGCGTTCTCCTGATTTAACCTGCTTGGATTTTTTTCTTTTGGGGTCATATTAAAAGCCTTGTGTACGAGAGTCCCGTCACATCTGAAGAAGATCTTGTTGCCCGCTTGTCTCTTGCTGCTTTGCATGTGCTCGACATGCCTGACGTCTTTTCTAATGTACGCCGATCCATGTGCCGTCGCTGTGAATCTTGTATCACTGTTGGTGACTGCTCTTTCGAGCACCTCTTGTAAAGAGTTGATAATTTTTTTTTCTTTACTTGTCTTTTCAGTTTCCTTTGATTCATACTGCTTTACAAGCTAGTGCTTTAATGTGCCATTACCGCACGCACATTCCTATCCGAAATATGCTTATTTATGTTCCCTCTACCTACCTTTACATTTTTTACATATATTTTAGGACCACCCTGTATATAATACCGCGATTCAGGTAATGAAACCAAAATATACGTTATTCAAATCACTTATCTGGTATTTTTTTAATTCGTATGGTAATGGTTGACTGGAAATTCAGGTTCTCAAAATTATAGCCTTCTTTACCACACTTTTAGTAAAAAATACAAAACTGAAAATTAAATTTAACCGAATGAAATTTAACCTCCATATTCTATATTATCATGATAAAATTGCCAAATTTTACGTAATATTTTACGAAGCACTATGGTAATGAAACCATATTTTAAAGTTAATTTTAACAAAAGTCATTACCAAAGCAATTCGGTAAAAATTACCGTTTTTCGGTGTTCTATACGAGTCAGAAACACGGTAAATTTACCATATTCTGATAGCTTTAACTATATTTTTTTTCTCAGCCAAATATTTGGGGATTATGAGGATAATTGTGTTTTGCATCCTTACATTATTTATAAAGCCCTACATATTAAAGCAATGTAGAAACAAAATCATAGCAATTCTCACACTGCTTGGAAGGATAACATCTTAACATCTAAATAAATAAATTTTAAATTACCCAGAAGGCAAAAATCGCACGAAGATATATTTGAGAAGCCAGAAGAAAACAAAATTTGTCACACATATGAAAAAACAAAAATCTCTTCGCTAGTAAGAAAAAAAAAAGAAGAAATTTTGAAAAGATGATTCCATATTTTTTATTTATAGACATTTACAGAAATAGGGTGCTAAGGAGGAAGGGTGCTTCAATAGAATAAAAGAGCTGTCATTTAATTCTATCGTGAGCGTCAAATAAAATGTAAGAGGTCATAAGTTTATGTATTGGATGTTACGTTCCTTTCTTTAAACTTCACATTTAAGAGTCCTAAAAGAAAATAGGAAAAATACTCATGCGTGACTTTTCAGTGTAAAGAAGAATATGTTATGTTTACATAGATTACGTTATGAAAGAAAAATGATAAAAATAAAAAATAAATCTATAAAGATGAAACATTTACTTAAATAATGGAGTTGATGTTTCGTTTAGGAAACGTGTTACTAAGTAAGGTAAGTACAAAGGTATCGAGATTCAGGGTAAAAAAAAAAGTGGTATTTATACCTTTATTGTTACTTCAGTTGTATTTTGAATAGCAATGTTTGTCCCCTTCGAACTATAAAAATATGAGAGTACATTTAAAATAGTTTAAATCAAATGGTTCCTCCCTATCCGGGCGGCCTCGCTGTTCCACTAAACGATCTGTAGCATGGAGATAGCAAACTCCTATCCCGCCGCTACACTGGATATGTTGCCTTTCCCTAAATTGTGCCATATGAGCCGTGATGGCTCAGGGGATAGAGCTAATGAGCTGAATTCCAACGAGGTGTACTAGGGTTGAATCCCAGCGATGGTAGGTCGATACGAATTCCACTTCCGGCTTGCACCAACCACAGTGCTGTCCTGAAATATCCTCAGTGGTAGACAGATCATGGGTTAGAGTGTTCTTGCCTTCAGGTTAACCGTGGGAGGTTCTCGTAGTCTTCCTCTCCATGTAACAAAAATGCGGGTTAGTTCCATCAAGAGTCTTCCACGAAGGCAAATTTCTCCTAATACTTGTTCATGGAGTTACCTTGTCTTCTGGATTGTGTTCAAAATTACAAGGCTACGGAATTGAACAGCAGTAGTCGTAAACTCAAAAATTGGGTCGACTGTGCAACGACAGTTATTAAATGAAATAAAATTGTTCCATATGCTCCTTAAATTTACTAAGGATTATAAGACGTACTTTGTAATGTGAATACAAGGCTTTATGTGCAACAATAAATATTTCAATTTGATAATATAGAAAAAAGAAAATTTTGCTTGCGACCCTAGAATACAAAATTGAGTTTGTCAAATAATAATAGTAATAATTTTTGTTTCGTTCTGCAAGTGATGCAAAAAATGTCTTATGTCACTTGCGTTTATATTGTAAGTATGTGTGTGAATATCTAAAAATAACTTCATTGGTTTTCATAAAAAGTTCTTCCACCATAGAATATATTTTAAAAGAAGATTGATTTCACTTTAAGTTGTGGGTGGAATAGCAATACTTTGATAATTCAGAAATATTTATTTCAAAATAAATGTTATTATCTCAAAAACTTATTTAAATTAAACATGTTAAACCAGCTTTTTATTTTTCCTGATTGTTGCCATTCCTAAGTACAAAACTAAATTTGTTGCAGTTTTTATGATTTAAATAGTTATGATAGCAGTTTATTAATAAAGACGATTTTGTTTGCCAAAATTGCATAGCACTAGTTTTTCTTCATTAGTTATAAATCTATTTATTTCAATGATTGAAATATATATTTTCAAACAAAAAAGATGATTGTTAGATTGAGTTTTTTATAAATTGATACTTTTACAAATTTCAAAAGGGTTAAATTTCACTACTAAATTCCATTAAAAAAATGTCATAAATTGTGTATTTTCTATCAATAAAGTTGCAGCTACAGCCTTAGAGATAATAAATATGCAGGTTTTCATAAAATTATTTAGCCTATTTCACCCCATGGTTAGCAAACTGTTGAAGAGAGCGGAGTAAATTCTTTTATAAATATCTTGGAAATGATGCACTTAAAAATAGAAATATTTAGCTTCCAATGTAATCGTTATTGTGACATTACAAAATTTTCCTATTTTTTCCATCATAAACATAGTAAAAACTAAAATAATGGAGTCGAAGGATATTTTCTACATTTATCTTTTATTTTAAGTTTTTATTTTTATATATGCCTAGCGCAGCAATATTCATGCATTTCAACTCCATTCGAAGTTTTTTATAGTAACGATAAAATTTCGATGAATCCTATCATTGTAACAGTAATCGTGACAGTTATTTAATTATTCATAATCCTTTCAAAAGGCTAATTTGTAACTTTTGTTTTAGGATATTGACCCTACTTTTGTATTGTTGATGATCGTACAAATCCTGATAAACGCCTATTTCCAATACGTGGTTAGTTATTGATAAATATAGGCAAAAAATAATTAAAAAAAGGCAATAAACAAGAAAACAATATTGTTAGGCTAATTAAAAACAGAAAAGTGTTTACGACCCAGAAAAGAAATTTAAAACAAGCGCTTATTATTTTTAAAAGAATTCATCAAAGTTGTGTTTCTTAAAAGCAACTCTGGGTCCAAAAAAAGAAATTTGTATCCATATAAAAAGGAATTTGTAATCATTTTAAATTTAAATTAAGCTTTGCACATTTTAAACTTAGTAAAAGTAAAAATAGTTACTTAAAAACAGACTAAATCTCATTTAGTGAAAAGGAAAATAATAAAAATAGAAAAATAGCCAATTCTGAAAAAAAGCAAGGTTTTGTATGTTATATTAAACGTGTGTGCGAAAGTTTATTTGAGAAAACGAAAAAGTGTTTACGATTTTAATACAAAAAGGTTTCTGCAATCATGCTCAAATTTAATTAAAATTAATGACCAAAAAATAAACTTTAGAATCTTAAATCAGCATTGACTCATTTAGTAAAGATGAAAAGCAATCTCGTTTTCGGCTTTAAATGGGAATTTAAGTCGCCTCATTGATTTTCATTTGGTATGGACAAGTTCGTGTCTTGCTGCATTTAATCAATAGTCAAGAAGAATCCTAGAAAAACCGGCCCAAGATTTATTTCTACAAGAACTAGAGGAAAAAAGGTAGATTCTCGTTTCCGATTTCTTTTAATAATTAAAGCCCCGAACGTGTCTTGACTCGGAGTTGAAACTTATTGAAATATTTTCCTTCATTTTTATACGTTCTTCAAAACACAAAACTTTGAAGAGAATAAAATAAAAAAGAATTTGGATATTTTTCAAGTTAATTAGAATTACCTACATTGAGCTGATGTAAAAAGAGAAAAATTTCATTAAAATACTTGTTTTTGAGTTTTAATCTTGTTTGTAAAATGATAAGTTGTTCTTTTGTAACATGGAGGTTGAGTTGGATATTAGCATATCTTTAGTATCTCATATGTTGCATCTACTAAATTTTTCATAAGGAAAACGTTGTATATAAGGAAAAGTAAACTATTCGATGTATACTATTTTTTTTCTTCATATAATTGAAATAATAAGCTAATGCAATCGAAACTACAAAAAGGTATTCTTGTATTAAAACTGATAAATAATGTAATCATGATAAAAAAATAATAAATAATTTACTGATAAATAAATGATAATACCATAACCAAAAGAAATAGGCAAGTTTTTTACATTCTTATTCCTATCCTTAATCTGCTAGGAAACTGGGCAGTCATTGTATAGGACTGGAGTTTGATCCCCTGGTTGAAGGTAACTCAGTTTCATATGGATGGTTACCAGTTTGTTTGGGAAGTAAAGGTGGTCAGTGCTCATTGCTTACTACATTGTCATTAAAATGATGTTAGTCCACACATTGTGGAGACTTAACCTCCATATCCCATTAGGCTTACAACAAGTGGTTGCTAGAGTACTTTACTTAAATTCCTAATCGTGCAGTTTTAATATAAAAATTAAACTTGATTGAAAATCAACATTTAAAGTATAATCCTCCTAAACTTTAAAATGCCAAAAACTTAAAATAAAAAAGTAATAAAATCCAGGGGCAGGGAGAGTCTGGTTGGCAGTGCGCTGGACTCATGTGTGTCAGAACAAAAGCCGACTGAAGTCTCCCCGTATAGTAAATGGTGATTGGTGCTCGCGAAATCTGTCGGGACACAAAGTCCTTCACGTTCCCATAACAAGTCAATACCTCGGGGGTACTGAATTGGAGAGTGGTAGCTCTCTGGTTCAAGTCAAAATCTTTATTTTTCAGCAATATTTTCCTATTAATAAGTTTCCTATTGAGGTGATCAGAATCGGCCGCAATGATCATACTCGTAGAACTTTTTTTAAGCCTTAGGCTTATATCAGAAAGATCAAAACCAATAATGCTTTGGAGGAGAAGTTTAAACGTCCTATCAATGAATTTAAGCCACATTTATGCTAGATAGTCTTTGAAAATTTTATTATTATTATTATTTTTTTTTTAGTGGCGGGCACTTGGAACTATTGTCCATTGGCCTCAGAAAGTGCCAGAACTGCTAACTCTCTTTTCGTTACCCAGTGGGCACCTGTGGCGAAGCCACAGCGGTGGAGCAGCGTCGCCCTCGTCACACTACCACAATGCGTTTATAGGGCGGGTCACATTCACACACATAAGAGAAAGGACATAGAACACAGATAGAGAAAAAGAAACATCCATGCCTTTGCCCGGGATTCGAACCCAGAACCTTTCTGATGCAAGGACAGTTCCCTGCCCCCTACACAGGCCGGTCGGCGAAAATTGTATTATAAGTGAGCCTATGAGCCAGCAAAACTGCGGAAGCAATTTACCCCATTTGTTATTCCATACATAATCACATACTGTCTATTTTATAAATCATAAGAAATCATAATTTTTAATTTAAGACTTGTATTTTTTTATCAAAACTACTTTTCTCTGCTTAAAAAATTACTAAAACTACTCATTCAACTCAAAAACCTCAAAACTAATTCTCTCTACTTCTACTTAAAATTTACTCTTGCGAGAATTGTAGGAAAATCCAGAATATTTCATAAAGTATTTTAATTTCTGAATGTTTAATTTAATTTATTTTTAACATTTGTTACTTGATTTAATTGTTGATTTACTTATTGTATGAATGTCATTGTGTTCAATGTATCAGTTAAAATTACTCAAAACTAAATAATAATAAATACTAGTATTCAATACTAATGTTCAAAATAGAGAGAGAGAAAGAGAGAGAGAGAGAGAAAGAGAGAGAGAGAGAAAGAGAGAGAGAGGGAGGACGAGAGAAAGTGGAAGAGAGAGAGAGAAGGAGAGAAAAAGAGGGAGAGAGTAGGAGAGAGAGAGAAGGAGAGAGAGAGGCAATTAATGTTTACATTTACTTTTACAAAAAGCTAATAATAATGCTTCTTAATTATATTTTTAACGTCGAAGAGTACTTAACTATTAATAATTAGCGCTAACAAATTAAATTTTCGACTTGTGATTGTTTTTTTTTTTTTTTTTTTTTTTTTTTTTTTTTTTTTTTTTAATAATTTTTCAAACGAAGCATAAAAGGGTCATTTTTTTCCCTTAGTGAATAACTAATGCATGTGAATTAATCTTATAGCATATGTGTTCCAAGTTTTTTTTGCTGCTCTCGATTTTAAAAAAACATTAAAAAAAAATATGAGTTTAAAGGTGCTAAATTGATTTAAATTTTTTTATAAGACATTTATTAATAATTTTCAGTCTATTGTTGTCTAATAGGACAATCTCATAGAAAAATTAAAAAGTGTTTATGATAAAGTATGGTGAATAGTTTATCATTTTAACACATTAAGAGAATTTCAGGCGTAAATTATAATTTTTTACTTTATGATTATTGCTCGTTGTGTTCCATGCTTTTACTTCAGATAAAATTTATTAAAACTGATAAAATACTGCTTATGGCGTGCATCGACTAGCAAATTTTTCTGAATTTTTTTTTTTTTTTTTCTTTTAAGTCATAGTTTATAGAACTTCTTAATATGAGCATTTTCCCCTCTGATTTTTATATAACTGTTTAAACAGTTTATATGTACTGGTGACTAATAAATCAATTTCATTAAAGCATCTTTGTTACAAATAAGATTTTCTGAAACTTTACGTAGTTACAAGGGTTACTTAGTTACGTAGTTTAAGTAGCTAAAAACTGAAGTTGTGTACGTAGCAGAGATATATTGCCATCAATTAAAAAGATTACGCAACAATCACTGTTATGCTTTAACTTTTTACTGTAATTTTCACCCTAAATTTTCTGTATTAGAAAGAGTAAGAAGTATCAATAGTTTTGCGTTATATGATTATTGAAATTTACTAAAGATCTCAATAGGTGGCAATAGGTCTTTCAGAATAACATAGCTTAATAATTGGACAGGTCATATAAGAAAAGCTAAATGGAATAAGGTAATTCTGGTTTTCAAAATTATAGTCCTTATTATCACATGATTTTCTGAGTCCGGTACTCTGTAATGCCCATTACCTTACGAAAAGCCGAGTTCCTATGTCTAATTAAATCTTATATATATCTTTTTTTACGTTTTTGAAGAATGCCAGTTGTAAATGGTTAAAAAACTGTATAGTTTTATATTCATGGTTTTATAAAGATGCTTTTTGTAAATGGTTTCAAAACCATGAAGGAAAAAAAATTTTCCTTACCGTAAACTCTACGGTAAATCGGAGCGACAGACAGCTGCCAGTTATTTTACCATAATTTTAGAATGAAACTTTTAACAGTGCATATTTAGCAAAAATTACAAAAGAGTAAGGAAAATTTAACCGAATAAATGGTTTTTATGTCATGCTCTAAGAAAACGCGATAAAATTAGTAAATTTAATAGCATATTATAAAACCATATGTTATTGATAATTTTTACAAATTAATAACCTAAGAGCTTCAGTAAAAATTACCGAACTGTTTGGAATACGCATAGAGCCAGAAATAACGTAAATTTTATCATAACGTGGTAGTTTTGTCCATGCTTATTTTTTCAGTACACTAATCTCTAAGTGTGATGTCAGTAGATTTTGCACGAAGTCATATATTTTGGACACATAAAACATCAGTGGCAGGACTCTTACATCATCAAAATGTCACTTAGACTTTTCTTTACTAAGCTTTAAATATAAGTTAAGTAGAATTAGCACAAAATTATATACCGGGTGGTGTTTCTGCCTTAGTGCCATCGTCTCCAGAATTTTTTAAGCGAATTGAAATTTTTGGCACACAAGTATAAAATTCGCTAATCCAAAGATAATTCGGAGCAAAAAAAAATACAAATATATATTTTTTTCAATAATAGTCGAAAAGATTTTGAATTGTAACGTAGACGATTTTTTACGTCGCTTTTAACTATGTAATTTTGCAAAGCAAAATACAAAATTTGAGCGAAATCGGTCCAATACATCCTGAGAAATTGAATTGTATAGGGCTGGAGTCTGATCCCCTGGTTGAAGGTAACTCAGTTTCATATGGATGGTTACCAGTTTGTCTGGGAAGTAAAGGTGGTCAGTGCTCATTGCTTACTACATTGTCATTAAAATGATGTTAGTCCACACATTGTGGAGACTTAACCTCCATATTCCATTAGGCTTAGAACAAGTGGTTGCTAGAGTACTTTACTTAAATTACAAAAGAGGAAGATGCTTTAATTTCGATTTCTCATGCACTATTCGACCGATTCCGCTCAAATTTTGTATATTGCTACTCGCATTTTTGTAAAGTAAAATTACACATTTTAAAGTAACGTTAAAAATTGTATTGTACCACTATTAAATAAAATAATAAAAAATAATAAATATTTGCTAAAATATGTTTTTTGCACGAAATTATCTTTGCGTACACAAATTTTATAATTGTGTGAGAAATTTTTTCAATTCCTTTAAGAAAATCACGAGATATCGCAAAATCCGCGAAAAGTAAAATAGGGTTCAAACTTTGGCTCTCTCCTACTGTCTCTCCAACTATGGGGACCATATTTCCCTGATTGCGGTTACCCCCTTTATTTTGGGAGTCCGAAATCTGAATCCACTGAAAAAAAAGGTATGTTTATTCAGGGAAAGTACCTTTTTCTGTTCCATTTCGTAACTTGAAATATCGTTTGCAGTTATTAATTATAGTCATATATTTAAGTCACCCCCTCGAACCAAGGAGCATCTTGAGTTTTAAGACGGGAAGATCCTATCATTAGATCAAGAAATATTCAGGGTAGTTCATTTTCTTTTGGAGCACTGTACATCATGTTTTAATCCATTGCCTACTTTTTAACATTTTTAATTTTCATTACAATGAATTTAAAATAGCAATAATTTTTAAAATGGAGCATTTTTCTTTTTCTAAACTCTATCTTTCAAAATTTTCAGCAAAAAAAAAAAAAAAAAAAAAAAATTGTTTACTTTTACTGCCAGTTATATTTGATCAGAATACATCAAGTTTAAAAGACAGAAAAATAAATTTAGTTTTACATTAATAATTAGGCGAGAAAATAATATGTCAAATCGACACGTTTTTAAGTTAAATTCACCATATTGGTACTAATCTTTTACACATTACTATAATTTGTTTTTTATTACCTTCAACAGAATGTATAAATTTTAATACCTTAACTTTTTGTATAAAACTATTCCAGATGAGCCTTAGATGAAAGATTTCCTGTATTTTCCCATTCGATAGGTAAGCTCTAAATCCAATTTTTTTTTATCCCTCTAAAAGTGTAGCCTGCATTGAGAGGACAATAAAATATGTTACGACCACTCACGAATTCGAGCTCTTACTTTGATCAAAATTGGTCGATGAAAGGAGATCTCTTTTCCTTTGCTATAGAAGCCATCAAAGTAATAAATGAAAGTGGTACTTAGAAATAGTCCGCTAAAGACCGCTCATTGGCTATAGATAATCAACGATTCCCGAAACGGTCTCTAGCCAACTGTGACTTTCTTGGAGTCTAAGGTTGATTAACTTGCAACATAAAACGTTCTTTTTCTTCCTTAATAAAACTCGAATTCTTGTTCTTAGAACAATGTTCTTAAAGATTTTTAACTTGTACTTCCATATTTGAAGAGTAAGTAATCTTTCTTTTTCTTTTCTTTTATTAAATAGTCAGCAGGGAAAGAATGTTAATTCCATTTACATTCTGAAGTATTGTTTATCCAGGGAGTTCGGAAGAGTTTTCGGGTAAATTTCAATAAGATACAAATGCGACCGATAAAGTAGAATGGGGAATTCTTGTTTAAATAGATCTCTTTTTTTAAAAAAGCATTGAGGTAACTTTTATTACATTATTTGAAAGGAAGAAAAAATGTCCATTTGTAGAAAGGGATGAAACGTTTAAATATTCTTTTTAACGGAAATTTAGCATATATTTCAAATTTATAAGTATGTCAACATTTTAATACTTTTTTTTTAATGTTGTTAATGAGATTTAAGATAAGAACTCTTTGGCAAATACGCATTTAAGTTTTGTATTTGGGTTGGTTGTTCAGAAACGGATTTAAATTAGCTTATTTTTAAATAATATACCCGTTAAACCTTATAAATTCAGTTATTAAAATAAAAGGTTTGAAACAAGATTCATATTGCAAAAAATGCCTCATTTTAAATATTTCAAAAAAATAAGGCAGTTTTTTTTTAACCCATCAATGTGTCCCTTCGTATATCTGTAAAGCTACTGTTTGAGTTGGATTTTCTTGCAACGATTTTTTCAAATTCTCCCTCAATGAATTTCCGAGCAGATTGAAAAGTTAAGACAGGTAACAACTGCGACCGTAGATCGTTAATAACGAGATATTATTGTGCTCTATGGTGTTTAAAGAATAAAAGCATTCTCGAAACAGCCCGTTGTTGGTCAGGAGGTCAAAGAGTTTAAGGCTCCATAATTTCGTGACCAACGACATGATTGTAGCACTGTGGTAAACATTGGGCACATGCCACATTTACATCCCAGATAAGCTCATTACTTTAGCGACAGTTCATTACTTTTGCCACCGTTTAAGGAATAGTGGCTGTTAAAAAACAGTGGCTGTTAAAAAACAGTGGGTGTGTCAAAGCAAATAGTTTTAAATTTTTAGTGATTTTTAATATTTTTGGAATTGGACTAGACACACTGAGCCGGGAAGGGTTGAAGAGTGTGCTGATTTAGCGCTTTTAAGAGAACTATTTTATTTATTTTATTATTGTTTTTTTTTTAAATTTTAATATTACGAAATACAAATTTGCGCGTCATGAAGATATAAATCTTGCTTATGAAGGATTCTTTTCATACAAAAGAAAAGTAATAGTGATTCGAAGAGCTTTTTTTTTACCTGGTAGTAATAAAATTTATTATGTTTAAGGAATAGCCGTTTCTAAAAACATGGTAGTGTAGAAGATAATAGTTTTACATTTTTAGTGGTTTGAAATATTTTTCGAATAATTAGTAGACTAGAGGCACTGCGCCAAAAATGGTTGAAGAGTGTGTTGATTTAGTGCTTTTAAGAGAACTATTTTATTTATTTTTAATTTTAATATTACTGATTAAAAATTTGCCGTCATGATGATATAAATCTGGCACATGAGAGATTCTTTTCATACAAAACAAAAGTAATAGTAATTCGAAGAGCTTTCTTTTCACCTGAAAGAAATAAAATCTATCATTTTTTATCTCAATCGGGAAAAAACTTTCTATACCAACAAGATTTCTTCTATCGTTTACAAAACGAATAAAATTTATTTGAAGAAAGTTTTTTTTTTTTAATGATGTCATTTCAATTTGTTTTTCGAACGTTACTTCGAGTTTCTCTTGAGAAAATTCAAGATAATGATTTTTTCAATAATAATAACTTTTTTTTTGTTATATTGTAGAAGAATCTTATTGAATGTCATTTTTCAACCTTAAAACGTGTTTCGACCTCATTTAATCTCTCTAATTTTGGCAAGCAATTTTAAAATAGAGCACTCATGCAGCTTTTATAATAATATTAAAAAAAATATCTTAAATTATGAACAAATTTTCCTCTTTTTACTGTAAATCTTAAGTACACAAAGGAAAAAAGTAACAGAATAAGGTAAAATTTACCGTGTCTTTGGCTCTTAAAGTTACGAAGAATGTTTTTAATGATTTTGCTGAAAAAAGATTACAATGAAATATGGTTTTATAACATGTGATAAAATTTGGTAAATGTGGTAAAATTTGGTAATCTTATCATGATACCCTAGAGCAGTGATTCTCAACCTTTTTTTGTGGCGGCACACTTTTAACGATTTCAAAATTTGGTGGCACACAAAGAAAAAGATAAGTTTAAAAGTTGTTTATACTTACCTATACACTGTGTAAAATAGTTTATGATAATAATTTGGAATGTAAAATAAAATAATATAATATGTACTAAAAAAACACGTTTATTAAGGGATTAATTACAAATGACTAATACTTTTAATGAGAAATTTGAGCTTGATGTTTTTTGATAATTTCATTTATATTTGGTCGACAATGCTACTCTCATATCGTTTTCTACAGTCTCGATCGTTTTTTCGTTTTTATGACGGTCCGAATTCACACAAATAAGATGTAGAAAATTGTAATAATATTTTTAAAGCTTTTTTGGCTGTCATGGGATAATCACATCTCATGTTGATCCAAAATGAATTAATTGATTCTTCCGAATATTTTAAAATTAAATCTCGATTGTTAGAAAGTGAAATTAGTTCTTCCTCTTCATTCAAAGTCAATTCAAATACAGAAGTATTCATTATCTTATCACAAATCGATTATGAACCCAATCAAATTTTTTTATATATAAATTTGGGAAATAATGAATAATTCTCTCCTCTAATGTTGCCAAATGGTCGATAACAATTTTATGAATAGTTTTATTAAAATCTTTTGGGACTGCCCCATATTTTTTCAAATATCCTTCCCGAGCTATATTCTTTCATAGAGTTATTTGTTTTTGGAATCCCCCCAGTTTATCTGTTGAGTTTAATATATTTTCCTTTGGACTTGCATACTTGAATTTATATTATTAAAAATAACAAAAATGTCTGATAAGTTAAAAAGTATTATAATTTTTACTATATACATTTCTAAAATTTGGCGGCACACTTTAAAAATTTGGCGGCACACAAAAGTCCCGCGGCACAGTGGTTGAGAATCACTGCCCTAGAGCATGACATAAAACCAATTTATTCGGTAAAATTTATTTTTTTAAGTTTTGTATTTTTTTTTCAAGGTGTGGTAATAAGAACTATTATTTTGAATATATTTGAATATATTATATTGTACATTTTTGCTTTACTACCATTTTTACCTTTTACTTATTTTTTTCCTCTTTTTACAAAGGACACTTTATAAAAGATATTTTTTTTTGGAGTAATAACAAGATTTACATTTGATTTATGATTCAGAAGTTTATTTACAAAGATTATAACCACCACGAAATAATGATTACACCTAATATGATGCCTCGGATCGCGAAATTAAAAATGTTTCTAAATTAATATTTTTCAGCAAAAATCGGTTGGAAGCATAAATGAATTAATAATTTACAAACTTGTTATCCATTAAATGACTAACTAATAAAAAACAATTTCATGAAAAATATTAGAAGTACGAAGCATGTATTTTTTCTGCTACCTTTAAAAATGCATTGTGCTTTGACTACAAATATAAATCATTATTTTGTTATTATAATATTTTGTTTCTGCAAAATAAACCTCAAAATACTTATGCTACCATATTTTAAAAAAAAAAAAAATAAACATTTCAAAAGGACGGTAAGCAAAAATTTGTCCAAAACACTTTTTTTATTGTCCAGCAAATGTAAAACTTTATTGTGTTTCTGATTCTAATACTAAAAAACACCATAATTTTTACGAGATGCTCTTTACTAATAATAATTGGAAAGAATAAAATAGGTTTTGCAATTTGTGGTAAAATTTAGTATATTTATTAGGATGTCTTAGAGCATGGCATAAAGCCGATTTATTCAGTTAAATTTACTTTTTAGTTCTGTTTTTTTTTTTTTTATTAAATGTGTGGTAAATAAGAACTATAATTTTGAAAACCAGAATTTCCTGTGAACTGTTACCATGTGAAAGGAAGGTAGGTACATTTATTTATGTCACACTAAAGCCGCAGAATCGGTTATCGGCGACTGTCTGGGAAGCATCCCTGAAGATGATAAGAGAACCCTGAAGATGATCCTCTGTAGAGGGAATGGCTTCCCTGCTTTGGTAGCACGACGACCTGCGTTAACAGCCTGCGAGCGGCTCACCCTTGGTCCCTACGCAGGTGGATCAAAGTGATCACCCACCCGCTTACTGACAGCAGCCAGTTATGCTTGACTTCGGTGTTCTATTGGGAACCGTGTTTTTATGATCAGTCCACTTCGGGACACCATATAAAAAGAAAAACTGCCAAACAAATTTTTTTAACACCTTATTTTGATTTTATTAATTAGTATTATATATTTTTTGACCAGGAATATTTTAATATTTAATGATAACTTCTCCAGAATTTTTTCCTCCCTGTATCATCGGATAAAATATTTTGAAAAAACATCGAAAACTCGATATCTATGAATAGTATGATCTTTTGGATTTTGTACTATACTCGTATTTATTATCAGAAGTTTAAATTTATTGGATGAAATGGCTAAATTCCATCAAAATCAAGTAGGAGTGACGTGACAGGAGTTCCAGAAACAAATCACATAACTTTTCAAGTGTCTAGAGAACACTGAACTTAGTTCCAGAAGTTTAACTTAAGTAGTGTAACTAGTATAAGCAAATCTCTATAGATTCCAAAATGCAGACATTTTGGAGAAATTGTAGACATTTACAGAATTTGTAATGCAGCATACCATTTCTTACGATAAATTAAAATATAGTTTGGCTTCATGGTTTTGATAAAATATTTAATTTCACTTCAAAAAAAAGAGTATTTTATTTTAATAATTGGAATAGACTATTCTATAAAAGATTTGAAAAAATGTTATTTTCATGGTTTCTTTGATAGTGTTGACTCTTTTGACAATAGAATCAAAAATTGAAAGTTAAGTTAAAATAAAAAATATCTAATCTTAGAATAAAAGACAGATATAAATACCATTTAAAATATTAATCTTAAAAGGTAAAGCTTTTTTTTTTAAAGAAATTAAGAAAACTAATTTGTGTCATAAACAAACATAAATATTTTATTTTTTATTGAAAATGTAAGAACGTAATTCTTATAGTAGATATTTTTACATTAGTTAACCTTTTAATAGTGGTTCTAAGGTCAAATCTGTTGACATAATAATGTGCACAACGATATACGCATTTGATGCATTTAAAAATTAATCTATTTCTAAATTGCACTTTTTCTAAATAAAATAAAATGTTTTAACGAAAATATAAAGCCTAAATATCTCAAGCTGACCACAGTCTGGAAAAGCTTAAATAATAGCGAAAAATGAGACTACCGTAAATTTTAGGAATTCAGTTCTTCATTTGTACACAAACAAATTATCCACTAATAGTAGCCACTAATAAACAAAAAACATTTCATGTTGCCACTTTTTTAAGGACCCTTCAGTGAGTAAATTTGAGGGAAGTTCTTTATTCAAAAAGAAAAAAAAAGCGCAAATATTTTATTATTAGCTTTAATCTTGACGGAAAAAAATGTTTGATGATAATTTAAAGATTTTCATTTGATTCTGTATATTGAAATTTTTTTTTAAATACTTAAGTTGTTGCTAAGATGAAAAAAATTTATAAAATAATCTTAAAAAAATTAATAAAATAATCTTAAGTAAATTGTAAGATAGCATTTCAGCATTAAAGTGTCTGGATACTGCTAAATATTATTTACATATAACGGTGGTTGCAAATTAAATATTTTTTATCATTATCATTTTAAGACCACTGAGAACTCATTTGTCCCTTAAAATTCCTCTTTCCAAAGAGAAGAAGAAGAAAAAAAAAGAACTGGTATACGAACAAATTTTGCAGGAACAAATATAGCTTTGTTTGCGATAATAATTTAAATATTTATATTTGGATCTGAAAAGTGCTACAGTGGTAAGTAACAAAGACAAATTTTTACTACCACTTCTTTTAAATATGTGGTTCTGGGCCAAGGTAGTCTGGTTGGTAGGGCACTGGACCCGCGTCAAAAAGGTTGTGGGTTCAATCCGCGCCGACCGAAGACTCCCCGTGTAGGAAATGGTGACTGGTGCAAGTTAAATCTGTTCAATCTGTTCAATCAAGTTCCATAACAAAAAATACCTCCTAGGGTACAGATCAAGAGGTTATCTTGTCTTCTGGATTTGTTCAAAATTGCAAGACTACGGAGTTGAACATTAGTAGTCGTAAGCCCAAAATCGGGTCGGCCCTTCAACGACGGATATATAAATATGTGGTTCAGAGCCGCGATGGTTCATGGGATAGAGCGTTTGCCTTCCAATGAGGTGAACCGAGGTTCGATCCCGGCAATGGCTGGTAGATGCGAATTCCGCATCCGGCTTGCACCGACCACAGTGCTGACGTGAAATATCCTCAGTGGTAGACGGATAATGGGTTAGAGTCCCCTTGCCATCAGGCTAACCGTAGAAGGCTCTCGTGGTCTTCCTCTCCATATAACGCAATTGCTGGTTGGTTCCATCGAAAAAGTCCTCCGCGAAGGCAAATTTCTCCCAATACTTGATCCAGGAGTTCTCTTGTCTTCTGGATTGGATTGAGTTCAAAATATAACCCTACGGAGTTGAACACTAGTAGTCGTAAACCCAACAATTAGGTTGGCAGTTCATAGACAGTTATAAAATAAAATATGTGGTTCTAGGGCCGTATAGCTTGGCTGATAGATGTCCAAGAGGTCGTGGGTTCGATCCCTGCAGGCCGAAGACTCCCGTGTAAGAAATGGTGACTGATGCACGTAATATATGTCCAGTCACAAAGTCCACCATGTTCCCATGACAAATCATACCTCTGGATTGATCATACCTCTGGTCTTCTGGATTGATTCAAAATTACAAGGCTACGGAGTTGAACATTAGTAGTCGTGAGCCCAAAAATTAGGTCGACTGTTCAACGACGGATATAAAATATATGTAGTTCTCATCTCACGGTTTGTGCTTGGATGTGTTTTCATAATAACTCTTTTATTATACATTGAACGAGAATTGATAATGATTAAAATAAGTTGCAAATGAATATATGCTGCATTTATAATTTGCAAATATTATTTTTAAACATTTTATTCCGACGCATAAGAAATTTTTCTAAGTGACAATATCAGATTAAAATCAAATTTTACTTCAAACCACCCTTAGAGAGTTTAGTAGTTGTAATATTTTAAATTATGCTTTGATAAAAATTATCTATACTAATCAATTTAGAATTTTATGCTAGTGCGGAATCTCTTCAGTTGATGTAACATTGTTTTCTTATATTACTTTAATTAGGCATTCCAATATAATCAAAATTAATGTTACATATTTCCGTTTGCATACATTGATTAAATAAAAGTTCATTAAGGAAATTTCTAAACTGCTTATGAAAGTTTGATTAGATCTGTTTTCCATCATTAACTTCATTTCATTAGAATTTAAAACAATTTATAGAGTGCTTATAAAAATAATTGATTTTAGCTATCGTCGAATAGAAACAATCTTCCCTTGTTATTGAAAGAAACAACGTTATAAAGTCCTTTAGGCACTAAAGAAATTAAGAAATTATGACGATGAATAAGTTAGCTGTAGGTATTCCTTAACGTTGTACTAAACATTGATTTAAGTGCAATTTGTTCTCAATTTAATTTAAACTCATCCAAACTTTAATCAAAGGACTATCATCAATGTATTGATTATCATCTCAAAAAAGTTTTTAACTGAAACTCCGTGCGGAGATATATATATATATATATATATATATATATATATATATATATATATATATATATATATATATATATATATATATATATATATATATATATATATATATACATATATAATATATATATATATATATCTATATATACATATATATATACATATCTATATATACATATATATACATATATATATATATATATATATATATACATATATATAATATATACATATATATATATATATATATATATATATATATATATATATATATATATATATATATATATATATCACTAGGTTTACGGACGTTTCTTATATACCTATATACCTATCTCTACGAACACGCGTCAATCAATTTGATGCATGAACGAATACATATAATAATATTTACAGAGATGCCAACTTGTTCGGGACAGCAAATATATATTTTAAGGTAAAAGTTTATTAATTGGTATTCTTGGTTTAATAAATTCAATTTAGTAGATTTTTATCCACCACTATTTATAAATAAATTGTAGGTTTATATAAATCACCACTTTATATTTGCCAAATTTACTTAGTAGTTATTTACAGTTTTTTTTAATTATTTTGGCGTGTCCGGAGCAGTTGGTATCTCTGCACTTAGAAAGCAATATAATTATATACTATTAAAAAAATTAAAATATGAAAAAAATGAAAATATGATATATATATATTATGAAATATTCTAGTATTTTATTTTTCAATACTCGAACTAATCAACTGAAACCTACAAATCTGACATCAATTAACATTCTGCGTTTGTTCTTTCTATTATTGCTTATCGGCAACAGTTGTTAATCGCTTGTTTCATTTGCGATAACGATATCGGATAACGGATCGAAGTATTGTCGGTATATTCCTATTTTTTATTGATGTGATGTTTGCATGTTTACTCAAAATTTTGTCTAAATTACGATCGCGTCAAATTGATGCATATCCGTAGAGATAGGTATACCACAAAGAGAATTTCAATATTTCAACGCTTTTGAAGAAAATAGACATCTATATATATTTCCCTTTATCAATGGATAAAAGTCATTACAACAGATAAAATAAAAATGAAAATGGTTTTTGTAATTTTCCTTATAAAATTCGAAATGCGTCAAAATGACGCATCCCGTAAACCTAGTGTTATATATATATATATATATATATATATATATATATATATATATATATATATATATATATATATATATACATACATACATACGTACATACATACATACATACATACATATCAGTTATTAGATGCACTGTAAGATTCTATGTAAATTAGTTATCAGGTGATATCAGGTTATCAGGTAAATTCCATGTAAATTAGTTATCAGGTGATATCAGGTTATCAGGTAAATTCCATGTAATGTTAGTTATCAGGTGATACAGCTTTAATGTTTTTACGTAACCGAAACTGGTTTGCACTTGTCTACGTTCGTGTATTAATTTGTAAAATTAGACGATATTTAATATAAATTCAACGATTGGATAAATTAGACGATATATTATATGAACATAGAATATTTATTATATCAGGTCTAAAATTTGTATATTAGAATAATTCGAGCAAATTATTAGACGCACTGTAGTTTTTTAATAATTACATGTTTTGCACGAGTTTATATGCAATACTTTTCTATTTATCGATAAATGTAATGGGTTTTTGTTCAAGAGTTTTTTTTATATACTTCCGACTTGTATTTATTTTTAACGTATTGCATTACAATGTTAACCAAATAATATACGAACGTAAGTGCAAACCAGTTTCAGTCGTGTAAAGACAACAAAGCTGTATAATATTTTATGATAATTAAGATTTTACACAGAATCTTTAGTGCGTCTAATAATTTTGCCAGGAACTGTATATATATAATATTTTCCCAAATATTAAATCTAAAGTTATAAATAATATAAGAAAGGTACCTTTCTTTTCAGTTATTTATAATTAAATAACTCTGGTATAAAAAGGGATAAACTATATAAAGTAAAATTTTCATTTTTGTATTATAAATTATTACATCCATCAAATACTTTCATTTTTTCTCAACTTGGGAGAGTTCCAAGAGACACTCGCACAAGCTGAGCCAAGTTGAGTTAATACAGGTTCACCTTAAACAGAATATCTCCGCAGAATCTGTGATAGAAATTTGTTTATCTCTAAGGAACAAAACGGTTTTTACCTCTTCCATTTATTTAGCAAATAGATTGAACAATAGGCACCTAACTTAAAGGTAAATGTTATTATGATTTTAACCTATTAAGTCTTAGTATTTAGGGACCATGTGACCTTAAGCACTGGCAATTAAATTATTTATATCTTAATAAATATTCTAGCGAAACAAAAAAAAAACTCAAGTTAACTGTAACATGTTAATAATAAAAACATATTTATTTTTATTTGAAATGCTGTACACTGTTAGAATTTTCATTCTAAAATTATGGTAAAATAATTGGCAACAGTCTGTACATCTGATTAACCGAAAAGTTTACGGTAAAGAATATTTTTCTCCATTACGGTTTTGAAACCGTTTACAACTAGTATGGATATATATTCATGAATACAAAACTATACGTTTTTTACTATTTACAGCTACCATGGTTTTAAAACCCTAAAAAAAGAAATTTAACTGGATATAGGAGCTATGATTCTCCTTAGATAATGGGCATTGGAGAGTGCTAGACAATGGAAATTCTTCATGTGTGTCAAAAGGAATGGAGGTGTCATTGCTGGGATTTGAACCCCCGTTCCGTCGGTCACGAGATTGACTGATTAGTTCTCTCGGCTATAATTTGTATTTACTTGAAAGGAACTAAGTTGCTTCATTAGGTGTGCTTAGTTGGTGCTATAAAATCCTTATTATTTAACCGTTTTAGGTAAAAATAGTTAATAAACGATTTTTCTCACTTTTAATAGTTTCATTACAATCTTTTTTTATGATTATTTAACTGTTTCGTTTAAATGTGGTAAAATAACAATTAAGTAGATTGTTATTCAGCCATTTTTTCTTAGACATTTCTAAGACTGCAGTGTGTTTTATTTAGAAGTTAAAGTCGTAATAAATAAAATATACACTTAGTTTAAACTTAACTGCATTTGCACCTTTTCGGCATAGAACGGGCTAAAATTACACTTCTCAACTTATTGACTTTCGCACAATAATTTTCAAGCAAAACTTCAAAGACTAAAACTTTAAAATAGATATCAATGGCAAACACATATTTGAAAGGTAATTACACTAAAACCCATAATTTAGAACAAAAAAGTTTTTATATGGTTATAAACAAAGTTGTATAATCTTCAGTGCCATTCAACACAATATAAAACATAGAACCTTTCTTTATCGGTATTTAACCTTTCACTTTGGCCATAAACATAACTTTCATGGCTAAATGAAGCATGACGCCTCATTTTCTGCCAAACGGACAAGATAAAACCACCTGCTTATAGTTTCCTGATTTACAGATGTAACTTTCTTTATGCCACCAGTTTCTATTCTTTATTCCTTTTCGCATTATCCGCAGCTGTTGAGCCCATTCAGTCGTTTACTTTTTCTCTCTTTAGATTTTGTTAAAAGAAGAGCCTCTACAATAATATTTTGTTTTTGTTTTCAATAAATGGCTATCTCATCCAAACAACTCTGACTTAATGTCTCATAGCAAAATGTATTTTTTATAAAAGCAATTGATATTTGTCTCTTAAAAAGTGTTGGCTTAAAAACTGACATCTTTACAAAAGTAAAAAGTGATTTTGATAATAGGATAAAAATAGCAGGATTTATTTATAGGATAAAAATTTGTTAAAAACAAGAAAATAGTGTTTGCAAAATAATTGTCCTTAATCCCAACTTTGAAATAATTTTTTAAAAGTTGACACTAATCTCAAGTTAATTTCTTTTATAAATACATAAGAAATGTTTTCAAGATTTTTAAATTAGAACTTAACTATTAGTGTTGGTATGAATTATAGTGGTTTTATCGGCACTGAGAGTGCTTTTTTTTAAACTCGAAATCCGTTTACAGATGTAGTCAACTTATATTTACTTTCTATGTTAATATACGTTTACAAGATTTCTAGAAATTCCTAGGCGAATCTTGAGATTTCTTGTTTTTATCGGTGAATTATGAGATTTTACCTGATTAATCGGTTAAAAGAGGATTGCGCAATTCTTAAATACCTATAAAATTTAGCAATAAATCTTAGCTCTTTAGTTGTTAAGGTTAAGTAACAGAAAATATTAACTTGATTGCGTTGTAATTTGCTTTCATTTTTTTTTTAACCTTTCGTTTCAGAAATACATTTACATTTAGGAGACATTTTAGGA
Source organism: Parasteatoda lunata (assembly GCA_949128135.1). NCBI lineage: Eukaryota > Metazoa > Arthropoda > Arachnida > Araneae > Theridiidae > Parasteatoda > Parasteatoda lunata. The sequence goes on along the minus strand of OX421981.1, from coordinate 12,962,012 downwards.
GAAAAGTCAATGCAGCATTTCCCGTTTAATTATTTCATATCTAGTACTTAAATATATATTTCTAGCTTTACCAGCTTTGGTGGTTAAAGATGTAAAATATATCTCTTCTGTCCAAAAGAAAAAGTATTTTACAAATTTTTGGTTCAGAAACAGATGGATATGTGCAGAAGGAAAAATAAACAGCTTACATTTTTAAAAATTTTTGAACATAACTGATGTATTTATGTGCAAAAAGCGAAAAAATGATGCATTGTCTAAAACGAATTATTTAATAGAGGCAAAAAGTTTCGATGAACATTGACTTGAAAGCAAAATTATAAGCAGCGTAAAATTCAGCGTTTAGATTCTTTATATTTTCTGTTTTCTTTGACAGAAAAAAATACATTTTAGAATTAATGTTCTTGTAAAGGAGATTTCCAGAAATCCATTACTCTATACCATCCATCTTCGGTGATGTCAGTATATTACCGCAACCAAGATGAGACTCTCCTTTCTGGATCACTTAGATTTGTAGGTTACGTTAGGAGACTCTTTAAGAGAAATGACTGTAAAACGACCGTTTTGAGACAGTTTTTTTTTTATTTTAAATATACCCACAGAACTTCTGTTTTTGAAAAGTTATGAAAGATCAACGTTTTATGAAGATACTTTAAAAGAAACTGAGATAAAAAACAAGAACAGTTTCTTGAAAAATTTTAAAACGCGAATAATAAAGTTAGTAAAAAGACCCAAAAGTTGTAAGGATCATTTATACCATGATAGTATTTTTAGGCTAAATTCATGGATAAATCTAAAGAAAATCTGCTTTTTCATATCGCAATAAATTTGTTGACTGAAGAAGTGGATTTCAGAGAAAGAAGTAATTCTATTTTTTTTATTATTTATTTATTTTTATTTATTTACTTATTCACTTTTTTTAAATTGTCGATTTTGAGTTAGTTTTTATATGCTTTATCTCATAAGAGAGTTAGAACAATTTTGAAGTGATACAAATTTTTTTATTTTTTTTATAAAAAAATATATTGTTTTTGCCCATATTTAAACATAGTTTAAATATACCATAGAATTTAAGACTGACTCTTGAACTTGAAAACTTATTCAAGTTCAGTCACGTTTATGGATGTCTTTTTACAGGCTGCATCACGTTTCTTTTTACAGGCTGCACCGGCCATGTTAATCAACAAAATACATAAAAAATTTTATATACCGGAGCATTTTTGTCTGATTGCATATTAGTGATAACATATGACTGTACCAATAATTAAATTTACAAAAGAAATAACATAATATTTTATCGTCATCAAAGCTTTCATTTTAAATATAAATCAGAAGTATTAATGATTATTATTGAAGTATTAGGTAGTTTTAACAATTAAAGATTAAGCACCCATTCATAAAGTATATGCAAAGCATTATCATTATAAAAAGAAGTAAAATTATAAAATATTATCAGCGAGTGCGAACGTCATATCATATTACTTAAAAACGATGTAATAATCTTTTATAATAATCATTTTCTTATGCACAGTGTATATTTTTAAACAAAAATAAGCATGACGAGAAGAATTAATAAGCTAACTTTGCGTTATAAATTCTTATTTGTTTAGTTAAGTTAAAATTGTTTAGGTCAAGTATAATTAGTTTTCCCAATTTCCCTATTCTTTTGGCGTCATTTATTCAACCCGACCGGTATTTTGGCATTTTTCGTCGAAATTTAAGGGGCACTTAATCGATATTTTACGCTATTTCTCACATAATATTAACTTGCCCATCCGGGGCGTAAAAATACATGCCAAATCGGAAAGCCCTGGGCATGTCAGGGAATATAATTTTCAAGTCTTGCTTAATAAGCAATGTAGCTTAAAAAAAGAAAAAGTGAAAAATGTTTTAACTGCAAAGTATGTAAAAAGCTCTAAATGTTGCATGGATCATTATGGTCATCAATATTCGTAAGTATTCCAGTCAAATATCTGATAAATTAAAAAAATAAAAGTAAATAAATTTTAAAAAAATGAAAGTAAATAAATTATAAAAATAAATTAAAATAATATCCCAGCATAATAAATATATAATTGAAAAAATATCTCAGCACTTATATAGAACAAAAATTATAAACTAATATTAATCTACGTTTCATTTTTGCAGAAAATGTGCCTTCTTCTTTCCATTAGAAGGAATTCGTCAGTATCAAAAACCACAAAAATCATAGAATCGGACAAAAAGATAAAAATTTCAAATTTTTGTTTAGTTTTAGTATTATATGCTGGAAAAAATTTTATAAGATAAATCAAAATTAAATCTACTGATTCCGGGCAAACTGATCTGTAATCAGAAATGATTATGGATAATACTTTTTGGAAACTTTATCTATTCAGTTGATTTTTACATGTTTAATCACGGAACAATTTCATGAAAACCCACAAATTTTCTATAAATTTTTGAATAATTAATTGTCTCATTTAAAAAAGTTTATCTTAGAAAGTAAACTTTGAAGAACTAATAAAAATATTAGAGGTAATATAAAACAGTGCGTACTTTTGAAAGGCAATATAAAAAAATATTAAATAATACCACAGAAAGATTTTTTTTTAAAATTTCAAATTAAATTTTGTTTTACATCATAAAAGTTAAAAGGATGAATAAAAGATGAATTTATTGAAAAATTACATTAAAAAAATCCCAGCACTTAAAAAGAACAAAAATTATAAATTAATGTCATTAATCTACGTTTCATTTTTGCTGAAAATGTGCCTTCTTCTTTCTACTAGAAAGAAATTTGTCAGTTTTAAAAATCACAAAAATCAAATTTGTATTTAGTTTTAGTACTACATGATAGAAACATTTCAAAAATTACGGTAGAAAGTACTAGCACATTCAGTGCAACATCCGTAAAATCCATTTTACCATTAACCCTAGTTTTACCTTAAAATTTTATACTAAAGCTTTTACAGTATTATTTATTAAACTACAGTGATTCAGAGATTTATAGTATCTAAAAGTCACGGTTCATCAGAATTTCTGTCCCGTAAAATTTCATGATACAGTAGGATTTAAAAAAAGTATCGTAATTTGATCCATATTTTTTAACAGTGTAGTAGCAAAATTTAATATTCCAAAGAAGAAAAAAAAAAAGGAAAATACATACACGTTGCTACCACTGGAAATAAACCTCCGTATTACATTAAGGTTAATAGTGCAGAATAGACTTTTACAATAAATATTAGCGAACAGCTTATTATTAATTTTTCAGAGATTTTAAAATTAAATAACTCATGAATCCTTACACTTTTTTTGTAAATTTAATACTTAAGCAAACTATGTTAATTTTTTTACATTAAAAAACTAATTATTTAGCAAACAATAAGTCCTCTTTTAAAAACATTAGTTATATCTTTTAAATTTTTCAAAATTCTATTTCCAATTTTTTCCTTCTTTTTTAAAGTTTTTTTTACCTCTCTCTTGTTGGTTAACTGGAAGAATAAAAATGACGATGCAATTTTACGTATATTGAAATTTACTCCTCATTCAAATGCTTATGATATTTTTTTTTTTTTATCTGCAATAAAATGATTGAAAAGTGTAATATTCTTTTGATATTCAGTTGATGTAAAGCTTTCTAAAGTTCGTGATATTGTTTTTCTTTAACTTAGATCTCTTCCAAAAGTCAGCAAATTTAAAATTTTTAGTTCGGCATCAGATTCAATAAAACCTATATATTTTTTATAAACCCTGATATAAAGGATACTTATTTATTTACCGATTTCTGAAAAAAATAATGAGAACTTCGGAAATATTAACTGAAATGTTCATTGTTTTTAAATGTGATTATGATTATTATTGATATTTATGTTTAATTTAAATTGAATTTTAAGGGAAAATTCCTTAATACTTCAGAATTCGGCTAAAAAATATCTTTTAACCAATTATGGTTATAAAATTTGCAAATAATCTATATAAAAGTGTGAAATAAAAAAACTGTAAATTTAATTTCATGTTTCCAAAGCTTTGACTTTCATAAATTGTTTGAGAAATTTATTTCGCTGATGTACTTTTGCACGCATAACTATTAGAATAATCAAAATTTTAACTTTGAACACTGATTTCATTTTAGTAATTTTTATCTTGATTATAAATAAAACAGAGTAAGAGAGCTTTCATAAAATAGCCGGAATAGCCTGGTTGGCAGGGCCCTGAACTCACGTTTGTGAGAACGGGAGTTCGAATCTATCCGGCCGAAGACCGGTGCAAGTTAATGGTGGCTGGTGCAAGTTGAATCTGTCGGGTCACAAAGCCCTCCATGTTCCTATAACAAATCAATACCTCTGGGGCAGTGTATCCCAAACTTATGACTTTTGTGTACCCTTTCTAATTTTTTCGTAACGCTGTGCCTAAAAAATATTAATCTAATAAAAAATTAATGTATTTTTTACTATAAAAAATTGCACAAAAGTTAAAAATCACAACTGGCAGTTGATACCAGCAATTATTGACTATTTACTCTGCAAAAAATAGCAAATAGAAAAATACTAGAAATATATATATTTTCATGACTAGCTTTATTTTTAAATGAAATTTTTTGAAAATTTCGTTTGTTGCAAGATATTTCGCATAAGAACGCGTACGCCAGCTAAGCTGTTCCCGTACCTCTGGAGATACGTGGACAGCTCTCCGCACTTTGGGAAACACTGCTCTGGGGGTACTGAATTGAAATTTAATCATTCTCAGGTTCAGGTCAAAATTAGAATCTGTGGACGAATGAATGGATGTATGAAATGGTCCACCCTATGATCCGGTGTAACGTATGGGTGTGGCAGAAGTCTAATTCTTGGCAAAAGATGGCGCCACTGGAAAAGAAAAGCAATCACAACCCCCATGGCCGACGACAACAACAACAACAGTAAAATAAGAAATAAATAAAAAAAATATTAATATCAGTTTCATGTCACTCAATTTCAAATATTTTTAAAAAGCAAGATCTAAATAAAGTTATAATAAATAGTACTTAAATTATTTCTTAAAATATTAGAGGGATACCTTAATTTTGAAAAACCTATTGAAATTGATTTAGATGGTGAAAAGCAAATTTAATTTAACCTAGAGCTGCAATTCTGAAACTTCCACTGTTGAATATGTTTAAAATAAATTTATTTCGATTGGGAATAATAATTTAAAAGCAAGCTTACTCATAAGGAAACTTTATTCAAACTATTTCAAATAAATTAATTTCGAAAAATAATTTTTCAAAATTTTAAATCGAAATTTTAAATTATTTACTTAGATTTAAGTAAAGAAAATAAAAAAAAAGTATTTTTAAATCTTTAGCAAACTATATGGAGTACCTTTAAAACGTTTAATCAGTTTAACATTTAAAAATACTATTTAAATTATAATTATAGCGGTCTTAACTTTTAAGATCATTAATTTATTTCATGATTTAAGACTTATGCTTTTTTCTATATTTAAAATATAAAAATTTAAAATATAAAAATTTAAAATATAAAAACAAATTTTGTATTAAGATTAAAGGAAATAACTATTAACAGTTGATTGAAAATATAGTATGTGTTATTTTATGGCAAAAACTGCTATATTTGTTAAATACGTATCAGAAAAACTGGAAACTAGAATGAATTTACTGGTCCACACATTTTAAATCATTAATTTATTTAATGATTTAAGGTTTATGCTCTTTTCTATATTTAAAATTGAAATTTCTTATTTTTTTGAAATTAAAGGAAATAACTATTAAAAGGAAAATGGTATGTTTTATTTTGTGATCTAAACTGCTATATTTGTTGAATAAATGTATCAGAAAAACTGGCAACTAGAATGCATTTACTGATCCAAACATTTTACTTTGCATTAGAATCATTTTTCGATTAGTTAAGAACCTTCGTTTAAATTCCTAAAATATTCTCTAATGGCTCTTCACATCTAATATGTAAATGGGAAGGTATAAAAGCTTTATACATAATGCTCTTTGCAGTCACCTAACAATTAATTTTAAAGAATTCTGGAAAGATACAATAAATAGTTCAACCAAAATTGTACGCATGTTTTTACATTCTTCCACAAGATATTCTCAGTAGTTGTTGAATGAGTTGATATTTTTCATTTAGCAAGATTCTAACATTATTTACATTCCTTTCATATTTTTCGTGTTTAGTTTGTGCAGCATAAAACTACATGAAAAAATGTGCAAAAATATTTGAATAAATTTAAAGTGAGGTTTTGAAAATTGTTTCTACGATGTATTAAATGTAATTTTAAGGAAACATGGTTAGAAATGCCCATTGTAATTTGAATTTTTATTCTTAAGATTTAGTTTGAAAAAATTAAAATAATTATTTTTCATTTAACTCTATTATTAAAGTTTAAATGAATTATAAACTTAAACTTTTAAACATATTTTAAACTTAATAATCTTTATATTAAAACACAAGTGCTTAAGCATAAAGCAAATTTAAAGATTTAAGTTTATAATTTCCATACATTTTTATTTTGAATATTTTTTTTAGTTTCATGACAGATTGATTTAATTCAATAATAAATAATGCACATAATAATAAATGATAAAACAGTTTAATATATACTTTGTCTTATGTAAAAAAAAAATTGGAAACAATAATTTTATTTTGGACTATGACAGAATATAACTACCCTGACAAAAAATACCCATTTTAGATTCAAATTAAATGAAGACGAAAAATTAAGAATGTTTATTTTATTCATTGTAACAAAATCATCATTTTCTAAGCATGGTGCGTTTTTTAAAAAATTTCAGAATTAAAAAATATAAACAAATTATGGTTTGAGGATTATAAATTTGATTAAGATATTACTTATTCAAAAGCTATGAAATTACTCTCTTAGAGAAATTCTTCCTTGAAATAATCAGATTTGTTATGCCCGTAAAATTTATGGCAACTGAATTAGTTTACCGTAACAAACTTTTACAACAAAAAGTTGTTGCATCTGTTGTCTAGGCGGCCTTTTCCCGTACCTCTGTTAATTTAAAACATTTCTCGATGCGGATATATCACGTCGGTAAAATTTGTATAGATCAATCACCACGGGGATTCGAACCTGGATCACTGCATTGGGGGACGAGCGTTCTGTCCCCTGTGCCACTGAGTGTTATATTATGAGGAAATAGTGATAATGAGAATTTCGCCTCAATATTGTATCAATTTGACAATAAAGTTGAATCACAGTTTTATTTATACCATGTTCAAATCCATAAAGTGATTACGAAAAAGTAACAGCAAGTATAGAAAATAATGATAAAATGATTGGAGAAAAGGTTTTACGGTCAACTAAGGGTTTTAATTCGAATGTGATTAGTGAAAAACGGAAGAAAACCGTTTTATCAACAGAACGGTTTTAAACCATTAAATTTACGGTGGAATTCTGAAGAAAAAAACGGGCATTCCTTGATGTGCAGATATATATATATATCTATCTATGATCATATGGTCATATGGATATGTATATATATATATATATATATATATATATATATATATATATATATATATATATATATATATATATATATATATATATATATATATATATATATATATATATATATATATATATTTATATATATTTATATTTATATATATATATCAATATGACCATATAATGACAAGACAAACAAATTAAGAAACACACTCCATGCGTATTCCTTTCCGCATATGTCAAAAATATGCATAAATTTTGTATAATTAAGACATGAAAAACACTTATCGCTCAGAAAGCATATTGAAAAAAAATCATCCTGAAACACACTTTCTTAAAAATAAGCTTTTTTTTAACATTTATAATAGTGTTCTTGTTAATGTTTTTATAAGAATTACAAATAGTTTGAACTATAGAATCCTGTGCATAATTATTTAATAATTTACTATTCTCATAAAACTATTCTAATAAAATAGTACTGTCATTACATGTCTCCATTAACATTATGTACAACAATTTATATATTTTCTAATTTATATATTTATAAATTTATATATTTTTTAATTTATACATTTTTTAATTTATATATTTTTTTTCAATTTATATATTTTTTTAATTTATATATGCTTTAATTTATATATTTTTTAATTTATATATTTTTCAATTTATATATATTTCAAATACAGTTCTTTCAAGTTCTTTTGAACATAAATATGTTTTGAACACAAATGTAAAATATTTATGCAAGTATACAGAAATAATGCATTTTGCTTCTTCTAAGCCTAAAATAACTCTTTCTAAACTAGATAAAAAAAAACGATATTGATCTGGCTGTGCCTTTTGAATTGTATAAAAACCATTAAAATTTATAAACTTATTTCCTCTCTTTAGTTTCAATTTATAAAAAAACGCTAATTTTATTGAAAAATATGACAAAATGGTAACCGAATTCAGTTTATGCTAACCTCCAATTTAGATATTAACACGATTTTCTTTTTATTTCAGCTATTTTTCAAAGCAATCGGAAGAATGAAATATTCAATTTTCCACTTTCTCCGCCATCGATCGAAAAGAGAGTCTTTTTGGTCTAGCATCTACTAGAACTCAATCAGAAATTCCAGATGCTCATTTGGTTCATCCTCGGAGAAAGAATTAGGATTTTAATAATAGATCTTGTTGGATATAAGAAGTTTTGTTCTAAAGCAATCCACCCACAAGAAATTGAGAGCGTTATTTATTTGCGAGAGGGTATTAAACAAGTCGCTTTTGCAGAGGTGTATTTAATTTTCTCATAAATTGTTGTTTGAATTGTCAAAAGCTGAGAATTTTTTTATAGGCAGGTAGGTACTTTATTTACCTCACACTAGAGCTGCACAATGGGCTATTGGCGACAGTCTGGGAAAGATCCCTGAAAATGATCCGTAGACACGCCATTGCAATTTTGATCTTATGCAGAGGGGATAACTCCTCTGCTTTGATAGCCCGAAGACCTGCGCGCGAAGTCGAGCATTTTATGGTAGAACAGTTTAACGAGGACCGATGCCGTGCACCCTCGGTCCCTACACAGGCGGATCAAAGTAGTCACCGACACGCTTACTGACCGCAGCCAGTGATGCTAGACTTCGGTGTTATACTGGGAACAGTGTCTTTACGATCAGACTACTGCAGGACTTTCTTCTATAGCATATTGTCATATTTATATTACTAAATGTCCTCATCTTTTTGTACCTTTTTCTCAAAAGACAAAAAAAAAAAAAAAAAAAAAAAAATTTAAAAGCATTTGTTTATTTTGACGACATAATATTTTATAAATGTTATTGATAAATGCATCTCTCATCTGAGAGTCGTTCGTCAAAAATTATCTTTTTAAGTTCGTAAAATATATGTTTAAAATACATGTCATGTTCGTAAAATATGTAAATAAAATATGTTCGTAAAATATATGTTTAAAATACATGTCATGTTCGTAAAATATGTAAATAAAATATGTTCGTAAAATATATGTTTAAAATATATGTCATGTTCGTAAAATATGTAAATAAAATATGTTCGTGAAATATATGTAATGTTCGTAAAATATCTATTCAAGTTATAGTATTGCCTTTAAACTTAATCCTTATTTTTAGCTCCAATTATAATAATACAAGGAACCTTCAAATTTCAGAAACAGTCATTTAATGGAACTCAAAAAGGGCATAGAAATTCCAAAGATGTAGCATAGAATAGCCTATATATTATTTCAATGTTCATTGGGACTCATTTTTATTGAAAACTTTTAGAATATAATCCAATGATAATAACAGGTCTTGCTTGACATGAGAAGTTTTGTTCTTTAAACTACAGAACGATACCTCGAATCATCGATAAGAAAAACGAAATTTAGTTTTTTTTTAAACGATAATCTATTAAAATACATAGAAAATTTTACAGCGGTATATTAAATTTTCTCTTAAAATTATGTTCTAATAGTAATTTAGATAAAAGTAGAGAATTGCACATTCCTGAATTTTTTTAACACAGCATATTATATTATGCGTCGTCAGAAATTTCTCTGTTGCATTGGCGTCCTTTCTTCAAAGCCTATAAAACTTTTTAAACCAAATTTGATTTTAGAGCATTTTTAAAACATTTTTTAAGTATTAATTTATTTTATCTGAAAGTCATTTTCAGATAAAATATATTATTTGAAAATGACTTTCAGATAATATATTTTATCTGAAAATGATAAATGTGATAAATAAAATGATACATATATATATTTTTCTGGCAAATGTTACCTGAAAGTCATTTGCCAAAAAAAATATATATATATATATAATAAAACTTTTTGTTTAAGTTTTATAGTATTGCATTGAAACATATTCACAGAATTTTTTCTAGTTTTAATTCTACAATAAGCCTTCAAACTCGAAAAATAATGGACTATAAACTATCATTTACTAGAACTTAATCAGAACGCAAAAATTCCAGAATCTTCCAAAGATACTGGCAGAAGAGCCAGATATCTTTTTCAAATGTTCATTTGGATTTATTTCCATAATAATCTCAGGGAAAGAGCTGAGATTTTAATATTAAATCTCGTTTGATATTAAAAGTTTTGTTCTTCAATCTGCAGAATAGAATCTCTATTCGGCAACAAGAAAGGCAAAATTAAATGCTTAACTAAAAGATAAGATATTAAAACAATATAGCCTTTGTAGAGATATATTTAATTTTCCACATAAATTATTTTAAAATATTCAAAAGCAGAGACTGCCATTTTCTTAGACACTATATTAAACTGCTAGGAAATTTCACTGTTGCATACTTCTTTTTATGAATTTTTATAAAGATAATTTTTTAGGAATAACAATCTGTTAAAACAATTTTACAATAATTTAAAGTTAAAAGGTATTAATCAAATATTATCTAAAATTATTTGTGACTTAACATAATTATTTATATTTTTGGATAAAGTAAGTAAATCGTGTTTTTTTTCCAGCATGATAGTGAGTTATACATTGTATCAGAAGTTATTTATGATTTAATCTAACAATTTTTATATTTAAATGAAATAAGTCTATGTTTCTTTTCACACAATAGTATGCTAAACGATGTACCAGAATTTAGTTACGATTTAACCAAATTATGTTTGATTTCGGATGAAATAAGTCTATAATTTCCTTTTGAAACGCAATAGGGTATACAGGACTACTGGGTATAATGGAAGTTATTTATTACTTAATATAAATATATTGATGTTTTCTTAAAAAATAAGTTTATCGTGTTATTTTTTTTTAACATGATAGTGAGTTACAAAATGTACCGGAATTAGTTTATGTCTTAATCTAATTACTAATGTTATACGCTGAAATAAGTCTATAGTGTTTAATTTTAACACAATAATTATCTACAGGTTGTACTAGTTATGTATAACTTAATCTAAAAAATAAGTTTATCGTGTTATTTTTTTTAACATGATAGTGAGTTACAAAATGTACCGGAATTAGTTTACGTCTTAATCTAATTACTAATGTTATACGCTGAAATAAGTCTATAGTGTTTAATTTTAACACAATAATTATCTACAGGTTGTACTAGTTATTTATAACTTAATCTAAAAAATAAGTTTATCGTGTTTTTTTTCCAGCATGATAGTGAGTTATACATTGTACCAGAAGTTATTTATGATTTAATCTAACAATTTTTATATTTAAATGAAATAAGTCTATGTTTCTTTTCACACAATAGTATGCTAAACGATGTACCAGAATTTAGTTACGACTTAACTAAATTATGTTTGATTTCGGATGAAATAAGTCTATAATTTCCTTTTGAAACGCAATAGGGTATACAGGACTACTGGGTATAATGGAAGTTATTTATTACTTAATATAAATATATTGATGTTTTCTTAAAAAATAAGTTTATCGTGTTATTTTTTTTTAACATGATAGTGAATTACAAAATGTACCGGAATTAGTTTATGTCTTAATCTAATTACTAATGTTATACGCTGAAATAGGTCTATAGTGTTTAATTTTAACACAATAATTATCTACAGGTTGTACTAGTTATGTATAACTTAATCTAAAAAATAAGTTTATCGTGTTATTTTTTTTAACATGATAGTGAGTTACAAAATGTACCGGAATTAGTTTACGTCTTAATCTAATTACTAATGTTATACGCTGAAATAAGTCTATAGTGTTTAATTTTAACACAATAATTATCTACAGGTTGTACTAGTTATTTATAACTTAATCTAAAAAATAAGTTTATCGTGTTTTTTTTCCAGCATGATAGTGAGTACCAGAAGTTATTTATGATTTAATCTAACAATTTTTATATTTAAATGAAAGAAGTCTATGTTTCTTTTCACACAATAGTATGCTAAACGATGTACCAGAATTTAGTTACGACTTAACTAAATTATGTTTGATTTCGGATGAAATAAGTCTATCATTTCCTTTTGAAACGCAATAGGGTATACAGGACTACAGGGTATAATGGAAGTTATTTATTACTTAATATAAATATATTGATGTTTTCTTAAAAAATAAGTTTATCGTGTTATTTTTTTTAACATGATAGTGAGTTACAAAATGTACCGGAATTAGTTTACGTCTTAATCTAATTACTAATGTTATACGCTGAAATAAGTCTATAGTGTTTAATTTTAACACAATAATTATCTACAGGTTGTACTAGTTATTTATAACTTAATCTAAAAAATAAGTTTATCGTGTTTTTTTTCCAGCATGATAGTGAGTTATACATTGTACCAGAAGTTATTTATGATTTAATCTAACAATTTTTATATTTAAATGAAATAAGTCTATGTTTCTTTTCACACAATAGTATGCTAAACGATGTACCAGAATTTAGTTACGACTTAACTAAATTATGTTTGATTTCGGATGAAATAAGTCTATCATTTCCTTTTGAAACGCAATAGGGTATACAGGACTACAGGGTATAATGGAAGTTATTTATTACTTAATATAAATATATTGATGTTTTCTTAAAAAATAAGTTTATCGTGTTATTTTTTTTAACATGATAGTGAGTTACAAAATGTACCGGAATTAGTTTACGTCTTAATCTAATTACTAATGTTATACGCTGAAATAAGTCTATAGTGTTTAATTTTAACACAATAATTATCTACAGGTTGTACTAGTTATTTATAACTTAATCTAAAAAATAAGTTTATCGTGTTTTTTTTCCAGCATGATAGTGAGTTATACATTGTACCAGAAGTTATTTATGATTTAATCTAACAATTTTTATATTTAAATGAAATAAGTCTATGTTTCTTTTCACACAATAGTATGCTAAACGATGTACCAGAATTTAGTTACGACTTAACTAAATTATGTTTGATTTCGGATGAAATAAGTCTATCATTTCCTTTTGAAACGCAATAGGGTATACAGAACTACAGGGTATAATGGAAGTTATTTATTACTTAATATAAATATATTGATGTTTTCTTAAAAAATAAGTTTATCGTGTTATTTTTTTTAACATGATAGTGAGTTACAAAATGTACCGGAATTAGTTTACGTCTTAATCTAATTACTAATGTTATACGCTGAAATAAGTCTATAGTGTTTAATTTTAACACAATAATTATCTACAGGTTGTACTAGTTATTTATAACTTAATCTAAAAAATAAGTTTATCGTGTTTTTTTTCCAGCATGATAGTGAGTTATACATTGTACCAGAAGTTATTTATGATTTAATCTAACAATTTTTATATTTAAATGAAATAAGTCTATGTTTCTTTTCACACAATAGTATGTTAAACGATAGTATGCTAAATGAATTTAGTTACGACTTAACCGAATTATATTTAATTTCGGATGAAATAAGTCTATCATTTCCTTTTGAAACGCAATAGGGTATACAGGACTACAGGGTATAATGGAAGTTATTTATTACTTAATATAAATATATTGATGTTTTCTTAAAAAATAAGTTTATCGTGTTATTTTTTTTAACATGATAGTGAGTTACAAAATGTACCAGAATTAGTTTATGACTTAATCTAAATACTAATGTTATACGCTGAAATAAGTCTATAGTGTTCAATTTTAACACAATAATTATCTACAGGTTGTACTAGTTATTTATGACTTAATCTAAGAATTAATGCTCTCGGACGAAATAAGTCTATCATGTTTTCTTTTTAAACTTTGTAGTGATCAATGATCTACATGATGCAGCGAAATTTATTTGTGAATTAATTCAATTATTTATGCTGCTCTCAGACAAAAAAAGGCTGTTGATATTCTTTTGAACACTATATTGAGCTATTAATCTTATGAAGAAAGTTATTTATTAATTAATCTAATCATTTTTGTTTTTAGACCAAATAAGAACTTATGTTATTCAATTAAATACATAACATTTTAATAATATTTGGCAGATTACATTGTACAAAAACAAAATATGAGATTAATTTGCATTTAATTGTGCAGTTGTAAACATCCTTTTTCCACATAACAGCATATGGGTGATTTTTTTAAATATGACAATTCGGACCAAAAAATTTCTTCAAATTTAAAGTCTTCAAAATAATCTAAATTTTTTTTGTATACTTCTTTAGTTACACTTATTAATATCTTACAGACAGCAGTGTAGTTTATTGACATTTGCTCGAGAAAAAAAATAAAATAGAAATTCACCAAATCTTGAATGCCAAGAAAATGACATATGACATATTAGCTTAGAATTTTAAAAAACATTCATTTTAAGTTAATAGTAAGTAACTCAACTTAAGCCTTTATGTTAGAAGGACCATAAATTGCTTAAATTAATTCTTTTTATCCACTGTAGAAAGAAACAAAAATTTTTTTGTTGCTGATATGTACAGAATAAAATAGTGTATAATAATCAATCATTAAATAAATAAATAACTTTGATTACATCCAAGCATATTACAATCATACATAAACTTGGTATTAGGTTAATATTTGCTTTCTCTCCTTACAGTATTAGCAGTTAAATAAAATTTCTGGTAACACTTCAATGTCCTGGCATTCATAAGCCAGGAAAATGACAGCTAGGATAATGACAAATTCGCCATTTTATAGCATATAACTTTACTTTAATTTTGTATTTTGGCCTAAAACGTTTATATTCTGCAGAAAACAACAGGATTTCTTAAAATAACTCAGAAAAATCTATGTTATTTATGTTATTAATGATGTCAAGAAGCCAGGATGATGACAACACAAAAACCTACTCACCTTGAAAAAATTTTTGAAATAGATTTTGAACCAGAAAATTGGTTCTTTATTCCTGCAACAAGTCATGTTCATATAGGAGGGTATCTAATCAATCTATTAATATAAGATATTGATTGCTGGTTCTATCTATTGTGGTTATAAAACACTAAATAAAAGTAGCCAGGAAAATGGCAGATTTTCTTGGGACAAAAAAATTATTGACGGAAAAAATTAATTGAAACGAAGTTTTTGTAAATCTCTCCCTCTGCGCATATTCTAGAAATGCTTACACCGGCTGAGATAAAAAAAATAGATATTGAAAAATTTATGAAAAGTTTTGAAGCTAGTTATTATAGGAAACATTGTTTGGGACATACCAGGAAAATGACATTTTGATATTCAATTAAATTTTTTAAGTATACAAAACAGTCAATGCTAGTGCAAAGTCATTTTAAAATGCTAACAGCAATGCTATTTATGATTTTTTTTTTAAAGTTCTTTCAGTATTATAGTATTAGATCTTGGAGCAAGGGACAGTGAATTGTCATATTTCGTGAGAATCACCCATATACAATGTATAATTTCAACACAGAGAAAACAATATATATATATATATATATATATATATATATATATATATATATATATATATATATATATATATATATATATATATATAATATCATGTATACAATACGTAATTTTTGCGTTTTAACAAAATAAAGTTAATATTTTATTAAATATATTCGTTGTTACGTTTAACTACCTGCTAATACTCTTTAAAAAACCAAAGGTTTTAATTAAATTAAATTGGTACACTTATATAAGGTATTTCGCGCGATACAGCTTATAAAATTCAGTAAAAACTATTAAATAATGTAAGAATGTGTAGATACCATTAATTAAAAGGAATCATTCAATTAAATGTATTTATAATTTCCTGACTATTTTGTTTAAAATATTTCTATAGAATATGACACTAATCCGTCTATAATTATAGCATAAAAAGATATTTTTGCACAATATAGAATATAAATTGCAGTAAAAACTGTAAAAGACTACAAGAAAGAGAAGTAAAATTAAATCAAAATGAATTTTTAAAAAAAATGAATATCTACTGGAAATTAAATACATAAAAAGTTTTTCATCACAAAGACACACGAAATATAACGTGACTAAATAAAACTTTTCTCGTAAAAGTGAAGTTCTTGTTAATATCACCATATCGACAAAACCATAAGTGCGCAAAGATACCAACACAAGATAAAAGTATACTGTAAAAATAAAAGTATGTACGAGGAAGATATGTTAAATATTTGTCAAAATCGGTAATGGAGTGTAAAATCTAAAAATAAGATAATGGAAAGAAAAAAGTGTGTAAAGTAATGGCTTTTAATTTTCAGCTTGCCGCCTGTATAACTGGGGAAAGGAATAAAAAAAAATTGAAATTCTCAAATCGATTCAATGCTATTAAAGTGCAAATGGAAGTTTTTTAATCTTTTAGTAGTAAAATGAGTTTGTTCCTGTGTAAGAATCTATCTAAACATTTATACGAATTCATGAATAAAACCTCTCAGTTCAATTTGGTCGCAATAAATTGATTCGTTTAAATTGTTCTCCAATAAAAAGAAAAGAGACCCAAGTTAGGTTTAAGAAAATGCTTCAAATGAAAAAAAGGAGAAAAAAAATTTCGAATTCAATTGACTGCGGTCTTCTTAAATCACTAAGAATGTTGAAATCGATTTTTTTTCCGAAAATTAATGAAAT
This sequence comes from Parasteatoda lunata, assembly GCA_949128135.1. Lineage (NCBI taxonomy): Eukaryota > Metazoa > Arthropoda > Arachnida > Araneae > Theridiidae > Parasteatoda > Parasteatoda lunata. The sequence goes on along the minus strand of OX421981.1, from coordinate 12,945,064 downwards.
GGGATTTTTAAAGTGTTGGCGTTGTTAAATGTATGACTAATTAATTGTTTGAAGTTTCGATTTTTTTGTAAACATATTCCTCTTATTACAAATTCTTTTCTTGCACGGTTGTTTAATTTTTTTGTTTGTTAGAACATAACGTGAATTTGAAATTCATCTTAATCTAATAGTTATTGCGTTCTTCAACTGTCATGCATGATGGAATGAGTCTGGCCAGCTATGCGCTGCAGTTGTTTAACAATATTTAAGACTAGGTTCAGTAAACTATTAAAAATTTTACATCGTTTTGAATTTTAATGTGGTTCAAACTTGTTACAACTTTAATATGGTACTAAGTAGAATAACACTATCGTGCAAGTGATTTTACCTGAAACTTGAGCATACAATATTATAGTATACTTTAAACAGAAATTAGGCTGAGTTTTAAAACTTATTAATATTACAGAAAATTTGCATCGTTTTATGATTCAACGTTGAACTGATGTTTCCTGCATCACTCCATAAAATTATAACAATTTTACTTTGTTTTGAGCAATTATGTAATTTCAAAGAGACCATTATTTATGCTGCATGTGCTGATAATTATTTATTGATCCCCATTCCATATTTAGTTCTTTATTTTAAGTGCTAAATAAAAATGGGAAATAAAATACTTTCTGCTATATAATTAACTTATATACTTGTTAACAAATCTTTTATAATATACACTGGTGTTAGTGGCGTTAGAATTAATATATTAGTTCGATTTTCTCTGGAACTACCGAACAAAGTTTTCTAAAATTTGGTTTGATTATAGGTAGACATAATACAAAACTATTAACCATTCAACAGTTATGCGCCCCTTCGTATTGAATTCCGCAGCTTCATAACGTAATTTCATACTAGAAATAAGGCAACTTATCAGTTCCTGTAGCAGTTTATACCACTCTTTCAGTGAGGCTGTTTATAAACACTGGATGGTTCTCAGGGGACGTGCTGCAATTACTATTTCCAAAACATCCCCGTCATGCTCTATAGGGTTGATGACTGGCATCCTTGAAAAAGCACGAAGTGGCCTCTGCCATAACCCTCGGCTTGACCATAATTTTATCTCGATCAGAAGTGCTCTGTGTCATTTTTAAAGTTAGCGAAAAGCAACATTCACTTTATACAGTAATAATTTGTCTTGTTCTTCTTTTAAAACATAATCTACTTACTTTGAAGTTAATATAATCAATATATCTAAATTTAAATACAATCTATCTGCTTTGAAATTATTATTCGATTCGTCACGCATTTCTCATAAAATATACTTTATTAAGAAACAAATCTTGTTCGATCTAATTCATAAAAGCATAACAAATAAGTATAAAAGTATTTTATTTATAAAAAAGTAACGGAACTTTAAAAACTGTTTCGGTGTTTATTGTGCTTATAATACAGGGCTAAGAGCCTAACAAATAAAGACAACGCTTTTATAATTAAAAATGAAAACTAATATTTTCTGGATACAAGATTATATATATATATATATATATATATATATATATATATATATATATATATATATATATATATATATATATATATATATATATATATATATATATATATATATTCTTTAAGTTTTTATTAGCTCTGGTAGTCAATATCAATTATTTTAGCAAATAGACGAGTTATGATTTTGTCATTGTCTGTAAGTCCCAATGGAAAGGGACAGTGTGGACTTTTTGCTCTTTGCTATGTCTAGAACGGCATAACTTGATGTTGTCTTAAGAAACGATTCCTTTGAAATGGTATATTATTATATTATTTTTTGTATTCTTGTTTAGATGCATCATATTTTACCATTTTTATAAACATATTTTATCGCATATTTTTTCTTAACTTTACAATTTAAATTATAAAAAGAAAAAACTCAATGTACTGTTAAAAGAATAGACAGAGATAAAAGATCAACAAAGATCTATTCATATATGATAAATTGTTAGTATCTATTTGATTTATAAGAGGTTGGGATAAAGAGGAAATAGCTCTGTAAAGAGAGCGTCGTTAATTATGAAGAAATACATTATCTAGTGGGATTGTTTCCGCTAGAAGCAATCGACCAATTTTTTTGAACAAAAATAACGTTAATGAAAGTAATCAATATATTTAATAGTTTAGGTTTGATATTAAAAGAAAAGAAACTTACAAAGTACTGGAATACATTTTGAAGTTTTACTTTTAAATTGCTTTCAAATATTTTGCTTGTAGTATTTTATTGACATTAATTCCAATAAAAGCAAAAAAATAGTATGACTTTAAATTTGTGTGATTGTTTTATTTGTAAACATATATTGATTCTCTCTCCTTCAATGTTTTATAATGATTTGTAAAATATCAAAAAAAATTTATAGATATTATTTTCTAGTTTAGTATTTCAAAGCTTTTACACCAAGGAAAATCCATAATTTGAGTCATAGCTAGCTATACCATCATGTAGTAAATCTTTTCAAGAAACACAATTTAAAAGTCATTATACTCTTTTTAAAAAATCACCATTTTAGCGAGATTTTACCTCATAGATAAAAATTATCACTATATATATATATATATATATATATATATATATATATATATATATATATATATAATGCAACATTGGAGTGTCTTTTTAAATATTAAAAAGTTAAATCACAAGCGCTTTTTCTTTTCACAAAACTATGGCTTCTATTCATATTGACGTTTTTCGCCATTTTCAGAAAGATCATAGAGAGAAGATCATAGAGAGTACTGGCAAAAAATAGGCTAGCTTTGGCCAAAAAGTTGACTGTTTCTAACTCACAGCAGTTATGGAAATAGCGTATCATTCGCAAAAAGCATTATTCCTTACGATAACAGATCTTTCCAAAAGCAGACCTAAGAAATTCCGTATCAAAATAATGCTATTTCTATTGATTATGTTTTCTGGTGAAAAAGAATGTCTTATTTATTCGAGTTAAGATAATAATTGAATTTCCAGCCTTTATTATTTTTTTTAAGAAAATGCTCTGGGAAATGTTGGCTTCTTTAAGATTAATAAAATAATTGGATGTGGTTGCACCAATAAGATATATTTTTTGCATGTTCAACTCTGAAAACAAGGAATTGTATAATGGAAAGTTTGTTAAAAAAATTAATAATTAATAAAAAAATTAAAAAATAATAGAAAATGAATTCTCAAGTAAAATTTAGAATCAATACAAGTGCATTCAGAATTAGAAATTTATATAAAAGCATTCTTTGTAGCAGTTGTTTTTCCCTAAGAAAATTATTTCAAAATTAATAAAGTCGTCTTAAGGATTTGAACTGTGTCTTTACAATATTTAAAATCAATGATTTCTTTTTGCATGAATTAATAATTAATTTGTGACATAATTATTAAGAGATACTCTAGATATGAATCATATGCATTCAAAAACCATGATGTATAGAAATTATTCTTTCTTCTTTTATAGACTAATAATAACTAATAACATAACGATTAGAAGAGACTTTGGATATTCTTATACACTTTAAAAAAACAAACAAACTTTCATTATACATGAACTTTTCTTTACGTATAAATTCTTAATTTCTTGAATAATGAATAGGAGACACTCTGGATAGATCCTATACTCTCAGAAACTATATTTGATGTACAGTGAGCAAAAAAAAAAAAAAAAAAAACTGACCACCCTAAATAACTTTTGATCTAATGATCTTCACTTTCTAGGACCCAATCTAAATGGTTCGAGGGGGTAATCTCACATATGCTATTTAATTACTCCTTAGTTAGGACTTTTTAATGGTAATTTTACTTTTTGCGTATTTCACAATATCTCGAGAACTTTTTAAGCAATTATAAAATTTGTTTATCCCAACAAAATTGCATGCAAATAATAACTTTTGTGCCTATCTGGAAACAATACTAACTATGAATTTGATGAAAACATTGCCACTTTTGGAAAAATTGTAGCTTATTTCTTCTAAGTTATTGACACATATTGAATGTAACTTCGTTTAAATTTTATTATTATTGTCATCATTTATTATAAGTTTTAAAGAAAAATAACTATGAAATAAAGAGTTAAGGTTAAAAAATAATAAATATTTTCTCATTAAAGGTAACCACACACAAAAATCATTTATGTCAAAATATGATAGATTGATTTTATTCGGAACACAACGAAATGAAAGTTTAGAACTTTCATTTGATATATGAGGATTGGATGATGCCGATTGAGTTTCTAGAAGTAAGCACTAGCAGTGCTTTTGCAGTGAAAAAAAAAGCATCGATTTAGTTTTTTTCTTTACCGGAGGCTGAAAAATATGAAACTCTTTTCAAAATGTTAGAAACTAGAAAAATTATAAGTTAAGAAAACATTCATAAAAGGTTATGGAAATATTTTAGAGTAACCGTGAAACTTACGTGCGATTCAAAATGTGTGTTTCGATTATATTTGTTTTTGACAAATTAAGTTTTGAGATAATAATTTACTTCTACTCACTCAATCGAAAAGTATTGTTCTGAGAATCACTGATAGTTAAAACTAATACTAAAGAAGAATGATTTGATTTTTCGTGGGGGAGGAAAAATTTTCATCACCACTATTCAGGGTTGGCGTGATTTAAATTAACTTAAACAATTATTAATTATAATTAGTTGAAAGGTTGGCAGAAATTATGAATTAAATTCCAATTTAAACCACCTGATTTTTTAAAAAAGAAATTGTTGATTTGAGCCAATATATTTTTTATTCGATGAATTCTATCTTTTTTTTATTTAATTTTTCCAAAACAATATGAGTATTACCAACTCATCACTACAGTTGTGACTACATTTATAATTTGGAATAATAACATAAAAAATTAATGTAACTACTTTTATGTCCTTTTTAGAATATTTTACTACAGGAAATGAAAGAAAAAAAAAATGTTTGTTCAAATAATAAAAAAAAAAAAAAAAACAAATTCTGTTTAGTCTTAATTTTTCTGAACTCATCTAAACATTGAATTATAATAATTTTTGTAATTTACTTGAAAACGTATAATGAGTAAAATTTATTGCTATTTTTTTTAAAGGTTTTGAAGATTTACAGTGAATTCAGATTGGGACACAAAAGTGCAATACATAAGAATCATCAAATTTCAATCAATTATATCTTTTGTCCCAATGATATAGCAGAAATTATTTATATGATTTCTATTTTTATGAGGTTTTGAAATTAGAGGGTGTTTGGTAAATAACTAAATTATGAACTCTAAAGCAGAAAACTTAATATTAATATGAAGAATTTAAAAATATCTTTTTTTAAACTTATATTCGTGTACGAATGCCCGTTATTAATTGGATGTGGATATATAATATAATTTATGTATGAACTTCTAGTGTTATGCATAAACTTACAGTCTTATGCATAAACCTTAAGTGTTATGCACAAACTTACAGTGTTATGCATGAATTTAACGTCTTTTGCACAAATTTATAGTGTTATGTAATAAGTTCTAGCTTTATGTATTGACTTAGCGTCCTTATAAAAGAACGGTTATTTTGTAAAAAAAGAAAAAAGTGGCAGCAGAAGTACTTCATTATTCGATTTATTCTGAAGTAACAAGATAACTACAGAATATATTAATAACAAATACTTATGCATGGATATGGGAAAAAACTCATTGTTTCCTAAATTGCTAGGTATCAGAAAAAATATCCATGTTGTATTTTTTTTTCATATATGTGTTTTTCATACATAAAGCACTATTTAAGGGTTGACTTTTCAGTGGTATGTATTGACATAAAGCATTATATATTGATCTCCAGTATTATATATCAACTGCCAGTGATGTGTATTAACGTGGAGTGTAAAATACACAAAACCGAGCACATTACAAAAATTAACTTCTACTTAAATCTATTAAATTTATGTCTTATTATTCATAAAATTCTTTCGAGAAATCTATTTTGAAATAGAGTTTTTATATTAACAATTGAATTATAGTTTCGAAATATTTTCTTTTTATATTTTCTCAGAAATATAATTTTAGCACAGAATAAAAATCTTTTTAAAACGGCTTTCTTTGAGGAAACAAAAGAACTTAAGTTTGCTTTTTTTAGGGACAAGGAAAAATGAATTATAGGATTTTCCAATCCATTCAGCTTTGTTTATTAAACTTTTTTGCTTTTTTATTCTTTTAGAATATTCTGCTGAGAATGTCTTTACATAAAAGGTGACAAAGTGCTTCGAATAATGAGTGAAAGAAGATGAGGCGAAATCTGTAATCAGACGAACGTCTTTTGAATAATGGGTAAAATAAACCTTATTTTCAGCTATACTTTTTTTTTTCTTCAGGTAAGAGAACCGTGTTTGGAGAATAAAAATTGTGATGATAAAAATGGCTCAAATCTTGGGATGAAAGTGTAACAACATTTCTAGGACATAATTGGTTCTCATATTACGCTTTTTGATGAGCCGGGGGAATATTAGAAAACCCAAATTGGTTTGGGAAATATATCTCCCACTTAATGAATTTTCCGTTAACACAGACAAAAGTAGAGATTTATGATAATAGAATTGAACAAAAGAGAAAAAAAAACTTGCCAAGTAATGATAAATATAAATTGCTAAATGTAAAGTTTAATCTTTTAAATTGTCTTTACCTTTACACAGATAATAAGAATTTGGAAAAATTACCGTACTATATGGAAATGACATGTCTGGTAAAAAACCCCCTCATAATTCTGGTAAATTAAATCAAAATATATACAATACTAAAGCCATTCATTTGGTATTTTTTCTGTTTATATTGCAATAGTTTAATGGAAATTCTGGTTTTGAAAAATATAGTTCTTATTACTACACATTTAGTAAAAAAATATATAAAACTAAAAATCCTAAAGGTCAAAAAATTTAAAACTAAAAAACCTTAAACTTGAATAAAAAAAAATTAAAAAAAATTTAAACTTAAAAAATACAGAACTAAAAAATATAAAACTAAAAATAAATTTAACCAAATAAACGGTTTTTACGTCAAGTTCCTAAGTATCATAATAAAATTACGAAACTTTATCTCATTTAACAGATTTTATCAGACTTTATAAGAGCATATTTTATTTTTAATTTTGCTAAAATCATTAACAAAGTGCATCAGTAAAAAGTACAGAGCCTTTTGGTGTTCCCATACAGCCAAAAACAAGGTAAACTTTATTATATTCTAGTAGTTTTGACTATACTTTTTTCTCGCATAGAAATTCATCTTGATGAGAAAAACATGAAAGCCAAATTAGCTTCCTTTTTCCATTTGTTTTTCCTTTTATCTTTATTTGGCAACCATTATATTTAGCGTCCTTTAAATCAGTTACCTTGTATGCTATTTTTTTTTTTAATTTTGAATTTGATGCAGCATGCAGAATCAGCATAGTGTAAACATAAAGTATATCATCATACAACACAGCATGAAGTATCAGCATAAAACGTAGGATAAATTAACTGAATTTGGAGCAGCATAAAGAATCAGCATGATGTACACATAAAGTATATCATCATACAACACAGCATGAAGAATCAGCATAAAACGTAGCATAAAGTAACTGAATTTGACGCAGCATAAAGAATCAGCGTAATGTAAACATAAAATATATCATCATACAACACAACATAAATTATCAGCATAGACCGTAGCATAAAGTAACTAAATTTGTCGCAGCAGAAAGTAGCACCCTAGGTCTTTATGCTATGGAATGTACAGGTTTATGTTATAATCAACCTACTTTAAAATTGAAATAAATTTTTTATTATAAAATAAAATACTGTAAACGCATGGCATTTCTGAAATAGCTTTACATAACATTCCCGAAATCTCTTATCCATTCTAATGAATATTTTATAAAAATTTTAAACAATGGTTTTGCAAATATCAGTAAAACTGCTAGTGATTTTACTTAAAAACCTGACTTTTCACCTGAGTGACGTCAAAAAAATGGGGAAAAAGAGAAGTAATTTGGCACAAGAGAACTATGAAGCATTTTTATAGCTCATTAATAAATATTTACAGTCATATCGATTTTGTGGCACTATGTTACGCTGATTTTATTTAGACTATCGTTATTTTGATCTAGACGAATGCAGTTTTTGGATTAAAAACTTCATCCTAAACTCTGTCGTGTACAAAAAGTATCACTATAAAAAAAGAAATAAGCGTATTCCTCTCAAAATGCTCAGTGGATATTTCATTTTATACTGATAATTAAATAATAGAGTTCTACTTTTCGTCGTGTATTTCCAATTTTATGTGATGAAGATGTTCCCTTATTTTCTAAATTTAAATTACAATTCAAAACTACAGAGTTGAGAATCCATTCAACCAAGATTTTTATATTTGCATCAAAACAGTTTTTTGTTTGTTTCAATTTATTGACTCTCGTTTTAATCCATGAATATAACAACATTGCAGATGAAAGTAATTGAAACATAAATGCTTTAACAAAAGGTTACAATTAAATACATTCTTTTAATTTCTTCCGGTTCAGTTATATAAACTCCTTTCTATTAAGTCATTTTCCATTGTTAATTCTATTTTACTGAAATTCAACTATTATTCTTTTTTGGCCAAAATACATATCAGCTATAGATATATTTATTTTTACTCAATTTACTATTTCATCTTCAACGAACATCGTAAAGTTGATAGAAGTTTTTACCACTGAATTAATTAAATGCTGTTATCTTGTTTTCCCCCTCAGGAAAAATCAATATGTGTGCTTTTCCATTAATAATATATCTTGAACGATTTTTCAATTTACTTCAATGGTACTTAAAATTTTTTTCTTTACACAACAAACAAATAAGTTTGAAAAGCAAAGAAAATTAATATGTTATTTTCTTTTATTCAGTGAAAGGAAATTTTAGTTGGGATACTTTTAACAATGGTAGATCTAAAAGAAAGCAAAAATGAAATGCAAAAGAATTACAAAAGATTGCTAGAAAGAAAGCTAAAAGTGTATGATAAGAAAATTGCATTTAATCATTAAAAGGTGCAGATAGTGCATAATTATGGAATAAATTTAAATTTTATACATTTTTGTTGTTGTTTTTTAAGTTACTTGACAATATCAGCAAGCCTGCTTAAAGAAATCAAGCGAATTTAAGGCAGAGGGTGAGTTTCTTATTTTTCAGTTGCACCATCTATGGCCACGAATATGATTTCAGCCACACACACGTCACAGCCTGTTTATAGGATGGACCCATTCTTACACCCATTCATTCTTCCGCAGATGGTAATTTTGACTTGAACCAGAGAACGATCAACTCTCAATTCTGTACCCCCAGAGGTATTGATTTGTTATAGGAACATGGAGGACTCTGTGTCATGCCAGATTTAACGTGAAACAGTCATCATTTACTGCACGGTAGTTAAAACCGGTGGGAATCGAACTCACGACTTCTTGGACATGAGCTTAAGCCTTACCAATCAGGCTATCTCAGCGTCTTTTCTCTTTGTGCAGTTAATAATACGAGAATTAAATATATTGAGTTTTTTTTTAAGCTTACTTTATAAAAATAACTATTGCTTGGGCTTTGTTAAACTTCTTTTTGTTCATTCCAAAAATATCATAAAACTGCTTAATTACTTAATATATATATATATATATATATATATATATATATATATATATATATATATATATATATATATATATATATATATATATATATATATATATATATATATATATATATATATATACTGTTTGTCTAAGATAGGTACTCTGACCGCCACTAAGTCTGCGGCTGTCTGGTGCTATGGAAACAAGAAGAGGGCATTTTAGGAAGGGTAGCTTCGATGAAGAGGTCTCATTTTCTCTCGCCGGAACCAGTCCTAAAGAGGAACCCCGCACCCCTTCTTGAAATAATCATATCTCGATACCATAGTCATCACCACAGCTCCAGAGGAATGTCTGGCAGAGTACTTATCTTAGACAAACAGTATATATATATATATATATATATATATATATATATATATATATATATATATATATATATATATATATATATATATATATATTATGACGGAATGAGTTTCTGCCCCCCCCCCAATTCCAGTTCAGTTTCAAATCAGTTTTTTGTATCGATGACACTTCTGTAATGACCTTCTTACAATGTTTGATAGATAGGAATTGACGTCCATCACATCTGAAGTTACATAAATTTGCATTCTAATTTATTCTCAGAACACTGCCAGTTGTACAATCAAACCAGAATGTATCAACGTGCGAATGGAGCAATTTTCCTGCTGGATGGAGTCTCAATTAAAATATTGCCACAGTGTTCGAAGAATGTTTCCATGTTTCTAACCCCAGGATCTATGCGACTCTATGGATCTATGGGATCTAAATTATAAAATATACCATCATACCATGCTCATTTAGGTGGGTTTTCGGATATTTTTTTTTCAGATAGCATATGAAAGAATCATAACTTGGCTCTTAAAATATAAAATTAAATAGAAAATGACTAAATACAGAGGCAATTGTTTTAGCAATTTTTCTTTATGAACTCAAAATATCACTTTTTCTTCAATTGTCGATAATCAGCTTATCTAAGTTATTTGTGCGACATAAAATTTATTTCGCAGAATATTAATTTTCCCCTTAAGACATTTGTAAAACAAACTTCTTTATTTTCAAATATAATTGTTTGATTATATTTTTGTGGCAACTCTAAGGTTATAAAATAGCATAAAATAAGAATATATTATAAATTATTTTAATCTTAGTTTCAGCGCAAGATTGCTATATGTTTTTAAAAAATCTTTTCCTATATTGCTACAAAATAGCGCACATGTACTAATTCGGCATATGGAATAGTTAGCGGCTGCAGTTCTGTTTGGACTAAGTCAGGATATTACATTTAGAATAAGAAGTGGAAATATTTTTTATCATCATATAATGTAAAAATACAGTGTTGGAAGAAAGTATAAAGTCTCTGAAGAAAGTGATAAAACGTACAAAGAAAGGACCTATAAGTTTTTATTTAATAATATAGCAATAGATTAATTCAAAAGCAAAATAAAAGTAATAGCAAAATACATTACTTTATGTGTCATAATAAGATTTCAACACAAAGTAAGTTGGATAAAAGTCAGCACAATTATTACATCCGTAATCAATGTAAGATCATTTGTTTTCGATTACATTTATCAATCTCGCTTCTAGATTTGTCTTTCTTGCCTTGATGAAATTTTTGTTGCCTTTCAATTGGTTGTTTACTGCCATAGCTTTAAGGATTACTGAGGTAACTATTTATTTCAGCCTTGGACTTTTCTTGCAATTTGAGAACCACTCAAGTCCATTTCTTAAAAAAACTATAGTCCTCTCTCGTTCGCCTTTCGTCAAATGAGTTCCCCTTTGCCTTGTATTTCGCGTGTAAACTACAAAAATCTGCTTTTATACAACTTGGATTTGCTTGTTGTGCTGGAGCAAACTGATTGTTCGCATATTTTATGCCTGACAATGACGAAATTAGTATCGGATTTATACTTTTTTCCGAATTGTTTTTCACTTATTATGTCAATTGTGCTACGATTTAAATAATATGCGGATTAGAAATGAAATTGTTAAGCATAGCAGATAGGCTCGAAATTTGCCACTAGAAAAGACACTTGCATATTCAGATAAAACAGTGGTGTTTTATATTTGGCGACTTTTTGCTCGGCTTCATACTTTTTCCCAGCACTGTATCTGTTTCCGTAACATTTTTTTAAAAAAACCAGTGAGGTTGATTATGAAATCTAATTTTTCATTCATGCTAATGGTAAAGCTTTGCTCTGCGAGGGTAAATTCTATACTTCATTGAAAAGAGAAAGCTTCAACACGGGTTACCATAATGAAGAAATTTTAATCCTTTAGTAGTTCAAACGTAATGACATCTTTCGTATTTTTCAGCTTAGTAGCCAAAATGTCGTGACATGTTGTTTTTCATCCACTGCACAGCTTATGTTCGTTACATCGTACTACTAAATTGATCCCTGCTGAGGCCTTCTTTCTTCTAGGAGGTGTTGATAACGCACATTTTACACAAAGGGCAAATATACTGTATAAAAGTTATAGTAAATTCTACATAAAAGGTGAATACCACCATGCGAAAACTAAGAATTCAACTCAAATGTAATCGCAGTGAAAAATGTTACTAAACAAAATTCCATTTTCAAAACCAGAAGTTAGAATATATTTAGACTTTGTCGCAGAAAAACATTCGAATTTTATATCGAATGTAAATGTTATTCTGTTTTCTATTGTGGAATTTACCTTTATTTTAAGAGCTTTCTTTATTCCGTTTTCTGTAGAATTTTGTAGTTTACAAACTTTCTGTGACTGACAACAAAAAAAAAAATTATTTTCATTCTTTTATGTAAAAAATGCAAACGGAGCAAACTTTTTCATACAAAACAACTATCCAATCATCCAAACATCAAAACTACAGTTCCTTCTTTACTGGATATTCTAGTGCAGTGCCGAGACGTTATTTATTCAGCACATAACTTGAAAGAATCAGTCAGAATGTTATCGAGAAAGTTTACATTACATAATAGTTTTACTTAAAAATGAAATATATATCCTGTCATCATTGTGTTACTTCGTGTTATTTGTTTTCAGTAATTGACGTAAATTCTTTTGTGCCGAATAAACTAAATATCTCGAATCTAAATCTTTCAAAAATAATTCACAAAAATGTATTAATCATTAGTCAATTAATACTCGAATTTTTATATTGAAGTTGGAAAAATTGTTCTATTAAATAATAAGAAAAATTTCACATATAAACTAATGATATTTATTTTCTGTTAAATACGCTTTGGATGTGCTGCAAGCAATTGCATAATTTCATATGCTCAAAAGCATTTCATTATAAATTTATTATGGTACATATCAACAAATTATTAAACTTAAATTATGCTCTTCTATTTATTTCTTTAAATATAGCAAACAATCATTTCTCCATTGAAGATACTGGTACTAATTAGTTAATCTTTTGAATTTAAGTTTACAAAAATGTGGTAGCAGATTTGTGTTTGATTGAAAATTTTTTCTATTAGTTCTCCAATATATTCGATGGATATATTGAATAATCAGAATTTGTTATAGATTTTAATACTATTAATATAAATCAATGTGTTGTTCCGAGAATCTAAATTCTAACAATGATTTTTTTTAGAAATGAGATACGTTGACTCTTTTTATTTATATGGAATTTAATAAAGCATACGATGAACTGATTTTTATCTTATGGTATTCGCCACCCTTATAAACAATGTAAGCGTAGACCAAAAAGAATCATAATTGCTAAATTTCCCTCAGGAGTGAGCTAGATTTAGTGGAAAAGCATAAGTAATTAAAGAAAAACCTATTCACCTTATTTTAACATAGTGTACCAAGTCAAAATGTTTGATGTTTTTCCATTGATAGACCAACATAATCTTGATGGTAACCATCAATAATTCTATCACGTACAATAATGTTTTTGATGGTACCAACATAAGTAATCATCACCCCAATGTAGGAATTCGGACTTATTTGTTATGGTCTAACATAAGAATAGCAACTTGTTTTGATGGTTTATTCAAGTTGAACCATCCATCATAGTTCATTTCCCTCATAGTTTCTTAGAAATCATATATTGGAACAATCCTGAACCACCATCACCCCAATGTAGAAATTCGGACTGATTTTTAATGGGGCAACATTAAAAAAATTGATTTGATGATGTTTGTTTAGATGGTAGGGGAGTGTCGGGAAACTTTGTGAAGCCTGTCAATTTCATAGGTATAGAATAATTTTTCAAGTCAATGGGCCATCGGACATTAATTGTTATATTAAAAAAAGATTATTTTCAAAGTTTCAAGTATTTATGCAGCTCGTAACATGGTAAACAATAGTTTTGAAAATATGTTGAATACAGTAGTCGAATTCTTTAAATTTCTATTTTTTTAAGTTAAACTATTCTTCTTTTGATTTATTCTTTTTGCATTATTTAATTAGATGATAAAACAATAGAAGCATACAAAAATATTGATTATTACTCAATATTATACAGAAATATAAGTAATACTCCTTAAGTGGGCGGGGCTACCCGACTCTCCCCTATATTCCTGCTGAACCAACAAGAATTCCCATTAAACCATGATGGAAATGTGTAGTTGGAACCATCAGGGATCATTATGGATTGTTGGTTCATGAAAATCCAACTTCTCTTGATGGTTAACCATCATAGTACTGCAGTAGCATTTTCCATCATGGAATGATAGAAGTTTGTTGGCATATCAAAAACCATGAGTGCATAATGGAGAATGTTCGATGACGCTGACCATCATGAATCGCACTTAAACCAACATAAACCATCAAAATGTTTATGGGACCATCAAGAATTTTGACTTCGGTATTAATGCTTAATTAATAGAGGTTTTTTTTTTTTACTACTAGAAAATTAGAATCTGGACATCAATAGCACATAACAATTTTTGAAGTAAAGAATTACGTTAACTAGTATGATTGCATGTTCTTTTCAATATGATTTTATGGCAATATAATGAGACTCAACATTTAGTACTATTATGTTGGTGTTTCATATCCCCAAGATCTGCAGGGCTTAATCAGGTCCATGATTTTGGGCACCCTAAAATAGTCCTAAGACATCACGGGATTATCCGTCATATATTGCCTAAAAGGCAAAGGCAAGCAAGGATGTGGTCAAGGGACGTTTGTTTATTATAGCACATGGTGCAGATATCAAAGCACCTGGAACCACTTGAATATCCTATAGATCTTAAGTGACCACTGCAAAAGCGAGTGAGGGTGGTCTGATCTAGTCGGCTGCATACAAGTGTATTAGGGCCTTCAGGCTTATCACTCCTATACCAGTGGTGTGCTAGTGGAATTAGCCAAAAGTCTTTAAGTCTAATCTTAGCCATGGAAAAAAGTATCATAAAAGTGAGAGGCACATAAGATGTCAAGGCCTTCTCAACACCGGTCTCGGCCAGATTGTCAGCAAACTTATTACCCATAATATCGACATGGTAGAGAATCCATTGTAAGTGTATCTGATGAATCAGAGAAAGGCGCTTTAATTTATTTAGTATACTTCCTCCCATGCCAACTACAATGTAGTAGACATTATGAACTACATTGCAGCAATATTCCGTGGTTTTCGTGATCATTAAAAGCTGTAAAAACTTAAATTTAATCATTTATGTAAAATATATAAGCTGTACACAAGAACCAGCAATTATATAAAATGAATTATTTAAATAAAATTATGCAAAAAAGTAGTTACATACCATAATATTGAATCATTCAATTGTAATAAAAATATATAAATAGTAAATGCATGAAAGTATAATATGAAAGTAGTATTAATAAACTTTGCCTAATGTAAAGAATGTTTAAATATGACTTATAAAACTTGAACAATCTTGTGTCTTAATTTCGTATTAACTTCTTTCTTCAAAGTAACTGAGAAAATTTTCTTCCTTTCACAAAATTCAAATAGAGCCGAAAATACATTTCAAAGTTCCATATGATGTTTTTAAATATTATTTTATTCGCTTAAGAAATGATTGATTTAAATCTCCGAAATGGGAGAAACTTTTAAAGAGCAACCTTTTATCTCGCATTTTAAGAAGCCTAAAAATAACTTCGTTTGGAAATAGCGCTTTCTCGTGATTTTCATACTGCAGACTTTAAAATCTATTTTACTCAACTTTTGGTATTCGTGCATAAAGATACAAACACGAACAACCGTTGAAAGAAGTATCTTATGTATACAGCTGCAAAATGTAGTGATTGGGAAAAAATTGGATGAGTAGAACATTTCTGAGTTGGAAGCTTAACGTACATATTTATACCTTTCTTCAGTATTGAACACATGCACGCATTTCCCCGTAATGTAGAAAAAAGCAAATCAAAAAACCGTAAAAATTTCCATGAATATTTTGATTCTCATCTTTTTTTTCTTCACTCCGTTCAATATATTTTCCTGACCGCTGCAAATTTTCCCACTTCATACAAGAAAAGAGATTTCAGCTGCGTTCAAATTTACAACAGGAACTGCTACGATAGCATCTTTTCTTACCTTTATTTCTCTTTTCAAAATGAAGTTAGATTTGATTTTTTACTCTCGAAAAATCTTTGCTTCTGAAACTTTAATGAACTTGAATTGTTTCTCATCCAAACGGTTGTTATGCATAAAGTCAATAGTAATGTTTAGCTTATAGTATTCAAGAGATATGCAAATACGAGTATGCTTATGTTAAATATTACAGTACTCCAAGCAAACTTTTTGAATATCTTCAAAAAATATCTCCGATTTTTCAAAAGTGCATTGATTTTTAAAAGTTTTCTGAGGGTAAATATTTCAGAGAAAAAAAGTGGCATTTTCGAGTCTTCTTTTTTTTATTGACAGAATGAGAATTGCTTACCTTACAAAAAACGCAACATTTCTATGCTTTTTCAGTCTTCGCTTTTCTTAACCAATCAGTCGAACATAGCCTCCAATTATATGTCTCAGAAAAAGCAAAAAAGGTTTAGCATTACTTTTTCAAAGAAAAACATTTTCTGTCAAATATTTGGAAGATTAAAGATTACTTTTCAAGATTTTGAATTATGTGATCGTTTCTTCTTTTCATTTTTATGGGGAACTACAGTTTTTCTTTTATTACTTTCATTACATTTTTATAATATTTCTTCTTTTATCTTAGTTTTCTGAAATCATTTTAATGTTTTGTGGAGAACTTTTGAAAGTTTTCAGCAAATAATTATGTTTCAGTAAAATTTCGCTGTACGTGTGAAAATTAAATCTTATCATTGTTTTTAATTGTTTAATTGTGTTGTATATAAAATAAGAGAGAATAAAAATTTAATAAAAAAAATAATGAAGAATTTTCACTAAAAAAATAAAATTTAACGTAACCATTTTTTTTACTCTTTTAACATGAATTAATGTAACATATATTCATAAATATATGCCATATTAAATGGATTTCTTTTAATATTCAATCCTCTTTTAGAAAACAACTAAAAGTATTGCTTCTTCCAAAGAAGTTACTAACCTTTTTTTAGCAGAAACTCTCTTCCTTACACCGGACCAGTTCCATTCGTAACACTTTTGGTCAAGTTTATTGGTTTAAAAAAGTCTAGTCAAGGTGCTTTTGCACTAGATTATGTGACTGGACATAGTCTGCTAGTAACTCTGTATCTGTTAAAAAGTAAATCTCTTAAATAGTTAATAAAATCTTCATTCCTTTGAATTCTATTCAATATGATGTTACGTTACACGCCATGTAATGAACTATATTTAATAATTCCTTACTCTAATTTTATGCTCATAAACCATTTGTTAGAATCCTATTATAATCGATGTTTATTGCAGTGTATTTTCACAATAGCCCTTTCAGTCAAATAATATTGACAATTGGGTAAAGCATGATAATGGCCAATTATATTTTAGAGTGTAATGAATATGACTATATAAAGCCTAGATTATTATAATCTTATTTCGCAGACTGGCAAAGTTCAATATGGTGATTTCATTACAATTCAACTGCTTCTCTTATTATTAAATATATTACTGTAGTTGACTGCAATGCTTTCAGTATTCAGTAGAATGTTATAAGAGATCTTAAATATTTTTCATGCTATTCCAGACACAAATCTAACTAAACAATTGCATGCCGGTATAAACTGGTTGGTAGGACGTTGGGATCTCGTTCTTGAGAACGTGAGTTCGAGTCATATCGGCCGAAGAATCGCCGTTATTAAATGGGGTCTGGTGCACGTTAAATCTGTTGGAGTCGCAAAGTCCTCCAAGTTTCCATAACAAATCATTACCTCTGGGGGTACTGAATTAGAAAGTGATCATTCTCTGTTTTAGGTCAAATTACGATATGTGGATGGAGGAAGGGGGTATGATTGAGTCCCTTCTGTAAAACGGGCATTGACGTGTGTGTGGCTGAAGTCGTATCCTTGACCATAGATGGCGCCATTGAAAAACAAGAAACGCACACTCTGCCTTCAAGTTTCGTTAGATTTCCCAAGAGGGCTTGCTGTTATTGGCATAACTAAAAATAACAACGAAAACAAAGAAACGCTAAAATTTAAAAATATGATAAAGATCTCCTCGATAGTGTCTGATCGAAATACATGATATTTTTCATAAAATTTTAAAGCTAGTATCCTATTGATTTTAGTTTCATTACATTCGAAAATACAATGGAAACTTTACCTAACTAACCCTTTACCCTTAAACTCTACCTGGACATCAAGATTAAGAACCCCCCCCCTTTTGATTTAGAAAATTCAATGGTGGCTCACATCGGATAAAAAAACTGACTTCAGTTATTAATTTTTGACCCAAAGCATACATTTTAAAAATGATTTCCAGCTTTTTCCAAATAATTTCAGCATTGAGCTCTTTTAATAGAAGAGAACTGGTCTTTAAAACGCTATGACGGAATTAAATTATTTCATAAATAAAAAACTAAAATCTGAATTGTATAAGCACAGTTACACATCCCAAATGCATAGCACCTCAGGAATTTAATTTCTGAAGCAACGCAACAACCTACATATCATTCCTGAAATCGTACTTCATATAGAGAGAATATTGAGTTTTGTTTCAAAGTTACAAATAACACGTATTGTTGTGAGCATGCGATGGTTGTAATACCTTATCACGATATAGAAATATATCCCCAATGTTATAATCTCAAGAACAAATTGCTTTTGTACGAAAATATCCAAATAGAATGCAATTTATATGAATCCTTTTAGAGGAAAAGGGAGGATCTTTCACACGTTCCATTCAAATCTTTCCCTTGAGGCAGAATATTAATATCTTTCCACATCATTTAACTAAAGAATCGCTAAGTTGTGAAATTCAGAACATAATTCTCCTAAGTGTGCTTGACCAAAAATTTATACGAATAGTCTTTTCGAGAGTACAATAGTTTTCTGAAATTATCTTTGCTGATTTTATCTGTATTTGAATGCATAAAATATTTCTGCGTAAGCAATTACTTTTCCCGAAATGGGAAGATTCGGATGCGTGTTGAAGCGAGAACTCTAATAAACAACCTGTTTAATCGTCAGGACCACCCTTCATTCTTTGAATCCCGATTTGAAACAGTATTAATTGTGTGTATGTCAGAAAGTATTACCGATAGTTTTGGAAATTGTTTGATTTTTGATATTTAGTCATTTGGAGTATACAAACAAATGTTAGATAATACTGGGGAACAAAAGTATCGCTGCATTTTTGCTAAAAGTACTTGGTTTAATTTGGGTGTAGGGCTTTCGAATCTAAAGTTCTTTTTGTTCGGAGAGCTACAGATATTTTATTTTTGAAAATTATATTTTTAGTTTAGTTTAGTCTCGCTCTGAATGTACAAATTCACAAAAAAACGTAAAGGTTTATTTGCAAACATATACATTTGTCTACTAATGTGAAAATAACACTTAAGAGTAAAAGTATATGATCTTAACATATCGAATCACAAATTGAAATGTACAATGGTCTTCTAATTCCACTACCCACGCAGCAAAGAAGTGGGGACACTTAGTATTCACTCAGTATTGCATAAGAATTGCTGTGTGTAGAGAAAAACCAATTGAGATTTAAAATCAGCGACACGAAAATTTCAAAGTTTAAAAATTCCATGCAATAAAAACAGAATAAAAATTTGATCCCCAGTGTAATTTTAAAAAATTTATTTCACAAATTTGGTTCTGTTATTGCATATGCATTTAAACGTGCTTCAAACTATTTTTAATATTCGTAAATAATAAGAAATCGAATTTATAATAAAATAGTAAACATAAATAAATAAAGTAAATAGAAAATAATAAATATCAAACGATAATAAATTATGAATATAAAAATAATAAATGAAATAGATAAGAACAACTCTAATTAAAAATACTATTTTGTATACAAACAAAATCTTATTATAATCTGATTAATACAAAATATTTATTCTCGTAAGAATGATATCGGATATTCGTAACTCATAGGATATAACTTGTGAATGTATTTGTAATATTTAATCATTTTGAATATTTCAAATGATTATTTTTAATTATTATATTTGTGTTGGTAATTTAGTAATAATTTAAATTAAACTAAACTTTAAATTAAATTTATTTTTGCATAAGCCTGTCGTGGGTCATGGTGGTCTAGGCTCTGGACTAATGGCTTGATTATGGCATTGCAGTCAGCACTGTGCACATTTCCGTCTGCACTTCTCAGACAAGCTGATATGCATCGATTTAAAACTAGGTGGACTACAAGTCACCACAGAGAATCGAACCCCAATCCACAATTATTAAAGTTTAGTGCCTCTAACCACTGAGGCAATGTGGTTCGACTTAGTTTTAAATATTATTTTTAAATATTATTTTTAAAGTATTCATAACGTATCAATATTTTTAACGAATAATTGATATTATTTTAAATTAAAAAAAAAGAACATGTTTCGGTTAAAATATAATGAATTGGGTATGAATTCAATAAAAACTAATTATCATTTGCCATATTAGAAATTGCATCTGGAATACAAGACCTCAAAAACAATTTTATGCCAACATCATTTTTATTTTCGGAATTATTCCATTACATTTAATCCATCAGCACCCACTTTGTTAAATGAATTCAAATGCAAAATAAACTCAACTCAACTCACTAGAAATGAACTGAATGAAATAATATATTCAAGTAAAATGAATTGTAAACCTATAAGCTATGAATGAATAGATCATTTAATCCATTAGCTCAAAATTTGTTTACCGAATTCAAATGAAAAATTAACTCAATTCAACTCACTAGAACTGAACTGAATGAAATATATTCAAGTAAAACGAATTTAAAATCTATTATACACCTAAAAGCTATGAATGAATGGAACATTTAATTCATTAAATTTCACTTTGTAAAATGAATTCAAATGAAGAATTAATTCAACTCACTAGAACTGAACTGAATGAAACTAATTTAAAATTCATTATAAACCTATAAGCTATAAATGAATGGAACATTTAATCCATCAGCTCCCACTTTATTTACTGAATTCAATAAAGAACTAATTCAGCTCAACTCACTAAAACTGAACTGAATGAAATAATATATTGAAGTAAAACGAATTGAAAACCTATTATAAACCTATAAGTTATGAATGAATGGAGCATTTAATCCATCAGCACAAAATTTATTTACTGAATTCAAATGAAGAATTAACTCAACTCAACTCACTAGAACTGAACTGAATATAGTCAGATAAAATGAATTAAAAATCCATTATAAACCTATGAATGAATGGAAAATCTACTATAAACCTATAAGATACCATATATGTTTTATATGAAAAAGGAGAAATGTCTCTATTATTTTGCTATTTTATTTAAAATATCAATGTGTATCAAAATCTAAGGAAAAATTATATTAAACATAACTGTTTCCTACAACAAATTACATTAAGAAAAACCATTTTCTTCTTGACATTTCAAGAACCTTGAAAAAACATTGGTTCAATTTTTATCCCTACTACATTACTTTGAATGATAATACACTTTTAAAATTTGTTTCTGTCTTAATAATGCTTTTAATTAAACAAAGTTCAAGTTAACTATGAGTCATGTATTCGAAATAAAAATAAATATTTTGCATGATAATAAGTCTCAACTTGTCCCCGCATGAAAATTGAAGCTAACAAAATATAAAAAGTGTCTAACATAGTATCTTGGTATATTAAATTAAGAAAGCTATATTTTCATTTGAACACTCGATTCCAACAATTTATCACGATGCACAAAAAATAAAGCCTACATTTTACACTTAATATGTATTCTAACAATGCATTTTGAGACTTGAAAAGAAATTTGAACGCTTGATTCACGTTGCCAGTCATAAAATTGCAATTACTTATGTAAAATTCAATGAAAAAAAGGCTTATTTTACACAATTTAAACAGTAAAATGAACGTTGGGAATAAATGTATCAAAATTAAAAAATAAATCATAATATTCCCCAAGCAGTCACAAATTATTTTTAATTTATTTTCCTTTACTTGTTCTTGTAACAAATATATTTAAAAACTGACATTTGTCACTTCTAAAAAGAATGTTTAGAAGAATAAATTAACTCTTTTAAGAAAAAGTATTTTTCAAGTAACCTTTAAATTACATACTTTCATTATATCCGCAATTCAAAAATTAAGAACAATATCGAATTCCACACAATAAAGTACTTATAAAAAAATAGAATTCAATTCCCTATACTCGACTAATTGAATTTGGTCGACTTAGCAACAAACTAATTGTTGTATTGACGATTTTTTAATTAAAACCTGATGAAAAACAAAAATTAGAAAAACTATTACAAGCTTATTCAATTACTATATGCTGAAAAGAGTACATACAGTAAATATTGAGCAGTTAACAGCGCAACTAAAATTCATTTTCTATGATCATGTAAATGAAATAATTACGGGAAGTTTTGTAAAAAGATTCAAGAACGCATGCAAAAAATTTAATTTACTGTTTCGACCATACTTTTTATTTCACTTTGTTTATTTCTTGACTAATTGAACGTTAAAATCCATCAAAGTTTAAAAAAAAATCATTTTGTCGACTCTGTAAATGTTTTTATCGATCTTAACAACAAAATTTGTTACTTTTTTTAAAGTGGTGTGTTCCTAAAAACCAAGAATATTCCACTTCGTGTAAAATAGTTAGACCCATTTATGGTAGCACAAGTATTTAGTCAACAAAGTTATTAAGTACGAGTTTATGATGCATGTATACAAACATTTTTGAAATATTTTATAATGAAACGTAATGCAGAAAGAAAATAAGGACGAATAAGGTTTAACGGAACTAAAATCGATAGAAATTATAAAATTATTTGATACAGAGACTTTTAACTAAAATAAAAATATTCTAATTAAACAAAAACATACAAAAACATGCAAAAACTGAAGATTGTGTAAATTTAAGTTCCGATAAAGCTTCCGAAAAACCATTTAAAGATTTTCTGGTGACATTTGAAACACGAGGGATATTTTAATACAATTTTATAAGATTTATCAATAGAAGTTCCTTTCAGTTATCATATTTAATTTAAACACAGTTTTAAAAAATGATTAATTAACAGTTAAAACTCTATCATATTGAACTTTTCTCCTTATTATAAATGTTGATGATGAATAGCTGCAAATATTTAACTTTCTTTGAAAAATGTTTTACCTTACTGAGTTCTATATAATAGAATTTAAACGAAACAAAGTACGCATAAAAAACATAATCAGAATATCATAATGTGCACTACTGTTAAATGCATAACCTATGAAACTATTTTATACAGAGAGAAATCCGAAACACCAGTAAGTTACTACATACAAATGCCTATATATAAGATTACATTTGCAGATTACATTTTTTTAAATTACATCACCACTATAATTTGATAATTGACTGTTTAAATATTTTTGTGTAATGAAAATTGAAATAAATTTTGATAAAATGAAGAATGTAATTAAGCATAAATTTTGCTTCCACTTATAAGTGAATATAAAATCCTCCTATAAAACCTAAGAAAATTAGCTTTATAGCTATATTAACAGAACAGGCAAGGCTACTCTATATGGCGAAGCTGTATATATATATATATATATATATATATATATATATATATATATATATATATATATATATATATATATATATATATATATATATATATATATATATATATTTATTTTAACATAAAATAATGATAGAAATACTGTTAGAAGAATAAAGTAAAAGTAATATAAATACAGATAATACTATATTATAAATATTAGAAGAATAAGTAAATTTTATTTAAATTGATCTTATGGAACATTATGACTACTGAGTTAATAAATATTAATACTATACGATATACATTTAAAATAATTCTTCTCTATTTTTATTTATATAAAGAGAGAAATAATCATGGATATTATCTCGACTTTCTTTCATATAAGAAGAATTGCATCAGCAGGCTAAATGACTTAATATAATGAATTCTGCAGGTTGGACAAAGAAAATTACCTAATGTAAAGATTTAATCAGAATGTTACTGAAATTGAGTCTACCCTATACAAAAATAAAATTGTTTAGTCCTTTAGAGACAAGTGTGAGTTTAGGTTTTAAACAATCTTTTAATTATTTGTAAAACTTTATTATTATTTCAAAGTAGTATTTAAATTTTGTAGTTAGATATTAATTTTAAATATTAAGTTTTGTTTGAGGAGATTAGTAAAAAAATAATATTTCTTAGCAATTATTAAGAAAAATTGTACAGTTTCCGAACATCAACTGAAGTATTATTAGTATATATTTGAGTAATAATTTTGATTGAATAAGTAAAAAAAAAATATTTCGTTTTATTTCTTAAGGAATAACGTGATTTCCCTAACCTTGATTTCATAAAAAATATTGTAAGTAACTATATGTGTAGATAAAAATTAAGTAAATTTGAATTGATAAATAAGTAAAAAGATAATATTCTTTAGCAATATCTCAGAAATATTATTAGTTTATAATCTTCAATTTATTAAAAACTGTGTTAGCGTTTATATTAATATAAAAAAATTTCAGTATACTTTCATGGATGATTGGTAAAAATTATTTCTCAGAAATTATTAAAAAATATTTTCTTTTTTCTAATAATAAATTCACTTTAAATTCAATTCAAAATAAATGAATTCAATTCAAATTAATAATAAAATTCAATGTAAACATTGTAATTTACAAAACTATTAATTTCTATCTTATTTAACCGGTTCAAGTTAATCAGAAAAAGGTTGTATTGTTTCAGCTAACAATAAAGAATAAAAGCTTAATATTGAATGTGTGGGGGCGGAGTTATCGACCATGCCAACCGTCATCTATCAAAAGGTACCTCTTGAAAGATTCAAGTTAGCATGTCTTATATACCAGTGAATTGATGTTTATACTTCGTAGTGGTAGTTACGCCACAATATTCCCCCACCATAATTTTATCAGGAATAAATTCGATGAACAGATACCACTAGTTGCTGTACTTGTGACAAACCGGGAGAGAGATTCACCGGGTTGTGTTATGAGTGCTGAATGTGAGAGATGTATTAACTTCACAGTAGTAGTCGCTCCTGTGTTGCCATTAGCAGTCGAGTGTATGTAGGCGCAGAAGTTATTGTGTTTAATAGAGACGAGACTGAGTAGCAACAGCATGTGGAGGTGGATTACACAATCACAAATAGCAAGCCAACTGTTTTAATGTGAACTATCCATCGAAGTAGGCGTTACCAGATCGAAGTGGGTGTTACTGCGTGATCAAATCACGTCCGGAGTTCACCAATGTGGGGTCTGAGTTATCGACCATGCCAACCGTCATCTATCAAAAGGTACCTCTTGAGAGATTCAAGTTAGCATGTTTTATATACCAGTGAATTGATGTTTATACTTCGTAGTGGTAGTTACGCCACAATATTCCGCCACCATAATTTTATCAGGAATAAATTCGATGAACAGATACCACTAGTTGCTGTACTTGTGACAAACCGGGAGAGAGATTCACCGGGTTGTGTTATGAGTGCTGAATGTGAGAGATGTATTAACTTCACAGTAGTAGTCGCTCCTGTGTTGCCATTAGCAGTCGAGTGTATGTAGGCGCAGAAGTTATTGTGTTTAATAGAGACGAGACTGAGTAGCAACAGCATGTGGAGGTGGATTACACAATCACAAATAGCAAGCCAACTGTTTTAATGTGAACTATCCATCGAAGTAGGCGTTACCAGATCGAAGTGGGTGTTACTGCGTGATCAAATCACGTCCGGAGTTCACCAATGTGGGGTCTGAGTTATCGACCATGCCAACCGTCATCTATCAAAAGGTACCTCTTGAGAGATTCAAGTTAGCATGTTTTATATACCAGTGAATTGATGTTTATACTTCGTAGTGGTAGTTACGCCACAATATTCCGCCACCATAATTTTATCAGGAATAAATTCGATGAACAGATACCACTAGTTGCTGTACTTGTGGCAAACCGGGAGAGAGATTCACCGGGTTGTGTTATGAGTGCTGAATGTGAGAGATGTATTAACTTCACAGTAGTAGTCGCTCCTGTGTTGCCATTAGCAGTCGAGTGTATGTAGGCGCAGAAGTTATTGTGTTTAATAGAGACGAGACTGAGTAGCAATAGCATGTGGAGGTGGATTATACAATCACAAATAGCAAGCCAACTGTTTTAATGTGGACTATCCATCGAAGTAGGCGTTACCAGATCGAAGTGGGCGTTACTGCGTGATCAAATCACGTCCGGAGGTCACCAATGTGGGGGCGGAGTTATCGACCATGCCAACCGTCATCTATCAAAAGATACCTCTTGAGAGATTCAAGTTAGCATGCCTTATATACCAGTGAATTGATGTTTATACTTCGTAGTGGTAGTTACGCCACAAATGCATTAAAAGAAAAAAAGTGAATAATTTTATCAAGACTTACACTGACAATTTTACTGACTTACCTAAAAGATTAAATAATTAGTTTAGGTAAATAATATATTTTTGTTTGTTTTTGATTCACTTTAGGATTTTGAATATTTGAGTAAGTTAGAAAATGGTAAATATGGATATGTTACAAAAATAAACAAGATGTTATTAAAAATAGGAGAACAAACGATTAATAATGACAAAATATTTAATTAACCATAAACAACAAGATTGCTGGAAAATAGGGTTATATATCTCTAACATGGAAAGCGGTGCATCGTATTGAATTATTCACATTTTGGGGTCTTATTTCGCGGCCAAAAGAGGCTCTTTGTTATGATCATTTTCGATTGTTTCATTGCCAAAAACTTTTTTTAATTCATAAAATTCTGAAGAAGTTATATTTATCCACTCTCCTCTTCGAAAATGCATTTAATAAAACAAATTATTTAGTAATGTAAAGTAAAACTAAAATAAGATTTTTTCTCAAGAAATGTTAATTTTTGTAGTTACGTAACTTAAAACCTATTTCCAACGATCTTCATTTGTTTTAGCTAAACTAAAGAAAAATATATTGAAAAATTCGATTTTATGAAAATCTTGGTTTAAAACTCTTGAAGCAATAATGCAACGCCCTTAACTGTATTGCAAATTTTTATAAAGATTGCACTAAAAATTATTTTCTAAAAATATCATTAAACATGTTAACTCAAAACTATATTATATTCAAATTGGACCATAATATCTATATTTTCAAAATTTCTATGAACTTAATTACATGCCAAATTGAACAATAGTATTGTGTAAAGAGTTTCACGAGGAACTATAATGTTGTAGTGTATCTACCACTACAAATTCCAATTCACCAGTATATAAGACATATTAACTCGATTCTGTGGTGGATGCCTTTTCCTAGATGAAGGTTTAGATGGTTCATAACTCCTCTTCTCCAATTGGTGACCCAGATGTGACGCGAATACGCCTAAAGTTACAGAAACTACCACTTCGATTTAACACGCCTACCTCGATGGATGGTCCACATTTAACAGTCGATTTGCTACTTATGACTGCGACATAATCCACCTCCTCACACTGTTGCTTCTCAGTCTCGATCACACACAAAGTGCAACGACCGTGAATTTAATACAGCTCTCACGATCAGCACTCAAAAAGAACGATGATCTTAGTACAGCTCTTCCGGCTTCTTACAAAACATCAATGAATCAACTAGTGGTATCCGTTAATTGAATTCTATCACATATATAATTTTGGTGGGGGAGTACTGTAGTATATCTACAACTACAAATTCCAATTCACTAGTAATATAAGACATGTTAACTCGATTCTATGGTGGGGTACCTTTTCAAAGATAAAGGTTGATATGGTTTATAACTCCTCTCCCCACAATGTGATTTAATTTAGGACCATACTAAGGAGGTGGTAGCATTGTAAACTGAAGTTTCTCAAAATTGAGCAATAATGTGTCAAAATAGCTTTGAAACAAATATAATTCAATTTGAAAACCCCATGCTTTCATTATTGACTACAGTGGCATGCTCATAATTCAAATAGCTCTGCTGTCCACATTGGCAAGTAAACATTGCGGGAAGGTAAGAAAGTGTTGATTTCCAGTATGAAGATATTCTTTATTCGTGAAATAAGTTTGAAATGAAAGTAATTGTGGTAACCTTTTAACTAATTGTCTTTTGTTCTTATCTTTATTTAATGATCTTTTCGAATATTTGACTAATAAAGTTTGAACTTAGTTGCATTTGAGGATAATGTGCCACTTTGTCATGGTGTTTCATTTTTGAGACTATTCACTATAGCCAAGAGTTCATTGGTTTTCAAATTTTACTATATTAGTTTCAGAGCTATTTCGTCATATTTTTGCAGTCAGAAAATCTGAACAATTTATGGGGTGCAACAAGTGCCGAAATTTTTAATAGTGTATGATAATGATGATGCTTAGATTTGTATGAGTA
The DNA here is from genome assembly GCA_949128135.1 of Parasteatoda lunata. Taxonomy (NCBI): domain Eukaryota; kingdom Metazoa; phylum Arthropoda; class Arachnida; order Araneae; family Theridiidae; genus Parasteatoda; species Parasteatoda lunata. Next base: position 12,916,556 of record OX421981.1, on the reverse strand, counting down.
TGATGCTTAGGCTGAACCTTAAATTTTAAAGCTTAATTTTAATTTTAAATAAAATAATTTTTTATTTCTAATTTTATTTAAGATATAAAAAAAAAAGAAAATGAAATAGTTTCTCGCTATTTCATTTAAGGACATGGGTGAAAGCCCTTATATAGCAAGACGGAAAAGAGAAAAAACTGGTACGTAAGACATTTCATTCCGGCATTTTTTTCGAAAAAAATAAAATATCTGTAACTATCAAGATTTCTTTTAAAATTTTAGCATATATATAAAACTGCTACTTTTCGAAGATTAAGTAGATATTGTTGAAAAATTTAAAAAAAGAATAAGTAAACTCCTCCTCAAAAATAGCTATAACTGAAAAGGTTTCACTTTCCTATTTTCCGTCTCGCTTTCACCCCTGTTTAAGGATTTATTATATTGTAAAAGAAAACAAAGTTCTTTTTAATATAAAAACCCTTTTTTAAACAGAATTATTTTTATACTCGCTCCATACATTGGTATCCTATATTTAATATACACTCTCCAAAATTTCAAACAGTGCATGATAAATTAGTTCTTAGTCTGAAAAAAAATTAAACAGTTTATGTCAATTTCATTATATTATAAAAGAAAACAAAGTTCGATATGAAATAAAGCCTGTTAACTTCATTTATATAGTTCTATACACTATATTTTATACACACGCTCAAAAGTTTTTAACTGTTTATAATCAATAAATATTTATTCAGAAAAAACTTTAAATATAAATAAAATGTTATTTCTGTATATGTTTATGCATTCAAGCAGCTGTATTGCCTTTTGCTCAACATTTTCCAATTTCTGCTTTTATTTAGATAATAAATGGAAAAATTCAAGGAAATGGAACCATTTTCTCGCTACTTCTTTTAATGATTTATCATATAGTATAAACGAAAACAGTATTCTAAATAAAGTAAAAGTAATTTATTTTATAGAGAATTATTTTTATACACGCGCTTCACTTATCTGTGTTATAATTTTACCTACATGCTCAAATTTTTGTTTTTTAAAATCCTCCCTATTTTTTTAAATAAAATATTTTTACCATATATGTTTACGAATCTATTCACGTGTGTGACCTTTAGCTCAACATTTTTCAATTTCTACTTTTATTTAGGTAATAAACGAAAAAATTTAAAGAAAATGAAACAGTTTTTCGCTACTTCATTTAAAGTTTTATCATATTGCAAAAGAAACAAAATAAAATAAACCCTCTTTTCAATATCCAAAGAGCATCAAATTTTACGACATACTGCTTTCTTTTAAAGACTTTTTTACTCAATCTCCAGAAATATGTTTTTTCTTAGATAAAGTTGAGACATATTTGAAGTTTTGGGTGGCTCAATGTCTTTCTCGAAAACCAAGAAATCAGCTTTTTACCATCTAGAATAAAATGTTTTCCCACTTTTCTTCTGGATAGATATAACCCAATTTCTTATTTTTATTCTGGGTCAATGGGAATACTTTACTAGACGTAGCCACATTCTTAAACTTATTGAACTTTCCAATGGTGTATATCATAACTTAAAGTAGATCTCTAGTTTTTTTAAAGTATAGTGGTTCGATAGTTTTTCTCAAAACCATCAGGACATGTAATGCATATAAATATTTTCAATCTCAAATGCATTAACTTGTGTTAAGGATTTAAAATTAATTTTATTTTTATAAAATGTTTTAAAAAAAAGGTAAAATAAATTTAATATAGGAATAAAGTTGAGATAAATAAATGGTATGCTATTATTTCCAATTATGAAAACACTGAAGTGTAAGAAGTATTTTTATTTCAACTTATTTTCAAGGTTTATTTTTGAGCAAATAATAAATATTCTTTCCCAGTAACCGAACATTGAACTGTAATTTGAAAATTAAAGGAAATAGAAGAGTATGGTTTTCTGCCTTCTTCATTAAGAACGAGTTTTTTTTTTAAATTTAAAAAATTAGTTACGAAGTTCATTAATAGATAGCGCCTTTAACTGAGAGAAACTTTGAAACAATGCTTTTTTCAGCATGTAAGACCAATGCAACGGCTTCCTATTAAAGACTTCTTACTTAATCTCTCTCATATATATATATATATATATATATATATATATATATATATATATATATATATATATATATATATATATATATATATATATATATATATTTATTTTTTTTTTCCGGATCTTTTTTAAAAAAATTCTATCCTTTTTTTTCTTTCCTCCCAGCTTTTGTTATTTTTATTTTTATATTATATTTTATTTATTAAATATTAATTTATATTAATTTATTAAATTATAAAAAAATATATATAAATAAATATTAAATATTTATTTATTAAATAATATTTTTATTAAATATATATATATAAATATATATATATAAATATATATATATAAATATATATATATAAATATATATGTTAGTTTAAGTTGGAAGTTATTAATGTTTTTCTCGAAATCCAAGAAATAAGCTTTTTTTCATTTTGAATTCTTGATTCTTGGCCGAAGAAAATTCTTATCAAATATAACATCATTCTAAAAATTTATTGAGCTTTCCAATGGTGTTTATCATAACGTAAAAGTAGATATCTAGTTTTAAAAGAATAGCGGTACTACAGTTTTTTTTTACCAAACCATCATGACGCTCAATGTATAAAATATTTTAACAAATATCTATTTAGATTACCTTGCTTGTGTAAAAGTATAGCAATAAATACTTTTTTGTACACGATAAATAATAATGGGTAAAATAAATTTCATACGAAAGGTTGGCACAGGTAAATTATAAACATTTATTTCTTTTCAAATAATAGTATAACGAATAAAAGAAAAAAGGTTTCAAAATTTATTTTCATTGTTTAATATTGAAACAATAAAATTCATACCTAGTGTTCAAAATAAATGATGGTTTAAAAATCAATTAAAAGCAAACAAGGAGTATATGATTTTGCTGCTTCATGAATACTAGTCATAAATACTAATAAATACTAATCAAATTTCTAAATTTGTTTCAAAGTTTATCAATTGAAAACGCAACTGAATGAGTAAAACCATAAAACAATGTTTTTTAGGCTATAAAACAATGTATACCAGAGCATTTGCTTTCTTTCAAAGACTTCTCACTCAGTCTTATTTAGTATTATTATTGATTTATTTTGTTTTGCTTCTAAGAAATAAAAGAGAACAGTTTTTGAACAGAACCTGTGATGAAAAATGAATCCTTTATGACGAAATCATGGAGTCTTAACCTCTTTGACCCCCTGAACAACAACTGGCTGTTGCGAGAATGTTTTTATTCTTTAAACACCATAGAGCACAATAGTATCTCGTTATTTAAGACTACGGTCGTAGTTGCAACTTGTCTTAACTTTTCAATAAACATTTTCTGCTGCGCCATCTTATTGAAGCCCGTATTAATTTTACTTATCAGAACTACTTAACGTTAACGATTCAAATTAATTAATTCATTGCGTGGTAAATCTAACCATCAAAGAAATGTACAAGGCACAAAAAAATGGACCACCCTAAATAACTTTTGATCTTCACGTTAGACTAATTTTAAATATCTCGAGAGGGTGACCTCAAATACGCTAATTAATAAGTGCGGACGATGTTTTCAACAACGAAATCTGACGCAAAAACATATTTTCTCTGAATAAGCATACTTTTTTTCGACGGATTCGAATTTCTGGCCCTCAAAATACATGGGGTAGCCACAATCTGGGAAATATGATCCTCTTAGTTTGGTCTGGAGAGCAGTCCAAAGTTAGGACCGCCTTAATATAAATTTTTATTTTCGCCTATTTCGACATATCTCGAGAATTTCTTGAATGAAATGAAACATTTTTGCACACAATTATAAAATTCCTTCGTCCAAAGATTATTCCATGAAAAATAAAACTTATTTAACTATTATTTTTTATTATTTTATTTAATACTGGTAAAAAGTGTTTTGAATTGTAAGGTATACAATTTTTTACGTCAATTTAAAGTATGCAATTTTACATAACAGAATACAAAATTTGAGATAAATCAGCCGAATAGTTCCTAAAAAATTAAATTTCAAAAAAGCCAAATACTTAAAATTCGATTTCTCAGGAACAATTTGGCAGATTCGATTTATCGAATATCGAATTCGAGATATCGAATTTTGAAGATGTCATATTTTTAAAATTCAATTTCACAGGAACTATTCAACTGATTTCGCTCAAATTTCATATTTTGTTATTTAAAATAACACTTTTTAAAATAATATAAAATATTGAATACCTTACTATACAATTTGTTTGACTATTAATAAATAAAATAATAAATATTTATATTTACATTTTGCATGGAATTATTTTAGGATAAACTATTTTAATAGTTTTGTGTAAAAAATTTTGATTTCCTTAAAAGTTCTCGAAATGGTAAAATACGTAAAAAGTAAAATTAATACAAAGCTTTGGACAACTGTCCTGACCTAACTAACGGGATCATATCCCAGATTTTGTTACCTCGTATATTTTAGAGTAAAAAATCCGAATCCATCGGAAAAAAATATGCTTATTCGGAGAAAGTGCACTTTGTACAATATATTGTAATTTAAAATATTGTCTGCACTATTTAATTAGCATATTTGAAGTCATCCTCACGAACAACTAAGATTGGAGTCCAAGAACGTGAAGAACTGATCATCAGATCAAAAGTTAATTACCGTGGTCCGTTTATTTTTTTGCTCACAGTACACTATTTTTTGCATAAAGTGACGATAATACAAAATACATTTTAATCAAAATTCTTTATAAATAAGTTTTTCTGTGAAACCAGGCTATTTTATTTATTTTTATATAACTTGCGAATGTTAATCTTGAAACTTAAGATTTTGTTTGAGAATTTATCCTTTTCGCTTAGAATAACGTAAGAAAATTTCTTTAGTTTTACTCTTTACTTTTTCATACAAAAATAAAATCTCGAGAAACACATAATTTGTATTCTGAAAAGTCATTTTCACCGTGAAATTTGCTTCTTTTTTAACTTACCCAATCTTTTTGGGTAAAAAGCAAACTGAAATCAACGGAGCACGTCATGAAATAAAGACTGTATATTTACGGAAGTCTCAACGAAATCCAAAAAGAATTTATGCACTTCATTTTAAAAGCAATCTTTAAACACTCATGAATTGTTTAAATAAGTTTGTATAGTTGGTGTACTTGTTATTTCTGTCGAAAAAATCAATCACGTGAAACGCATGTAATGTAAGTAATTTTGGAAATAATGGTACTACGGAAGTGTTATTTTGAAAATGTATGCATAGTGAAAAGTATGAATGGAATAAAATCTCCATTGACGAAACTATTAAAGTTAGAAATTAGTTTAGAAAATACGTCATTTTGTTTTTGAGCTATCTGGTAGGCTTAAAATGTATTTGTATTTGAACTCTGTTAAAAGCAAAAAATAATATTGTTTACAATTTAACAACATTTACCACGTAGTTCATCATTAAAAGAATTATTAGAAAAACATTTTCGGTATTACCTATATTCCATAATAACTATCCTTAACGATAATTTTATTTTTACACAATATTCCAATGACTACAATAACTATATTATTATAATATATATATATATATATATATATAGTATAATAAATAAATAAATACAAAAAAACACGAAGAAAATTAAGAAAAATAATAAGTTCATTGATATATTTTACTTTGGCTATATTAATACAATATTAGAAAGAACTCTTTCTTGCAGATATAATCGGATGGGCTGATGAAAAGATTATATCTTTTTTTCCGGATTTTTTAAAAAAAAATTTAATTTTAAAAATTTAAAAAAATTTAAGATTTTAAAAATAATTATTTTTATTAATTTTCTTTTTTCCCCTTTTTTCATTAGTCGGTAATTTTTCTTTGTTTTATCTTCATTTTGAATTATATATATATATATATATACTCTGAAGTATTACAATAACTCTAAACGGTTTGGCACGATAGTATTGCATGTTTGTGGAAAAGCAAAAATAGGGCACATTGCAAGTTTATGCTTATGAAGATCATTCGCACATTTCATTTTTAGTATCTTACATTAGACGATCTTTTTGGGTAAAAAGCAAACTAAAATCAACGAAGCTTGCAATGAATCATTAAATAAAGACTTCCACTGCACAATTTTACGAGAGACTCACAGAAATCAAAAAATATTTTATGGCATATTCCGGTTCTTTATTTTAGAATAAATCCTTAAATTGGTCATTTTTGACGAAATATTTAATCATAAGAAACATACAGAATGAAGATATATTAAAAAATTTTAGAAACATAATTTATTTGTAATACAATATTGTTATTCTGAAGAATTATATATGTAAAGAAAAATAAAACAAAATTCTCATTATAGAACCATTTTAAGAGGGTTCCAGCTAGTATACATTACTTTTTCTTAACAACATTAAACCAATGAATTTAACAACATTAATATAGTTCATGCCAAATTGTGAAACTTCTTCAAGAAACATTTCGATTCTGCAGCGTATATTCACTGTAATAGTTTTGGCCAGGATGTTAGAGAGGAAAAGCAAAAATGAGCAATGTTTTGAAGTTCATTGATTTGATGCGCTTATTTTTTGAAGTAACTTAAACTAAGTTAGCATTTTTAATGAAAATCTAACTAAAGTGGTCTCTACATGCAAAAATCACAAAATTTAAATTTTTTACATTTTATAAAAATGACAAAAAAATTCAAAACTAGATTACTTTTAGTAGAAATTCTGAGAAACACATTGTTTAAATAAAAACTAGGTTTTAGATTGATGTGCTTCAAATTTGTTACTTCAGTCGAAATATTCAATTATTTTAAAAGCATATAATGTAAATTTATCAAATTGTTTTCGAAATATAGTTTGTATGTTATACGAAAGTGTTTTTCTGAAAATAAATTTATGTGTAGAGAAAAATATAAATGAAACAAAATTTTCTCTAAATGACTCATTAAAGCCATTAGTAAAGTTGAGATTCATTCTAAAAAGAATTATTTGAAAAGTTTAAAGTGAGTGAAAAAAAACACAGCTTCAAAATTTATTATAATTTAATAAGTAGTTGATACTTGAAGATTATTTTCAAAACACTTGATATTATCTTTGTTGCATGATAATTGTGCGGAAGTGCAGATTCACAGGAACTGTCACTTTTTGTTAAGTTTAGCTCTGCATGTTTGAAAACAAAAGCATATATACGTTAGAATGCAAAGTTGTGATGTTCAATCTCATGTCACATTGTCAAAAATTGGTTAAGTAGCAATTTATTTAATTGTTATTTTACCATATTCAACAAAACAGTTAAATAATCATAAAAGAAACACGATGCTAAAAGTGTGAGAAATGCAAACTTTCTAAATAATTCTATATAAATAAAAGCATGACATGCATTTTTTTCTCATATTACAATTTTGTTTATTTTGAAAACAAGACAAATAATAAAATATGGTTTCTTCTAAAATTAATTAATGATTTTTGCAAGACTTCTTTAGTTATATCAACACAATATTAGAAAGAACTATTTTTGCAGATACTATCGTGTGAGCTGTTAAAAATATTATAACTTTTAATTATTTATTTTCTAATCTTGGTTGACGTTTTTAAAAATTTTAATATTTATTTCTTTTCTTTTCCTTAATATTTTTTCTTTTTTTATTTATTTCTTTTTTTCTTTTTTTTGTGTGCATATTATTTGGTTTTATTTACTTATGCGTAGTTAATAGATATAATTAAATATCAAATTCTTAATTTTTATTTGAAATTCTTTTAATTGAAGTCTTTGAACAATTTCAAATTTAAATATAACATCTAAATAAGTTTTGAAGCAATTATTTTATATAGCTTAGCAATTTTTTCACAGTTTTTTTTTTCAGTTTAGTAATCTTTTATACAGTTTAAATTTTTTTTTTATGTAATATAAACAAATGCAATGTTTTTAATATTTTTCCAAAATAAAAAAAAGATCTGAAAATTCAAACATATTAAAATAGAAAATCTGCAAGTAATTGTTTTTGTTTATAAGGAAATTTAAGTTTAAATGATAAATCAACTTTTAACAACGTCTATTTCTTGATATACGATAAAAACAATAGAATTATAAAGATATAAATTTCCGATCCCTTTTAATAAAAATACATTTAAAAAATCAGAATAAATTTATAAAACGTTTCAAAATATTTGATTCATAAACTTTTTCTTAACTTTAAAAGATTCATTTTTTTACTTAAAAGCGATATTAAACCTTTGTTTACAAAACTGTTTAAAAAACTGCTATTTGGTATCCAATTGTCTTTAAGATTGTCTCATTAAAAAGGATTAAAAAAAACAAGTAACTAGAAAAACAAGAGGAAAGAAATAAAACTGTTTTTTCACAAACTTAAATTTTAATGTATATTAAATGTTTTTTTGTGAAAGTGGTTAATTTTTTTTTGAAACAGGATTTTGCATAGGTATACATTTCATTAGCTTCCAAGCATGAAAAAGTCTTTTTTTTTTTTTTTTTTTTGTAGCAATAGCAAAAGAATTCTTATGCGAAAATGCGCTGCATGCGACTTGTTTTTTCAAATAAATTAAATTCACTTTTAGCTATTCAAAGAAAAGTATTGGAAGTTTGAGAACCTTTCTTTTTGAAAAGATAGAGGGAAAAAAATCGTTATGCATCAAACGCTAATATTTATTTTTGTAGTAATATTTTTTTGTCCTTTCATATTCTTTAGAAGAAGAAACATTCAGTGATAAACATAGAATAAAAACGCCTGACTAAATCTTAAAATACAAATATAAGAAAACTTGGTTCCAGTTGCCACAGCTGCGAATACACATCAATATGACAAAAGGAAAGCAAAGAAACATTCAGAAACACATCGAAAGATATAAAAGGAATTTTTTCTAGTTTTGTAGACACTAAAAGCAAATATCAATAAATATCTGAACTTCAAGCACTTTTATCTATTTTTTATATTTGTTTTAGACTAGTATATCTAACCTGTGAAGACATGTATTTAAATGTTCTGGGAAAGTAAAGTTATTGAAAAAAATTTTTAAAAAATATTGAATAAATAAACAAAAAATTCAAATTGGTGAAACAAATTTGTAAAAAATTTGTTTTATGATATGATATTTCATCCTTTGTATATTATTGTAACGTCTATTGCCAAAAATGAATCATGATCGCAATCTATCAAAGAATATTTTCGACTTTTGCAGATACTGAAAGCAAATATCAATAAATATCTGAACTTCAAGCACTTTTATCTATATTTTATATTTGTTTTAGTCTAGTATATCTAGCTTGTGAAGACATCTTTAAACTAACTGGGAAAGTAAAGTTATTGAATAAATAAACAAATAATTCAATTTTATGAAAAATATCTAAGAATAAAACATTTGTTTTATGATATGATATTTTATCCTTTGTATATAAATTGTAACGCAATTACCAGAAATGGATTATGATCGCAATTGCAAAATCAATAGTAAAATAAGAAAGATAAGTGAGAGTCTATTAAAATATTTAATAAAAATACCAAGAAAAAATAAAGATTGTTTTTAATGCATTGTAGGACAGACCAAATTATTAATCGAGGAGCTATTAGAATTGTAGTCATCGTATGCACGCCCAGAATGAAATAATTTGCCTTGTCTTGATATTTTTTAAACTTTAAAGTAAGCGAAGAAAACTTTTAAAAAGTCTTAAAATATTGGTGAGTTTAACATAAAATTTGATATTTTGATCAAGTAACTAATAGTCAAAGGATAAAATTGTTCATAAATTTAAATTACGCATCATTTCTAACAGAAAAGTTGTTTCCCTTACACGTGAAACTGTTATTTAAGCCCCTTAAAAGATTATATTATTTAAATAGAAATAGGATCTTTAAAATACAATTGTGCTTTTTTGTACTTTCTCGTGTCATTACTCTCCTCTTTTTTTGAAACAGACATTTTTTTCTAGAACCCCACAGTAGTTTGGATCAAATATCTTTTGAAAGTAAGAAATGCGAGTTTCAGCAAAAATTGCATTTTCTTAAAATATGATAATTATTAATTGACTATAAAATCCATCTGGAAATTATGTGCTTGCAGTAGATATAGACTTAATCTAGCAATATCGTTTTCCTAGATGCAAGTTTAGATATAGTGCCTAGAGTTTATATATATATATATATATATATATATATATATATATATATATATATATATATATATATATATATATACATATATATATATATATATATATATATATATATATATATATATATATATATATTTATATATATATATATATATATATATATATATATATATATATATATATATATATATTTATATATATATATATATATATATATATATATATATATATATATATATATATATATATTTATATATATATATATATATATATATATATATATATATATATATATATATATATATATATATATATATATATATATATATATATATATATAAATATTTATATACATTAGAAGTTTTTTTATGTAGATCTTGATATGATTGGAGAAATATTATTTTTTAAAGTCAACTATATTTCCTTAACTGTACTATTCAAATAAAAAAAATTCTCTTGTCACCACATTTTTAAAGACGGCTTGGTCTTTAACGGTTTTAATAAACGTTTTCTTTTTAGTTCGATATAAATGGAAATTTTTTTAATGAAATTTCCTTATTCTGATTTGTATACTTATTTCGTTAGAATAATCGTTACCGAATCTTCATTCTAGAATAATCATTATCGAACTTATATCGTTATTCTAGTGTAACATCGTTATTCTAGATACAAAAATTTTGTCATTTTCTTTATTGATCTTTGAATTGGTTTTGCGGTATCCAAGGAACCTTAGATTATTTGATATAAAAATATTTTAATATTTTTAATTTTCTTTAAGTTCTAATCAGGCGTCAATAACTTTCCCTAAACTATAAATATATATATTTGTTATAAAATTATTTCATAAAGATGTTTTAATGTAGTTCCTGGTATGAGAAATATTTTTTTAAGTTATTTATATTTCCTAATAATACTATCCAAATAAAAACAACTTCTTCTTGAAACTACATTCTTAATGACAAGCTTGCATTTCTTCGGTATTTTCTTTTTGGTCCAGTAAAATTCTAAATTTTTTTCTGACAATTCCCCATTCTCCTCTTTGAGCTTCCTCTTTTTTTGAAGAAAATGGGTTTGTTTTGAAGGGAGAATCAAATAACATAACAGAATACTGAGGCATTGTTGCATGTATTTTTGTGTATTATGTATTTTTTCACAGTAAATTGAATGAAACCATTTCGAAGACCAGCTGACAAATAGTAAAATTTTGCACTTGCTCTTAATACTCATCCTTAATTGTTATACAAAAAAGTGAAGTATTTATATTTGAAATGAAGAAGTTATGTTTGAAGTTCTTATTGTGAGAGGGCCATTAAAAAAGCATATAAAAAAAAAAGAAATTTAGAATATATTTATAGGTAGCAATACATTTGAGATATGTTGTAAATAACTTCTTTTTAATAATACTTTTATTTTTAAAAAAATATTAAAAGAATACCTAATTTAAAGAATTAATTCCCTTTTTTACAATTATTTTACATCTTTAATTCTCCATGACCTGTCTAAGAAATTTTTCCACCACTGTTTTATATATATCTTTTCCGAACACAGATTTTCTTAAAGCGACATTAAGAATATTTTTTGAAAAAGAAATAAAGCTAAGATAAGATAATTAGTTTTAGGGCACTTAAATATTGCCGGCAAAAAATTATTAACTTACATTAAATATCAATCAGCTAATATATATTTCTGAGGAAATTCATAAGTCGTAAATACAAGCTTATAACACATTAACACAGTTTGGTTTAATGTTAAAGATATTAACTCTTTAACTCGAAACAATATATAAACGTAAGATGGCCGTAAAATCTCATTAAATGTTTGTAATCCTATTACTGAGGCTCAATAAAAAGGTAATAAAAATTGTATATTTATAATTTAAGTAATAAAACTAATTGTTTGGAATGAACTGTTCATTAAATGTACACATGTATATATATTTAAAACTACTTTCTATTTCTTAAAACTATGGTAAAATTCGAACACGTTTTAAACCATACTGATGGTCAGTGTGTTTTAAACCATACTGATGATCAATTCAGAAAGGTTTATCCTTCATGGTTTATCTTTAAACACATTAATAATCTTTATTAACAATATAAAAGAGGAGGCATAGTTGTAACCAACATGGTTAAATTAATATCATAACTAGATATTAAGTTAAACAAAAAGTACCGTTAAAAATGAGTTTTTTAAGAATGCTTTAAAATCTACATTTCTTTCTAGCCCTTTTAAGTTTCAGGTTCTTATCCAACTCTACAGATGTAGAGTTACCCATTTCGCCTGATTAGGTGTTTTCCCATCTCGACTGGTGTAACCGGATTTCTTAAAACCAAGTCTATTTAATTCTCTGAATATTTTTGATTATAATTAGTTAAATAAAAATTAATAAAACTTTAAGAGCAATTTTACTTTTCGTATCTAAAGATCAGCTTAATTTCGTCAGGGATTCACTGCAATATCAATTTTATTTACAAAATGAATTATACATCTAAGAGTTGAATAAACTTGTTTTTTTTTACTGTATAGGAAGTTTCTTTAATTAGTCACCTTTACAATACATTTTTATTTTTCCCACTTACATAAATTGAAAAAAAAAAAAAGAAATTTGATTACACGGGGTTTGAACCGTACACTTCAGAAAAACGAGGAATGTGCCTTTTTCAATACGTTACGCACGGTTAAAATTTTCCTTCTAAAATTACGGTAATATAACTGGCAGCTGTCTGTCCATACGATTAACTGTAAAGTTTACGGAAAAGAAATGTTTTTTCCTTTATGATATTATAACCATTTACAAAAATATCATTATAAAACCATGAATACAAAACTATATGGTTTTTTAACCATTTTCAACTAGCATTTTTTAAAAACGTAATAATTTTTTAACTAGATATAGAAGCTTGGCTTTTTGTAAGTTAATGGTTACTGGAGAGTGCCGGACACTGGGAATTCTTCACGTGTTGAACGGATTAGAGAAAATATTGTAGTGTCAACACTAGGACTCGAACTCCAGTTCTCATGGTCATGAGATTGACAGATAAGCTTGCTCGGCTATGATATGTACGCAGTAGCGAAGACATTAGTTGCTTCATTAGGTGGTTCTAGTTGGTGCGATAAAATTTTGGTTGTTTAACCGTATTAGGTGAAAGCAGTTAATAAACTGTTTTTCTTAAACTTAACAGTTTGATTACCATTTTATATATGGTTATTTGAATGTGTTGATTAAATATGGTAAAATAGCCATGCAATCAATTGTTATTTAACCATTTTTCAGAAAAATTTCTAACAGTGCGAGGAATTACGATGGCTACAATATTTCTCTCTGAGCATAAAACGGGGGGGGAGAGAAAATAGGTATATTATGTGACCCCAAAATAACGTGACCCCCAAATATCTTGGAATTCTTCATGAAAATAAATGTTTTGTTTAGTATCAATTTTACATTTGATGCTCATTCATTATTGAATTGGGACGAATTCAATAATGATGATTAACTTAGAATTAAACTTATTTATTGATACAATGCCTTAAAGCAAACTTCAAATTAGACATAATATTTCAATGACAATACACGAAAGAGAACAGATAAATGTTGTTTGGACAATAGATCTCATGAAATTTCTACTAAATTCGATTTCATGAAAATTCTGCGCAAACTAAGGAAACGATTTTCCAACTAGGATATCCGATAGATTTATTAACGTAAATTGCTTTAGTTTAATGGCTTCATCATACATGGAGATTGCTTACTGCAAATTTATACTCAGTTTCTTTCAAACTAAATGGTATTTACTGAAATGTTCTATAAGCAAACCATTAGAAATTTCTCATAGAACAAAACGCTAAAATTTTAAAATATACCACATAACAGTAAATTTAATATGTTCTACGTGACAAAAGAACATGAAATATAACAAGAAGCTTTTAAAATGCGAAATTTTCAATGTCATAAATTAATCACTTTATTATTAGGCCCGTACGTTTTTTTCACATTGTTTATATAATATCGGGTTCAAATTTATGATTAACTATGGGCCCAGGTGTCATAGCAAGCCAATTCTTTTTTAAAATGCATACCACCTCCGGATGATATTTTAGAGTCTATCCCGTCGTACCAATTGGGGCATTTAACACAGAAATACAGTGATAAAAAATGGTTCAAATGTGGAGACTTCAATAGCAAGTCTATAGCATAGGGTCCGACAAATGTCCACAGAAGCTATTAAAAACGAAAGTTGATATAGAAATGTTTACAGACGCGAGATCATCAAGAAAAAAAATCAGAACAGGGTGCTATGAATAGAGATCGCAATGTAATTCATACTATTAAAAGAAGCATTGGAAATGATAACACAGTTTTCCTGGCGATACTGTATGCAAACCGCACGGCATTAGAATGACTTTGGAACAAAAAATTAGGAACACAGGGCTATTTCCTAACGCCAGATCATCATTTTTGACATTTGAAAACCCAATAGAAGAAAAAACAAACTTACTAGTCACAGAAAAAATTAATTTCCTGATAAATAAATATTATGAAATATTTTGTATTGAGTCACGTGGGCAATGGAAACGAAAAGGCAGAACAATTGGTAAAAGAATCACTAGAGAATGATAAAAGTACCGAAAATTTTCCTGTTTCAAACATACAAATAAAAAAAAATTATTAAAAAAAAAAGCAAACCAAAATTGCAGGAAAGATGGATACACTCTGCAACAGTTCCTAATGTAGCTGAACGACTTTCTACCAAAGGTTAAATTTCCAGAGCAGTGATTTTCTATTAAACCAACTCATTTCTGAACGTGAGATATGAAATAAACATTAGGAAAAATTCTTCAGCCTCTCACCAAATTGCCTAACCTGTGGAGCTCTGGAGGATGCAGCACACATCGCCCTTACACGTAGAAAATCTGAAGACATCAGAAAACAATACTTACTTGCAAATATTAATTGGGAAAACCTCAAGAAACAAATTTTCTGCAACTAGCGAATTAGGACTCGACTGAAACCAATGATTTAACAAATGTTTGAAGAAAGGCTAAAAGCAATGTAAACTATATCCTGACTTAAGAGCTCTGTAAATTTTGCATACATTATATTAGAGCCACGATGGCTCAGGGTATAGAGCGATCGCCTTCCAATGAGGAAAACCGGGTTCGTATCACAGCTTGTCGATACGACTCTGCATCCGGCTTGCACCGACCAAAGAGCTGACGTGCATTATCCTCAGTGATAGACGGATCATGGGATAGAGTACCTTTGCAGGCAGGCTAACCGTGAGAGGCCCTCGTGGTCTTCCTCCCCATGTAACCCAAATGCGGTTTAGTTTCATCAAAAAGCCCTCCACGAAGGCAAATTTCTCCCAATACTTGATCCAGGAGTTCCCTTGTCTTCTATATTGGGCTCAAAATGACAAGGTTACGGAATTGAACATTAGTAGTAGTAAACTCAAAAATTGGGTCGGCTGTTCAACGACGGTTGTAATATCATAATTTAATTTTAATATCTAGCAAACATAACAAGTATAAAAAAAACATATCAAAAATGTATCATATTTATTTTTTAACAATTATGTTTTTTACCGCTTTGCGAAGTTGTAAATCATCCATAAGTTTTCAATAAACAGCACAAACTTTAATAAGCTCTTTTAAATCAAATAATAAAGAAATTTTTTATTTAAATAACATTTATGTAACTCCATATTGAAAAAAGAATACAAAAAATTTAATTTTTAAAAAATTATGTTATTTTTTGCTTTAAACCAACATCTTTTAAAAGTGAAAGCATCGTGAAAACACAAGAAAAATAAATTGGTAACTAGAGTATAATTTATATCTACTTCATGGGAGAATAAAAATGATTTTAATTTATTGAAGAATAAAATTGATTTTTATTTAAAATAGATTTTCATTACATTAAATTGCATAAATAGAAACAATTTAACTTTTGAATTATTATAAGTATTACAATAAAATATTTTCCTGCGAAGAATTTTATTAAAATTAGTGTCCCATAAGATTTCACTCATTTGTGGTACTATGAGTGTGAAATTGAGAGTGTTCAGATTTAGGAAGAGATGATAATAAATATATTTAATGTGCTAACTAAACTTATTAAGTTCAAACATTTTAAATCAAAACAATAGCTAATTCCAAACATTTAAGGTCACCAAATAAACCTGGCATTTTTACGATCATTTAAAGAATAGGGAAATAACAATCAGCTAGTGAGAAGCTTGCTTGATATTTTAAGGACTGTTTACTTTGTTCAAAATTAATTATAATTGTTTTATTATAAGATTTGGAATTAAAATCATTGTACCAACCATAACATGTTACGAATGTAAAATTTACAAATAATACATTATTAAGTAACTTAAACTTTGATTTATCCAAAAATTTAGCAGTACGTAAAAACAGTCAATTGGTTTATCAAATTTCAACATAAAAACATTTTTTACACTTTTATAACATAAGAAGTTGAAATAAATCTTGTTCAAATAAAAATCATGGGTTTAACATGTTGAGGTAAATATAGTCTTCTGATTTTCGGGATGAACCAAACAAAATTCTCTTTTAGTTACTAAATCAACACTTCTTTTTGAAAACTAATTCCTTGATAGCATATTCAAGAAAGAAATTATGTCTTATAAATTAGGTAAATGAAAAATCCTTTAAAATCATCAACTTTGTAATGAAGGCTATACCCAGGTGCTGCAGATTTTAGTTAATTAAAACGGAACATCATTAATACGAAATGTGCATTCATGTGTTAAGTATTCAGTAATGCATGGAAAAAAAGATGTAACGTTCCAGATAACGTATCAATTGGCTCGGTGTTTGTTTTATTTTCATTTTATAACTGTCGTTGAACAGCCGACCCAATTTTTGCTTTTACGACTACTAAAGTTCAACTCCGTAGCCTTGTAATTTTGAGCCTAATACAGAAGACAAGGGAACTCCTGGATCAAGAATCGGGAGAAAATTTGCCTTCAAGAAGGACTTTTTGATGGAACTAATATGCATTTGCGTTACATGGAAAACCACGGAAACCTCCAAAGGTTAGCCCGACGACAAGGGGACTCTAACCCATGATCCGTATACCGCTGAGGATATTTAACGTCAGCACAGTGGTTGGTGCGAGGCTGGTGCAAAATTCCAATGGAACAATCATCGCTAGGATTCGAGCTCGGTTCACCTCATTGGAAAGCAATCGCTCTATCCCCTGAGCCACTACAGCACATTCTTTGTTTGTTTGGGAGGAATAAAAAAATTTGATGAGGGTTACAGCATTTTCATTTCCAAACATGCTAGTGACGCGCAATTTTATATGGCAGTCATAAATAATTAAAATTAAAAATAATATATCTCTAAACATGATCGTCCAATTAAAAGCGTGAGGTAACATTTTAATTTTCCCAGCACTTTACCCATTTGTACCTACCTTATACGTGTCTTTAAAATATATCAATGCTCAAAATAAATATGAATATTATAAGTTTAAAACCTAAATTTTTCTTCCACTTTAAAATCTGTGACAACTCTTGGGTTTCAAGACGAAGAAATTGGCTGACCTGATATTTGGTTAAAGAAGCAATTTAAGCTTATAGGAAACGCAAACAAAGGTAGAAAAGTAAAGAAAACAAACTTACGAAAATACATATGATATGCAATTTTTTGGATAAAAATAATTCTTCATACCTGCAAAGAAAATAAAAAACACTTAGCATTAAAAATAAATGTAAAAGAAATGTAAGATTTATAACTTATATTTGTAACTATTAAGATAGTTTTTATTATTATTAGTTGATACGTTGTTTAACTTTCAGTTATTTTTAAGTTGTTTTTTTTGGGGGGGGGGGATTTCAAATGTTTTTATTCGTATAATATTCATACTTTTAAATATTTCAATGTTTTACTCTACTTAGTATTTTTAGAGTTTTATATATTTACTATTTAATATTTTAAAAAAATACAAAACTCAATATTTATGAAAATATTTTATTTAATAAATGTATAAAAGCGTTAAGATAATTTAGTAATACCATAATATTAATAATATATACGCTCTAAAAAATTTCCACAAAATTTTGTGAGTTGATCATTAATTTAAGCGCCAAGCTCCCATCTTTGAGAAAAAAAACACAGTACCCGTATTTGTAACGAATTTCATCAAAATTAGTAGAGTTGGCCTTTAGATTAAACGGTCAACACCCTTCGTATCTTGTTTGTTAAACGTTAAACAAAGCCACCAAACCTATAATATCTTGCTTGAAGATGAAAAAAATATCTGATGATAATAATAATATTAATAAAGTACACAAGGTACTCATTTGTCATTATTATATACATATTTTAAAATTTTCAAGCATCGAACATTTTTGAATAAAATGTTCACATATTATAATTATTTGAAATTCTTTTTTAAAATTATGCATTTTAGTAAAGTTTAAATTAAATAGGTTTTTATAAATTGCTTCATTTATTTTACCATAAAGGAACTTATTTTCTGACAAAATTATGACGATTAGTTATAGTTAAAAAGTTGTTATAGTTATTTCGGGGCTAAAACTAGACTAAGCATTTTGTCTAATCGAAATAAATTACTTTCATTATTTTTTGGGTTTCAAATAACTTCGTATTGCGGCAGCCACGGTTTAAAGCTTTTAATTTCACAAAGATAAGTGTTCTTCACGACAGTTACAAGGAAGGACTTTAAAAATCTTAGCAAAGATTTGAGGGTTAAGTTTATTCAATTATCCTCTCAAAACCCAGTTTTTAAATAACGAATGATATTTTCCACCAACTTTTTTTTAAGTAAAATTTTCATTGTGATCATAAATTACTAAAATATTTAAAATAATATAATTTAATTTAGATTATATTTGGTAAACTCAAGTTTAAAAAATATTGCAAATTTTACTTTTAATATTTTGTTCTTTTACGTTTCATAACTAAAAGCTTAGAGAGTTTGGTTTCTAAAGTATTTTAACGAGCTTCCAAAAATCCAATACTTTTAATACTTCTTATCTTACTGGAAATAAATAATTACGTTTTATTATTTTTCGGTCGCGTAACTTCCTTCTGTCGATAACATCATAAAAACAATTTACTTAATTTGTATGCCAGCAAATGATAAGTAAAAAAAAATCAATGATAAAAATTGTTATAAAAATAACTAGAGGATCGGAATCTGCATAGAATAAAGTGAAAGAAGGAAGTGCATTTTTATATTGAAAAACTTTATTATAAAACAGTCATAGTTTTGAATAGTTATGGTTTTATTTTTAAATACTCATTGATTTAAATAGTCAATGCTTTATTACAAAAAGTAAAGAGATTTCTAAGTGTGGTGGACAGCTTTTCGTTATAACTATTAATCGAATATTAAAATTTATCTGAAGAAATAAATAAATCTAAATTATAATTCTCTAACAAAACATATTTTGCGTTAAAATAAATAAAAATGAGACAAAAAAGCAGTTTGTCCGTGTCCAGACACAAACATTTAAATTTAAGGTAAAAAAAAAAGAAGAAAATTAAACGTTTGGTATGTTTATTTTACATTTCATGTCATAAATATTCCTTTAAACTTTAGAAAGGATGGAATAGAATGTTAAAGTCTCATTACAAGAAAATAAACTAACTTAAGGATTCTTATGATTTTTAAAAATTAGGTGTCAAAACTTATTCGCATTTACTTTTTAGGAAGATTTAGAAAACGTTAAGGAATGTATAACTATAACTAATATTCAATTGCACTGAGATATTTAAAATTGCAAACGCAGCCGAGAAATTTTTAAGTTTCAGCCATAAGTTTAAGCACCACCCTTTTTACATTTGAAAATGTTCAGCGAAAATTGAACATTTTTGGAATATATAAAGGGACTGCTCAAATGAAGATAATACTAGTGTGATAGTGTCAGAAATACAGTAACGATGACAGTAGTACCATTGGTAAGAAGAGTCCACAAAAGACTGTGTATAACTAATTAACCAGTTCACTTGGCAGCACTTAAAGTGAATGTAAAGTAGCGCTAAGAGAGATGCGTCCAGATCTGATCTTCGGGAAATATTACGATTTATTGCGACAGATGATGATTGTAGTTGTGTTGTGTTGTTGTGTCCAATGCCACTTGCCACGTGGGCAAGCCAACTTGGTGAAACCGAGCAAATTTAAGGCAGAGAGTGCGCTTCTTGATGGTGGTTGTACTATTCCTTAACCCAACCTTGATTAAGTGCTGCGCAGATAACAAGAGTATAGATAACCTCAAATTATTTCATTAACAGAACAAAGAATTTATTAAAGATCATGAAACGTGTTTACTCCGGATCTAAATAGTTCCGGTATCCATGTACGGTTTAAACGGAGGCTTATAAATAATTTGTTTACAACTGTTTGTTCAAGGCAGATTATGCAATAAGTAGCAAATATTTGACAATAAATGTAAGCATTGCTTATGGTGTATTAGTATGTTCTGGACGTATCCATATTAGCACGACTTTACATTAACTTAAAATGCTCTCATATGAACAATTAAATCAATCATAGGCAATTTTTGTTCAATCATCTTACTTTTTAAAATCCTACTGCTATAGAATTTTTTCACAATTTTTACTTGGACTACCCTTATAAATTTAACATATCAAAATAAAAAATAAAAAATATTCAAATAATTTTCCTGTTTTAATTAGGTATTCTTTAAAGTAAATAAACTTTTAGAATAAAGTGTATCGTTTAATCAGTGTATGTATATTACTGTTTGAATAAAAGTTCTTTTATAATAAAAAGTTGAAATAAGTACAATGTTTCAAAATCAAAATCATAAATAAAATAAGCAATTCTGATATTGCAAATATTTCAATGGGATCAAAATTTCATAACAGTCAACAATTCCATTGTTAAAAGTTTTACAATTCTGATAAAAATCATATTTTCAGAGAGAAAAAACTAAACCAATGCGATAGAAGTAGTAGTGGTTCTTGTTCTCTATTACTTTCAAAAATATAACGATTTATTTTAAGGCTTTACTACGAGAAAGTTGATCGAACAAATGGTATCGTAAAACATATATCCTGAAATTCACTTCATAAAATAGTAGGAACGAATCTTTTTGTTATTCGGTTTTCATATTTCCTTCAACACATATAGTGTCCGACTTTTATATGAGAACTCAGATTCTATAACTATTTAATCAAATAGTTTCTTTCATTCATTTTTTATCAATACCAATTGTGGTTTTGTATCAACGTATGCATTTTCAACTAATATTTCATTCAATAGCTATATCTAAACTTTATATTGATCAGATTTTTTGAGTGTTTCAACTCTGGCACTTTATTTTTTAACTTTACGTCGCGGGTTGCAGTAGTTCTCATAATTCAGGAAAATGAAAATTTAAAATTTAATATGAAATGTAAAATCTGGTATCATGTTTTCTGATATATATATATAGTTCAAAATGTGGAGAAAAAACATGGAAAAATTACGGAACACTGAAAAAAGGAAAAAAGAAAAATAATAATAAAAATAATAAAAAAAATCCGGAAAAAAAATTCCGAAAAGAGAAAAAAAAAAAAAAATCCGTAAAATAAAAGATATAATCTTTTCATCAGCTCACACGATTTTATATGGATATAATCAGTTGAACTGATGAAAAGATTGTACATTTTATTTTCCAGATTTTTATTATTTTATTTCCCTTTTCGGAGCTTTCATTATTATTAGTTTTCTTTTTCCTCTTTTTCATTGTTCTGTAATTTTTCCATGTTTTCTCTACATTATGAACTTATTTTATGAGTTATAATTACTTGCAGAAAATGCGCTGAAAATAAAACTTATTGTTTTTCGTAATTTTCTTCATGCGTGCACGTTCATGCGTGCGTAATACAATAGATGAATAGTTATTTTTTTTCGTACTGCATCAATGTATGTGCAGATCAAATTTCATTAAAATTGGTCGAGAAGTTCTGAAGATAATGGACGCAAATTCTCTTAATTTTTTACAAAAGTGTAGTATGCGAAGAATTAATAATTAATAAACATCGCAAACAGGTAAAAAAACTTTTGCAAAAACCATTAAAGATGGAAGTTATGCTATATACGTAGAGAAAAGGTTTAAAATTTTTTTTTATATATTTTGTCAACAAGTGTATTCTTATTTTTGCTCCTTTTTACGTTTTTAGATATTAAAAGCAATTGAAATTTCATAAGTATGCATTAGATGTATCGATTCAAGAAATATTCAAAAAATAATAATTTTAGCAAATTATTTTTCTCGTAAAGTCATTCTTTATCAGCTAAAAATGCTATACAATGAAAAAAAACATGCTTTTTCGTACAAAAGCAAAACTTATAATATAAAATAAATTCCTTAATGAAATGAAACACATAAAAAATGCAATTAGTTCTTTCAACCAAGTTTAATTAATTTATAAGACAGGATTTTTCTCTTTCTTTTAGAATCTTTAATTTTTTTAGATAGATTATTTTTGATTATATTCATAATGAGGTTCATCATAGAAATCAAAATAAATAAAATCTGAAGATAAAAAAACACATAATCGGTTTTGAAAGATAAAATTATTTGACTCGGCTAACTTTTTTAAGCCTAAGTAGGAAGTGAGATATCATAGCAAATAAAGGAAAATGGTTTTCGAACAAAACATTTTGCTTTTTCTTTCTTTTATTTTATATACATTTTTATTTTACATGCTTTCTTTTATTTTATATGCTTCATTTTATATTTTGTTTACTGATATAAGGCAAGAAAGTACAATGCTCAAACATTGAGGTCTTTAAATTGTCTTAAATAAACACGCATTTTTCTTTTTTCTAACCACGAATGTGGAGAATGAAAGTTAATTTTTGCATGAACACATTTCCCTCTTTTTTATGTATGAATGATATGAAAGAAATCATTTATAAAAGGAAAATGAAATCATAAGAGTAATACATTGATACATAAATTCAGTGGATATTTATATGCCTCAGCTATCACGTATTTTTTTTATTTATAAAATTCAATGATTGATATTCCAAATTAAAAACTGGCTAATACTATTTTATAATAATTTTTAATCAAAACAAATATAAGTCTCATAATTAATTTTGAAAGATAAAGGCACAAGAATAAAATAAATTTTCTCTGGTAAGCCCACATATTTTCAGCTTCACAAAGATAAACTTATAAACTATTTATGGTGGAAAAATGCAAACGAAATAGTTTTGAAATTATTATCTTTTTTAAAAAGAAAAGAAAGTCTATTTGATGATACAAAGGATTGCAATTTGAGAAATATGGTCTGGAAATCGGTAATTTAAAATTTCAGTTCTTCCTTATGTCACCTTAAAAACTTTTAAGCGAATGAAATGTATCTCATGATGTGTTATTGTGGAGACCAATTTCAAACATGAAGGCGCAGAAATAAAATCATTTTACTCCGGCAATCTACTTTATAATACTTTAAGCCTTACAACGATGACGGAAACTAAACTTTTGAAGTGAGATATTTGACTCATAGGATAGAACGGAAAACCGTCTTATAATAAAATATTTTTTTAAATTGCAGTTTTTTTTAATTTTTAATAGAAATAAATTGAAGATTTTAAATTTGTGACATTTTAGATTGCTGCAATATGGTAAGAAGCTAAAACATGGATAAAACTAGGTACAATGTTCAGGTAAAGTTTTAACATTCCAATGACAAACATTTTAATAAAAAATTCATTCTATTAAAAAATTCTATTTCTATTAATTTAAATAAGTTTTTTTCGATTCAATTTGCCTGTATACTTTTCAAAATATTATTGAGAGATATTTAGGGAAATCATAATGAAATGTAGTTATTTTATAGGGAATTTTTTAACAGAGGAAAAAAATCACGTTTAACGTTTCCATAACAGTCAAATCTTTCGCTTTTTTAGGACATAAACATTTTTTAGTTGAATCAAAATTTGCACACAAAGATAATTTCCAGCGACACAAAATGTTGCAAAATTATTACATTCATCTATTTATCTAAGAGAACTAGCAAAATATTTCCGATATAATTAATTACATGATAAGGCCTAAAATAACGCTTTTACTTTAGTTATTCTCACCTACTAGTGTAGAGAATTAATCCGGTAAAGAAAATTGTTAAGGCATGAAAACTTCTTAGAGTTATGTATATATATATATATATATATATATATATATATATATATATATATATATATATATATATATATATATATATATATATATATATATATATATATATATATGTGTATATATTAGAGGGACAGAGATAATAAAACCTGGTAAGTGTTCCAATTCAATGAAAATATATAAATGCAAACAATGCTTGCTGTAATACGAAAAATAAAAATTCAGTTGAATGAATTACTGTAGAGATAAGAAATAATCAAACCCAAGATTTATATTTTTCGTTTAGTTTCAGAACAAAGTAGATTATACATCTTGTATCTCACATTTACAAGGGAAATGAATTTTATTTCTCCTTTTTCTTCAATTCCTCTTCTTTTCTTTTTTAAATTAAGTTTGGAATTGGATTAAGGTGCGAAAAAAGGTTATTTAGATTCAAGCGTATGAAAAGATGACAGAAAAGTATGCTTGGATACTTCAATTTAAAAAGGGGACTTAAAAAAATAAAAGCTAGTTGAATTGAATCTATGTTTAAGGGAATTAATCTATACTAAATCCTACTCAAGGATCTTTCTCGTCATGTTTTCCAATCGGTAGAAAGTATATTGTTTACAAACACCAAGCTTTGACTATTAATTGATTAGATCTTTTCAATGCTTTTGAGGCAGATAATTAAAATTTCTGATTGCTTTGTTCTTGTCCAGGTGATCAGCTAAAGTTACATAAACAACATAAGGGAGAGTGTGTAAATTTAAAACGAAACAGGTAGGTAGGTACACGCCTTTTCAAAACTTGCAACTGCTGTTGAAGATCTGGGACATCCACATGAAATAATACACTCCGTTTCTTGCTATCATCACGCGTAAAGTCATGCATATTAAAAAGTTCTTTTTCATTACCATTTAATCGATTTTCCTTCCTTTCTTTGCTCGGCCTTTCCGTTGCCTAAGATTCCAAAGTGAGATCAAAGTAACATTATTGACCAGTTCTTTCGTTCAGTTATGAAAGTTATCATACTTGCAAGAGATTGGAGAGAGAATCAGAGATCTATTCTTGAAATTTTTAGTACCACTAATTTCTGCAGGGCAATATAGATAACTCCAATCTCACCGTCAAAATGAGAGTGGTGAGCACAAACAGGGATGTAAAAGGGTCTCTGTCCTCCTCGCTATTCATCAGAGAATAGACACTCGCGTCGATTTTCAATAGTTGATAAAGCGGTTCTCATAGTCTGAAATGAGTTTATATCAGCTAAATTGATAGGCAGGTCATGGACTTCAAAATATAACAATTCCAGATGATTTGGGCTCAGCAGAAAGATCCCGGGAAAGTATAAATTGTAACCTATTGTAATATCATGTTGTCGGTATTCGTGATCATCTAGTACCTTCAGATGATTATTATTGCAGTTACTATGATAATACTGGACTAAACTTACCTCAACACTTCGGAGATCGAAAATGCTTATTGAGCATACCAACGATGATGAATGATGATTAGAACATACGATTGTCTCGCAGCAATAGTTCCTACAAGAATCGATAGTTTTCCCTCAGTTATGAAAGCTTTCCCTTCTCATGGAGGGATTATTTTATAACTTTAGTGGTGTTATGCATTCTAAGTAAAATTCAAAGCCATCAGAGACTGGCAATAAATCACGAAAAAAAGTATAATTGAACATCTTTTATCGGAAAATATAAATTTATAATTTGTATCGAATATTTTTGTTATTAAATTCAGTAATTGCATAAAATTTCGTTTACCTATCTTAAATATTTATGCAAGTACGGATATTATTAATGAAAAACTATACTATCTTTTAACTTACATTTATTTCTTAAAACTTTAAAAATATTCAAAAACATGAAACAAAGTTTTTGAAGAATTTTTTAATTAATAACAAAATTATAATTATAAAATTTGAAAAAATGTCGTTACAAAATGAGCAAGATATGGTCATTTAAAATGGTTATTTCATGCTGTGCATGCATATAAAATATGTAAAAAAAACCTTTTTGTAGTTAATCGTATTTAATAAATAATGAAAAAATTCCGATATGAATATCTTGAAAATTTAAAAAGTTTTTAGCAATTTTCTGAATAATTTTTGTACGTTTTTAAATGAAGCTTATAATATCATATTTAGGTGTAAGAACTATTGTTATAAAAATATTTACGATTATTATGGTCGATTGTTATAAAAATATGTAAGGTAATATCATTTGTCATTAAGTTTTGCCTTGTTACGAAAGTAATACATTTTTTTACGAATCATGGATTAACAAATATAACTGATTTCCCATTCCTGCTTCATCTGCGTGCATTCTTGTAGTTTTCTCTTCTCGAAAACTAATAATTTTCACCGAAAAATGTAATATTTAGTGTAATATTTACCTTTTTCTGTTGATTATGAAGGAATCGTTGTCTAGCCTGCATCTATGAAAGGTCATGGTGGCTTTCCTTTCATCCATTACAACACCACGACCGTTTCTAAAATTTTAATTCATTGAAGTTTCAGGCCATTTGAACAGTGATTTAAAAGACGGGAAGGTACAGATGTTAGAGCTGTCATTTATCAAACAGGCTTAAGTTGGTGATAAACGGGGATAAATGGATACTTATTGACTCATATTCCTTGTATTTTCATTTCTTATGGGACATTTTATTTCTTTAAAAGAAAAAGGCTATGTAGCTTGTATGGTTAATTTTTTTAACTGTTATCTTCGAAATACTTTAAAATTTGTACTTTGTATAACTCAGTAGAAGTTTTACTGAAATATTGAAAGTGATTAAATGACTTAAAATGCTTATACTAAATTAATTATCGACTTAGAGTACTTTGAAAGCTTTTATAATTCTTAATTATTGACAGCTATTTACTTCTATGCGTCTTGAATTGAAATAATTAATAACACAAAAATACCGTAATCAATGTATAGCAAAGAGATAAATTAGAGATAGAACTAGATAACTGGGAATGATATAGTAATTTGTATATATTTACCGCAAATAACTACCACTTTTAGAACAAAAATAGTTTTGCAATAATATTAAGTGCAATTTTTTCTTTAAAATTGTCATAATTTTAAAGCATCAGTTTTAAGAAAAACTGTACTAAATCCGTTTCAATTTCATTCTCTCTATTCTAAATTATATCAGATGATTAGTTACTTTAAGGATAGGTTTCTTTATTATTCATGTATAAACAAAATAAATATTTAGTCCATTAAGACAATACTTTCACTCTCCTGAAATATTTACAAGCATTTAAGTGACATTCTAAATTAATTCTTTGATATCAGTAATGAAGAATTTGTTTCTTAGTACATACTTTTTATTCTAAAATAAACTCAAACAAAAATATACTATTTTTCTTAAGGATTATTCAATACCTGTAGTTTAAAGAGGTATTTTGATTAATTTTTCATAAAAAGTAATATTTACTGAGTAAAAACATTATAACAACTGAAAATGTTTTTAAATTTTAGAAAAAGGACACAAAAAATAGCTCATATTTTAGTATACTATAGCATTTAATTTACTGTAGAATATCAAACTATACGCACCGTTAAGTACGCACCGAAAACTAAATGAGATTAAATGCATTTAAAACTTCATCATTAAACGAATTATTTTTAATTAATATAAATGCAAAAGTTTATAAATTCACCTGTTTATATATATATATATACTCTATAACAAAAAAGTCCACAATGCCGAGCCTGATTACAGTGGTGCATGACTCGATCAGGCTGGAATGATGCCGACTGGGGACGTATAGTCTTTAGCGACGAATCCCGCTTCCAACTGTGTCCTGACAATCATCGAAGACGTGTTTGGAGACGCACAGGGCAGAGGGGGGATCCTGCCTCCTTCACTATTGCACGCCACACCGGCCCTCAACAAGGCAGTATGGTCTGAGGTGCCATTTCCTTCGACAGCCGGACCCCTTTGGTCGTCATTAGAGATACACTTACTGCACAGCGGTACGTCGACGACATCCTAAGACCTGTTTTGCTACCGTTCCTTTTGCAGCGCCCTGGGCTGGTTTTTCAGCAGAACAATGCCAGACCACATACGGCACGTGTTGCTATAAACTGTCTGCAAGCTTGTCAAACCCTTCCTTGGCTTGCCAGATCACCAGATCTCTCTCCCATCGAGCATGTCTGGGATATGATGGGAAGGCGATAGCATCTGGCACGGAATGTTGATGACCTCGTTTGACAATTGGATCGAATTTGGCAGGAAGAGACCATCCGTTAGCTTTATCGGTCTATGCCATGCAGTGTGGCAGCTTGTATCCAGGCTAGAGGCGGGTCAACACCTTATTGAACTTGTTGCTGTAACTCTGCAATAAATTATTCAATTCTTCTGAAATTTTAATCATTTACTATTCTGTACATTGTCTTCCTATCCACCAATTTCCGTTTCAATCGGACAACTCCTTCTTGGTGTGTCGATTTTTTTGTTATAGAGTGTATATAGGGGAATAAGAAGAGTATAAAATGAGGAAGAATATTAGAAATTGAAAGTAAAAAATATAAAAAAATTTAAGAAAAAATATTTATAAAAATGTTAAATTATGAATTTACAATGATCACTCAATATTTCTCTACTGCAAAACTTTGAAGGAACATTTTATACCACAGCTAGTGACGAAAGGAAAATTACATCTCCTTTAGAATAATCTGAAATAATATTGATTCAAAAATCACAAACGAATGTCTGTCAATACTCATTTAAGATCCTTAACTCTAGAGTTAAAAAAACAATATTCTAAATGTACTTATTTTGTTTTCATCTTAAAACATATCTTGTCTCTAAGACCTGTGAAAACTTTCTTTTACATATAAGCTACACTGGATAAATATTAGTCAAATAACTTTATCGAATACTTATTTACCTACGACTTAAAAAAAAAATCATAGTATATGCTTAAATCCCCAAATTTTAGCTTTTGACAAGCAAAACTTTATTAATTTTGAAAAATTAAAGATACTCAAAAATATGAATCTACTGTTAAACTCTGAAGTAGCAACGTTATAAGTGCTATGTATATCGTATGATCTTTAATAATACTCTTCTAAAAACAACACACGAATTTCAATTCCCGAACAAGAGAGTCAGAAAAACAAATATTTGAAGGTACTTCTTTTGTCTCTTTAATTCTCTCGGCTTAAAGAAACGGTTCGATAACCAATACTTACACGACCCCCCCCCCATATCCGAACCGCCCCTACTCACACCCTAAGATTGATCACTGCCATGAGCTAAATTTCGATCGCCTTTATTCTCTTACGATATCGGAAGTAAATTTTGAGTAAATTGTTATCGTTGCCCAGTAAAAAAAAAAAGAGTTAAAGAATTTAAATGTTTTTACTTTTATGGAAACGTTTTGATTTGAAGAAATTCTTATTTCAGGTATTTGAATCTTTTTCTATTGTAAAATAAAGTAGGATTTTATTAAAAATATACAGTCTATTATTTATGTTTATTAGCGAAGGTAACTTAAACGAGTTGTTTCTTTTATATAATTATAATTTTTAATACTCAGTGAAAGTTATAAGTAATATTGTTTTTATTGTTCTTTTATTTATTTAAAACCATTCAGTACAAAAAGAAAGAAACAAGCTAATTTTGAATGATTAGTCCTGACTACAGAACAGAATATATAGCGTGAAAAAAATCAAGCAGGGAAATAATTTTACAGACAAAGAAAACAATTTAAAGGTTACAATCACGAGTGTTTGGTTTTAAGAGATCTTTGCTTTAAAATGCTTACATAGTCACTCAAAATAAAAATAAAAAGGATTTTGTACTGCATGTACGTCATTTTTATATATCAGTGTCAAATTTTGACATGAGGCCGGGATAGCCAGGTTGGTAGGAAGCTGGACTCTTGTTCATTATAACGGGAGTTCGAATCCAGCTGACCGAAGACTAGTAAATTGAAACGGATGCACGTTAAATATTTCGGGTCACAACGTCCTTTATTTTTCCCTAACAAATTAAACCTATGGGGGTACTGGAATGGAGATAGACTGTTCTCTGTTTCAGGTCAAAATTACGACCTATGGAAGTATGACTGGTTCTGTCCTATAAGCGGGTGAGACGTTTGGGTGCGGCAGAAGTTGAATTTTGTGCCATAGATGGCACCACTGAAAAACAAGAACAATCGCACCCCCTTAACGGCCTACGCCAACAACAACTTTTGCCTTTTTGCCAACTTGTACAATTATTCAGAAGAATGTTTTATACTGGTAACGACGTTTATGTTTTAATATGTAATTCTTGGTTTAATTTTAATTGCTTTTCCCATAAAGATAAATTAATATGTCAAGCATATAATCCTACCTAAAATCTGTAACTAAAGAAGACGTGATTTTATGTGTTGGTGAAGTAGCTTGTATTTTTGAAAAAATTAATTTTTCTTAAATTATTATTTTACTATAGCTTTGAGAAAGCTTTCCCTTCTAGCACCTAACATTTATTCGGGAACATAGTTTTTTACAAGGTTCACGCAATATTTTAACAACTTTAAAGTATATCAATATTTATGCACCTTTACAGTAGGTAGATATTTTAAAACATTTAATGCATTGCGTATTTTTTTAAAGAAAAAAATATCTGCATGAATACGCAAATTAAAATCGCCAAGGTAACTTGGCGACTTGGTAATCGACTTGGTAACTTAAAAAAAGTAGAGCTCTCTATCATTAACAGAAATTTCCTATCTCAATTAATAAATTTTAAGGGCCGTGGAGGCCGTTTTTCCTTTGATAAATTTGGTTTATAATATAAGTATAAAATGGAATTAAAGTGTTAGCCTAAATTAAATCAATCAACAGAAAAAGAGGCATGGCTAGGCTAACCAATAATTAATTTAACGAAGTCCACAATAATAAACAAACCCTAAAATAGTAACATTACATGTATCAAACATTGCAAATGATCAAAATAATAAAGATTCATGACACGAGTTTTTCTTCTTACAAGAATGGTCTTAAAGGGAATTCTAAAGAAATGTTAAAAAAATCTTGAGCATATCTGTTAGCTGACTAAAAAACTGGCGAATATATGCAACAAAGTACAAGCTAAATCTGTTTCGGCTAAAAATCCTCCCGTAGGTTACGGCGTAACAGTTACGATTCAGTCGGATCAATTCATGTGCCGTTCACATAGTCTGACAGAATTCAAATGTATAGCCCGGAAAAAATATTGACTATGTTTGAGTTTTAGTGTGAAAGACTAAGAGCTCTGGAATATTTGAGAGAAATATTTGGGCTTTTCAAGCATTTTCAAATAAAATTGTTAATCTCACGTTTAAAATTGCAATTTTGCATAGCTCTTTTACTTTCTCTCTTTTTGGATAATGTAAAAAAAAAAATTTTTTTTTGTATGTTGGCTTACCATATGTAACGTTTATGTTTTAAGTAATTTTGTCTTTATTTAATCCGATTTTGTCTTATCTGATAACATAACTTCTTTTACTTGTATCGAAATATTGAATAAGAAATAAATTCATTTTTTCAAATCATGAAATGAAGTTTTTTTTGGGGAGGTCTGAAAATTTCTAACGTTATTTCTTTTGAAAATATAATAGGATGTAAGATGATAACAAACTTAATGTTTTTGTATGCTATACAAAGAGAGTTATGAAAGGCATACAGAATTACAGAATAAAAGGGTGCTACCGATGAAAAAATAAAACTGAAAAGCTGCATTACAGATATTTTAAGGCATTAGAAATGCTGTCATGATTTTAACATGAATAAACAGTCCCGAGAATTTTTGTCATTACTTGCCATTACCAATTTTTCATCAAAAGAAAATCTGTATTAACATTTGTTTGTATGAAACTTATCAACACACTAAAAAACTAAATGTTTTTTAGATCGAACTTTAATTTGTTTCATTATAAAATGAGAACTTACCAAAAGTAAAAATGAAGGTATAAAATTTAAGCAAATAAACTTTATTATGAAAAAAATAATTATAAAAATTAGGTAGCTCGTAAAAACTGTTTGAATTTCCTGTAGAAAGATGCGTAAAAAGCATCCCACGAATCCTCCCAAAGCAATCAAAACAAAAAAAAAAAACTAAGTACTTCAATAAACTTTAAATAATTTAATTTCAATCTAATCTAATCTAATTTTTAGAGTAATTGGTGGAAGTATTCAATTTTAGATAATGTAGCATTTTCTTAAAGTAAAGAGAAAAAAAAACTAAAAAAAAAAAAACAAAATTAGAGATGAATCGCTAAGCTTTGTTTTTTTTTTTTTTTTTTTTTTAACGGGATTTATTATTATCACTAAATGAATAAATAAAATTAATATCTATTGAATAATAAAATAAGTATTAAATATTTAAAAAATTAGTATTAAATAAATAATCCCAAGAAACTGAAGTTGTAAGATATTACTTAATGAAACACTACATTCTCTTCAAAAGTATACTAATCGGAAATAACAGTCAATGTGTTTCAAACGTTAAAAAAATGGCGTTTAATTTCTTGACTTACCAGACGTTAATGACAAGAAACAAAAGCTATTGGAAATATAAAACGTAAAGTTGCCAACGAAAAAGGGAAATATAAAAGAGAGAAACAAAATTAGAAAAATCACAGCAACCGAGAGAAGATAAATAGATGAAAAACAGAACAAAAAAGAAACTACATAGGTCGAGAGGGGCAAATTTGGGTAAAATACCTCTCCACGCTCTATGGAGAGGTAGTAAGTAACTAATGTCGTTAAAATGGAAATCAGTATTCATGCGAATAAAACGGGATTCCAATATCAAGACAAAGGGTATCAAGATTAGCTGAGGAGACTGGGGTGGAAAATTTTTGGCATTGTTAAAATTTAATTTATGGCCAAGATTCCAACAATGTGCAGCAATCAATGATTTCTCGCATACTTGATAACGGAGATATCTAACGTGTTGTCTAAATTTTGAAGCGTGTCCAGATTTCTCGACGTAGCCAAGGTTGAACTGTTAAAGAATGTGGTAATAATGTTGAATAGCAGTTCTTATGATTATGGATTGAAATAAGATATATATTAATAAAAAGTCAATTACTCTCTTATGTATCTTGGTTTATCCCGCAAAAAATAGCATGCTTCACTTATTTGTTCCCAGGAAACCTCATTACTCTTGGACAAGAGCCTTACTTCTGTCAACATTGCTATTGACTCATGATGTATTCAATCCATTGCTATTCTTCCTTCGAAAAGCAAGGGTATTTCATTTTAGCTAGACATTACAAAACAAAATACAGAAATAAATTTAGATTTTCGTGTTTTTTCTCTCCATGTAACGCAAATGTGGGTTAGTTCCATCAAAACCTCCTCCACGAAGGAAAATTTCTCCCAATGCTTGATCCAGGAGGAGTTCCCTTCTCTTCTGGATTGGGTTCAAAATTACAAGGCTAAGAAGTTGAACTTGAGTAGTCTTAATTTCAAAAAATTGGATCGGCTGTTCAACGACGGTCATATAATAAAATAAAAACTAACAATACATTATCGATACAAATTAATTAAATCTAAATGAAAGTAATCATACGGCTGCTGGGTATTTAACAGACCACTATAATTCCAACATACGCCCTAAAGTTTTCAATAAAAGCAATTTGAACCGTGGTGGCTTAGATGATGCTCGCCTCAAAATTAGGAGAACCAGTTCGAACCCCAGTGTTGGCTGGTCGATGCGAATTCAGCTTCCGGCTCTCAGTGGTGACAGAAAAGCTATGTAGTGGTAGACAGATCATGAGTTAGAATCCCCTTGACATCGGGCTAGGGGGTTTTCATGGTTTTCCTCCCCATCGAACGCAAATGCAAGTTAAAAAGTCCTTCATGAAGACCAGTTTGTCCCTGTTCCTGATCCGGAAGTTCCCTTTGTCTTCTGGATTGAGGTCATAATTGCAAGATTGTAAAGTTGAACAATAATGGTCGTAAACTCAGTGTCTGGTCAGCCGTTCAATGACGGTCATAAAATAATATAGAATCACTTTTAATGATTCCGAAACAAGAAACGAAAAAATTTGCTTCCAAATCACAAAAAAACTGTAGATTTAACTTAAACTCGCCAAAGAAAAAGTTACCGTACTTGTGATGAATAGAAAATTAGAAAAATTATATCAAAATCCTTCAAATTCAGTTCAAGAAATGGAAAACAGCAGTTCTTCTCTTCGAAGCAAGGGATATAAACAAGTAAGGTTTATTTTAAACCAAAGATCTACTTCTTTACAGGATCGCGTGATCATTGAAGTAAATCTTGACGAATGATTTGCTTAGTGTGTGAAGCTCACTCAGTTGAAGATATAGTGAAATGTTAGCTGTGGGTAACTTGGTTTCATGAAAAATGTGCCGACCAAAAGTTTAAAAAAAAAGTTCTGTATGTTGTACCTGAAACAAAACTAAACGATATACATATCAAATATTAGACCTAATGATTAGTAATGATTTTATATTAATTATAATTCATACTTGTACTTTCTAGTAACAAACTGTCATAGTTTATGGCGTATATTTTGATTTATAATTCCATTTACTGAACTCGTAACAGTTCAGAAGATGTATTACTGTATAATACTATACGCTTGTTTTGGATTACTTGTAGTTATTCATTTGTTTAGTCATTTTTGCTCGAACTTTCCAAATCGGTGCGATATAGAGTGCTTGTGGTAAGATTTGGGCAAATAGTTTTCTAAATCGTACTACTTGCAGACCTTTCATTAAAATAATTTTTTTCAGTACTTACTACACTAATATTATTACCGAAAAAATAATTTAAGTTGCTGAAAAACGTTAAAATATTTTAAAGGTAAGCTTCAGTGATTCGTGACAGTTAAAAATCAAAATATGGTAATTAGTAAAAATTAGAGAACCCTCTGCTATCCTATTCATTTAGACAAGCATAGCAATAAAAAAAAATTCGATAGAAATTAAAAATCTAGCTCGTAAAAAATACAAATAAAATCAATATTTGGGGATTTATCCATGACTTAGTGATTTTTCTTCATTGAAAAAATGTCGCAGTGTCAAAATATGACATAATTCTGTAATGACATAATATTGTATTGTTTGACATAATTCTGATTGTACAGAACGGAAATTAACGAAATTATTTATTGAATAAGGAGCGCGTTCATTTTTGCACCCTATTATAAAATTTGTTTACTAAATGATCATTCCATGGAAAAAATAACTTCTATTATTCATTATTTTTTATTATTTTATTTAAGAAAAATTTTGGAAAAATTTTGAACTGTAAGGTATAAAATATTTTAGGAATATAGTTTTACCTGACAAAGAACAAATTTCAGCGAAATAGGTCAAACAGTTCCTGAGATATCAGATTTTGAAAAAATCCTATTTTTAAAATTCGGTTTTTCAGAAACTATTCGACCAAAATTCTATAAAATAAGTATTATTTTATATTGAGTGACTATGCATCTACAAAAATTACTTTTTAGACCGAATATTTTAAATTTCATAGAACCAAACACTCCTGATTGATTATTCGTTTTTCTTTGTATGTATAGTAATTCCTCAGCTTGAACAATGGGTCCAAAATTAGCTTTTTGACTTTTCTCTTTTTATGCATTCTATTATTTTAAATAAACAATAACAATAATGTTATTTTTATTTTTTACTTTGCAAACAAAATCATTATTATGCAAAATAGTCAACTCATTTAAATTAGATAGCTTGTGTTTTTAATAATAAATGTATACATTTAATAAATTTATAATATATTTTTACGATAGAATAAAAATCTCTATTTAATCCAGAAATAAAAAAAAAAAATACATTTCTTCAGATCAAGACTTTTCAAAAAACAATTGCATTCTTTACTTATTATTTCTTTAGCAATATATTTGGGTAACATTTCACTCAATATTTGCTTCATTATCCGATATCATAAGTGAATAAACCAAATAAATTAAGGAAATTTAAATTAGACTTACACAGTTTTTGATAAAAATTAAAATAAGTGGCTTTATGATTTTAATAAATTGATAGTATATTTCATAATAGAAAAAAAAAATACCTAAATTAAAAATTACTTTTCTCCAAATGAAGACATTTCCATATAATTCAACAAACTTTCATTCTTCAATTATTATTTCTTGGGTAACGTATATCGATAACAATTCACTCAAAATTTACTTCCTGATCCAATATCGTAACTGAAGAAAAGGGTAAAGGCAATCGAAAGTTTACTGATGGCAGTGATCAATCTTTGGGTGTCAGTAGGGGAGGGGTAAGTAAGTATTGGTTATCGAACCGGTTCTTTAAGCTGAGAGAATTAAAGAGACAAGATAAAAGAAGTACCTTCAAATATTTGTGTTTGTTTATCTGACTCTCAAAGCAAGAGGAACCTCTAGAGTTAAGGATTTGAAATGAATACCTTGACAGAAAAAGAAAGACAAATATCTATGTGTAGTTTTTGGAAGGGTATTAAATATAATTCTAAGAGAGATATGATGTACATTTTCCTTACAGCACTGTTATCGTTGATAAATGATGTTTCTTCAGAGTTTAACGGTGGTGAAAATATTGATGTGGCCACATAGAAATCACGAAAAAGCTGAGAAACTGCGGCATTCGCTGTTATCGACGAATACCGATCTTTGTTGGCCATTATAGCTATTGGCCAACTTTGGCCTGGATTCTCTCGACAGATAAGAAATATTAAAATCGCTTCCATAAATTGCACACGAAGCTAGGTGTTAAAGTGAATTCAGTTTTCGTGGTTTTTTTCTTCATATAATGCAAATGCTGCTTAGTTCCTTCAAAAAGTCCTCCACTGAGGCAATTTTTTCCCTACGCATGATCCTGGTAGTCGTAATAGGTGGCCATCATAGATTGACAGGCATCTTAGGGTCGGCTATTCAACGATAGTTATATAACTATAATATGTCAAATTAGAGTTTGAGACTGGTCGTGAATTTTAGACAAACCGGGGGTTGAGACTGCAAAGAACACCAAGAAATTTGGCAAGATGAGCGAGTAAACGAAATGCAGATTTTAGAAGCAGACATCGAATTTTAAAAAGTCGTGCTTTTAAAATTATCCAGGATCATGTATTGGGAGAAATTTGTCTTCGTGGTGGATCTTTTGATGGAACTAACCTGCATTTGCGATGCATGGAAAATAAAACCACGAAAACCTATTTCAATTCAGCGCCTAGCTTCGTGTGCAATTTATGGAAGCGATTTCAAGATTTCTTATCTGTTGAGGGAAAGCCTGGCCAAGGTCGGCCACGAGCCGCAACGGCCACAAAGATCGGTATTCATAGATAACAGCTTGACCTAACAGTCATGCCACAGCTTCTGAGCTCTTTCGTGACTTCTATGCAGCCATATGCATATTTTAAAAAGTTTTTTTACTTCCAATGCCCAACTGTGTTAACATCCGTCAATTCTGGCATTTACAGGGCAGATTTGTTGGCCTCTCTTTCAGGGGCACCATATTAGGTGGGCCAACGTTGCTCCCACAGTAAGGACAGATAGTACAGAGAAGGAAAGAACATCCATGCCTTGCTCGGGTTTCGAACCCAGAACCTTTCTGATACAAAGGCAGTTCCCTAACCCCTACACAGGCTGGTCGGCATATTTTAAAAAGTCGAATTTTTAAAATTTGATTTCTCCGGAACAATTCGACCGATTTAGCTCTGATGTATTTTGCCATGAAAAATTTAGTAGTATTTGCCATGTAAAATTGCATTCTTTAAAATGATGTAAGAATTGCATACTTTACAAGTCAATTTTTTTCGGCTATTATTAAATTAAAAAATGGAATTTTTCCTGAAAGTTATTTTTTGCAAGTGATTATCTTTTGATAAATAAATTTCTTAATTGTGTACAATAACAAATAATTCAATTCGCTTACAAAGCTGTCAAGATGTTGCAAAATACAAAAAATATAATATTAACTTTAAGGGATCCAAACTTTGGACCAGTCTCCCGACCAAACTATTGGGACGATATTTCCCAGATTGCAGCTACCCCTTATGCTTCGAGGATGAGAAATAGGAATCTATCGAAAAAAAGTCGCACTAATTAATTAGCATATTTGAAGTCAATTCTTCAGTTCGTGAATATAAGAGAACGTAAAGATCCGATCATTAGATCAAAAGTAATCCAGGTTGGTTCATTTATTTGAGCGCAAATCAATGACTTTTCGTGAATTTTATATCATACGCAGCTAAACAATTAATATCTTGATCAAATCTGATAGTTTCTAGGTCTAGCAGACCTTCGAATCTTAGTTACCCGGTATTTTAAAAGACGAGTGCAAACTTTTTTTCATGGTTATAATCTTTTTTAAGTCATATGATCCATAGTATCCAGGCTTCTTTGCTAGGATTAACGCCATAAGAAGTAATCATAAGACCTGATGAAGATATTATTAAAATCTCAAAATAATTATTAAAATGAATGGTATTTCTTCTTCAGAAAGGTATTTTACTTCACAAATGAAGATTTATTTTATAAATAAAGATAACATTTCTTACAAATTTAAAATGATTTATACTCGAAGTGGCATTTTATTTGTGAGAAATATTTCATTAACATTTTCTCGTCTGTTAGGAAGGGCTTATGTTCGAATGAAATATGATTATTTTTAGTCTTGCCTTTAGATACCTAAATTTTATTTAGCTACTATTTTCGATGTTACTTATTTAGATATTTGAATAGAATCAATTCTTGTTTAAATTTCTTGCTTGACTAAAAAAAAAAAGAATTCTAATCACTTTAGAGGTAGTCTAGCGTCGTATTAATATTTAATTTAAAAAGAAAACCCTTTAAATAATTACTATGTAATTTTGAAATATTTGCAAAATCAGAATTAATCAATATGATAATTACAGAGAACTAAAAAGATCAATTTTTGTGAAAAACATCACTTAAACACATTACACTTTTATGAACCTAAAAAGTCTTATCGACAAACAGTATTTAAAGTCGTAGTTAAATTTTGTTGCAAGATGTTGCTATATCAAAATAATAAAAACCGGTAACTGAATTATTTCCTTTTTAGCATTTCTCTTGGACAACCTAAACATTCTTATTATCAAAATTTTCATAAAAATTATCTTTTCATAAAAATTATCTATTCATAAAAATTATCTATTCATAAAAATTATCTTTTGTTCAGAAATTATGTAGTTTTGAGGCAAACTCTTGGCAAACTAATCTAATATTCAATTAACTTAATCACAAATATGCTATCACCTTTCTTTATAAAGGCGCTTTTTGCATTATAACAAAATTTAAGTTAAGCAAATAAAAGGTTCAATTATTTAGACCCACCCACAAAAAGTGGATTAGCTATACACCTATATGAAAGAAGGGGATGTTTCATTTTATCACTTATCACATCTAGAAAAGAACAATGTACTTAAACTAAATTTTTAAATATTAAAATATGTTTGTAATATTTCTAAATTTATGCTGACATTATCTTATTTCTATAAAATAAGTCTTAATAATGTAACAGTTTTCGCAACTACTTTTTTTTAATAAAGAAACCTTTTTTATGGAAAAGAAAAATGGAATGAAACTTCGCAGAAGTGGGTTCCGTTAAAAATGTTTATCTTTAAAAAATTGCTAACTTTAGATAGCAATTAACTCTTAAAACAAAGTATGTTGTATTATTTAGTATTTTACATTTTTTCGAATTATTCATAATCGCCGTGACAATTGATTTTAAATCAAATTTATCAAACAGGACCCAAACCCGGACTGTTACTTTTCTGGAAATTTTTTGAACATACAAAGTACCTGTCGAGAAAATAAATCCCATTTGTATCTTTATTTCAAAAGAAGTTACCACTCCGTGCTTACCACTGTTTGTGAAAGCCCACAGAAAATTTATATATAAGCTGATCTTAAATAGATATATTTATGGCTAACTCACCTTCAAAAAAGAATAAAAAGGAATTGTTCTTACTACCAGTGTTTTAATTTGTTATGTTTTATTTTATAACCATCGTTGAACAGCCGACCCAATCTTTGGGGTTTACGACCACTAATGTTCAACTCCGTAGCCTTGTGATTTTGAACCCAATCCAGAAGACAAGGGAACTCCTGGATCGAGTATTGAGTGAATTGAGCGGTCATGGAAGACTTTTTGATGAAACTATAGCCCGCATTTATGTTGCATGGAGAGGAAAACCATGAAAACCTCCCACGGTTAGTCTCACGGCTAGGGAACTCTAACCCATGATCCATCTACCACTGAGAATATTTTACGTCAGCACTGTGGGCAATGCAAGCCGGATGCGGGATTCGTATCGACCAGTCATTAATGGGATTCGAACCAACACCTCCTAGAAAAGAGTTGGCCTCAGCACGGGTTACTATAAATATCCTTTAGTAGTCTAAACGTAATGACATATTTCGTATTTTCAACCACTGCGCAGCTTAGTACTCCGAACGTAATGACATCTTTCTTATTTTTCTTCAACTGCGCAGTTAACTTCATCACATCGGACTACTAAATTGATCCGTGCTGAGGCTTTCCTTCTACTAGAAGGTGTTGTTCGAACCCGGTTCACGTTATTGGAAAGCGAACGCTCTATTCCTTGAGCCATCACGGCTACTACGACCAGTGTTTTGAAAATTATTAGCACTGAATGATGTGACTTCAATTTTGCTCCATATTAGAATATTCCATAAAAATCTCCCGCTGAAGAAATAATCCAATGAAATAATTTCGTAAATAAAATTAAATTATAAAATAATTTGTTGTAGATAATATTTAGATTATTTACTTTCTCAACTCACAAGCACAAATAAACTTTATAAAACTATAACTATAAAGATTATTATTAGACATTAATGTTTTTTTTTAATAATATTTTCGGAAACACAACAAATAATAGAATTGACCTTTTGAGTTACAAAATAGGAACTGACCGAGCAATAATGTGAATAAATTTCAAGTAGAAACTGTATTGAATATATAGCCTCTACTGTGGTGATATTTATTGTTCGAAGCTTTTCCGCACTGAGCTGAAGGTCATTAAAATGTCACGCTGGCATGATTGCGAAGCTTGAATTTGTAATTCCCACGTTTTTAATAAAATGGGGTTTTGCGTAAATATTTCTACAATAATAAAATTTCTTCTTTCAACAAGGTCGTAGTTTCGTCATAACTAGTTTTGAATAAATGGATTTGTTTATTTATTTTATTTTTTTATTCTTTTTTTTCCCCGAAAAGTAGAAGACCTCTTGCAAATCACTCAAATCAAGAGCGTTTTTAAATTTTTATTTTTGAGTATGAAAGCAAATAAACCTTCTTGATAAAAGTTAAGAACATCTAAGAGTGACGGAATAAGCAAGCAAATATTTAATAAAACACGTAATTTTTATACAAGTGAGTGGATACTAGTTTAGTTTGTTTTAATTATCGTCAATATACGTTATTCAATCTCTCTACTCTAAGCACTTGCAACGAGTATTTTACTTAAAAACTTAATTGTGATAACATCATTGTGATAAAATTATGACTTTAGATGAAATATTGTAGTTGAAGATGTTTACATAGATTTCATCTTGATTAATTGGGTTAGCAACTAATTTTCCACCACTTCCACCAAGTTTAACATACCGCATGTCATTATATTTTTCGATCATTCGAAAGAGAATGTTTTATTCTACTGGAATCTAGTTTTTTTTCGAGTTCATTTATAACAATTTTCAAATCATTAAAACGGAATGTCAAATTGAAAAAAATGGACATTTTTTTCAATGGTGCTTTTAATCAACATTTTACAGCCACAAAATCTGCTCC
This sequence comes from Parasteatoda lunata, assembly GCA_949128135.1. Taxonomy (NCBI): domain Eukaryota; kingdom Metazoa; phylum Arthropoda; class Arachnida; order Araneae; family Theridiidae; genus Parasteatoda; species Parasteatoda lunata. The sequence continues at coordinate 12,874,438 of OX421981.1, read as the reverse complement.
TGACATATGGGCTGCGCAGGGAGAGCTGCCATAGCTATGGGCAGCGTACATGACACATCATAAAATGGTATAATCTTTTCATCATAAATTTTCCGACATTTATATATATATATATATATATATTAATACAAAAATATTTTTATAATTTTTGTAATACAAAAATTATAAAAATATTTTTGTATTAATATATATATATATATATATATATATATATATATATATATATATATATATATATATATATATATACACTCATGTCCATAAATTAAGGATAATGAAGTTCAGGCGCAGAAAGAGACAGAAGCCAAACAAATTTGACTTATTTGTAAAGTCTATGTATTAAACAAAAGGTAAAGAGCAAAAAAGATTCTATATGTTTGACATAATTAATAAAAATTGCGATTTTTACTCCCTGGAGCAAATTTCAAAAAAGAACCTATTTACAAAAAACAGTATAACATGGTTAGTATGATGGTTAATACGGAGTATGTCTCCCAGACGATGCAATATAGGCCGTACAACGCCTAGGTATGCTGAGTATCAAATTATCAATCTGATCTTGGGAAATATTACACCACTCATCAAGCAATGCCGTCCGAAAGTCCGGTAGACAGGTGGGAGGGGGTTGACGGGCTGCAATTCGTTGGCCAAGCATATCCCACACATGCTCTATTGGATTCAAGTCCGGTGAGTATGCTGGTCAATCCATACGGGTAATATCCTCCGATTGAAGGCATTCGTCTACAATGTTTGCACGGTGAGGACGGGCGTTGTCGTCCATAAAGAGAAATTCAGCACCCATGGCGCCCCGAAACAAACGTACATGTTGTTCCAGAATGACATCCCTATAGATGTGGCCTGTCATCGTTACACTCTGAACATGCAAGGTCAGTTCAGGCACCAAGAAAAATTCCTCCCCAAACGAGCCATCCTGCACCTCCGTAACGGTGTCGTTCAATGGTGTTGTCTTGGTGGTAACGGGTACCTGGCGCTCTCCATATGAAAGTCCGGTCGAGAATCAGACTGCAAACTAAACCTGGACTCGTCGGAAAACATCACACAAGGCCACTGTTGCGGTGTCCACAATACATGCCCTTTACTCCAGGCTAATCGCAGGCGACAGTGAGTTGCAGTAAGTGGAACACATCTGACAGGCCTACGAGCATATAGACCTATGTGCCCTAAGCGTCTGTACACGGTCTGCCTTGAAACTGTCGTACCGGTAGCTGAAGAGAGCTGACGAGACAGGTCTGATGCCGTGCTCCGTCTGTTTCTTTTGGCAGTAACTTCCAAATACCGGTCTTCATTCGGCGTTGTAACTCGGGGGCGGCCTGTGCTGTAACGTCTACTCACATTACCATCATCTTGGAATCGTTGCCAATGCCTGGAGATGACACTCTGGGCGATTCAAAGTTCCTCGGATACTTCCAGCTGGGTACGTCCACATTCCAGTCGTCCGATGATTCTGCCACGTAAAAAATCCTCCAAATGCCTCCTTTGTGCCATAACTATGCGGTTATTGCACTGAAAGGCTTTTAAAGCGCGTGTGAACAATTTTACTTCTTTGCCACCATTCCTCATATACCCCTCTCTTACACTCTCGTCATTGTGACGTACTACCAGCGTCATCTAGTGGTTTCCTGTAATTTGCATATTCTTCTTCAGGATGTGTGTGATAATTCTACAGGTGAAATTTTAATTTTAGAGTTTGATTTCCGTGTGATTCTGAATTATCCTTAATTTATGGACATGAGTGTATATATATATATATATATATATATATATATATATATATATATATATATATATATATATATATATATATATATATATATATATAAAGTACTTGATTATTTGATAAAATTACTTTCTGGAATTTGTATTTCAGTTTAAATAATTTGAAATAAATTGTTTCTGAATACAACATATTTTTATATTGAAATTTTTATACATGAAGCAGTAACTTTTAGCATTACGTAAAATTTTTTATCTCTAAACATAAAAAAAAGAAAAAAGATGCATAGAAATAAATTAACATTCATTTAATATTTTTCATTCTCATGGATCACTTTTTGTTTCAAATTTGAAAGTCAGCTTCTTTAAAAAAGTGACATATTTACATTAATATTAATTACTTGGTAGGGTTTCCATATATATTCTTCACAAGTTTTCAGAGACAGGGATAGCCTGGTTGGTAGGACACCGGACTCACGTTCGTGAGATCGGGAGGTCGAATGTAGCTGGCTGAAAACTCCTCGCGTGTGACTGGTGCACGTTAAATCTGTCGAGTTACAAAGTTCTCCATGTTTCCATAACAAATTATACCTTTGGAGGTACTGAATTGGAGATTGATCGTTCAGGCCAAAATTGCGATCTGTGAATCAATTTTGACCTGACGCACTATAAACGCACTGAATTTGCCTGCACTATAAACGGGTGTAGCGTATGGGTGTGGCTAAAGTCAGATGACGCTACTGGAAAACAAGAGCAATCGCACCCCCTCTGCCTTAATGGCTGACGACAACAACAACAAGTCTTCAGAATTTTCACAAGATAAGAACTTAACACATGCAATTATATCATTACCCATATTGAAATCGTAGAAACCAAAACCACTCCTGCTGAATTTAAATATGTATTTCATCATTAGAAAGCTCTAAGATAGTTTATTTAAATACGATTACTTAAATCCGAAAACATTCTGAAATTTAACAACAAACAAATTTCAATTTATTTTACTTATCTTCCTTAGGACCTACTTTTAAAGAAGCTTTCCTTGTGGATATCACAAATTTCAATTGATAAGTAAAATGCTTCTAACAAAACGTAATAATTAAAAGTTTTAATAATAAAATTTATTATATATAAGAGGCACCTCCATGTCAGGAACATTTTACAAAAAACAAAAAACAAAAAAAAAAAAAAAATAGTCATAAATAATGTATCGTAACACTTATTTGAGAGATAATGTCAATCATTTTACCTCTTTTTTTTAAAAATATCAGTTTTTAAACTATGCATCATAAATCATGTCAGTTGAACAATAAATACATCACACTAATGCCACAAATAATTCAGAAAAATTGAATCTTTTCTCCACAAGAGTTGTTTTATTTAGGCTAGCTTTACCAAGAGAATCCAGTTTGATAAGACACAACAGTAATGTCAAAATATTTTGATCTTTCCGATGTGAAAAACAAAACAAATGCAACTCTTAGGGAATTTTTTTCCCTCTCGTGTGAAAAAATCGATAGGAGAAATGAAATGATGAGGCGTTTACACTAGATGAAAAATGGATGCTCAAATGACCGGAAGTTCCGGAGTAAGAAGCTTGCTTCTTGGAGAGGAAAATGTTTATCAAGGAATAATAAATTTAGTACTTCTTTCATTACTTGATTAAAAAAAAGAATTTTTCTTTGAACGCCACTTATCTTACAATGATTGCTTTCCATGCGATTTAAGAATAAGGCAAGCTAGTTCTTAAAAAAAAGGTGATATAATGTTTCTTTTTTACTGCATTTAGCTTATGTTAAATTTTAACTCATTCTTTATCTGTAGCGAAAAATTAAACCATTTTGCACTGATGAGAAAGTTAACTTATTCAATAATTACTATTACATTTGGGTCAATACTTTTAATACTTAATTAAAATTATTATAACTTGAATAAAAAACTAATTAAAATTATTTGAATTAATTATAACTTGATTAAAAAAGTGGAAAGTTTCTTTTCCTTAAACGTCACTTATATTTAGGTATTTTTTTTAAAATGTCAGTTATTTAACTATGCATCATAAATCATGTTAGTTGAACAATAAATACATCACACCAATGCCACAAAAAATCTAGCAGCAGTGAATCTTTTCTCCACAAGAGATGTTTTATTTAAGCTAGCATTACAAAGAAAATCTTATTTGATAAGACACAACCATAATGTCAAAATATTTTGATATTTCCGATGTGAAAAACAAAACAAATACAACTCTTAGGGAATTTTTCCCTCTCTTGTGAAAAAATCGATTGAAGAATTAATAAAATGATGAGGCGTTTACACTAGATGAAAAATGGATGCTCAAATGTTCCGGAGTTAGAAGCTTTCTTCTTGAAGAAGAAAATGTTTATCAAGGAAAAAATAAATTTAGTACTTCTTTCATTACTTAATTAAAAAAGTTTATTTGAAAGCTACTTATCTTACAATGATTACTTTTCATGTGATTTAAGAATAAGACAAGTTAGCTCTTAGAAAAAAAAAGTGTCTTCTTTCTTTTCGGTTGCATTTAGCTAATGTTAGATTTAAACCCTTTCTATATCTGTAGAGCAGAATAAAACCCTTTTGTAGTGATAAGAAAATTATCTTGTTCAATAATTACCGATATATTTGTGTCAATACATTTAGTACTTGATTAAAAAAGTGGACAGTATTTTTTCCGCTTATCTCATAATGATAGCTTTCCACGTGATTTAAAATTAATAGATTTTTTTTTGTCAAAAAAAGGCTAATACTTGGTTATTTTAATTATCTAGCTTTTATTAACTCTTTCCTTGTAAATAGAGCTTTTTTGTAACACATTTACGATTGAGTTTAGTTAAAATATTCTAATGTAAGCAATTGCAATATTCATGATTTTATACTAATATTTTAACAATACAATTGTAGATGTTTTGCTCAAGATGATTTCTAGAAATGATGCACTCTTTCGGAGAATTTAATACAACGTTTAAGGGCGATTCTTTAGTTACGTGTGTTACTTTTACACGACATTTTTCAACTTTAATACCCATTATTATAAACTTCTTAAATATTTTATATGGTTCTCTTAACTAGATGTTATATCTACATGTGTTTTAAGTTTGCCAAGCGTTGAAGATTGAAGATACAAATTTATTTGATGCTGAAAAAAAAAAACTTTGAATATATTCATTTAATTCTGTGAAGTATAAAGAATTAAAATTAAGATATTTTCCTTTATGAAGAGATTCAATATCAAAGGTATGTTTAGTGAACTTTTTAAATGTTTTCTTACAGTAAAAACTTTTTTATTTCTACGAAATTGGCGAGTTACGTTAACAGTACGTTACGTGTGTTACCCTTTGTGAATATTTCAACTGAAGAGTCATAGATAACGCATTAAAAGGTTTATTTGTTTTAAATTAACAAAAGAAAACCAGTTTATTTTGATAAGCAAAGTAGCTAATGGTTTAGAAATAAAATTTTACTCTTCCCCCTTAACACTGGTTTAGTGAGTAAAACAGAGCCAGAGTTGGCACATCTATTTCCGAAAAGATTGTACTTTTACAAACATTAGCATTTACGTCGATAATATGACCGTTTTGGAACACAAGGCGTTTGAATTTCAACTGTAGGTGCTCTATTGACTACAATATCAGGAAGGGACTCTGACAGAAACTGGCTATCTGTGTGCCAAAATCTTACAGTCTGATCAAGAGATGCTTGAATAACATGCATCGATTTTATGCCTTGGATTACCGTTGCATATTTCCATGGATTAATCTTTTCCATTAATGCATCTATTTCTTTTTGATTTATATGCAACACTGTTGTATTAGGCATGAGTTGAGTGGCTAGTTTTGCGAAGTCTTCTGAGTTTTGAACAACAACACTATCGACAGATTGACTTTGTATTTTGCTTCGCACTAAAGATTTTGCACTGCCATCTATCCCGTCCACAACACCTTTTCCATGTGATGTGGCAAAATATTTCCAAATGAACTTCTTTTTATATTTGATTGATAAAAGATGCAATAATTCAACCATGCATTTGTTTTTTTAATTCTGAACTTGGCCCATCACTATAAATGATTTCTGTAATTTCAGCTTGTGAAATTGTGTCATTTTGAAAAAGCTTCTCGTACAGTCTTAAAATAAAACAACAGATGCTATTTTTGCCTTTGTCTTTTGTATTAGAGCATATCAAAAATGAGAAACAAGTACCGTCTAAGGAAACAGCTGCTGTGAATAATTGAGCAGAGGCTCGAGACCATAATGCTGATTGAATTTCGTTCTGATATTCACAAGAATATGCCATTGCGAAGTCAACTTGAACTACTCGGATTTTATTACTAGATATGTTCTTTTGGAAAGCATCAGCTTGGATTCTTTTAATTCTTATGTGCTTTTGAAAGATAGCCCAATTTTCGCAAATAGTTTCAAATAATTCTCCTGCACATTTGTTATCATAAATTTTTTTTATTATACGACAATTGGCATCTTTTTCCCATTGTTGCCAAACTACTATAGTAGATGGCTCAAAATCTATAGTAAACAATGAGCCATTTTTGAAAATATCACATACACCCTTCCAACAATTAGAATCCAGATTTTTCTCACATGATTTGCATAAATACTTTTCCCACCATGTATTGTCATAAATTTGATTTAGGCCTTTTAACAAAAGAATGAAATTTTCATGATATTTGCATCTGCATTGATTCAAAGGGGTATCCTTTAGTAGAAGTACATTTTTTGGTCTCGAAACACAAAATTTAGAAAATGAAACTGAATATTCTGGATAAAACTGACAAAAAACAGCATATGCTTCTCTAAAAAACATGGTTAAATAGTACTTACGCTTTTTGCCAGTATTTTTCCCATTAATCCAGACAACCATCTCATCTTTCATTCCAGGCATGGTGTAAACAATGTCACTTCTAAAGTAAAAATCATTTATTAGTGATTTAAGTTCCTCTGAAATAGAGGTGTTGAATGATTTATATCATTATGCATTTGTTTTGAAAGTTCAAGTCCAACTCTCTTTGCTAATGCACATTCTACAGCAATTTTCTTACTTGGCGAATAAGGTAGAGTTTTAAATGATTTGCGAACTGCTTTTCCTAATGATTATGGTCTTGAATAGGGTTCACTTTTTGGTGTTTTAAAATTCAATATGCTGTTATCATTATACAACTTATGTTCCTCTTCAGATCTTCCGTCTCTTTTCATGCATTTGCATTTTCGTACCCGTTCTGCTACTTAGGCCCAATACTGCTTCTTTTCAAGAACACTCATTTTATTTACTTTTTCTGTCCGTAATAATTCGATTCTTTTATTTTCTTGCTTTTGAAATGTAGGATCAGATGCTTTTTTCTTTTCTCTCCATCTTGTTATTTTTTCAGCTCCAGATAATGGCATTTTTTAGAAGAATTTAGAAAATGCAGTTGGAATATTCCTCTTAAATATAAACAAATAACAAGTAGAAGTTGGAGAAACCAATCAACTCTAAAAAGTTCCAAAATTATCCCCTGCTATTCTTAAAGTTTGATCTCATTATGTTGCTTTTTCATTAATGCTTATGTTAGCCTGGATTTTATTGAATCTTACAATTCTTTATTTGTGATTTTGGTTTTAAAGTCGATTGATCTAGTCGATGAAATTGATCTAGTCGAAAAATGTGTAAACATAAATTGCAAATTTTCATTTGAAAAAAATCAAAAATTATATACAAAGTAAAACGTAAAACTAATTTTAACACACGTAAGAGTAACACACATAGCTTTTAGTTACGTGTGTTACCTTGAATAAAATTAATATTTAAGTAATAAATATTGACAGTTATAATTCGAGAATTTTTTCCTTTAAATATCGAGCCTTCCTAATTTATAAAATAAAATATTTTAAAATCTTCTACTTTACTAAAGTTTTTACAGAAAAAAAAGAAAAATTATGTCACGTGTGTTACTGGAAAATTAGATTATCTCTATTAATCAGCCAAAAGAAATGTAGGCTGAATAAAAAATATATATAGATCAAAGATAAAAGGATACACTAGTTATATCTTATACTAAAAACTATTTTATTGCACTTCAACATTCTCAGAACTCCATGGGAATATTATATAACAAAGTAGTGAAACTGTGTTAAAGTGTTTCAACTTTTGTTCGAATTTAACTAAATATTTTTCATTATTTCAAAAAACAACCTAACAATTAAAAAATATACATTTTCAACTTTTCAAAATGTCATTATTTTTAATTTTACGATAACTTTGAATTTTTAGTCACTCAGGACCACTTTTCGTGGATGTTGTTGTTGTTGTAGTTCATTTATGTCGTTCTGGAGCTGCACAATGGGCTATTGGCGACGGTCTGGGAAACATCCCTGAGGATGATCCGAAGACATGCCATCACAATTTTGATCCTCTGCAGAGGGGATGGCACCCCCGCTTCGGTAGCCCAACGACCTGCACGCGAAGTCGAGCACTTTACGGTAGCACAGTTTAACGAGGACCAATACCGCACACCCTCGGTCCATACGCAGACTGATCCAAGTGGTCACCCACCCGCACACTGACCGCAGCCAGTGATGCTTGACTTCGGTGATCTGCTGGGAACCGTGTCTTAACGATCAGTCCACTGTGGGACTTTCGTGGATGTAACCACAATGTTAATATCTTCAGCGTTCAGGTAAAATTATCGTATTGTATGGCAATGACATTTCTGGTAAAAAAATATATTATTCTGGCAATATATATATATGCGCTATTTAAATCATTCTTTTGGTAAATTTTCTGTTCATACGATAATGGTTTATCGAAAATTCTTCCTGACAAAACTAAAGCTCTTATCACCACACATTTAGCAAAAAATGCAAAACTGAAAAGTATATTTAACCAAATAAACGGTTCTTATGCCATGCTCTAAGGTATCAAGATGAAATTACCAAACTTACCTTTGCCAAATTTTATCACATATTATAAAACCATGTGTTATTGTTAATTTTACCAAATTCATTTCCAAAGCGCGTCGGTAAAAAATTCCGAGAATTTTGGAATTATTATGATGTAATGCTTGTTTGAATTGTAAGAATCGTATACTTAACCTATACAAAATTTCATTGCGAATTTTCAAAATTTTAAGCATTAAAAGGCGGTGCAAAAAGTCGGTACAAATGTATTACATTTGATACTATCTGTTAATGTCTCATGGGATAAAAATGTCTTAAAATATTATATCAAGAATAAATAACTCAGCGCAAATACTGACTACTACGCAAATGCTGAAACTTGCAAACTTTAATCGCATTAGGAGCACTTTTGAGACTGTTTTATTACTCCTTCATCGCATAATAAAAATTATTTTTGATATCTTATGTGACATACTTAAATGTGAAAGAAAGAGATTTATTTGTTAAAAATTAATTCCAAGATTTGTTTAATCTACCATCAATATTAAATTACAAGTCAATATTAAATCTAATATTCGGTATATTAGTTACAAAAATTAAGTCTTCATTTTTAACGAATCTTTGACAAAAACAAAATAATAATGTTAGGAATCGGCATCCTTAAATTTTTTAAATAAATTAAAAGAAAAGTTTATCTGGAATAAATCATAGTCTTTCATCTTTTGTGTGATTTGGTTAATCATGTGGTAACAATTAACCAAAGAACATTTAACGCACCGAGACTTTGAAATTACAGCTCATTTCAATAGAACTCCAATGGACAGTTTTTGATTTCAAATTTGATATCTAAACGATTAGACTTTGTGTTACATAAAAATAAAACAAAAAGATATGAATAAAGCGCAAATAAAGGTTCATACACTATATCATTGATCATATCAACATGAACCCTAATAAACCCTAACATAAGCTTAATGATTTTAAGGATAAGAAGCTCAATTTATTTAATAAAACTTATAGAAACAATTCTAAAAATGCATCAATATAACATTCCTAAATTGTGTTTTCTAATTCGTATATTACTACATTTGTATTAAAAAGTTAGTACATTTGATAATAAGTACAATTAATCTTTAACTCAAATGTTTGAATAGAAAACCGAATTGATTTTTATTTTCTACTGCTTCCGACCTTGAAGGTAAAGATAGGCGTTTCATTAAAAAATAGTTATGTGTGAAAAATTATGAATCGTAATTAAGGTTATTTAATTCTCCTCTGCAATTGCTTTGGAAAATACCAAAGCGCTTTTTAAAAGCGAGAACAGAATAATTTATTATCGTTCTTTTCAGCAGTTTATTTTTTAGTTAACTCATTAATTTTGCTTCCATGTGCGCGTTTTGAGAACAGCTTCTTATAAATATATAATTCTTACACCTTATAAATATATTATCCTCACACTTATATAAAAATAGCATCCTTACATTGGATTAAATGAATCAAAACTGATATGAAAATCGGCACAGATATGTAAAAATCATAATGAGAAATATATAAAAAAAAGTGAATTACTATTTTTTGTGGTCATATTACTTCCCACTTGTCCCTCAGTGGACTGAAAGTAAAGACACGGTTCCCAGTATAACATCGAATTCAAGCATCACTGGCTAAGGTCAGTAAGTGGGTAGGTGACCATTTTGATCAGACTCCGTAGGGACCGAGGATGTGCGGTATCGGTCCCCGCTAAACTGCTGCGTTAAAGTGCTCAACTTCACGTTAGGGTTGTCCGGCTGCTAAAGCGGATGAGCCATCCCCTCTGCAGAGGATCAAAATTGTGAAAGCATGTCTTTGGATCATCCTCGACGATGTTTTCCAGACTGTCGCCAATAGCCAATTGTGCAGCTCTAATGCAACGTAAATAAAGTACATACATACATCCCACTGTTTTAAACCATATTATTATATAATAAAAAGATATGAATTTTATTTTTTGTAAACATCAAACTACTAAGTGAAATAGTTATTCAAAATATAGTTAATTTTTTTACGTTTAATGAATTATTCATTAAATGATTAATATAACAACTAATTATTATAGCTGTGAATCAAATTAAAATGGCAATGGCTACTATCTAACAAATATCTTTTTAATAATTGAGTCAAGAGGGGTCCCTTTATTCGCTTGAAGCATTTGGGTCTTTTGAAGTTTTATAATTAGTTTAACTGTCTCTTAAAAGTAATTCATTATTAGTTTTAGAGTACCTTGAAATCATTTAAGCTTTGTATTCTTCTAAAAGTAGAAGAACTAAAAAAAAATGCGTAATTCGGTTTTATCATGTTTTGGCTTTTTGCTGGTTTTTTCAACTTATGGTGTAAATGCAGTTTTTTAATCTATATTATAAAAGTTATTTAAGTCTTATCATAAAAAATATTACTGTTAAATGTTTTATCTTCTCCACTCATAATTTTATCTAAAATTATCATTTTAGCTATACGTTTTAATTTAATACCGCTTTTTAAATGTATCAGCATCAATTTTTAAAAAAAATGTCTTAAGTACGTTCGTTCGAATAGAGTTGCATTAAAAAATTGTTTAAACATAGAATTGAGATTTTTATTTTAAAAAAGTAGTCATAAATTAAAAAAAGTTATAATAAAATATTACAAAAGTTATAATAAAATAGTTCATAATAAAATATTACAAAATCTTGTAGAATATGCATGAAAAAAAAATTAGTAAAAATTAGTAGTAAAAATTAGTAAAATATTAGTATTATTAAATTAGTAAAATAAGTATTAGTATAAATTAGCATGAAAATAAAAAAAAGTATGCTCGTGGTTTTTCTTACAGCATTTTAAAAGGCAAAACTTCCCTTAGAGAGAATAACATTCGAAAGACTAGTTTGAAAAACTTTAAAGGAATCTTTAGGAGGGAAGTAGCCCTGGCATCCTTTTAGAAAGTGATTGCATTTACAATGCGAACGAAACGGGAGTTGAATACTGCCCTTAAACGGGAAAAATCTTTGGCCCTAAAAATTATAAGGATTTATATTCTATAGTACCTAAGAAAGAAAAAGAAAGAAGTAGCTCCATTGGTAGTTTTTCCTTACTGACGAATTCTTTGAAGTATTACATAATCAGTTCCTGCTATATATTTCCTTGGAAAAAGCGATTCTTGAAGTAAAACGATGACCGCAGCAGCATTTTACAAATATATTGCAAATGTTTATACCCATGGCTAATTGAAAATGCTATCGAATTCCCTATTTAGCGTCTTCTGGATAGGTATAAATCTCATATCAATTTGAAACTGAGCAAGTTTTGCTCATCAAAACAAATTTTCTGGTTTAGCTTTTAACCTAATTTACGGAAATCTCCCGTTAGATCTTGAAAACAAAGGTATTGTAAAACAATATGTTAAGAGAATTTTACCATCCATTTTTTATTAAGCTTTTGAGGCATCAACTGATGAAGTTAAAATGATTTTATGAAATGTGGTATTTTTCCATTCGATGCAAAAAACGTTGACTTTAACAGATGCATACAAGACAGAAACAAAGAGTTAATAAGCAAGAGAGCTTATCAGCAAACCACATACTTCGAGAGTAACGATGCACTATTTCTTCAGAAGCTTGAGAAGAAAATCTCACAAGTTATGTTGAAAATTTTTAAAGGAACATTGACAGAAGAGTTTAATCTCCCAAATTTCCAATAACTTGTGATTTTCTCAATATGGAAGAATTTATAGCAAAAAGAACATTTAGTTAAATCAAATTTTGACACTGAAGCTGATACAACTAACATTGATAATGAAAGTATCTTTAAAAACTGATTTTGTGATAAGTCCTCCTGAGGCATTGTTAGTTGCAAAAACAATTGGTTCCACAAGTAAATGGTAAGTACTGCTGAAGACCCACTAGATATAAGTCAATGAGAGAAGGATTTTACTCAAACTTCGAAACTCCTTTTTCGCATTCATTATACAGTGAGGAATTTTAGAAATAGTACTGGAAAATCAAAAGAAATTTCGAAGATACATTTTTTACATTGGTCAGCAATTTGGAGAGAAAGGAGAAAAAAAAAAGAGAAAGGTCAAATCAAAAGAAAATGAAATAAATTACATTTTTGCATCAACTTTAGAAAAAGAACGAAAATTTAAAGAAACTGAAAGAGCTGGAAAAAAAGTTAAAGCGAAAAGTATGACGAACAGAAAAAAAATACTTAAAAAGATTTTTTAAAAAAAGCTTCAAAAACTATGGGGGAAAAGAGTAAACAAAAAATTGATCTAATTATAATGATAAACATTGATAAACATTCATGATAAACATTCATGATTTAGAAAGGACTATTAAACCGTGAGAAAAAAAATGAAAAACAATTTTTCTTAATTCTGCATTCAACCATATTTTACTTTCCATTCCATGACTGACAAAAAGTAAAATTTTCTTCGTTAACTGTGGTTATATGTTGTAATTCCAAGAAAAATCTTGTTTTTAGACATTTGTGTGGCCTATGGATTCCTAACGAGCATCAAACATTCTCAAAATTAAGTGTACATTCACTGAAAAATTTAGTGTTTATTCACTGGTAAGAACTTCCTTCACTTGGTTTTCCTACTACTTATTTTTTGTACCACCAAAAGCTTAAAACAATATTATATAAGTTATATAAATTTAATTTTTGCATAATTTGCATTTAATAACAAATATGTCGACACCGTCATTTAGCTAAAATTAAAAATTTGTAAATTTTTATGATTATCTTAAAGGCAAGCTAAGGTTAAGTGTTCCTGCACTGGTTAGTTTACTTGAAAATTTTCTTTAAGGACTATTCATTTTAAAATAAAACTACTTGAGTTAGATGAGCTGTAATGTTTAAAATCCCCCTCGGAAAAAAGGAAGACTTGCTTACAGCTAGTGGCGTCACGAAGTGGTTGTTAGGCTTTCTTCTCTAGGAGGTGTTAATTGTATACCGATCACCACTAATTTTCAGACAAGCTGATACAAATCAATCTGAAGCTGGGCGGGCTTCAAGCAATTAACAGAACTCCAGTGCTTCATAGAGATAGCTCATTTTAACCAGAAGTAGAACAGAAGCATTTGTAACCATGTAACAAGAATTCCAAGAATATTACAACTGTAAAGTAATTATATCTCCCTCGACTCTAAAGTAATCTTTAATTGCCTTCATGTTTGACCAAACATGAAAATATATGTCAAAACTAAGATAAAAAGATGAAGGTAAAAAATAAGACCATCAAAATTAAGTGAATAATGTTGCATTTCGAAAATCCCTATAAAGACCAGGAAAGAAAGAAACAGAAGTGTTCGAAACCACGTAGTATAAAACTGTATATATGCAATGATGAGATATCATTCATCTACCTTCATATTTGACCTAAACATGGGGAAAAAAAGGCAGTTGAATGTGGGCTTTAACGAATATGTTTAGAAAGATGATGAAAAAAAGTAATCTATTTAAAATGCAGTTCCTCTTGCCAACGCCTTTCGAACAACTATTATTTATGCAAAACGTGAATGTTCATTGTTTAAAATAGGTCAAGACAACATAGATAATTGAAGCATTATCATTATCAATGCTTGTCTGAATTTGCATAGAAACCATGAAACGAATCATAAAATTTTAATTCAATATTCTATTGAGAAGAAAACGTGGTATAATCACAAACGCGAGTTGTTGACAGAAATATTAGGTTATAGAAAAAGTTAAAGTTTTTCGTGGTATGTTTTGAAAAATAAATTGACATTAAAAGTTTCGTTTTAAATATAGATTCTTTTTGGCGAATTCTAAATTTTCGGTACCTAATAATTCGACAAATTATAAATATAGGCAATTTAAAAACCATTCTTCATTCAAGCTTTTTTTTTCGAAAAAAAAAAAAATATTATTTAAGATTCATAATACTTGATATTTTGTAATAACCATCCTAATGCATTTTTGACTCTTTACTAAAATGAAATAAAAAATATATACGCCTTAGAGGTTTCAAAACTACACTGATCGAAAAAGTATGATCGAAACTTCCAGAATATGGCAAAATTTACCATGTATCTAGCTCTATTGGAACACCTATAATTTCAAAAAGTTTTACCGAAGCACTTTGATAATGATTTTGGTAAAGTTAGTAATAAAATGTGGCTTTTACACATGTGGTAAAATTTGGTAAACGAATTAAAATCTGGTAATTTTACCATGATGTGTTACAGCATGGCGTAAAAACATTTATTCGGTTAAATTACTTCTCAGGTTTGTATTTTTTACTAAATGCGTGGTAATGAGAACTATAATTTTGAAAACCAAAATTTCCGGTTAACCCGTTTGAACGGGTAAAGTACCAAATGAATGGTTCAAATACCATATTTCGGTTTTTATTGATAGAAATATGGTTTTTCTCCCAGAAATGTCATTACCATACTTCCAAGCAGTTTGAATGCCTTTTGATAAGTACAGAAATTTCAAAATATCGTCTTCTAAATCATTTTGCTTCAGCAAGCAATGAAACACGTTTTTGATGTTTTCCGTCCTATCTTCCTCAATAGCAATTCGTTAGAATTCTAGAGCACATTTTTGGACGATTTTTTTATACACTAAGGTCACAAGGGGAATTTAGTTGTACAGATATTAAACCCACTTTTTTACGACAGGGACTTCAAAAATATATAATGGCTAGTTAGTACTTTATTTATTAAAATTAAATATTTTTTTAAATTCCTTGATGTAAGCTATGCTTGTTCCTCCTTTGTTTAACCTAATGATAGCAAAGATAAGGTAGTAATATTTTAATGAATTAGAGTTGTGTACTGAATTTCATACAAAAAATAAAAACTGTTATGGAAAATAGTCAGATTTTAAAGTTTTGATGAAAAATTTCTAAGAATTCTAATTGCTTTAAAACTCCTGCTTTTGTTCGCTACCACTGGAAAATTTTCCTGAATCCCGGAGATCATACATCGTTTTAAAAAACTAACTATTGATATTTTTACACAGCACATTTAAACAAGAGATTTAACTTAAACGCAGGAAACAATAGAAATTTATCTTCAATTCATTCCTTAAATCTCATCTAAAAGTACGTAATAATGAAATCAAAAATAATATTTACAAAACGTAGTAACGCCTCGAAATAGTAATACTCTTAAATCTCACCATAAATAGTTTCTGAATGATTATTATAGCCATAAAGAAAAGTATAAATGACATTGTTCTGTAATTTACTAAGTATAATGGATCAGAAAACTATACAAAAGAGAATAGTAGAAAAAAAAAACTTTTTCTATCAGAAAAAATAACAAAGTGGAAATCGAAGTTTTCATTGTTTGGATTGAAACGACGAATTACTAGAGCAATATGATTAAGGGAGTAAATTGCTGGTTGTAATAGTGTACGCTACAAAAAAAAAAACGGTAAATGGTGTGCAGAAATAAAAGTTACCAATTAGATGATCATAAAAAGAAAGAGATTTACATAAATTGTCTGTCTTTTGGGAATATTCGCTTGTGTTTAATAATATTAATACCACAGAAAGTGTAGTTTGGTTTTGGTTATTACAAAATAATGTTTTTATTGTAAGATATTTATTATAGTGAATAAATGTTGCAGATAAAGAGTAGAATGTTGAAAAGACTGCTAATTCAAAAGCAAGAAATGAAATTTATTAATTAGATGATCATAAAAGGAAAGAAATTTACATCACTTGTCTGTCTTTTGGGAATATTCACTTGTATTTAATAATATTACGATCGCAGAAAGTGCAGTTTGGTTTTGGTTATTAGAAAATAAAGTTTTTATTGTAAAATAGAGAGGGGAAAATATTGCAGAAAAAGAGTAGAATGTTGTAAAGACTGTTAATTTATTTACAAGAAATGAAATCTACCAATTAGATAATCATGAAAAGAAAGAAATTTACATCACTTGTCTGTCTGTAAAATATTTATTATAGAGAAAAAATATCGCAAAAAAAGTAGAATGTTTAACAGGCTGTTAATCCATATGCAAGACATAAAAGCTACAATTTCTCAATAGAAAAGAAATTTACATCATTTGACAAAACATCATTCTCTTTAGGATTTGTAATTAACAATTAATTTTTTTCTGAATGATAATTAAGGTCACAAATAAGGTCATAAGGCCAAAATAAACTGAAGTGAAAGGACAGAAGTGACAGAATTTGTAGTTTACTTTTTATTATAACAAAAAAATTATTTTAAAATAATGTAAATATTTATTGTAGAATAAAAATCTTACTGTACTATACTGACAAAGAAGTTCATTCAAAACTTAGGTAATAGTTACCGTGTGTTTGGGTCAAGGGGAACACAAAATAGCACTGTAATTTTTCAGAAGCGCTTTAGTAAAATTAACAATAAATATGGTTTTATAATATGTAATTAAATTCGGTTAAATTTTTTACTTTTTTGATGATACCTAAGAAAATGATAGAAAAACCATTTATTCTGCAAACTTTACCTGTAAGTTTCGTATTTTTTACTAAATGTTTGGTAATAAGAACAATAATTTTGAAAACCAGAATTTCCAGTAAGCCTGTTAACATATGAATATAAAAATTACCAAATTAATGGTTTAAATACCATGTATTTTGGGTTTATAAACTAGAATTGTGGTTTATTTTTACTAGAAACGTCATTACCATACAATACAAGAATTTTACTAGAATTCTACTTCTTCGCGTAGAAAAATACTTTTTATTGTAGAATAAAAAACTTGTGACCATATATATAGTAAACTATGGGTAAGGATTAGAAGGATCAGAAAATTTGATTAAATAACAATTTATTCATTTGTTATTTTACCACATTTAAACAAAACGTTCAAACAGCCATAAAAAAGATGGTATTAAAACTGTTAAATCTGAAAAAAATCTTTTATTGAATACTTTCACCTAATATGGTTATACAAACAGAATTTTATCTACGCCAACCAGGCCTCTCTTAATACACTACTTCATGCAGCTGGGTACATATTTTAGCCGAAAAAGCTAACCAATCGATTTAATAACAGACTGAACGGGGGTTCAAACCCCAGCATTGACACCACAATAATTCCTCTTTTTCTTTAACGCGTGAGGAATTTCCCGTGTCCTTAATAACCGGAATTGGAAATTCTCTTTGACGTATAGATGACAGCACCACAGAGCTGTTTTACACAAAAATTTAGTATTTCTCAGTTCTCACGATAGATGGCACCTCCAGCTAAACTAATTAAGCGAATTTCAACGGTTATTAAGATTAGTACAATTAGATAAATTTTGAAAATGATGCGTATAAAAATTATTTTAGTTTGAATGCATTCCTCATTCCTAGAAAAATTTATACATGAAAATAAATGTAAATCATATTTTTAAAGGAGTTTATTGATTGAAAATGACGAGCCAAAAGAAAAGTTAAAGAACTAATTAACACACACCTAACTACTCCAATAGTTACCACTTTGATTTGAAAACACAAATGAAATTCATTTCCGAAACTAAAATATTTTTTACTAAAAATTAATTATTGTAACGAACTTGTTTTGAATCTTTACTTTTCTCTTAAACAAATTAAAAATTCGTAAACAATAGCACGTTTTACTTTGTCATGAAAACATTGGTAACGTGGTTTGAAATTGTTTTGCAATGTGATTTTAAATTTTGAAAGCACTCATAAAAATAAATCCTAATCACACAGTTTTAAAAATTTTTAGTCGCTTATTTTTATGCAAAAATAAAAGAAAAATTCTAATCATTATGGTATTCTTTATTTAAACAAAATTATTCATTTTTATAATTAAATTTCTTGTTCATTTTTTTAAAAGCGATTGAAAACATTTTAGGTTATACAATAAAATTTGTAGCAAAAACTATTAAGATTAACTTCACGAAAAATAATTATACATTTTACCTCACAAAGAAAGTTAATTTTAATAAATAATTAATATCTTTTTTAAGCTTATTATATCCTTTCATAAATTTTAATCATTTGATATCGAGGAGATTAAGAAAAATCACTCTAAACAAATTAAATACTAATTAATATGACATGTATATTAATAGGGTACTTTATTTTCTTTTATACAAAGAGAGTATTAAATGAAAAGAAATAAGCTAAGGCTATTCATTTTACTGACAGAAATGTTTTTGAACTTTGCTTTAAAAAAACATTAACTTTGATTAATGCATTTTTATTACTTGCAACGCCAGGAAAAAAAAAACAATTTACTTTCTTAGAATCAAAGTCTTTATTTTAGGCTTAATTATTATTTGCTTCAAATTCAGGGAATATAATAGATTATGCCGAGTAACTTCAAGCATAACATAGCTCTGGGTGCTTAATATCCAAACTGAAAAAAAAAAACTAAAAATTAATCAGTTTTTTTAATGAATTAAATATAAAAGAAATTGAAACAATTAATTTAGGTAGCATATTATGTTATTTTTATTCTATGTCAACGAGTGGCTTATAAAACAGTGAAAATAGTTTAAAACTCAGGCACTAGGAATAACGAAATGATGTTCCAATTCATTGTTTAAAATTTTAAATTTTATTATTATTATAAGAATCAGAGATGCCTGTAAAATTGCTGAGAGTATATCGTGTCGCTAACTCCTATAGGACTACATGAGAGAGTTCTGGCTTGAACCAATTTTAACCTTCTATTTTTTATGCAGAAAGTAATTGAATTTTTTGAGAACTGCATTATACATTTTTCAATAAAAATACTTTTTTGTGAAGGAATTCTGTTAAATATTTTTTAGTAAGAAAATTCATCCAAGGTAGCATGTAGATGGATCTAGGATAATTGATTATCGCTCCATGGATAACATACATTTTGGGTTTTTTGTTTCAAACTTGTTAGTTCATTAAATTTGGCACTTCATGCTGTTAAAATTTATTTTTATAAATTATCTGAATAATTTAGAGCAAATCTCAAGTTAATCATAAACTTAACAACAAATAACCCAACCAAATAATACCAACCAAAATATATAAACCTGGACGCGTTGCACATAATTTGGACCGGTCCAAGGCAAAATACAAAGTTAGTCCACGGTATAACTTACATAAAATTTTTTGATTTTGCTAGTCTCAACAAAAAGAAGTAGTTTTTCGTAAAATTTTGTACTTTATCAAAAAGAGAATAAAATTTTGTTATTTATTTTCTTTATTCCAGTTTTGATGTGTAAGTACTATAGGGTTTTATTTACCAGTAAATTTATCTACTTTATCTACTTTCAAACTAAAGTATCATTCATTAAAAATGAAATGAGCAGCATCAGAAGCAAATTTATCTTTAGATTTCACATGTGGTAAGATGTAGAGCGAGTTGAAGCATTTCAAAACAATACAATTATAATCATAAAAATGTATATAAAATTTGAAATCGATAAATATTAATTTCTGTAGATATAGAGTTGTACCAGGGTAAACTGTACAATTAACCACATATGAAACCTAAAATTAGCTATTAAACATTAAAAAATAGGACAATATATATTAATTTGAAATATTCATATTTTGAACAGATGTTTCTTAGTTATCTAGTTCTAGTACTCTTCACAAAATATCTGATCAGTTGGGATGTTTTTTAATATGTATGCGCAAAATAAATTTTATCTTAATATTACTCCTATAGCAAAACAACTTCAGTAAATAGTAAACATTTCGCTTTTATCATAATTCGCTTCTGTCATTTCTTACATTTCAGAATATATTTCTTCCTTCTCATGTAATACATTGAAGAAAAATATTATTATGTGGCTTGCTATTTACTATTCGATGGTTCTTATATGTCAATGCTCATTCTTAGAAAATACGAAATGGGCTGTATTTTCATATCAAAAGCAACTAAGGGAACATTTTTACTTTTATTATTTCTTCATCAGAATGATATTTTGATTCTAAGTGTTCACAATCTCTTTTCGAATAATGAGATTCATAATTTTGAGTTCTGAAGTCTTCAATGCATCTTTTTTCCCTGAAAGATCTAATATTTACCGAAAGATGCGAGGAAAATGCAAATCATTTCCCTACATATAGGGAGTTCTTGCTTTCAAAGATGAATGAGGCAGTGAAATCGGCTCGATTCAGCACTTCTTAAACATGGAGGTGATAAGACGTGGGGAATAAATTATATTAAAATCCCGAACACACCACTGATTGAGTGATTTTTGAATATTCACTTGTTGTACTTTTTTTTCATCTTTTTTTTTTGCCATCAATTTTTTTTATTTACCGTTATTTATGGTAAATAAATCAACTGTTCAAGTATGTAGATTTAAAAATGCTATAAAAAAATGCTTTTTTTGCTAAAAAGATTAAGAGAGTTCTAAGATAGAGTGCCACAGTAGCAAACTCTAGGCTTTCAACTCCAATCAATATTTAAAGTGCTACTTAAATAGCATATAAATTGAGTAGATTAATTGTATTTCAACGGCACTTAAATATATCTCGGCAAGATTATTGGATATTTAATATAAGTTTTTTTTTATAAATAAAAACGATCAAATTCACTTTAAATAAATATTACTAAATGAAGAATCAATTGATTAATCAATAATTCCGCTATCTCTTAAAATTATGAGGGGATAATCTTCAGCTAAAATTCGTAGATTTTGATAAGCATGTTATCTGAGCAAAGTTTGCATAGAAAGGAAAAAAATATTCATACATATTAACCCAGTTTTAAAAACTAAATGTCTGTGGCAGATTAACAGGTAAGTGTATGTAACCCTCAAGAGGCAAAAAAAGGTAGTAAATTGATATGCAAAATTTTTCTACGTAACTCTTTTATAATGTAATTATTTATAGAAATTCAATATTACAACTTTCTGCAAATAATTATTTTATACATTTCTATGTACAATTATTCTTCTATTCATGAGTTCATAAAATTTTAATTAATCTATTCACCGGAACACCAAAAATTCATCTTAAGAAAATACTCCTCGAGACTACACAAAGCCCGCTCTTCGTTAGCTCTCTCCAACTACTCCCTCTCAAGAAGACCCCCACAGCCTCCACTCAAAAATTCTGGTTCCCACTCCTCCAACACCTGTCCGGATTTCCAAGAATTCTATATATTCTATAGAATTCTATGTATGATATATATTCATATGTCGGAGAAGAATGAATTCGGGGATGAGCTATTCATGGTGTTACAATATAGACCAATAATTTCTGTATACAGTTTGCAATGAAATTGCAGTACTCGTGGCAGCGATAGCTGACAAGACAGGTCAGATGTTGTGCTCCATCAGATTTATTTGGCAGTTACTGTCATATACCAGTCTTCATTCGGCGTTGTAACTCTGGGGCAACCTGTACAGTAACGTCTACTGACATTTTCGTCAAAGCCTAGAGGTGACACTTAGGGAAGTTTTTTGGATATTTCCATCTGAAGCCGTGGTGGTAGAGGGGATAGAACATTCGCCTTCCAATGAGATAAACGTCCTGGTTCGAATCTCAGCGATGGCTGGTTGATACGAATTCTGCATCAGGCTCACATTGACCGCACTGCTAGCGTGAAATATCCTCAGTGGCGGACGGATCATTCGTTAGAGTCTTCTTGACATCAGGCTAACCGTGAGATGTTTTCTTTTTTATGTAACGCAAATGCGGGTTAGTTCTATCAAAAAGACCTCCACAAAGGAAAATTTCTCCCACTATCTGATCCAGGAGTTTCTTTGTTTTCTGGAATATGTTCAAAATTACAAGGCTACGGAATTGAACAATAGTAGACGTAAACCCAAAATTGGGTCGGCTGTTCAACGACGGTTATAAAATAAAATAAGATACCTCCATCTGAGGACATTCCAAGAGACCGATAATTCTGCCAGGTAAACAATCACCCACATGAGCCTTCAGTGTCATAAATATTCGGTTATGGCTCTGAGCGGCCAACAGATGGCTTGTGAACATTGTTGCCACCCATTTCTTATAAACCCCTGTTACACTCTCGGCAATGTAACGCATTGTCAACGTCATCTGGTGGCTACCTGTAATTTGCTTATTATTCTTGAAGATGTATGGGATATTTCTACATGTGAAATTGTTACTTTAGAATACAATATCCGTGTGATTCTGAATTTTTCTTAATTTTTGGACATGAGTGTATCGATATTTTAAAGTTTTTAACATATTCGTAACTACCATAAATTCTTTTAAGTTAATTTATATGCATCTGAATATAAACATCAATGAAATAGTTTTCGCAGGTACCAACTTGTTCGGTTGTTGAGAACGAGTTCACTCAGTCGTAGTAAAATAATAATTGAATCCTGTAAATTTTTTTAAAAAATTTCTAGTTTTTTTATTTCGTCTACACTTAAAAGCATCCCAAAAAAGTAGTAAATGGTGACTGATGCACGTTAAATCTTTCGAGTCTCAATGTTCCCATTACAAATCAATACCTTTGGTGGTTCTGACCAAGAAGTTTCCTTGTCTTCTGGATTGGTTCAAAATTACAAGGCTACGGAGTTGATCATTAGTAATCATAAACCAAAATTGGGTCGGCTGTTCATTGACGGATATAAAATAAAAAATAAAGTACTTCAAAGCATAAATTCTTAACTTTCATATCGTTAATACACGTGATTTTGTTATTGATTAGAAAGGAAAGGGTAAATATTGTTTTTTCTTTTAAACTTTTTAAACCAAGTTTATGTATTGAAACATAAATTCTGCAATCAGTAAGAAAACGTTTCCTCAGCGACCTTACAAAAATAAAATTTTTGAAGAAAACAATTTGTTACCAGTTTTTGATTTTACCAAATAGTAAATTTCTTCGCATACCACTTTAGAGCTTGCTTCAATTATGCAATGATGAAAAAAATGTTCCTTTGAACGCTTAAAATTTCTCCACCATTCGACGAAGTAGTGACGCTTTTCAAGTGAGCTACTTAAACAATTGTGCAGAAATATTTGTCTGTTAAACTCTAACAATTTACTGAGTTTTAGACCAAGAGAGCCGATTAAGAGATTGTTTCAATTAGTCACCAAATACTTATGTTGAATACTAACAATGTACTAACCTTTTGAGGAAAGAGTGAAGACAAGTGCGACACTTTAAATCATATTTCAATAATGCAACCAATATCTTGAAAACAATTTACCAACCTCTTGATCAGGAATATACTTTTATAATTATGTTAATGAACTTTTAAGTGGTGTGGTACTTAACAGTATTAAACACTCAAAACTCAAGCATTTTAATCTGTATATTAATCTGAAAAATTGAAATATTACTCAAAAAGTTTGAAAAAAAGAATGAGTTTCATACATTTTAATAAATGAAATATATTCTAGAGTATTTTCTAGACTGAAAAGTTTCACATTTCTTTTTCTAAAATAAGAAACTTTTTAATAAAGACAAAAGTCGTAGGGACTTTGTAAGCAACACTTGAAAAATGATCTAACCGACTTAGTAAATTTATGCGCAATTAACGTTTACAAACTTCCATTAATAACATAGAACCAAACGAAAATATCCGTTATCTGAATCCATTTAAAGAAGCTGGGATGACGACCTTTTTTTTTTTCTTGAAAATTTTTTCAAGGTTTGATTTATGATTCTTAACCTTAAGCTAAAAGCATTAAAAGTTACATTCAGTACAAGTTCATTAACAGTTTTTCAAAGCATTAAACTTTGTTCTCAGTCAAAAGAATTTGTGTCTTTAAATTTAAAACAATATTACAATGAATTTAAATGAAAAACAAAGTCGAATAGTCATTAGTTATGATTTTCTGTCATTTATATAATTTTAGTACTTCTGCAGTTAATTATTGAAGTGAGAAATGATTGAATCGTATTTGCATTTTTTAATTTTTACGGAAAAGGCTTCTTTAAATAAAAATTTGCTGAATTTGTGTGACTAGAGATAAGATATTGAAATTCCATATTGGTGTTTTGAGACAATATCTGAGTAAATTTAGTTCGAACTTTGTTTCCCATATTCTGACTCAGTCTAGATTTTCAACCATTTATTAAATTTTAATTTTCTAAAAACATTATTTAAAATATTCTAAATGAACGTTATGACTGAGCCGTGTTTGTTATTTTTAATTCCAACGGAAATAAGTTGTTTTATTATTAAATTATTAGGTTGCTGTGGTTAGATAACCAGGGCCCGCGCTAAGCATTCGCCACCTCGCCAAATGCGATAAAATCGTAAATTCGCCAAAAAAATTGTGTTTTGGCGAAAGTATTGGCAAATGTTTTTTTTTTTTTTTTTTTTTTTTTTTTTTTTTTTTTTACCGAAAAGAAAGATATGCATCTCCCTCTATCCTGGAAAAAATTCGGAAAAAAAGAGCAAATCCTGTTTTTTGAGAAAATCCTGTATTTTTTATTCGATTACAGTAATTTCCGTTAGATATGTCGCATAACCAATTAGAATTATATGTTCATATAATGTAAGTATAAGCAGCGAGAGAGCCAACGTAATCATGAGACAAATATCGTAAAATACAGATTAATACCTTCGTTACCGGATCATGCGAGATCACGTGACGGAATTCTTTCCTACAGTTTGTCTCAATAAAACAGATTAAGTGGTAGTAAGATGCATATTATCATCCAACTATTTTTACAAAAAATATATTTTCTCATGACAATAACATATCAATAATGTGATAACAACACAATGTTGCTTCAGGTTTATCCTTATATTGCTGCACTCTAGTCTAAGAAGTAATCAAAAATTAACCTCAACCTATTCCTATTTCTTTCCATTCATTGCTCAATTACTCCTCCCCAACTGCAAATTGACTCTTGATTTGAATTTGCATTTTATGAAATAATTCAGTTTATGGTAAATTTATATTTTGATTTGAAGTTTTATATGGGCAAAAAAAGTAATCATAATATTTTTCGCAACTTTTGTCTTTTACTAAGAATTTCGAAAATTGGGTTATATTTTTTATATTTGGCTAATAATTTGAAGTCCTTAGCACTTGCCCGGGATATTGTAAATTTAAATTCTATATCACATTCAGAAACAGCATGAAATGAATAGAGCTTTGCATTTAACTTTCTTATCTATGTTCTGATTTTAGGATATATTGCAGGACAATTGATATTCCCCAAAAATAAAAGTTAAAAGGCGTATCAGACATATTTATCAACTTTTCTCATTTTAATGGGGGGTATTTCATAAATATTTAGAACAGTAATAATTATCAATTCTCTAAACTTATTAGGTTTTTTAAATTAATAAGGTTTTTTTTAAAAAAAAAATTATTTGGTCTTTTATTTATATCGTTGAATTATTTAGAAGTCATGGTGGTCAAATAATTATCAATCAAAGTGGAACAAGTACTTTTTACAACTTTAAATATTTGTTAAATACCAGAAAAGTTGGCAGCACTGTAAGTGGATTAAACAATGGACAACTCTTTATTAAAAAGGCATAAAAATTGAAGAAAAAACTTACGAATAAAGTTACAGTTTTTCAGAAAGGAAGTTATTCTTACCTATGAAAAAAATAAAATAAATTAGACATAGCAAATAGAAACACATAAAAATTTAAAGATTTATAATTTATATTTGTAGCTGTATGAATAACTTAATAGTATTATTAGTTTCTTAGTTCAACAATTATTTTATTTAATTTTTAATAACCTTTTATCAATTTGAGTCAAACCATTGGGAAAAAAATGAGCTAGATTATCACAGTATTGTAAAAAGAGTTTCAGTTTTTTCAGAAATAAAAGCAAACTTTGAAACCATCACATAACGGCTATATTTAGCATTCAAAAAAGAAATATGTCTGCTATGTGATGATTTCAAAGTTTGCAAATCAAAGTTGTAATCAAAGAAGAGGGAGTCATGATGGCTCAGGGGATAGAGCGTTCACCTTCCAATGAGGTGAACCGGGTTCGAATCCCAGCGATAGCTGGTCGATACGAATTCCGCCTCCAACTTGCACCAAACACAATGCTGATGTAAAATTCTTTGGTAAAATATCGTCAAAGGTTGACGGATCATGAGTTAGAGTCCCCTCTCCTTCTGGCTAACCGTGGGAGGTTTTCATGGTTGTTATCTTTACGTAACGTAAATGCGGGTGAGTTCCATCAAAAAGTTCCTAACGAAGGCAAATTTTTCCTAAACTTTGATCCAGGAATTCCTTTGTCTTCTGGATTGGGTTCAAAATTACAAGGCTACGGAGTTGAACATTAGTAGTCGTAAAAAATAGTAAAAATATTGTCGAAGTAATATTTTGATTTTAATTTAGAGTATAATCAAGATCATACATGATTTAAATAAAAGCAGCATTAAAATATTAATTTTCGAAAAAATTTAGAAAGGAAAAGGTATTTTAAATGAACAAATAAAATTAAATAATCCCAGGAAACTGAAGGGATAAGATATTAACCATTCGTTTCAAAAATACATAAAAAAGAAAATAACTGTTATTTCCTTTTAATGCATTTGTGAAACAAAGGAAATTTTAATCAGGTAATAATAGAAAAAATATCATATTAAGTAAAAGATTTGTCATAGAATATAGTGGAATTCTCATAGATTATTATCATTGTCTTGTTTCCGAAAAATCACAATTAAAACCTGCTCAACCTGTATTCAAGTTTAGTGAAAGCTGGTGAGCTTCTATTGAGACGATTGAAAATAGGAAAGGTAGTTTCTGAATAGTGAAAGGTTGGCAAGTCACAATTATTGTAAAAATGGAAAATTTAACAGCGAAGCAGCTTGTATCATTATTAAATTGTTTAATCTTCCTATGAAAGAGAATTTTTATTGATGATTACTGAATAGAAATTCCGTAAAAGCGATTAATAAAAGATTTTATTTATCATATTAAGTTTCGATATCGTAAATATTGTTTAAGGTCATAAGATCAATCTTTAATATGATTATGTTGTAAAATTCCGTTATAATGACAACACACATTAGCAGCATGTAGAATTATCGTTCTTGTGAGATTGTCTTTATAAGCGCATATTTAATGCTAAAATAGAAATAAAAAAGACTAGAGTGCAATATTGTGCAATAATTTTTGAAGTCATTGATAACACTGAATGTTAATTTCAATATTATGATGTAAAAAAGGGACCATGTGGTCAACTAAAGGCTTATACCTTTATGGTATCTCTTTTTTAGGCTTATGTTTTCAGCAGAATTTAAGATTGCAAAAGAATTTTGTTTTCGAAGAAGGAAATTAGCTCAGCGATTAAATCCATTTTTATCGTAAGATCTTATATTATTTTAATTTATTTACCGTAATTTGATATAGCTTATACCGTAATCTGATATACCTTATTTATACAGTAATATTTACTATAAAATTACTGAATAACTCTAATTAAGTAAATATTACTCTAAAAATTACATTATTAAAATTTTACGTAAAATGAATTTTGCAGATGCTGTGTTCAAGCTGCCACTTAAGTATATATGCATAAAGTAAAAAGTATTTATACATTTATATACATAAAATCAACAATATACATTTATATACATAAAATCAACAAAATGTAGAAACATTTCAAAGACTTTGCATAATCATGATAAAATGACTGTAGATTCTGATAATTATTTAAGAGAAAATGGTGAAAATCCCGCTTTTTTTGTAATTTATGAAGACAATCGCCAAGTCAAAAGTGTCATTTTGAAAGATAGGCACTTTTTAAGCACTTTTTACTAACCTCCAATGAAAAAAAAAGCAACTTTAAGGACTTTTAGAAAACGTAAATAAAAATAAGCACCTTTAAGCACTTTATAAGAACGCTACGCATTCTGTTGTAGTGTATTTTTAATTTAAGGATATAGTTTTCTTCTGTCTAATGTCAATTTTATAAAATATAAATCTTTCCAGAAGATTTGACGCAAATTCTAGCTTGTTAGTGAATTGTGCGTTTCAATTTAAATTGATAATTTAGAGTCAAATTTTTCCTACGGTGAAACTACTCATTTAATTAGGCGGATTTGAAATTTTAATCTCAGACAGCGAATTTCATTTACATTCACCTACATCTTGTTTCATCTACAAATAAGTAATGGCAATTTAATCACTTGCTCTGATAGAACTTAAAGAATTTTTGAACACACTATTACCAATTTGCTTTTAACATTTTAAACGAAACTTATAAGTGCTTGTGTTTTAATTAGGAAGATCTCGTACGCCATCAAAAAAGATTACGTCCGTGAATAATTCTAATTAGACCTTTTAAAAAAGGAAATCACAGTTTGTAAAGTAAGCAAATCTTCTGGTAAATTTTCAGTTTCCACAGGTTTTAGCATGTTTGTATATAAATAAATATATTTATTCAAATCAAATGGTTTTACATTATTTGTTTTAACAGAATAATTCAGCAAATTATTTTGTCACGATGTTATTTCATTTTGTTCTATTTAAATTCTTCTCTTTATTCAGAGTGCATAAAATTAAAATGAAGAAAGTAGTTTTTTCTTGTTTTAAAGAAGAACTTTAAGATTTTAGAAATTTTAAGAATCTCAAAGTGCTTCAAGATAATTTTCAATTCTAAGAAAAAGAAACTAAGCTCGAATATTTTAAGCGCTCCTAAGCATTAAAAAAGGTGGTTTTGTGTTTTCACATTCGCTCATAATATAAATATGCTTTTTTGTTGAGTGACATAAAAACAGAAAAATGTTTGCTTTAACTCTTGATTTTCTTAAAAAATATATTTTTAAAGGAACTATTTGATTGTTTTAGCACATATTTTTGTAAAGAGAACTAATTTTTTTTCTTAGTTTTTTCTTAGTTTTTCTTAGTTTTTTAAAGAAGCAGGCTAATATTTAATTATCTACTTTAACTTTTATAATAAAAGCATTGAACCTCACAGCAATTTTTAATTCACTGGTCTGAAAACAACATTTTTGAAACATAGATATTATACTTATATATATATATATATATATATATATATATATATATATATATATATATATATATATATATATATATGTGTATATATATATATATTTACTTTAAATATATATTTAATTATTATTAAAATTAGAATAAATATGTTGAAAAAACTATAAAAAGGTTTTTAGTTCCTGCCTGGAATACGAAGTTAAATCCACGAAATTTTATACATTTGAAAAAAAAAGATATTTGCTTATAGATATGTTTCTTAAATACATTTTTTCTATACTATAAATAAAGAAAGCTTGAATAAAATATCTACCTACATTTTACTTGACAATTATTACAATAATTAATAAATTATTCATTAAATACGTTAACCCAGCGTAAACTTGCAAAGAAATGTTAAAAGTTTAAGTGCTTTTGTTATTTTATTACACCAATTAACAAACCAAATATTTACACCGTTTGACAAAGATAAATATCCTATTTAAATGTAATTTACCAACACCTAATAGAGAAGAAAGCATAGCAACGACTTTATGACGTCATAAGATGCAAGCCCGTCTTCCTTCGGTGAATGCAATTTCAATCATTATCTCTTATCTTACTAAAGCTGTTATTTCTATTTTAAATTGAATAGTTCTTGAATAAGACTTTCCATTTTCAATTATATATTTTATTTTTAAACCATATATGTAGGAAATAGTTTTAATAATGTATTTAAGGTGTAAATTATCTAAACATTCCTCAACAAATTAACTAAATAAAGTATATATATATATATATATATATATATATATATATATATATATATATATATATATATATATATATATATATATATATATGATAATAATACTTATTTTAAATGCATAACATGATTGTTACTAATGCTATTGAAAAGGAATTTAAACAATACTTTTATTGTATATGAATTCTAATAATTTAAAACATAATTATGAATTGGGACGGCATTTGATAAAAAATACTATATATTTTAATTAATAAATGATATGCCATCCAAGATAGGTTATTGATATTTCACACTTAATACCAAAATAACTTCTATGAAGTACATGCATCAAACCAAATTATTTGAAACAAATAAAATGCTTCTAGAAACCCTGAAGCATATTTTTTTACGCTGTTTTTTTTTTTTTTTTTTTTTTCGTTATATTCTACAACATTTTTTAAAAATATTTCATACTTACAAGTTCGTTTTCAGATAAAATAAAAATCAATTCCATATTTCAACAATATTAAACTGTAAAATCAATTTTAACACATGTGCTTCCGAAATTTTTTTATAATTAATATCGATAAATTTATTGAGGAATCATAAAATAAAGACTAATTACTAGAATGATAATTTAATATTAAATTGTGAATGAAAAGGAGAGGGCATTTAACAGAAAATGCTTTATTTACAATTTATTGCACGATTTATTACACACATTAAACAGTATTTACACAATTCATTGTAAAAAAGCAACACAAAGCCAAAACATGATTTGACCGAATTACGCATACGTTTCAGTTTGTGTAATTTAAAAACAATACGAAACTTAAATGACTTCAATGGACTCTAAAACTATTACTGAATTAATTTCGAGGGGTACTAAAACTAATAATAAACTGACTTCAAAAACTAATGTTACATGTCGACGTCAGGTTGACGTCACCAAAGGTTAACATTTTTTGACGTATGTAAGGACTTCGGAAAATACTCACGTGACTTCACAGATGAGTCTGCGTGGAAGTCACATTTTTGGTGCTGTTATCAGGGGGGACAATGGACAATATCTTGGGCACGATTCAATATCAACCTTGATTTGGTAAATACATTTATAGAAAGTTTTTATCAAAATGAACTCAACTAAAAGTAAATAGTGCAAACAAATTTAAATATTTTTAAAACTTAAAAATATCCAGCCTTGAATTATTAAAATATTTTATCAGAAAAAGCTTTGAATAATTTCTTATAGTTCATTCTCATTAACTTATGAGTTTTAGTTGGTGAAATGTTATATGTTATGATATACTTCAGTTCATAAAAATATTTAATTAAACCAGCTTTATTTATTTATTTTTTTGAAAGTTAAACTTACTGTACATAATTTTTATTAATTTTTGTCAAATTTGAAATCTATTTTAAATTTAATATTAAAATCAAAGTACATTAGAGCATTATATGTTAAATTTCCTATGACCAGTTTAGTAATGCTTCTTTAGATATTTTTAAATTGTACCAGGAAACAAATACTTTTCCTGAAATATATTTCTCAATCTCCTCTAGCGACATAGGGTTTCATTTTAAATTGAATCAAAAGAAATATCCATCTTAAATTCTTACCTTTTTAAATTCTTACTCTTCCCTTATATTACGGTTTCCTTCTCATTTTTTTCAAATTTTAAACAGGACTATTTCACATATTTTTCATGCATATTGCAAACACTTAATTGAAATCGAAGGCTTATTAAATTTATTTTTGTTTATTAAATTAATATATTTTAATTAAATTAAAAACAAAACTATATTTAATATTTAAAATAAAATTGTACTGTAAATTTAAAATTTAATTACATTTTTTAAATATGTTATGCACACTTATAATTTAATGGCTCTATACTTTAAAATATATCAATTGAAATGATTGCAAGTAATGAATGCTAGTAATCTTCGTCTGAACTATTCCATGTTGCTTTATTATTAGGCCAAATTAAAAAACATACTTTTTGGCCAAATATTGAATATTCATTTCATACATTACTTTTAAATTGTATTTTGTACAGCATTTTGCTCTGATTTGAAAGAATTTTCAGAATTAATGTAGATAGTTTAAACTCTAGAATTTAATTTTCATTTGTAAATATTTTATTTGTTGCTACATATATTTATTGCCAAAGTTACTTAACTTGTTACAGCATCAATACACATTATGATTCATAATAAAAAATGAGAAATAAAAAGAGCAAATAAATTTTATAAAACACTACCATATTTTACTTTCTTATTTTACTACCATATTTCACTATATTTTACCATATATTTATAAAACACTAGCTTGAAATTTTTATAGGAGAATGTATATTAGGACCACCCTGTGGGTGAATGTATAGTATGTATAGGAGTTATAAAAACATATAAAAACAAGTATACATAGAGACGCGAATTCCAAACAGTAATTTGTGTTTTTATAGGTGTGTAATATTTAAAAATTATGTAGTTAAAGTATAGATTTCAATAACTACATACTAATTTACATAGAAATGATAAATTTTAAAGCTACATTTATAATAATATTCAATAAATAATTGTGTATAGTAATTATCTCTGTTTACAGGTGCAGATAGGCTTATAATATTTAAAAATTTTGTGGTTAAGGTATAAATTTCAATAACTACATTCTAATGAGCATAGTAATGTTAAATGTTAAAACTTTATTGATAACAATATTCAATAAATAATTATTTACAGTAATTATTTGTGTTTACAGGGACCGATTGCCTTAAATTTTTTAAAAGTATGGGGTTAAGGTACAGATTACAATAACTACATACTTATGAACCTAGTAATGATAAATATTAAAACTTAATTTATTGATAATAATATGCAATAAATAATTGTGCATCACAAAAATTATAAATTAAGCCATTAAAATAATTGTGAAAGGACGCAGTATTCAGTTTCTATTGAAAAAATCAAGATTTTGAATTAAAATATTATAAAGCTAAAATATTAATTTCTTAATTGTTCAAAAATTTATGCAATTAGAAAAAAAGAAAGCTAAAAATGTAGAAAAAAATTCAAAAAATTAATTATTTTATAATTAAATATATCTGAATCAGAAAAAAAAAACATAAAATAATTTTGTTGATTAGGATGCATTATAATAAAAATTAAGACAGAACTAAACAAAGGCGATCACAATGAAATATCATTGATTTATCCATCCAAAAAAAAAAAAAAAAACACGTGAAAACGATAGATACTTTAAACAAAGAAAATAATTAGTCTTGGAAATTAACTAAATAATGTTGTCATAGATAATAGATGCGATTTTTAATTTTTCAATTGCAACATACTAAGTATATTCCTAAATATAAATACCAAGAGACAAGCATTCTTTCCTTATTACGACTATTTAACTAATTTAAAAATTGAAAAGGTTTACTTCAATAATGCAAAAATCATATACTTTAACTTAAATGCCTTCAGAAAGTTTTTTCTCCTGATAAAATTTCTAAAAAATGAATGGCTAATTTTAAAACTAAAAGCATTTGTTTGAATAGCACAAAAAACATATACATAAACGTAAATACCTTGTGAACGTAAATACCTTTTTTTTTCAAGTGATCGAATTTTGAAAACTGAATGACTAAAACTAAAAGCTCTAACAGTACATAAAATGTATCTAATCTTAAATTCATTAATCTTAATTAAAATTTCAAAAACTCGCATGCTAATTTTGAAACTAAAAGCACTTGCTCCAATTACACGAAGGACATGTTTAAACATAAATACCTTGTGAAATACACTTTTCTCGGTATAATTTCTAAAAAATGTATAGCTAATTTTAAAACTAAAGTTATTAGGTCTAATAGCACAAAACACATTTATCTAAACTTCAGCTCTTTACTTTTTTTAAAAAAAATTCGAAATATTAAATGGTTAGTTTTAAAGCCAAAAGCTTTACATAGAAAAATTCAAATATGACGATAATTTATTTAATAAAAACTGAAATTAAATTCAAGAGACATTTTTAGAGTTGACCCTTTAAAACCAGACTTACGAAACAATGAAGAACGATAAATTAAGGGTTAGCGTCTAACAAATCGTCCTTGAATTGTTTCTTCTTTTAAATTCTACAAGTTAACAGGTATTCGAGGTGATGTTATGCATTTGTAAGTGATCAGCCAGTTATCTTGCGAGAGAATCTTTCATCCCCGTTACAACGTGATCTGAAACGGTGATAAAATGTTTACACGAGAGATTAAGTGTTTACATCACTGCTAGCATAGTTTAGTTTACAACCATTAATTAACTGAGTTATTTTCATATGTTACCTTGTTAATTGATATACCTTATTAAATTTTAATATGTTACCCTATATTTACGTGGAAAGAAACTCTTAATTAATACAATATACTGTTGCCACTAATTACGTATTTTACGTATTATTGAATTAAATGAAAAAGCAAAACAAGGCTATTACAAATACATTTTTAGAAGACCTTTTCCCTATTAAAATGGGATATTTTAAAACATAATATGAAACCTAACTTCATTTTCAACTTAAAAAAATCATTACGTAAGAAAGCTGCTAAAATGTTTATAGAAAAATCTACTTAAATAAATTTACTAATAAATTTAATGTACCAATAAATTAAAATAAATAAAAATTCCATAAAAAATGTTTTCTATTTAAATAAAAAAATATGATCATATGTAATAAATAATGAATATTATATTATATGTGCTACACTGTTAAAATTTTCATTCTAAAATTACGGTAATATAACTGGCAACTGTCTGTCCATCCGATTAACTGTAAAGTTTACGGAAAAGAAATTTTTTTTTCTTTATGATATTATAACCATTTAAAAAATATCGTTATAAAACCATGAATACAAAATTATACGGTTTTTTAACCATTTACAACTAGCATTTTTTAAAAACGTACTAATTTTTTAACTAGATATAGAAGCTCGGCTTTTCGTAAGTTAATGGTCATTGGAGAGTGCCGGACACTGGGAATTCTTCTCTTGTTGAACGGAATAGAGAAAATATTGCAATGTCAACACTAGGACGCGAACTCCAGTTCTGATGGTCATGAGATCGACAGATAAGCCCGCTCGGCTATGATATGTACGCAGTAGCGAAGAACTAAGTAGCTTCATTAGGTGGTTTTAGTTGGTGCGATAAAATTCGGGTTGTTTAACCGTTTAGGTGAAAGCAGTTAATAAACAGTTTCTCTTAAACTTAGCAGTTTGATTACCATTTTATTTATGGTTATTTGAATGTGTTGATTAAATATGGTAAAATAGCCATGCAATCAATTGTTATTTAACCATTTTTCAGAGATATTTCTAACAGTGTACACTGTTAGATGTACGCTTGGATGGGTATCACTTGGATGTGAACAAAATGTTCTAAAAATACAACATCACCAAATTCATTTCGAATCATCCAATACTTTTAAAATTAGTTAAATAAAGTAATTAATGAACAAGTTGATATAAAATGTTTGAGAAACAATCTTATTAAAGACTCGTTATTATTTTCAAATCAAAAACATAAATGGAAATAAAGTGCTTATCTAAGTTTTATATGTGTTTGAATATGAAGTCTCTTTCGGTTAATGATTCGCATTTTTTTCTGTTATCAGCTTTAAAAAAATTTGTATAATATTATGATTTAGTTCATTTTTGTAAGATTTTCAAAATGCCATTTCTGTATTAAAAACAATACCAACAAAAAGTATTCAATTACAATAGCATTTTATTTTATTCTATTACTATAGCATTTTATTTTATTTAATGCTGCATTAATAAGTAAATTGAAGACAGTGTAGTGGGCTAAGGAAAACAACCTAGACATTTTTTGGTACAGTATACATGTATCAGTTTACTTTCAAAAGAGTAAAAGACAAATTTAAAAAAATGTATAATTTGCTCTTTAGCATAGCAGTTGGAGATCAATGATTAACAAGACTGTTGCATTAAAAACTATTCATTATCAATTAGTTAATATTCCTTCATACCAATCTTTATTTTGTAATCGAGTTCATGACTTCTTTAATGAAATGTTTTAAAGTGAGGTTTCAATAATTTCAAAATGAAAACACAATAACTAAGCTTCATAGCATTCGTATTTAAAGGTAATTTTCTGTATCAACTGTTAAGATTGAAAATTCAAAATTCAATTATTTAAACTGATAATTTTAAAAACTGCATTAGTATTCGTAGAAAATGTTCTGAACACACACAATTAAAAAATATCAGGATGAAAGTCGAAAATTTTGCGTACAAATATGGAGAAAATATTTTTAATCAGGAAAATTAGAATTACCTCTGATGTTATTAACCTAGAGCTCTATCGTGCTAAAATAAATAAAAAAAGTAGTTTATACTTTTTAATTAATACTACAACTTACTTTCACTATTTTATATGATACTTATGTCCTTTTTTTATTTTTTTATCATTCAATTATATTCAATTATTTTTTTAATATTATTCATGTGGAATTTAAACTATATAGTGCTTTAAATACATTAAAATTTTTATTGATTCAATTTATTAAAAAATAAATGTAAATTTCTTAAAACTTAATTAAATACTAATTTTATAAATTGTATATAGATTAATTATAATACTAATTAAATTATACTATAAGTATAGCATTCTTATATTACAGACAAGAAAAGGTTGGGGTAATTACTTTTTAACATATGTTTTAAAAAAATATGAAACAACATTTTTTTAAACACCTTCTCTAAAAAAATTACTAAAATATGCAGTATATGAAATTTTAATATAATTATAAGCAGACATAAAATATATACTTCTTCTATCTCAAAGACTGTTGAGCAAACAAGATAAAATACTACACAAAATAAAATCCTGTAATTTATATACTGAGAACAAATTTACTTGAGTTAAAAAAAAATAATTGAAAAGATATTTTCGTTTAAAAAACTAAAACTTTTAAAAACTTTCTTGTTCTTTCAAAAAATTATTATTCATAAGAGTTCAATTTTTATTTACATATATAGTTTCATAAAAAAATGTGTGTGTTTATCAATGAGAAAATTAATCTGACATAAACTCAAAATATAAATTGTTAATTTTTTAGATTTCAATAACAGACACTCATCATTTTTAAGTTAATAAAATAATAGAATTTCTAAACTAATTTTAGAAATTAAAAAATAATAACTTATAAATAAAAAAAAAATAGTAACGTATATTTAATTATCAGTATCAACTAGTTATATTTAGCCCTTTTGTATCAGTTGCAAAATTCAACACTATTTTCGAATATTTTCTTTTATCAGTAAAGAACATAATTTTAACAATACAAAACATAATTTGGAAATTAACGGAATATTTAACTTCACAAAATGTAAAATTATAGAATTGACTGATATTTAGTTCTTAATAACAAATTTTCCGAATATTCTAATTTGTACCCTAGGGTTTCACATTCACACGAATTCCGAACGCTTTCTTCTATGTTTAATATATAAAGAAACTTCAAAATATTAAAAAATATAACATTAAAACCATACAATACAAAATCTGAAGCAATATTATTCCCAGAGATTCAGTTATTATTAGAAATCTTTCAGAATTATCAACTTTTTTCTTTAAAAAGAAACATAACATTTACACTAGTTTAAGAGCGCTTTTTTCATATTAAGATAACATGAAATCAGTTTTAAAAAATATAAAATTAACACAAAAAAACATAATATGAAACTAAATAATTACTAAAATACTTAAATATTTTACTAAAATACTTTTAGAATCATCTATTTCATCTAGTCTAGCAGTCTCAGTAATTAAAAAATCATTTCCTGTTTAAATAATTTATAATTCCTTCTTTGAAAAAAAAATTTAAAATGTTCCCAACAGAATATAAAATTATCCTTTTAATACAAATGACGTGTGTTTTAGATAAAACTATAATTATGTTACGTACACGTTAATTAAAAATAATTGCTCCACTTGACAAGTATATAAAAGCAATGTAACAAAATTTAACATCGAGCATCAAATTAACTAAAAAGTTATTGCCAAAGTAATGCCAAAAAGTTATTTCTTATAGAATATAAAACTAACTCTAAGCAACAAAATTATGAACAGCGGAAACTATAGATTTAAAATTTTTACTGACAATCTTTATGAATTCTTTATTTTACAGAGAAGCCTAACATTAATTTCTTAAACAATACATAATCAGTTTTGAAAAATACAAAAAAAAAAAAAAAAAAAAAAAATCAAAGATAAAATTATAGCGCGTCAGTTAAATTTAATTATTATATTAGGACTCACTAATTTCAAAAACTTTTAATCTAAATCTGAAATTAACAATATATGGGAGTTAGGCAACAAGGAATAAAATTTATAGATATTTATTCATTACTATGTGAATACCAGACTAAAGACGGAAACTTTTTCCATTAGTATTGCAACTCTTTATTAATTATTAAATCACAAAGACCTGACAGTAATGAACAATTCGTAGTAGATAGGAAAAAACCATGATCGTGTTGCAAACAAAGATAACAATAACACCGTCAACACAATCAGAGTGTGCGGTTGATAAAGCAACGAGAAAATAAAGCATCTAACGAAGAATGAAATACTAAATCTCTCTCAGATGAGAGAAAAAAAAAGAAAAAAAAAAAACATAAAATATTATTTGACCCAAAGCCACCGTTACATTCCATGAGGTTTTTTTTATAGATAAGGAAGACGTTCTGCCTGAAGCTTGAAATCAATTCCCGTTTGCTAAGACACAATTGAGCGTGACAATCTAACCGGTTCGAAAACTATCATCACTCAAAAAAGAGGGGAGGGGGCGGGCGGGGATGAAAACAAACGAATCAGAATGTCCATCCATGTCCAGTGGTACCGAAATCTGGAAAAGTGACCTTCGAATTGTGGTCAGACTATAATAATCATTGAGACGTTATTTTAAACGATGCAAGAAACAACTCATTAGTGGACTCTCTCCTCTCAAATTCCAATGTTATTTTGTAATAGCATTTATCATCAATTAGTCCTATTTAGATTGTTATTTCTTGTGTTTTGATTGTCTGATTGCTCTACCGACTGAGAATGTATTAAGGTAAAAATAAAAGAGCTCCCTGCTAATTAAATTTGTCAGTAGTTTCTTTTTTTCACGAATAGACAGTTAATGAGCGCATTTAAGTGATATAAAGTAATAAAAACTAGTAGGTATTTTTTAGAAGAAGGGTAATAATAGTTATTATTATCGTCATTAAACTTTTTGGCAAAGAGCTGATGAAATATAATATATATATATATAAAGCTATAGCAAGAGCTCACGAAGTTAACAAGTCACGCAACACACTTCATAAAGTTAGCGTTCTTTTTAATTTGTTAATAGTGAAGTTCTTTACATGCGTCAAACAATTTCATGAACTTAGTAAAAATAATTATAATAACTATTATTATAAATAACTGTTTTAAGTAGAATTGAAATTTCTTTTGTGCTTTCTTTAGTACCGAGAATATCTAAATCAACACTAGTGTAATCATTTAATTTATTAAAAAAAAACTTCTTCAATAATATAATTTTTCAGAAGAAATATAAAATATGAAATATAACTTAAAATGTGGTCAATAGTATAATTTTCTTTTATTTCTTTTCTTTTTAATTTGTTTGTTTGCAGTTATTTAATTTACTTATATTTATTTATAGTTTTCTTACTTTTCGAAGAATAGTTGAGTTCCATGTTTTTTGCAAAAAAATTTTTTTTTTTTTTAAAGGTATCAAATTATTTTGTTTTATCTAATTTTTATTATAACTGTAGATTGTTTTTAAATATTTTGTTAAATGTAAGTTTCATAGTTCTTGACATTCTATTAACTCATATGACATTAAAATAAAAATTTACCTAGTAAAAAATATTTGTTCCAGAAAATAAACAAAAGTTGTAAATAAAAATTATGTACAACAACATTTTTTAGAAAAAGAATACAAAAAAATCATTTTAAATCTATCCTTAATACTTTAAAGTATTAAAACTTCTGGTTAATATATAAAACAAATATTTTCATATTATTTTGAATTTTAAAATCAAATGCGTTGATAAATGCTGCACAACATGCAACAAGTGTTTTTCAAACATTTAATTGCTAGTCTATTTTAATTACATTATTTAACTTCAAAATATTTTAGAACGATATATTTCAGGGAAAATATAAAGCCCTACTATATCTTTTATATTCTGTAAACGATTGGAGTGATGCATTAAAAATTTATAAATACCATATTGGTGAAAAACTTTCCATATTTCGATATGTTTACTGCTTCATTAATGCCAGTAAGATCCTTTTATTAATACATAATATAGTTTACTATAACATATTATAGTTTACTTTAATATAAATTACTGAAATCTACATGAACAATATATTTTTTTTTACATTTACCATGATGGCAAATAAAATGCTTTTAACTATATCTTTAAGTATAAGCCTTTGTTACTTAAAATTTAAACATCAAATATTCTAAACAAAAAACTGATTACCAGTTATTTAACTGCATTTTAAATATATTTATTCTTAAAAAATAACTAAAAATATTCGTAAACTCACTTGTTCTAAAGCTAAATAATGCTTTCCAAGGAATAATAAAACTTCATTATATTTTAATTTCAACAATATAAGCTTTTTATTATATCAGCATTACATATACTTTTTGCTTATTTCTTTAGTATACCTATGTAGAATTAAAACGATAAGCTACCCAAATCGAGCATCTGTTTCTATTAACATCTGTGTTCATTAACTTCCATTACTTTCTCCATCTTACATTCATGTCTATACTTGATGCTCTATACATACGTGAACCTTCACTTTTTAGCTTCTAAAAACACGCGATAAGAAGATATAGTTTTACCTTTACAGAAACATTCGTGGGCATTAAAACTTTCTGGGGATTTCAATGGATGCAGAACATATAATTTATTTGGGTAGCATTTTAAATATTACACTGGTGTGCGAAATTAAGAGAATTTGTAGACTTGGTCGATTATCTCTTGAATTACTGGACCGATTTTAATGAAATTTGATGTGTACAAACATTTATACAATACAAAACAAACAATCATTCTACAATAGTAATACACATGTATGATTATGCGTAACATTCGTTGGAGTTAGAAGGTATGAAACAGTGGGTGCAGAATAAGCAAAAAAATGGGTTAATAGGGGGTATGGTCCCCTCTTACAGATACACAGGCCTTGCAGTGTGATTTCATTCCTGTGGCAATTGGCCAACCAATTTCATAGCTTCCGACTCCAACGAGTGTTGCTCGTGATCATGCGTGTGTATTACAATTGTTGAATGATTATTATTTTTTTTTATATTGTATCAATGTATGTACATATCAAATTTCATTGAAATCGGTGTAGTAGTTCTAGAGATAATCGACCAAGTCTGTAAATTTTCTTAATTTCTTACACCAGTGTATGTAATTTAGTTATTCTGAAAATATATATTTTTTCTTTTGGTTTAGTAGTATTTATGTCTATTTTAGTTACATTGAAAGTAACTTAATATAAATTAATTAATTATTTTATATTAAGATAGATATATTTAATAGTTTTAAATTTTTGAATTTTTTTCCATAATTTAAAATTTTCTCTAAGTATTAAATATTTTTTTTAATAATTAATGCTAGATTATTTTCAATAAATAATTATTTTACATGGTTTGCGTAATTAAAATAGTTCTGAAACTGAGATTTAATGCAGTATTGCATTGTATTTAAATAAAAATTCGTATTTTTTTATGTATTTCATTTTTCTAAATAATTATTAAATCTATTCATCCTTGTATTTAATTTGAGCAAAACATAAAAATATACATTTTCCTTCTTTAGATGCAATTCAACATTTGAAATATTTATATTCTTTTACTTAGCCGAGACATGAGGTCTACGCATGTGTACCTAAAATTATTTTCTCCCTGGCAATATATTATATATCTTGCTAATCTTAGTATGACTTATGGCACTAAAATAGAAATTCGGAACTGTAAAAGGAACTGTAATTTTTTCTATATTTCTTTATACTTTCGTAGTAACGAGGTTAAATCTTTCTTCTGAGGTCCTCATTGTAATTAGTAATAATAGTTAGTCCATAATAATTGCCAATACAAATTAGATCCCTTTCTAATTAGCATTCATTAGTACAAAGCATTGAAAAGATCTTTGTACAATTTCAAGAACTTTTTTAAAAGTGGAATTTCGTACATTAATTACTAGTTATTTACATTTTGTTCCAAATTGCTTAAATTGACTTTTCTAGAGAATAAAAAGTTACTTAAGGGGAAATAGTTAAGTCTTAAACATGATAGGTCCCAAGTAGAGAATGCGAGAGCAAATTATTTTGTTACTTCTAAAATCTAATTACTGCAAAATTTTATCTGAAAATAATCGACTTATTGACAAATCGCCTTTTCAATAGTTGATAGAATACTTTCTAATAAGAAATAAAAATTTAAAATC
Source organism: Parasteatoda lunata (assembly GCA_949128135.1). Taxonomy (NCBI): domain Eukaryota; kingdom Metazoa; phylum Arthropoda; class Arachnida; order Araneae; family Theridiidae; genus Parasteatoda; species Parasteatoda lunata. The sequence continues at coordinate 12,831,672 of OX421981.1, read as the reverse complement.
TTCTAATTTAACATTATAAACAGTTGTATTAGTTTATTTATTTAAAAAGGTGAATAAATTTAAACTAAAATTATAACTTGCTATTTCCAATATTAGTTACTTTGCTAGTGTAAAGACACTATTGATTAGATACATAATTAAAAATACTTGTGTCTTATATTCAAGCATGGTGCACTCCAGGTAAAGAATATGATAGAAAATTATTTCACTGCGTTTTAAAAATAATTGACTTATTGACAAATTGCTTTTTCCAAAGTTGACATAAAACTTTGTAATCAAAAATAAATCATTAGAATCTTTTAATTTCAACATTATTAACAGCTATTTTTATTTATTTATTTCCAAGCTAGAAAGTATACCCATTGCGTAGGATGGAAACGATAATTATTCATCCAAATCCTTTAATTCTTTCTCCAGGGGTCCTTACACCGCCTTGCCTTGACACAGAAATGATGCCCGCTATCATTAACTGTGCAGTTGATATCATAATTAATTACCATAAACGTGATTATTGTGATTTGAAACTTCTGAGCTTAAAATTAGAATTAAATTACCTTTTCCGAGGGATTCAAAAGCAAAAATCTTGTGATTTATAGCAAATGGTTTTAAATTCGTCTTTCAGAAAAATCCATCTCACAAAATATCTGTCAAGAGATTGTTTTCTTAGACATAAATACGGTTTGCTTATAATTGTATGATTTCAAAGTTCTAATATTTTGAAAAACATACTGGGACATTGATAGCGTCATAATATATTTTCAAAGTCAAATATTTTTGTTTGATGTATCATTTACAATAAAATAATCAAAATTATAAATAAAACGTAGGGGAAAGTGTTGTAATTTGGAACAGTTTGAAAACAAATATTTTTATTTTTACTTGAAAATTAAATTATAGTAGAAATCTAAGTAATATCTTATTGCTTATGTGTAGAAATGTAAGTAATATCTTATTGCTTATGTAATTAATGGCTTATTGCTTACGTTTAGAAATGTAAGTAATATCTTATTGCTTATGTAATTAATGGCTTATTGCTTACGTATAGAAATGTAAGTAATATCCTTTTTTCAAAGAATACTTAAACACTTTACAATTAGAAATATGATATTTCATAAGGGGATAATACCCTCTTACAATCCTGCAAACTATCCTAAGGTTCAACATGATGTTGTACCTTGGCATGCTGGGTGTTTTACCTTGTGATGCAGAGTATTGTACTTTGGTATTAAAGGAAAAATAAATAAAATATAGCATACAAATCTTATATAATGAATATAAAATGCAAAACAATATAGAACAAAATAAAGGTTTCTTTATTAACCAGATTAGTCCATAGGCATGCATTGAAAATCATTGGGAACTTGAGTGCTTGTTTCTGACGCACTGAAGACCCTGTTGATGAGGGTGAAGGCAATTTCAGTAGTTGGAAAAACTACCCTTTCTTTGTAGTTAACTGCAACTACTTTATCAAAATTGTAGTTAACTACTTAATGTAGCGACTACAAACTACTTTCGAAATGTAGTCACTACTTCACTACTTTTAGAAGACAAACTTAACTGAAGAGCCTAATTTTCACCAATATTCAAAGTGATTTTGAATACAAAATTGGCTTGGTTTTAATTCAGGTTTACATGAAATAGTTTTTTATTCTAACGCTCTTTTTATGAATTTGTTCTTCTTACTTTCAAACTTAATGTTTTTCTCGACAATGATTTAAGAAATCCCTAGAAATTATCAAATATTTGTGATTTAAGTGATCAATGCTTTTTTTATATCCTCCAAGAAATGAAAAGTACACAGTGTAAAGAACAAAAAAAAAAAAAAAAAAAAAAAAAAAAAAAAAAAAAAATGGACCACCCTGAATAACTTTTAATCTAATGATCGGATCTTCATTTTCTAGGACTCAATCTAAATAGTTTGGGGAGGGGGTGACCACAAATAAGCTAATTAATTAATGCAGGCTATATTTTAAGTTAAGAAATCAGACACCTGCGAAATCAAATTTGAAAAGAGTCAGATATTTTAAATTCAATTTTCAGGAACAACTCGACTGATTTTGCACCAATTTTTCCGAGCATCAGACGTAGATCTTATTAACGCTGGGCCGCAAAAGCATTCTCATTGCGTAAGTTGACGGGCGCACAAAGAATTTGCACTAGTCAAATTCGATTTTTTTTTGTTTTTTTTTTTTTTTGCTTTTGAACTTTGTTTCTTTATTTAACTAGCGTTAAAAGTAGTTGCCAGGAATCACAACACTATTAGTTTTTGTAACGCACTAGTCACTACACTACTTCCTTTCCAAAAGTAGCGATTACAGTAGTTTCGCTACATTTAGCGAGCTACTTCCAACCGATTTCCAAGTAGAGCAAAATGGTAAATTTAGTTTCATTTCTTAAAAGGAAAGTGTTCGTTCCCGTTTTAACTAGGTATTCGATCGTCCCAAGGTACAATTGCTATTTAATCCCTAGGTACAACTGCTATTTAAACTCAAGGTTCAATATTGTGAAAACACAAAAACAAAATAAACATATAAAAGCCGGGTCATACTGTCCTAAGGTACAACTGTCCCAATGTACGAAGCTCTCTTTTAAAGTTTAATTCTCAGATGTAAAATGTAAACAATTGTTGCAGTTTTCTGAAACTTTTTGACCAGATTTAAAATATCTTATTTCTGCCCAGATGAATGATTTGATAACAAGCCATTTATTGAAATCTTATTAAACATAAAGGATTAACTCAGTTTAAATGTAAGAACATTGCTTCTTTGAAAATAGTATCAAGTGCCAAAAATCAAACTAATGTATACAGAGTGTTCTATTTAAATTTAATGAACCATTCTGGATAATATGAACGTTCAAAATGAAGCATAGTTTTAATATAAATGTTTCTATCTGACATTTTATTAAAATTGACACCCATTCCAAGACCTGAAAGTTAATGTTAAAAAATATCGGCATTCTGGTTACCTGTACATTTGATCGAAAAATTAATATTTAATGTGTAAGTTTGGAGAAAAGAAAACAGGAATTCGAAAAGTTTTCTTCCTTTTTTTTCTTCCAGAATTTAGACAATCGATTCAAATTTAAAATTTTATGGAAATTTGAGAACTTAGAGATGATATCAAGGCATTTGGACTCATATTAAATAAATGTATGGTATTTAACGATTTATCAATGAGACTACTAGAGCTTCAAAAACAATGTGTCGTTCAGCGAAATTTCGCTCTTTTTAATATTATTTCTACATCTTATTTACTTCCTAAAAATTAAATAAATTAAAGTAATTTTTTCTCAGAAAACATGAATCAAAAGAAAATTTTTTGACGAAATGAGGAATCTGGTGAAAATTAAAGTATTTTAATTAGTTTTTACACATCTTCTTACCCGGAAGTTATTCTAGCTTACTTCGATATTTAAAGTAGTCGTGGAATTTCAATTAAGTAAGAAAATAGTTTAACTTTCTCTTCTGCACTTTCAACAACACAATCAGAACTTACATGTACATCTTTGAATTATTTAACTGTTTGGTAACATAAAATCATCTTAAATAAATTGTTAAGCAAATATTTTACTTTAAACGCACAAATTTACATGTCTGTTATTGTTATTTTATGATTTGAACTTAGTCAAATGACTGTTATCAATTTTGCTTGGTTATTTAAGAAAATTGCAATAAAGCCTGAGACAGTGTAAAATGAATTATGTGGTAGATAGATTTTTCATGAAGATTTAGATCAGGAAGAAGAGAAAAAAAATTTTTGTAGAAAGAATTTTTTTGATTTTTCTATATTATAGATTTTTCCTATAAATATATCGCATCTTTTTTTTTTGGCTGAAACATTCTATAATAAAAAGAAGTCTAATCTCGCAATCACCTTTTCACTTTAATGCACAGTGAGAAAAAAAAAATTAAACTTATCCTGTTTCTGGCTCAATGGGAAGCACCAAAACGTTGGGTAATTTTTACCGAAGTGGTATTTCTTATGATTTTGGTAAAAATCAACAATAAAATATGGTTTAATAATGTGTGAAAATTTTTTATCATGATACTTAAGAGCATGGCACAAAAATAATTTATTCTGTTAATATACCTTTCAAATCTGTATTTTTTACTAAATATGTGAAGATTAGCAGGACTAGCGTAATGTGGTCACCCGGTCACCATTGGCACTCTTGGATGGTGATTATATATATATATATATATATATATATATATATATATATATATATATATATATATATATATATATATATACATATTTATATATATATAATAATAAATTGAACTCGACCGAGATATATTTGTTTCGTTCTCGCTCATATTTTCAAAATTTCAATGGCGAAAAAAATCTATTTTTCCTTTTCCTCGCATTGTTGTGTATTACTCAAATCCCTCTTTTCGCACATTGTAATAATATCGTGTTAAAAAAATAGAAATTTAAAAAAAAATATGCAGAAATCTATAGCAATAATTGCGGAGTTGGGATCGAATTAAGATGAAATATGCACAACATCGAATTCACATAGGTCGAGAATCGAAAGGTGATTTCTCATATGCAAGATTCATCATTTATGAGTCATAAAAGTTTATTAGTTTTAAAAAAAATATTTGGATTTTAGAAATCTATGGGTATAACTAAGAGAAAAACTTATCAAAAAATAGTTGCATTCACATCGAAGTCGGAGGAAATCGAACGCGTGCGTCAAAACATTGTATTGAAATACACGATTTGAAATTCATTTGCTGTTATAATATCATATTAAAGTTATTCGTTGAAAAAATACTGTGAATGTACGACAAAATCGACGCGAAAGAAACGCGTGTATCAAATGATTATTTTTCAAATACGAGATTCGAAATTCCCTGGAATTCTCTGCTCGAAATATCGACGATTTCAGCATGCCATGTAGAAATCTGTACTAACGATTGCTAAAAGGTCGCACATCAGCCAAAATCAAGCTCGTATAAATATGATTACTTAAATAGGTGATTCATAATATTCGTAATATATTAATTTCATACTTTAAAAAAATGAAAAAATGAGCTTCATTAAATTTATTTCAGCAAAACAATACGAATAAATATTTGTTTTAAGCCACAGCAATCGTGAAATTTTTGTTTAAGGTTTGTGATTTTGGAATGTTTATTCGAAACTTCGTTGACTCTGAAGTTTTGACAAACTTGAATCCCAATTAACAAACATGCATATGAACCATATTACGTATGACAGCAATTTATCAGGTAATATTCATATTTAATTGTTAAAAACGCATTTTTTTGAAATTAGACATAGAGTTTTAATATTTTGTTATTACTTCAAAAAAAAAATTTTTTTTTTGTGTTGTAGTAAGTATTTTCCTCATTTTGTAATAAGTATTTCAAAAATAAGTATTTCAAAAATAAGTATCTGATTTTTATTCAAGGATGCATTTCACAAAATTTCGAATTTGGAAGAAAAAAACAACTGTGAGAGATGCTAATATTTCTGCTAGCTAACAAAAATTTTATGCTGGCTATAAACATTTTTCAAATTCTTAAAGCCCTGGTGATAGAATTATAATTTTAAAAACCAGAATATCTGTTACTACCATATTAATTACTTTAAAACGGAATAGTTAACAAATGAATGGATTAAAAACGGCATATTTTGGTTTTATTAACCAGAATTATTGGGTGTCTGCTTTACCAGAAATGTCTTTATCATACATTATACATACAGTGCAGTAATTTTAGCAGATTTTTTTTCCTTGGATAAATGCCCAGACACAATAAAAAGTTAAAATGCAGTAAACAAAAAGAAAAACTTATTGAATAACTTCTAACATAATATTTGGATTTTCCCGTAATAGGAATCAGACACGGGGATAATCTTAATATTCTAATAAATTTGTGCTGACGATGTTTTTAAATACGAAATCAGACACAAAAATTTAATTTCTTTGAATGAATATACCTTTAGTTTCGATGGATATGAATTTCTGGCCCTCAAAATATGAGGGGTAGCTGCAATCCGGAAAATATGGAGTCAATAGTTCTGTCCGGAGAGAGGTATAAGTTTAGACGCTTTAATTTTATTTTTACTTTTTGCGCATTCCGATAGATGATGAGAATTTTAAGCGAATCGAAAATATTTTGCACGTAATTATAAAATATGTTTATCGATGGATAACTTCATGGATTATAACGATTATTTATAATTTTTTATTATTTTGTTAATTAAAAGTCCAAAGATGTTGAATTGTAAAATATAGAATTTTTTACTTTACATCATTTTAAAAAATACAATTTTATGAGGCAAGATGAAAAATTTGTGAACTTAACCGATCGATAATAAATTCAAATATATTATTTTTTATAAAATTCAATTTCTCAGAAACTATTCGACTGATTTTGTTCACATTTTGTATTTTCAAATAAAACTATGTCCTTTAAAATGATGTAAAAAAAAACTGCATCATTTTAAAGAATATAATTTTCTTTGCCAGGTATATATACAAGTTTACAGTTTTCGACTATTATTAAATAAAATATTAAAAAATGATTAATAAATATTTAAAATTACTTTTTGCATGAAATTATCTCTGAGTAATAGGTCCAAAACCTTAAAATGTTATTATCTCTTCCAACAAATGAAATCTGATGAATGCAAAGGTTTATCTTAAAATATCTGATCACGAAAAATATTTTATATCTTTGTAAAAATATTTTCCTTTTAAATACATTTGGTTTAAAATTAATAAATGTTTATTTTTTCAAAAAAAAAAAAAAAAAAAAAAATAATAGTTATTTTGTAAAAATTCTGTAGCCTTCTTTTGTGCGCTTAAATGCTTATTTTTTCTTTTTAAATAAATTGTTTTGACCAAAGCAGGTAAGTGATAAACAAATACATAAAGATGTAAGTCAATCATTCGAGTTACTTAAAAGCCTAACTTTACACTCGCTAGTTGAACAAATACAAGCATTGAAAATTTTAGTTATAATAATTTATTTTTCACGAAATTTCTAACGATCAAAAAATGAAATGGTTATAAAATCTTGAAATGAAAAATTTTTAAAGTTAAAATTTATGACTTCCAAAACATGTGTCTCAGAAAGTACTCTAATATGGGTAAATAAATATCTCACATTACGACTTTATCTGTAAAGAAATAGCTGAGGTGAAAATCCTACTACCATAGTGATTTATAATGGTTCACAACTCCATATTGATTGTTGAAGCACATTTAATATATTCTAAATAAAAAGCTGTTGTAATATTTTTTTTTTTCTAAAAAGATGTAATTACTATGTATAAAAAAGATTAAATAGTGTTAATTGTTTTATTAAAGCAGGTGAAAACATATAGTTTTACGTGCAACTAAAATATTAAATTTTTTATTAAATTTCAGTATTTAATACATAGCTTAGATATCATTGACATTTGGGTCACATGTGTTTTCTCTAAATAAATAGATAAAAATTCGCGAATTAATATTTTCTACTGTTAACGATGATCGTAAATTTTCAAATAAGATTTGCTAAAAATATGTTACATTTAACATTTATGAACATTAAGTTAAAATTGATGCACAGTTTCAAAATTTAAATTATACAATATTTTGATTTTATTTCTTTTGTGACTCATTCTTATAATTCTTATCAATCAGAACTGCAGTTTATCGTTAACAGTTACTGGTGATGATGATCTTGATGATAAAAAAGACGCTTATGTACTACGTTTGGCTAACATGATTTGACCTAAAAGGCAAAATATTATCACAAGCCAGTATTTAAAAATTTAACATTTTACAGAAATGTTTGTATCCTTTATTCATTGTCAATGCATTAAATGACTACTTTCATAATTACAAAAATAAATTAAACAAATTGTAGTAAAATAATTAATCTATTGAAACTATTTCATTTCTAAGAAGGCAATAATTTTTTCAACTTAATTAAAATCGTAAAATATTCACCTAATTTAAGTTTTAAATACGATACTCTTTTGTTGCTCGAGCAAGGTTTAAAATTCCTTCGGTAAACAAACAAACAAAAATTATTTTAATGCAAAATACAATACTAAGTCGTGAATTGTTTACGAAAAATTTGCTTATTCAATTAAAAAATAATATAATGATTGAAATAAACATAATTATTAAAATATCAATTAAACGCACTATATATAGGGTGATGTATTTAAAATAAGATATAAATATGTGACTAAAACAAGAGGGCATTTTTCTTATTTAAATTTATCTTTTTAAATTTTAAATAATCATGCTCTGCAACTTAAAATTTAAGGCATAAATTTTATATTAAGAATGTGCTGCAGTAATAACGGTTTTCTTACGTGTCTGTAAAAATTGAAAAAGATTAATTAATTTTAACAACACTTTTTATAAGTCTTATGCAAAACCCAATTAAGATTATTTTTCTAGAATAATTATCTCAATAAAAGCTATGTATATATCTCTAACGAGAAGCGTGGTTATTGCTAAACAAAACTCAAAAACATTGTTATGAATAAATGATCTTAATCAAAAATTATAATAGAATTTTCATTTTCATAAACTAAAGAGATTTACTTTCAGAAGTGTTTGCATTACTAGTACTTCACCCTTATAACGCTTTTCTGTCTTACATAAAGACTATTTTTTTTCTACTCAAAGAATATCGGTACATTCTTTTTTCTAAACGGTAATTCTCATCTTTTCGATAAAAAAAAAACCCACCAACTTCCACAGAAAAAAATAAACCTGTGACGAAAAGAAAAGATAATTGAGAGTAAAAAAAAAATAAACAATAGAAAAATCGACATCACTTGAATAAAGTCGGAACTGGAATATGGAAATAAAAACATGTCCAACCTTCTTGATGAACGGCAAAACACCAACGCTTCACAAAACAAGTTTGTGATAAGTGTCCTAACTGGGTTAAATCGTTTCTCGCTTTGCTGGCAGATCGACCCTACTTCCTTCTATAGTAATCGAAGCCAGTTCAGACAAGTATGTATTGTGTCAAGGTTTTGCAGGTTGTAACTTCCGCACGATTGTTCATGAATTAAGAGTTCTTAATAACCCACACATACATTGAATTCGATACTCATACAACAAAGAATCGAATTCATTCCGATAAAAGCAGTTGATTTGATCTGGTCTTTAAGGTTGTGTATTTCTTTAAATGTCATTTCGAAATAAGTTAAATTCGATACATTGTTTAAAAAACAATGTATTTTCTAGCATAAAAGGTCATCAAAAACTATTAATGCGTGAAATAACTGAGTGCGATAGAATTAATTACTAAACTTTTATATTTTAAGGCATTTTAGATCTCGAGTAATTCATTAATATTAAAACTATCACGCGTTAATAGTCCTCTTTATCAAAAAGAAACATACAGGAAACACAATTATTCGCTTGGGTATGCTAGACATTAGTTATAACATATTATTAATTATAAAAATATTTTCGTTCGATATAAAATAATATCATTGCCATTTTTATAAAACTCTAATGATAGCCACCATTAGAATATATCTAAATAGCAAATGCTCTACTACTTTTCTCATAAAGAGACTTTTTACATCTCCGCAAAATGGTGTAAAAGATTAGAAAAATCGAATGTAAGAAAATAAATAAAAAGGTAAATAAAGAAAAAAAGTAAATAAATAAAGTTAAAAAAAATTTTTCCCTAATTTTTGAAGGTCAATTTAATTTATAAATTAAATACAAGATATTCCCGGACCTTTTGGCGGATATTATGCATCTCATATGTGACAATTGTTGCTATTAATAAAGTAGCCATGTCTTTACTTTTTAACTAAGTAAATAGTTTCTTTTGTTAGTTAACACTTTAACTTTAAAAACAAAGAATATTTGCACTATTTTATACCCATACTAAATTGTTTATAGTAAAACAACTAATGAAACAGATAAAAAACGCGAAGAAATACCAGCAACAAATAAGGATACAGATATTGAACAAATAACAAAACCCCCCTTTATTCACTTTGCATATATGAACTAACAATCATAGAAGCAAAGGATTACTAAGTAGTTAAAGGTCAAATTTTTTGAAATATTTACTACCCCTTAATATTATAAAACATTTACTAGTCCCAATCGCAAATTAACCACCATTTTTTAATTTCATATCGAATAAGGAACATATTTAAACGTTTTTTTCATCCTGTAAAAATTTTTGTGAAAAAGTTATATTTAATTCAGCTCAATTCATTCATTCATAAATTCAATTAATTAAATTCAATTTAATCTAATTGTATCTATTTGAATCTAGTTTAATACAGTATGTTGTAATTACAAAAACTGTACATGTTTAGCTTAAAAATTGAAATTAATTATTTCTCATTTAAAGCATGAATTATTTTAATAATGCGATTGTAACTTGATTAAAATGTTAAAAACACATTTAAGCATATTCTAAAGAAAATCAAAAGAAAAACTCTTTGATATTTTAAGAAATTAGTGTAAACATGGTATATGTTATTTATGTTTCTAGGAAATCCTCGTTCAAATTGTTTAAAGATGAATATTAAAAGTATATTGTGTTCTGGAGGAAATGTTTTTTTTTTTTTATTTATTTATTTATTTTTTTGCCGAATTAAAATTGGATAAACCAAATAAGTTGAAATTTGATGAATTCACTACAAAAGAGCATCTGAAGACAATAAAATAAAAAATATTGAGAAAAAATTACATTTGCTTTTAATTAATTACATTTTTACATTACATTTTTTACAAAAATTACATTTTTTACTGTGGGTAGTGTCCAGACAACACCTCTTAAAGAAGAAAGCCCAACAACTGATTCTCGTAGTACAGTGAACTTTTTGACCCCTGGACACCTTTGTATAGTCAAAACTTGCCCACGGAACCCCAAGTGAAAAACTGCATACATGTACGGTATAAAAATTACAAATAAAAAAAACATTTTGTTGACGAACTATTTATTGAAATTATATATTTTGTTTAAAATAAAATAAAAAAATTAATGACTTGGATGAACGTGATGAGATTTTAAGAGTGTATTTATGTCCGGCTCAATGTTTGTGAGCACTAATTTCTAATAATTTATTTATTATTATTATTTTTTTTGTGATGAAGTTCATTACGGCACTGAAAATGAGAGAACAATGTCCTCTTCCCAAGTTTTGTTTATACTGAAAACGTTTTGCAACAAACGCAGTTTTGCGATTTTAGTTTTGATTAAATTTAATTGTTCATTTTGTAGTTTCAAATTAGTTTCGTTAAGTTTGGCAAAGTACTGAAACTACATTTGCTGCAGCTTGTTTTATTTTCTAATATATTCTAATTTGCAAATTCTATTTTCTAATATATTCTAATTTATTTTCTAATATATTCTAATTTGCAAATATTTTCTAATTTGTAAATTCTGTGCTGAAAACTTTTGAATTTTCCTCTTACAAGGAGTATTATTCAAACTTTGGAGGTTCCTTCTTCACGCTATAAATATAATTTTTGTTACTTATGAGTATTATATTACTTTTTGTTATTATATTACTTGTAAAGTCTCTGAGATATGTCAAGATAAATTGAATCTACTGAGGGGATGAAATGGTAAACAACCTGTTTATTTTTTACCACAAAGCAAATGTCACTATTTAGCATAATGGGCAAAGTTCGATAAAATAGCTGGTTACCAACGCTGTTAATAATTTCGGTATACGAACTGCTACAAATTATGTCCTTATTTTTAACGTATAATTTTTATCTCTCTATTTTTATCTCTCTTTTATCTCTGACAAAAACGTAATTATATTATTAGTACTTTGATTTTTAAAAAGAATAAAAGACAAATTTATTTGAAAAAAAGAAAAGTTATTTTTCATCTACTGTGTGACATTGTCAATCACAGGCTAACAATTAACCAAGGACAAGGTATTAATTTTATAACAACTCCAATGGACACTCTTTGTTTTTAAGAAACGAGGACAAATAACAATAAAATAAAGTGCACAAATAAAAGGGTGGATACACTTTGTTATCGGTTCTACCCTCCTCCTAAACATGAGAGTAATAGAAGTTTCACTTCACCGCAAACTGTTTTTTTATATTTTGGATAATTTTTTGCTGCTAAAGCAAAAAATTATCCTAAAATTGTGTTGTTAAGAATTTTTTTCTTCTAAAAATAAAACCTTTTAATGAAGTGATGTTCGTATATCACTAAATTTGTACTTAAGAATGGAAGCAATATTTTAAAATTAATCAGTAGTCTAATATTTAAAAACAATTTGCAAACCTTGAATAAATTCCTGTTTTATACTGTTTTTGATCTTTGCTGACGTTTCATTAAAAAATGAAAACCCACAGTCACTGTGAAAAATTATGAATCGTAATTAAGATCGCATTTAATTAATCGCAATTATCTTTTACAATTGATCTGGCGCATATCAAATTCAAAATACCGGTCATCACCAACCAATTTTTTTCAGAATTAATCAGTTTACTTTTTATTTCACTCATCACTTTTGATTCCTTGCACACTTTATGATTTGTATGATTATTTATATTTTTAATAATTGAGTCAAGCCTTTATTAGTTTTATAAGTAATTCGGCCGTATGAAGTTAGTTTATTATTAATTTTAGAGCCCCTATATATTAATTCATTATTTGTTTTAGAGTCCCTTAAAGTCATTTAAGCTTTATACTATAGACACATTGAAGCGCATTCGTAATTCGGTTAAATCATGATTTGGCTTTTTATTAGGTTGTTTGTTTAGTTTATGGTGTATATACTATTACGTAATTGAAACAATATCTTACATTTATAGTTAAGAAATAAATTATATTATTTGAAAATAGAAAATCTTCGTCATTATGCCAGAACTATATACTTTACACGAACATAACTTTACCAGAAACACTGAGTAAGTAAGAGTGAACATCTTGCAAAACAGCCACAAACACTCTGTTATCAGCCACCTGTAAATTCATGTAAGAAAAATTGTTCCTAAACACATTTATCCCCTTTTTTTAAATCAAACATCATTATTTATGTTAAAAAAAATTTCATAAAAGCAATTGAATGAAATGCACACAACAGAAGTTCGGGAATTACTTGAAATCTAAATTCTAATTCTAACTTGAACCATAGAAACGCCATGTTCCAAAAAATGAAACATTTTTAATCTAGATTCTGCTTTAAAATAAATCTTTAAAATAAAATTTTGAATTTGATGTCTGACAGAGTGTTATGTTATCCCTACGAAAGAATGTGAGTAATATAGTCTTATAATAAAAATTGGACTTTTGGTAAATTATATTACACAAACAAAAAAAAAAAATAAATAAATAAATAAATAAAAAAAAAATAAACAAATGATATAAAATTTCTAAAATGCATAAAAATCAAACATTTATGGGAACTCAAACATTTATGAAATTTATATATATATATATATATATATATAAGCCTTATGTTTTTTTCTGAATTGGATGGTATTTCAGCATCCAAAGAAGCAAAATATTGAGTATATTACGATTGGTGGTTTAATAGATTTTGCAAGCATGAATGTTGTTTTCATTAAGTTTTGAATATTGTTTTTATTTTTTAGATTGCTTTAGTAATTGAGATCATGCGATCTGAAATATCCAGATTAATATATTTTAAATAGTTTAAATAGAAAAATACAAGTAAGGGGTTTTTATCTTTCCTCAATGAGATGTGAAATGGAGCCTGCTAACCTCCGGATCCGCACCATTGAGAGGGGGAGATTGTAACATCTAAAATAATAAATTGGTAGAATTAAGAGATAGTGAAAAGAATTGCATTTAAATTGTAGATTAGCCCTTCTTAACAGATGAGAACGTTCAATTATGTATTTCACATAAAAGAATCACTTCGCGTATAAATTATCGTTAATTAGTTAGAAATGCAATCTTTATTTATGAAATGAATCAATACTGCGCAGTTACTTGTCTTTATAAAACCGAAATACCATTTAAATTAATAACTCTTTTGAGATTTTAATACATCTTCAGTCGGTCATATGATTACTTTTCTTACGGCTTCAGTCCTAACAAAGAAATCTGGTTATTATGGATCACATGACATAAAAGATATAGTAACTATGTTGCATTCAAAAAAAGTGCAAACTTGTCTCTTGTCTTCCGAAAATGAATTTGTAAAAATCCCCAGGAACTTTCTCTCCATGAACATTATGTAAATAATTTAATTTCTTAAGTCTATTTTCTAAATAAGTGCTTAAAAAAATAAAAATGCAATCATCACTATACAAAGAAGTATTAAAATCGATTACAAATAAAAATCTTATGGATTAAAATTTAAATTGAACTAATTTCCGATATTATGTATAACTCGCCACGAAAGCGTAACATATATATATATATATATATATATATATATATATATATATATATATATATATTCGCGCTCCTGTGCCACAGGTCCTGGGTTCGATCCTCGGGTCAGGCAAGGTTAACTCAGCCTTTCATCCTTTCAGTGGGTCGATAAATGAGTACCAAGCATGCTTGGGAACTAAACACTGGGGGTTTCGCGTTCGGCTGACCACCTGACCGGAACATCTGCTACTGCACCTCAGAGCCCAAGGTCAAGAAAACAGAGATGGGCACAGTAGGCCTTGGCCCTCTATGGGCTGTCGCGCCTCTGAGTTTATATATATATATATATATATATATATATATATATATATATATATATATATATATATATATATATATATATATATATATATATATATATATTGATACAATATTAGAAAGCACTCTTTCCTGTGGATATAATCGTGTGAGCAGATGAAAAGATTATATCTTTTATTTTCAGGATTTTTTTAAAATTATTGTCCTTTTTTTCGGATATTTTTTTTTATAATTTTTTTTCCTTCCGGTTTTTTGTTATTTTTATTATTATTTTTTTTCCCCTTCTTTCATTGTTCTGTAATTTTTTCCTTGTCTCTACTTTTCGATATATGCTATATTGATTTACTTTATATATATTTGTTTAATACTACGAAACAAGCATTCTTTTTATTTTAATAAAATATGAATAAAGCATTATGTTTTAAATATTACATATTGTTCAGTTTTGGTACAATCGTAAAAAAATGCCATAGATTATTAGGATTGGTACTCTTTACCTTATTTGAATAATCTGATAATTTGAAAATAAACCTTGTTTCATATGAAATCTAATTGTTTCGCTTTCTTGAAATTGCATTAAAATAGATCAATATATGTCTTCCACATGTAATGCAGTTATCCTTTATAATTTTTCAGATATCTTAATTTTAAATTTTAGGGTTTTGATGCTATATAGTAATAAGGCACTAACTTTCTAGAGGTAACATTGTTTCACTAAACTGTCATTTAGTATATTTTTCAGGTAGGTATGTAACAAGTTTTTGAAATGCAACACAACATGAAACTTATAAAATTCATTCAACTGATAAAAAATAGTTTTGGAAAACATAGTTAAAGTCATTCATTTATTAATAGTCCAAAGTAAATAAAAAAACAACACCAAAAAGTTTTTTAAAATTGTTTTTGTGAAAAGGTCATTTTTATTAAAGTTAAATTTAACTGTTTAAATTAAAATTTTAGTAACCTGCATGTATAATATATGAGAATAAAATATCAGGTTTTAGACTCACTATACATATTATTGTATAACAAACTTTAAAGGCATATCATTGAACAGATTATATTTGTATATATATATATATATATATATATATATATATATATATATATATATATATATATATATATATATATATATATATATATATATATATATATATATATATATATATATATACAGATATATTTATATTGAACAGGTAACAGATATTTTTTAAACAGCAACTGTTCTTTGTTATACTCTCAAAAATAAAAAAAAATTAAGAGAAATAAAAAAAAATATCAACTTGATACCATGTTGTGTCATTTTATGTTTGCCGATGCATGCATCATGTATAACTTTAGATTAAATGGATTTTATTTATTTAATTTAATGAAAAATAAATCATAATGTAGCTTATAGATATTTTTAAAATATTTCCCTTTTTTTAAAAAAAGGTTATGTTTAATATTTTACTTTTTTAAAACTGTTACAAAACTTTTAGATGAAATTTTCAAACCAGTAAACTCTACCAAATCCAACGTTTGTTTACTTTCAAAATTTTGAAAACGTGAAGCATCAATAAATTAAGAAAATATGCACCAAGCAGAATTGTACTTAAAATATTCATATTAAACTAAAAATAAATAATTCTAACTGTTATTTTCTTTTTTTTTAAATAGAATTTATGCTATATTCAATTGCTATTTTTAACCATAAGAGGTATTCAAAATTTAAAATATTTATAATTTATTATAACTCTTATAAAACTTCCTAATGAAATTTTAAGACAAATGAAACTCTAAGGCCCTCATTCTCTAAAAATTTTTTTAATATAAACTCTGTTTAAAGGCATAAAGCATAAATAAAATGAAATTATGAAGTAAATAAGTGTTGGATTTAAGTAAACATATTCATAATAAATTAAAAATAATTCAGTTTAACTAATGTTTTTTTTAAATTTAAAGTACACTGTAGCACTTTTAAATTTTTAACACAATAATAAGCTTGAGTAAAAATATATACGTTTTTAAAAATAAAAAAAATCCCTATTTTTTACTATTCCATTACATTTATTATCACTATAGTACCGACATTTTAGCTATCGGTAGTAAAGTATGACTGAAGTTTAAACTTTTACAAGGTTTTAAAAATAAATCAATTTGTCTTCAGTAAAAAATTTATTATTTACGTTCTTTTAAAAATCACTATTTTCACTATATTATTATATTTATTAACTGTATAGTACAGAGATTTCAGTTATCCATCGTGAAATTCGACTTTTCCACTAAGTTTCAAAAATAAATCAATTTGTTTTCAGTAACAAGCTTATTATTTAAAAAAACTTTTTAAATTAACAATGGCTACATTTTATTTAGTAATCTCTTATTAATTTTTAAATAACTACTGTTTGTTATATTCTCAAGAATTTCTTCTCGAAGGTTAATGTTAGGGAAACATACTTTAAGAAAAAGAAAAAATAAATATCAATTTACTACCAGGTTGTGTCATTTTATACTTTCCGATACATGCATCATATGTTAATTTAGATTAAATTTATAATCTGAAAAGATGAATGATCTTGAGACAGCTTTGACAAATTGATGACGATGTTTTCCGTCGCTTTATGATTTAATATATTTAAAAGGGATGTTTTCTGAGCTACAAATTAGATTGAAACTTCGTGGCGTTGCTTTAAAAATTAAATTTGAAAACATACCTTTTTGATTTATTTCGAAATGTATATTTTTTAATCTTGTCGTTAAGAAAATACTGAAATTTATATTAAATACGAACTTTTATATTTTAAACAAGTTTATTTAGTTTGAACTGAAAAGAAATTAAGAAATCTAAATTTAACTAAGAATACAATAGTAATGAAAAAGAAACTTGACCAGTTTATAATCGAGGAGTCATCTTTTGTTATTAACATGAAAAGTATCATTTTGAAGTTTTTTTCTTGGGTAGGTAGATATTCTTTAGTAAGATCAACCACTTTAGTTTGTCTCAAAAATCTCATCCACATGATTTCAAACAGAAATAAAGATATTTATAATATTTTTACATTTTTTAAACAAAATGTTCTGACAGAATTCTGAATTCTGAATTTGTTAGCTTCTTATTTTCTTAAAATTAAACTGCTCCTTCTTTAATCAGGAGCCATTTTGGAAACTTGCCTTGTGTAATAAAGACATTAAAACGATAGAATGAATAAAAATACAGATGATACAAACTCACTACTCCATTCTTAATATTTATCTTGAAGAAGCAAATCATTTGCGCCTCCACACATATAGCATAAATATTTGTACATGGTTCGAAATCATGTGATAGCTATCATTAAAAATTATCCTATCACTTTTTTCACACAGGGACTCTTTTAAAATAACCTATAACTTTAACCTAGAAAATAGCACATTTAATTTTCATTCTAAACTCTAAAGAATGAATTTAATTTATAATAAAACTTTTAGAGATAAAATAAACGTGAAGTTATTTCATTATGTTGTATGATTAAGTAATTTTACTATAGGAGAAAACATGAGTTTTTTTCAATAGAATCTTTTTACTGATAAAAGAAATTGTAGAAGATAAATTCAAAGCAATGGGTAATGAAATTCCTCCTGTCTGGAGTATTTTTTCGTCTTTCGTTAAACCCAGAATCAAGAAAATAGCAAAGCTTTCAAATATTCTTCAATGGCAGTCACAAATATAAAACGAAGAATTTGATTTCAAATACTTTCAGAAAACTCTATAAAACACATTTAGCTGTTCATATTAAATACTTCATCATATAAATAAGTATATAATACGTGTAAATTAATATCAGACGCAGATCGATTATGAGGTTTTAGTTTTCCACAATATTCAACCATTTGCCTGCCAAATATATGATCTGCCATGACAAAATAATACTTTCATGTAAAAATAGAACATATGCCTTTAATTTAAGCAAGTATACTGCTCTTTAAGCTACTAGTTTGGTTTAAAGCTATAACATTTGCATAATTTTAGAATAAACATAGATTTTCATGTTAATATATTTTAGATGGTACAAATGTTTTGTTTATTCGAAATAAACTTTAACAATTCAATTAGTCCGAATACGAGCACTCATTTTATAGATCTGCTTATTTTATAGATCACTTATTTTATAGATTACTTATTTTATAGTTGACTTATTTTATAGATACTTTTAAAAAACTTCTATACATCATAGTGAGCAAAGAAATTTTAAATACATTTTATAAAATCGAAATTTAAGTGTTAAATTAATATTGCTTGTTTTGCATGGAGAAAAAAATTCGGGTAAAATTACCGCACTATATGGGATTGACATTTCTGGTATAGAAAAAAGAAACATAATTCTGATTAATAAAACCCAAATATATGGTATTTAAACCACTGATTATTTTTTCGTTCATATGGTAATGTTTCATCCGAAATTCTGGCTTTCAAAATTATAGTTCTTATTACTACACCTTTGGCAAAAAATACAAAACTTAAAAGTAAATTTAACCACTTTAAATTAAATTGAAATATAAATTATTTTAACTAAATTTAGTAAATTAGTGCTGTACTATTTATTAGGCCATATAATATATTTTTTAAACGTAACAATTGAATAACGAATAACAGCAGTACAGATTTAAAAGAATATATATATATATATATATATATATATATATTATATGCACAAAAAATAAAATCCTTTTAAACCATTACTATTTACGGTGTTTAAAAATAAAATACTCTCGATTTATTACAGATTAGAGTATAAATTTATAAATTTTCTCACCGGCAATATAAAAGGGAAAAGATGAAATACTTTAGTGTATAAACCATAAATATACAAGTGTCCCTGTTTATAAAATATCATGAACTAAGCCATTTTAAACATGCTCTATATAAAGAAAGCGATAAACTATTTTTTGTCAGTCATGATATGAAAACTTCTTTCCTGGACGGATCCATCACTTTTCTATATCACAATGGACAATACTGTACAAAAAATGTAGCAACCCCTTCAGCGTTTCCGAACTCCCATCGTGCTTTGCTAAACATTAAAGACTGAACTTCTTTTAGAAACTTGGCTTTCTTTCATGATATTTACTATGATTTAGTATTGCCATATTTTTCTACCTCTTTTTAAACTAGCCTACAGAATTTTGTTTTATTTTCACGCATATGTTTCCGGTGTGATTCTTGATGGTGTCTTGTGGTTAGGGAAGATGCAGAACAGAATTTAAATATTTATACAAAAAATAGAAGTCATAAGTTTATTTGACATGCTAGTATGCCCGGTAAATGGATGAAACAAATTGCAAGTGTCTAACACATTATTTTTTTGTGTTTAGAATAAATAATTATCAATACCATAGAAGCTAAATTTTCCATTTCTTGAGAAAGAGGATTTCTTGTGGTAGTAAAAAAAATAGAATTTTGTTTAATTTTATAGAAAATTGTTTAACTTTGATAGCACATTAACATATAAAGCCTTTATATGAAATGTACCAATATCAGAGCCATTACTATATAACTTTAGTATCCTTGCTTAAATGAGAAGAGTCAATATTTAAGAGATTTATGCCCTTTTTAAACCATTATCGTTTTCTTTCATATTTTTATGGATGAAAAAATTGCAATTATTAATTAATTTAGAACAGTTTGATTTATTTATTAGATACTTTCTTTAATCAGAAATTTACACGAGAATGATTAAAAACACTTATAGATTTGTACAAGGGAACAAAAAGTATATTATTACGAGTTAAAAATGAATTGATTAGTTTCAAATATAGATTTTCATTTTATCATTGAGGTGTTTCTACGAAATTAATAATAAAATTGAGATTATAATTTTTTTTTCTTTTGTGAAAAAAAAATACCCGGTGATTCCAAGTAATTATAAACGTATCCAAAAATAATAAGACATTTTTTTTAATTTAAAAAAAAAAAAATCTTCAAAGAAAATCAAAAATTCAGATAATTTTCATTTTAATGGGAAATATTAGCGTTTTTATAGTTTTCAGATGAAATAACACTTTTTTTGCGAATTATATGCTTTACTGTTATGAGTATGTAATAGTTATTTAGATTTTATACACTCAGTTCAGGACTAGACGTTGTTTGGGTCACAATCCTTTTGTTTATCGATACTATGCAAAATAGCTCAATACTGCCTTCTTTCGAGGAGTGGCCATGTTCGTTGTCCATAATCACTAATATAGAGGGAGTGTCAATAAGTCGGTAGAGTTCGAACTCGGGACCTTGGCGTCCACTGATGTTGAAACCATTATGGAAAAAACATATGATTTGCCCGATTCAGGTAGGAAACTTTATATAATAATTGTATATATTAACGGTTAACTGTACTAATTAGGATGAAGTCCGTTACAATTTCGCGCACCAATTTTTTTTTGTCAAAGAAGTATACTGACTGTATTAATTAATGACCTATTCCCCGAACAATTTCTTCAGTGCCGAATGTAGGTTCAGTTTTGTTTACCTTAAGCCAATGAACCTCTATACACACTATGGAATTGGCGTAAGATATCAATGCGACATACAGACACAGTTTTTTAACAATGAAAAGTCTAAGTCTTAGCAATCTCATTTTTTAGTATTTGAAAAGTTTCTTCCACACTGCATTGTCTGGGCTCATAAAAATATGAAAAAGTTATAAACTTATTCATTAATATATTATTTTAATGCGTCATTGAACAGCTGACCTAATTTTGTGTTTACGACTACTAATATTCAACTCCGTAGCCTTGTAATTTTGAACCCAATACAGAAGACAAGAGAACTCCTGGATCAAGTATTGGGAGAAATTCGCCTTCTTTGCCTTGAAAGAAATTTGACTTTTTAATGGAACTAACCAGCATTTGTGTTACATTTAGAGGAAAACTACGAAAACCTCCAACCGTTAGGAGTCTCTATCCCGTGATCTGACTATCACAGAGGATATTTTACGTCAGCACTGTAGTCGGTGCGAGTTGGGAGCTGAATTTGTATCGACCAGCTTTCGCTAGGATTCAAACCCGGATCACCTCATTGGAAGGCAAACGCTCTATCCCCTGAGCCACCACGGTTCAAAAAATTGCGCAACGTTGGGCTCGAACCCACGGCACCGAGATTAAGAGTCTCGTTCTCTATCGACTATGTTTCTTTATATTAATGATGTTCATATAAATTAAAAAAGGTAATAATTTCATACAAATCTACTGTTTTTGTCCGCTCTAACACATAGAAAAAACTCCCTGGCAAGATAGTATATATATAGCTTGAAATTACAGCTTTTCTTTGAAGTTAAGGCACTTAAACTGAGACTTTTTTAATTTTCTTGGCAAAACACTCTTGAAAATGTCCCTTAAAAATGCCTTTATTAGGCCCTTTAAACTACAAAACAAAATTTGAAGCAGACAACCCAACCCTGGGAGACATTTGTATCCATTCTTGGCACCAAAATAATATGAAAAAATCCAAACCACAGACATCAAAGTCAATTCAAAGACATTCAATTATAAGCATTTTTGATGACTCGTCATTTAGAAATAATGGAACAAAAGCAATTGTTCAAATTCACTTATAGCCTCGAGTTATATGAAAAAAATTACGATAAAATCAGACCGACTTATTTTATGTAAAAAGAAGCTGAGTAAGCTTATAGAATGTCTTTGGCAACTGAATTGAAGCTCAGAAGATTTTTCTACGTGTGAACCTGACAACAAGGAATTTTTGTTTTCTTATGTTTCACCGCTACTTTTAGCGGCAGTCATTGGCAATGAAGATGATTGGATGTGAAATGATTTTCAACCCTTAGGATAAATGACGCCTCTACTTCGAGAAAAGGATGCTTTAAAATAAATGTCCCACAATTTTATTATTTTTTTATATTCAGATGAAAGTTTGCTTTAACCAACTAATTTGTTTTTTCATTTAAAAAATCAAATATTTGTTTATGAAATATTACAGAGTAAAATTTAATTCGAAAAAAGAAAAAAAAAACAAGAGTTAAAAAAAAAAGTCACACAAAATATGAATAATACCTTTAAAACAAGAGTAACACACACACACACACACACACACACACATATATATATATATATATATATATATATATATATATATATATATAGAGAGAGAGAGAGAGAGAGAGAGAGAGAGAGAGAGAGAGATATGAGCTGATGAAAAGATTATATCTTTTATTTTCCGGATTTTTTAAAACATTTTTGTCCTTTTTTTCGGATTTTTTTCCTCCGATATTTTGTTATTTTTATTATTATTTTTCTTTTCCACCCTTTTTTCATTGTTCTGCAATTTTTCTCTTGTTTTATCTACTATTTGAACTTACTTTATGAGTTCTATTTACTTGCACCTTATGCGCAATAAATAAAACTTATTGTTTTTCTTTATGTTTTATGCAATAAAACTTATTGTTCTCTTCGTGTTTTTTTGTATTTATTTATTATGCTATATATATATATATATATATATATATATATATATATAATTAAAAAGTTACAAAAATTATAAAAATACTCTTTTGTATTAATAAAAGCATTGAAACTTATTCATTTTCATAAAATATCTTAGTTAAAAAATTAGAGTACAGATATTCTATTTTGGGACTTCAAGGTTGAAAACATGCCAATGAATTATAATTAGATTTATGTTTCAAAAGAGGAGTTATTTTAAGACCTTTCACTTCCATATAAGGAAAGATAAAACGAATTTCTATGAGTATTAAATAATTTTCGATGAGGCGTAGGAATACAAGGAATGCAATATGACTGCCTTTTTACCCATGTATAAAACGCAGGACCGATGGTTTTTGCGTGGCTTTTTGTCTTTTATGATTACCAACTAAACTCCGTCAGTTTTGACGGGACATGTGTCTCCTCCCCTCCATCTGGAGCGGGGCTGAGACTCCACCATCGATTAGTAAATAAAAGAATCTGCCCTCATATTTCATGATATGTTGACTAATATTCCCAAAATAATAACGGGGATGATGCCCTGTTATTATATATATATATATATATATATAAACAATAATACAAAAAGATACGAATAAAAAAAAATATTATAAAGTGTTGAAGCACGTCAGGAGCCAGCAATACTACATACCTGTGAAGGAAAAAAGCGTCAGGTTTCGTTACAGCAACGTGGCGAATCGTAAAAACTGTAGGCTATGTTGCTATTTTTCGTTCAAAGGTATGTAGTGTTGTTGGCTGCTGATGAGTTACAACACTTTTTGATTTTTGTATTATTTTTTTT
The DNA here is from genome assembly GCA_949128135.1 of Parasteatoda lunata. NCBI lineage: Eukaryota > Metazoa > Arthropoda > Arachnida > Araneae > Theridiidae > Parasteatoda > Parasteatoda lunata. The sequence continues at coordinate 12,807,769 of OX421981.1, read as the reverse complement.
TATCATTTATATCTTTATTTGTGTATATTATATATTTATGAGCTCTAATTTTCGTCGGCAGCTTTTGCGCATGTTTATCTGAATTATTTCCCATACTAGTCAAGAGGAAGGACCAACCATATTGGCGTGTTATTGTTGATTAATTCACGGAGGCTGTGTAGATAAGCTTATTTTACTATGTCAACTCTCTAATGTTCTCCTGTTTTAAGCAATCCTTATTAATAAGTCAATATAGTTATGAAAATTATTTTTAGTTGAGCATATTTTACGTTTACTACTGGTTTCAAACAGTGCACTAAAGTAATTTTAAACTACCATTTATTTCTTAGAGATAAAAATTCTATTGTGAAGTAAAGTTTTAAAAAAATATTAAATTACGTTTAAATTTTTTTCTCTAACTTGGCTAGGCAACAATCCAGTAAAGAATGGAATTCTCAACAGCAAACAAACCAGTACTTAAATTCCAATTTCAAGAAGGAGATGACCTTACTTTAATTGCTGTTCGATGAGAAATATTATAACAAATCTCTTAAAATTAGTTTTTAAAAAAAACTATTTTTAATTGCTTATTCCTTGAGGTGGTAACAGATTTCAAAATTATACTTGCAACTGAAATAAAATACTTCAAATAAAACATCCTAGAATTGATTAATTTTCTTTAATCTGAGACAAAATCTCAGAATTTATGTATGCAAGTTCAAAGAAAGCATGTTACATTTATATAAGATTTTAAATGTTTTTTTTTATTTAAAAATATCTAAACTCGAGAAAACGTAGTATTATTTGTGCCACAAAATGCAATGTTCCACGGTTATAAAATAGTTCGTATTATAATGTTGATAATATTGTAAAATATCGAGGCAACAAACAAATGAATAAGTAAGAACTGTACCTATGACGAATTTAATCAGAAAGAAAATTAAAATCTTTTAGATTCATATCACGAAAAAACTTTAAAAAACTGCTAACATAAAAAGAAAAACTAGATAGGCTTACTTATTGGCATCTATAACTTCCGGGCATTTTTATTGGAACCCTTCTTCCATTATTATTAACCCTTATTTCATTTTACATTTTAAGAAATGAAATAATTATTATTAAAATAAAAATGTCAACAAAAAATATTTATAATAATTATTAATATCAATAAAAATCATTATTGTTATTTTTATTTTTTGAATATTGTTTTCGATAAATTAAAAATACGTTGAAGGTAAAGATTATTTTTTCAAGGTTTACAATTTTTGATGAGCTATTATTTATTCCCCCCCCCCCCATTTTCATTTCATCAATTTTCTGAGCGAAGAAATACCGTGTCCTATGTCTTATTCTTCTTATATCGGATGGTCGTATTAAAAATGTATCTACATTCAAATATACCTTTATTCAATCTGAAAAAATAAAATAAAAATAGGAATTCATTTTTAATAAAAATGCTATATCCTGTGTATTTATTTAGTAGGCCGAAGAAAAAATATAATGACTGGTAAAAGTTAGCTTTGCCGCAATTTCTCTCAAAGCAATTGGCTTTTAAATTTTAAAATAAGTAAAAAAAAGTATTATTCACAAAATGAAGTTAAATCAGCACGTCCTGTTGCTTTAGAAAACTGAATTAGGTTTCAAAAGATGTTTTTTTTTTTTCAACTCTACCTATAATTACCGATGGAGTTGATTGGATGTGTTTTTTTAACCTTCGTGGTAAATGACACCTCGAGCAAAATGTATTATAGCGGGGAAAAATTTTATTTAAAGGAAATATTGCGCCGAAACGAATTATTTTTGAATTAAAGAATGTGTTTTATGGAACTGCAAACTAATGATAATGTAATTTAAGAAATTGAAATAATATTAAGCATTGTATAAAAATAATGAATGCGAATCTGCAATTTATTTGATTTTATACAAATTTGATGTTTTAGTGTAATATTTTATTGCTTGAAACTCATTTAAACCAAAGCTTACAAAAAAATTTAATGTAAGCAGTTAACTTAGAAAATTTGATTTTGATTTCATTTTTAAATCGATTCGATTTCATTTTGAATTTTTGGAATTTGATTTTAAAACTATCGTTATCTATTGTTAATAATTTTATGTGCAAGAGTTAGACAAGAACTTGTTTAAGGCAAAATTAATTTTACCGAACTCTTTGTTTATAAATTATTGCACAAAAATCTTTGACACAAACCTATAAATTCAGGTGAATGCTTCAGGTGTTTCTAGAAAAAAAAATGACACATAAAATTTAAATCTGTTTACTTTTTTAGGGGATTTAGGGCAAAAAATATCCTAAAATATAAACGACTAATATTAAAAAAACCCAGCTAATTGCTCTTGAAATAGTGAAAAATCTTCTTACATTTCTTCTTACACTTCATAATCTTAACACGCGAGATGTAGCCTTGTTTTCTTTTTCTTTTTTTTTAACTGTCTATCCATTAAGCCTACGGTGAGAAACCATAAAATATCTCATAATCCCTGATACCTTTTGTATGAAGCTAAGTAAAACCATATAATCATACCGCTTAAATTTGGACAAATAAAACTTTATAGTTCACCATGAAGGAGATCACTTTAATAAGGTTACAGAAAATTTACGCTTAATCACTGGATTATGGTACACAAATTACGGTTCAACATTGAACCCGTTTTCCTGGAAAAGTTAATGACTAACCTATTAATGTTTTTCCATTTTTAAAACGACATATATCTACAAGAAAACAAAAATATAATTATGTGAAATTTCTTTTTTTTTTCGATATACGTGGATATATATATATATATATATATATATATATATATATATATATATATATATATATATATATATATATATATATATATATATATATATATATATATATATATATATATATATATATATATATATATATATATATATATATATATATATATATATATATAAAGTAGTTTAAAATAGTTTTAAAATAATGTTCTAACACAAATTTAAGAATATGTTTTTATAAAGAGATAAAATCATGTGTGTGTGACAAAAATTCACTGAGGCAAAACCTCAAACAAAGGCAATGTGAACGCTCATTTTGATTGAATCCATAAAATTAATATAGTTCTTTAAAATTAAATTAAGCTTCCATGCATATTTTTTACTCTAGGAATAAAAAAAAACGATAACAATTATCATATAGTAATTCCAAAAAGGAAAAATCCGTTTGCCTTTGCAATGAGTTTTAACAATGATTAGTATGTATTCTCAATTATAGGTCTAGTTTTTTAAATACCAAAAAGATTGATATAAGCAATTAAAACTATAAAAAAGAAGAAAACACAATCATTATTCTACAAGTTTATATAATGTTTAAAATGTTTTATCCAAGTAATAAAAGAATTAAAGTGAGCGTTTTGTGTTTTGATGAATTGTTCAGATTCATTTGAAAGACAGTCAAACAAATTGATATGAAGTTTTCTTAAATAATCGTTCCTATACAGTGCTTATTCATTCAGAGTAGTTATGAAATATAGATAATTCAGGTTAATTTAAAATATATATCTACAAATAAGCATTCTTGCATGATGCCATTTCCTGTTAATTCAGGCTTGTGCTATTCAGGGGATCAACCTTTTAATACGCCTTTCAAAAAAGAAAAGAAAAATTAACTATTTTACATATTTAAATCTAATTCGGTGAAGTAAAGACATTTTTATTCAAAAAATGTATTAATTGTGTAAGTGGTTATACTTTGATAAGGGACCTAACTAACGTAGCTTCAAAATTTTTTTAAATATATCAAAATAAATATGTAAGATATTTTTATTTTGCCTAGGTAGAATACTCTTATGCAGTTATTTTCAAACGCAGTGTTATTTTATTTATGATTATTCCCATACAAATTAGTTTATTTCACAGTCATTCTAAACTGATGGTGAATTAATCAGCAGCAGCCTTTCCATCCAATTATCCTTAAAGTTTTAAGGTTATAGACATTTTTTATTTTTGTGGTTTTGAAACAGTTTACAACAAGTAAAGTTAAGGTTTTGTGGCCATTTACAACTAGCATGATCTATAAACTAAAAATTTTAACTTTAACTAGACATTGGAGATAGATTGTGTTAAACATTTAATTAGGTAATGAATAATAAGCTTTTGTTATATTAGGCTTTTCGCTAGGTTATGGGCATTGGAGTTAGGTTCTATGTTGAGTTTTGTTTTGTCAGATGAACAGCATAATGTGGCTTTATTACTTTATTTGATGATACCGTCTATCTATCGTATAAAATAGGAAATATTAAACTTTTATGTGTTAAGAAGCTTTGTAGTAATGCTATCTATGAGTGGAGAGTTTTGTATTTAAATATTCCAGCGTCTCCCATTGGGGACTGCAGGACGTTGGAAAGATTTATACGCTACAAGATTGTGGTGTCAGTGCTGGGATTCGAATCTCCGTTCAGCTGACCATAAGAATGTCAGATTAGCCCTGTTGGCTGAAGTATATAATCAACTGCAAGGAACTCAACGGTTTCATAAGGTTGACCTAGTTGGCGCGAATAAAGTTCTAGTTGTTTCATTCAATTAGGTGAAAACACTCAATAAACGATTTTCTCGCAGTTAACTATTTGAATATCATCTTGTTTACAATTATATGACTGTTTTGGTTGATTATGGTAAAATTACAATTAAATAAAAAATTTCGGAAAACTTCTAGCATTGGTGAATTACTTTGGGTATAATTGATTAATTCATGAGCTTATTTCAGACACAGTGTTATTTCAATTTTGACATTTGAGGTATCGCAAGTAATTTAAAACAAATGTTCTTAATCGTTTTATTAATATCTTACATATTTTAGGATAAAACGTTATGAATCTTTACTAATTGCTAGGAAATTAGCATATTTAAATTAATAATTGTTTACCTCTCCTTTAATTCTCCTAAAATACATCATGAGCTCAAGTTAGTTGATTTTATGTTAAAATTTACATGAACTATTTTATATTTTCTATCGAAAGTAAGCACAAATCTTTAGATGACAGTGAATCTTTGTGGAGTCTAATTTGAAAGCAATTTATTTTCCAATATTGAAAATGTTTTCAATTATTATTATAAATAAATACACTTGAATTCAGAAAATATTTATTAATTTTTTAATAAAATTGCGACTTTTTTAAATTTAGATAATTTATTGAGTTAATCGACATCACATCCGTATTAAAGACTATAGAAACGAGAATCTGCGTTGATTTATCTAATGATTGATTAAAGAACAATGGATTTACTTTACATTGGTATTTTCTTCAAAATTATGCAATGTTGTAACAGATCATGGAGCATTAAGCAAAAATATATGAAGTTCTGTATAAATAATACTGAATAATGCTGATTGATAGATCAAGTAGACCCGTAAAAATGTAATGAGATAAGCAACTTAGTGAGAAAACAATCACCTGATACAGAGCTCTGTGGAAGAAATCGTGCATTAACGGGTCACATTGACCTGTGATGATGTTATGAGGTAAGCAACTAAGTACGTGAAAATCAAAAATCCTTCAACACGAAGTTCTGTGGAAATAATATTAAAAAATTTAAATTGGGTTTTAATGGTTAGACCTTTCACCCATGAAGATGTCAAAGCATAAGATACTAATTATGTAAAAATCCACACATTGAATCAAAATTCATCAGAGACGAGGTTCTGTGGGAATACTTGCGTCAACTTTACAAAAAGTTGTAGGACATAAATATAAAAAATTTTCAAAACTTAAAAATAACACTTTTCTTTTTTTAATAAATCTTAGTCTCTTGAGAATATTTCATCTAAAAAAACATGCTGAAAAACTATGTATTTAGTTGACACAAATGCTGAAACTTGAAAAATAATTCAACTTGAAACAAGAATAAAGGAAATAATGCTCAAAAGACTGTTTATTCCACAGAAAAAAATTATTCATCACTTGAAAAGAATCAAAATTAAAAAAAAAAAAAAAAAAAAAAAAACAATATATATTTAACTGCTTTGTTAAAATTGAAATAAAGATTACGAAGCCATATATATTATGATTAAATAATTGCATAGTATAACTATTATAGTCTTAGAATAAAAAAAGTTGAAAAATATAAGGAATTTCATTAAGGGAAAAATAATAAAATATTAAAATATGTTGTTTGCCCAAGAGAAAAATACAAGCAGTACTTTCCAAATAAAATTTTATCTTTTTGCAGAGACAATTATGAATTTATTTTTATTTGCTTAATTTAAATCACAATTTACTCATTAAAACTAAAACATTTCAGTGTAATTATTCATTAACTTTGAGGGAAAATGTGCAAGCTCTTGATGAGTTAAAACAAAATAAACAGTTGAATATGCATTACCGTAAAATTTGTAAGCGAACAAGTAAAAATAAACATCATTTGTATGGAATTTATATAAATAAATAATTAGCCATCAGACTTTTAAACTTTATCATTTGTGATAGTTAAATAATTCTTCTAAATTTAATTATGGAAGTAAAATGATACTTCGACGAGTTTTTGCTATTAAAAATGCTTGTATTTTCTTTAACCTATAAAAGTTCTATTTACAATTCCAAACACTGAAACATAATGACGACTTTCTTTATTTTGCCTTTCTATTTGTTATATTTCTTTATTATAGTATCCATATACACTGTTAAAATTTTTATTCTAAAATTATGGCAAAATAGCCGACATCTGTCTGTCCATCCGATTAACCGTAAAATATACGGTAAAGAACATTTTTTACCTTTAAGATTTTGAAACCGTTTACACCTATTTTGGTTATAAAACCATGAATACAAAACTATACAGTTTTTTAACCATTTACAACTATCACGGTTTCAAAATTCTTAAAAAGAAATGTAACTGGATATAGGAGTTAGGTTCTTCCTTAGGTAACAGGCATTAAAGAGCGCAGTACACAAATTGGGAAGTCTAGAACACTGTAAACTCTGTAACTAACAATACTTCCACATGTATTGTGGACTCGATCCTCAGTTCTGTCTGTCATAGAACTGACAGATAAGCCTTCTCGGCTTTATAATGTAGGAAGTTGCAAAAAACTAAGTGTCTTCATTTGGTAGACGTAGGTGGGGCAATAAAATTCTGGTTTTTTAACTGTATTAGATGAAAGTAACAATTTTCCTCTCAATAAACAATTTGATTACCATCTTATTTATAGTTATCTGACTGTTTTGTTTGAATATGGTAAAATAACAATAAACTAAATAGTTTTTTAACGATTTTTTCGAGAAATTGTAGTGTGAATTGAACAGTGTAGAGAAAATTGCTTTAAGGACGGACTAAAAAACTGATTTTTTAAGTATAGATAGAAATAAAAATCTTTTAAAATAATCGCAAACCTGTTTTTTTTTTTTTTAAGAAAATGGAAAAATACTAGCAACTAGTTTATTAGTACTTTGGTTTACACCACTTAAAGTTTTTTTTTTTTGTTTATAACATCCGCATATTAAATATTTAAATATGTCAACGTCTAGACCTATTAACTAAAAAGTATGAAAATGAAAACTATGGATTTGAAACTCTATTTTATATTTCATTTAAAAAATCTCATATTATAATATTTTATATTTAATTTTCAATCGGACTCTTCAAGAAAAAATACTTTCAATATTATATTAACACTTCTAATCAACGGAAAGGCAATCATTCTATTTCCTCTATTATGCGTAGTTACGCATTTAATTAAAGTTTGCATTATTAAACTTTTAACAATAAATAATTGGAGGTAATAGATACCTCTTCGTTTTCACTAAATTTAAATTAAGAATTATAAAGATTTAAAAACATTTTTTAATTATATTTAAACAATATAATAAATTTTACTTGTTATATTGATTATGTTACTGTATTATCTTGATAAAAAGTTCTATCTACGCTTATATTTTTTTAATCAAATTCATTACGACTTGTTGGACTATTCTATTTTAAAAAAAGAATAAATTATATTTCTTTGCATTCAATGAAACTTTCTCTTAAAAGCTGAGTATATTACTTCATTATTATTAGCGCAACAATAATTGTAAGTGCTTAAAAATAAATTAGTTCAGTAATTATTTTTACAGATTTAAAAAATTAGGAACAGTTTAATTTGTAGTGCGTATAAAAGAAAAGTTTATTGAAAATGTTTATTGAAAATTCATTAGGAACAAGTAAGCAAGCAACAAAAATCCTTTAATAGATCATCCCCGTCACTAATGAGTTCAGCCAGAAGAATGATTAATTAATCACAAATTATAATAGAACTATATGTTACTGACAAAATAATACATTCGCTTCCTATTAGTTCAATTTTCAAAATTAGGTGATAGACAACAGGGCATAAAATTTCTTTTCGCGCAGATGAAGAAAAAAAATGAAAGTTATTTTGACGACGCATTTTTTTCGCCAAACTAATTTCCAAAATCTTGATTATTTATTCATGTACACTAAAATAATTTAAAATTACAAACCATTTTATTTCACACTTTTAAAATCATGAAACCTCTTTTTTTTAAGTCGTATTAAAATATAATGTATATAAGTATATAAGTTAAAAGTTAATAGTTTTTAAAACATAAACTAATAATAAAAAATAAACTAATTAATAAAACTCAGATATGTCTAACATTTTTTGAAGGTTCAAAATTAATCGAATTAAAATAGTCTCAAAACAAACGCTTGATAAGAACTGCCTATAATGTGAACGCAAAATTTTAAAGTTGAATTGTTAACCAAACGCTTCATACTGACATTGGCCGACATAATCAAACAAACACTTGATACCTACGCCATTAAAAAAATTAAAATAATATAATGTTAATAATATAACAAATTTAATTTACGTTACATTTCCGGTTGAAAAATAGTTAGTGTAAGCTTTTGTGGCATTCTAAAATCATTTCTAAAAACAATTTGCATTAATCCCAAACAAATAAGAAAATAAAAAGTCAGAAACTTTGTTAATGAAATCTTACATCAGCATATATTTCTAAATTATATCTTCTTATTGAAAATGTATGACAAGAAAGTTTCCTATTTTAATATAACTCGAGAAGCCAATGAAGAGAATTTACCCTTAACGAGTTGTATTACAATAGAAGATTACTGAGAAGGAAAAGAAAGAAACTTTATTTCAATTCTTTCATACTATTGAATTAAATATAACAAATGAATATGCACATCAAAAAAGTAAGACAAAATTTGACAATCTAATAACAATTTGCTTAAGACAATTGCAATATCTAAAAACAATTTGCATTAATCCCAAACAACTAAAAAATAAAAATTCAGAAACTTTCTTAATGGAATGTTAAATCAACATACATTATTAAACCATACCTTCTTATTAAAAAGGTAAGAAAAGAAAGTTTCATATTTTAATATTAAAGCCAATAAAGAGAATTTATCCTTAACGAGTTGTATTTGACTAAGAACGTTACAGAGAAGGAAAAAAAAAGAAACTTTATTTCAATTCTTTCATGCTATTGAATTAAATATACCAAATGAATATGCACATCAAAAAAGTAAGACAAGATTTGACAATCTAATAACAATTTGCTTAAGACAATTGCAATATCTAAAAACAATTTGCATTAAACCCAAACAATTAAGAAATAAAAATTCAGAAACTTTCTTAATGGAATGTTAAATCAACATATATTATTAAACCATACCTTCTTATTAAAAAGGTAAAAAAAGAAAGTTTCATATTTTAATATTAAAGCCAATAAAGAGAATTTATCCTTAACGAGTTGTATTTGACTAAGAACATTACAGAAAAAGAAATAAATAAACTTTATTTCAACTCTTTCATATTATTGAATAAATTATAATAAATGATTATGCACATCAAAAAAGTAAGACCAAATCTAATTTTATATTCAGATGGATAAGTTGATTAAACGATTCTTAAATAAGCGCTATTTAAATTAGTGACTTTTATCAGCTGATTGACCGAGCATTTCTAGGAAGAAAAAACTTGTCGCCAAACATTCCGCCCGATGAAGTCAGTGGGCCATTTGCCAAGTCGAAACGTCAGTTTGCCCACCACTAATGACCTACAGCGGGATCAAATATTTCTTACTATGCAAAGCAGAAAAAACCCACCATCGAAGATCTCTTTTCTAGATGCGATATTAAGTAGGAGTTATTTGAATCGAGGGCACTTGGCGAGAATTATGTATGTTCCGTTATAGAATGAACAAGTTTTTCTTCGGAAATGAAATAGAAAAGAAAATCGTTTGCATAAAACGAAAACTTTAAAGAAAAAGTTTTTTAAGAATTTTATATTTGAGAGGATATTTTAGATTTCATTACATCTTATCATTAAAAATGTACCTGCATGATTTTAATAATAGTTCATTATTAAATAAAATCTTAATGCGTTCTGTTTTTCGACAGAAGCATTAATGAAATTTTATTACCAAATTCAATTAAGAAATTAAACTACATTTTGTTAATAACTTTTTTTATGTTTGGAACCACTATACTACGATGTATATACTACAAAAATAACAACGTTATGTGGCAATAAACGTACAATTTGTCTATATCGTCAATAGCGAACAATTTGTTAATATCGTTTTCATTATTTAAAATATGAATGTTTGTAAATTATATAAGCTTAAAAATTATATTATTTTAATCTTATAGGTTTTTGAATTTTTATTTATAATAATTAAAAGAATTGAAATATATTTTATTGATATATATTACGATTTGCGATGTTACAGCAGTGCTGAACTGCTATACTGTAGGATTGGTTTAAACCTTACCCAGTTTCAATGCATTGGTAATGATAGTTACCAATGCATTGAAATTGTAGAGCCTCTGGCCATTAACTGACTGAGGTCTTTTACTCATGTTACATATTATCTTAAAAGAACTGAACCTAATAATTTATAAAATGCAAAAATTGTAACTCTATAACCAGACACTTTGCTTGCAGAATAAAAAGTAAATAAACATTTATTTTTCCTACATATAAGTTTCTGGGTACTTGTTACCCCATTGTATTAAAAATTTAGTAAATAACTATAGTTACAGGTTGAGTGTCGAGATAATAGGTAGATAAAAAGAATACATTAATTTTATCTCTCAGTTTTTTGCAAAAACTTATTAAAAGAAAAAGAACACAAATGGTTGTTTTTATAACTGTAACTAAACTAAGTTAGTATTTCAGCACATCACTTTCTGAATTATATTAAAATAAATTGAATTATTAGTAAATTAATTTTTAAATGTAAAGTAATAATAATAATATTGTATTACATTAACACAAGTCTTTTGCATTGCGAAAATGAGAATCTCATAACTAGAGCTTAGTAATTTTTTTAAAATAATAAATGAATATTTTTAGCATTGAATAAAAAAAATTACTTTTTTAAAAATAAAACTTAAGCAATTATTTTAGATTTTGTTTAAAAAAAGGTAAATAAACCGAAATTACATTTAAATTTAATTACAAAATTATGTTATACAATTAATAATATGAAAAGCAATTATCTTTAATTTTAGAACGTGTTTAAAATGATTATTTTTTTATTTATTAATTAGTATGTATTATTTTTTTAAAATACTTCTTAAATTTGTTTCTTCTTTTGCAACAAAATTACAGAATGATAATTTTTAAAAAATATATGACAATTATTTTTTATTTACAAAATCCTCGTAAAAAGTTTCTTTTCGATGTTTGCACAACATATTTTATTATTTTTTAAAGAAAAAAAAGAAAATTATTGCATTTTTCAACAAATTTATATAATTGTTATTTTATGTATTGCAAAATGCTTTGTTTCAATAACAATCTCAGTAAATTTACAAATGATTCTAATTTGAATCAAAAATGTACTTATTTTTAATGAATACCTGAGATACTATTCATTTTGTAAAGTTAAAAAGAAGTTAATATAGTATTAAAATTGAATTGCAAAATTATGCCATAAAATTAACAAATTCAAAAAAATTACTCGATTTTTTATTAAAAAAAAAATTGCCACATTTTCAAATAATAAATAATATAATCGAATTTCTTTCGCAAAATTAAAAATATCACTCATTTTTGGCATTGCAAAGAATGTTGATTGATGTCCATGTCAGTAATTTTTAAAATTTATTTTCAATATTAAAGCAAAATTGCACATATTTCTAATGATACAATTATGGAAGTTATTCTCTTATTCTTAAAAACATATGAATAAATAAAACAAAACAAAAAACTTCATTTTAAAATTACGCATAAAGTTAACAAATTGAAAAAAAAAATATTTACAAATTTAATCGTTTTTAAAAAAAAGTATTTTCAAAAATTTGCCTTACCTTGTGATGTAACAGTGTGAGCAAAAGCTATCAACAGGGCTTGAAACCAATAAGCCATGTTCACTGTCGAACAAAATGAAGGCGAATGAGACTGCTCACAAACTGACCTCACCACGCGGATTCCCTCTTGCCAACAACGCATGCGCATTACATTCCCTTCACATTTCCTACTATTTATGAAAGACCACATCTCGAGGCTTTATCATATTTTCATTCGTCGAGAAAAGATCATCTGTTAAGAGTTGAAATAAAATATTCAAAAGTATACACCAAAAAGTTAAACAAAACTGTTTGTTAAAAGCAAGCGCTTTTATCGGTTGGATGACATAATATTTCTTCAAAGAAATTTTCTTTAATGAGCATTAACTGAAATACATTTTTTTAGTAGCAATGAAAAAAATTAAAATAATGAACTGTAGTATTAATAAATTTGCAAGTTACTTAATTATAATAATGTATTACTTATTATGATTAAATCATTATCTTTAACCAATAACAGCTAAGTTATAATAAATTAATTTAAAAAAAAAAATTTCAGAAATTTAAAAAAATAAATAAAAAGAAAACTAAACATATTAATCTTTTTTGAGAATTATTTTATAGAATAAAAATTATTTTTAACTGTATTTTCTTTTCAAAAAATTAAAAATAACGAAAAGTATTTACTTGTCAATAACTAATGAGAAAATATTTAAATTTAAGCCAATAACGTGAAGCGTACTTTTTGAAAGGCAATGATAAAAAGACAGTTAAGACACTTTATGGGTACAAATTTTATCTAACTTATTTTTAGGTGCCCATTCCTTTAAAATTTTGCAAATAATAACACATATAAGTGTGTTCAATTCATAATGTATTCATTTTTCCTATTTTCTCTAATGTTGCTTTTTGCAACTTTATAAAAGAAAGGGTTAAATTAATTACTTACTTAAAAAATCTTTCGGAAAATGCAATTTAAGAACACTTTTAACTTCACATAGCTTCTTATTTTAATTATTGTTTTTAATCGCATTACACTTTTAGCAACTTTAGGAAGGATTTAGTTCAGTTATTATACTAAAAAAAGCAATGAAAATTTCCAGATGACATTTGATATTACTGTGTACACATAATTATAAAAATGCTAATTGCTTATCCATCAGCAAAGTGCTTATTCAATTTCCAAACATATTAAATATATGAATAATGCTGTTATTTACGGAGTTTATGAGTGGTTTCTTAACACTCATATTTAACTATTAAAAAATAGTTCAGAAAAGGTTACAAGAATAATAATAAAAATATTGACAGTGTGCAGAAAATACATAATGGTATTAAAGTGGTAAAATAGCCTATCCCAAAACCTATTAACACATAAATAGAAATGTAAGGTCACCTTGTTCACAATAATGTCAATAATTTTACTTAATTCCATTTAATGTTTATTTAGTTATGGCAAAAAAAAAAAAAAATAAAAATAAAAAATAAAAAACGTAAGGCGAAACAATTTTTTTTTTAAAAAATGCCCATATCTCCATCAATATTTACTTCAGGATTACGAAACTTTATGCAGTTATTAAAAATAACAACAAAAGTAAAGTAAAGCTTTAACTTATTGTTAAGTATGTAAAATAGCATTAACTAAACACCTCTAATGTTAAAAACTAAATAGCCCTTTAAGTATTCTTTAAGAAATTTAAAAAAAATTCAAAAACTGAAAGTGCTTCTTCTATTATTGTTGGGTAATATATATATATATATATATATATATATATATATATATATATATATATATATATATATATATACATATATATATATATATATAAATATTATAGATTGATATTTGGATCCAGCCTTAATATATTGCGTGATGTATGCAAATATACATGGAAACTGCAATTATTCTTTCAGTTACTAAATTTCATTAGATTTAATATGTATTCTGCTGATGTGTATATTTACAGTGGTAATATTGCATGAAGAGTATAAGTAAAAGCTATAAATCTAAAGATCTTAAAAAAACTTATTATAAATATTATTTAAAATTATAATAAATATTATTTAAAAACTTTTTAAAGTATATTTATTAATTGTTATAGTATATTTATTATTACATATATTAATTATTATAATTGTTATAGTGTATTTATTAATAAGTATATTTATTAATTGTTAAACTATGTTATAATTTATTTATAACAAACTATAACATATTTAAATATATAAGGTCCTAAGTAAATTTAATTACCATTTTCTACGTCTAAAAAGGGATAGAAAATGTCACGTAGAAAGTATTATAAAGGAGATAATTAAGTATGTATTTCATTCACTTGATTTCATCACTTGACTTGATTTTCGTGCTTTCATCACTTGATTTGATTAAGTAAGTAAAGCTTCTTACTTTTCTTCCTTCTTGATGCGCGTCAATTTAAATGCTGTAAATGATTATGTTCTGACGGCAAGACAGAATTCCTGTCTGCTTTGCGTTAAAAAATAAGAGTAAATTAGTTCTGATGATAAATAAGTGCAAAAAATAGTAATTGCAAAAAACTCGGATTGTATAATTTGTTTTAATTATGTCATACATCCATTTATTTTTACCCTTTTTTTTTCTCAAATTTAATGAAATTGTGAAAAGAAAAAAAAAATTGTAAAATTCTAGTCATAGGCTTTTGAGATAATTATTTGTCACGGATTTGCGGTGTCAGTAGTTGATAAGTGATTTATTTAAGTTTTAATGGTCCTTAAAAAGGTGGGCTTTTTTTAAAAAATATTCTTTCACAACCTAAGCTTTGAGTTTCTTTTTACTTACTGTGAAAACATTATTGAGACATAATTTCATCAAATGTTAATAATTTTTGTAATACATATTATACAGTTATGTATATTCAAAATTAAAAATCTTGCGTTAAATAAAAATGTTACGAAGAGAAAGGTAAAAACTTACCTTTTTAGAAAGATAATTTCAATTGTTTTTTTCATTCTAAAATTTATCAGTAATTGTTTTTCCAAATTCAAGAAATTAAAGCCATTACGACGGCATATAAAATCTCAAAGAATCCAGTTAATTCCCTTTTCTTTTTTAAAATTTGCTTAAAATATTTCCATTGAATATTTTACGTATTACATAATTTTTCCAACTGCTGAGACAAATTGCTCTGAATAAGAGTCGCTTGCAATTTTTAATTACGAAAACATTCAAATTTTTCAAAAGTTTCAAGTAAGATTTCAAATATTGATTATAATTATATTCATTAGCAGGCAGTTAGTATTGTGCTGTATATCAATATATGTTCCCAACTACTACATTAAGATATATTATAATGCTACAATAAATAATTTAATCTGTATAAAAGCCTATATATAAATGGGAAAAAAACTAATTAACTGTATTAACTGTAAAAACTCTATTATTAACAGTTAGGAATATACTAATTAGCTGTAAAAGTTTAAAATAAATAAATAAAACTTATACTAACTTCAACAATTCACCTTTGCAATCTTTTTAGTTTTCGTTACAGCTTGGTAAATGTCAAAAAACGTAAAATATCGATATTTTTAAAAATCGCAATAATAGTGCTGTAAAATAAACTTTACCGATTCATTGTGAGTATGTTTTACGATAAATATCGAATTATTGAATGCGACAAACATCGTCTAATATGATAATGTCACGAATATTAACGATTAATGACCATGAAAATATCGTAGTCATTATCATTTATGATAATTATCAAATTCGAGCCATGATGGCTCAGGGGATAGAGCGTCCGCCTTCCAATCAGGTGAACCTGGTTCCCAGCGATGGCTGGTTGATGCGAATTCCGCATCCGGCTAGCACCGACCACAGTGCTGACGTGAAATGTCCTCAGTGGTAAATCGATCATGGTTTAGAGTCCCCTTGCCGACAGGCTAACCAGGGGAAGTTTTCGTGATTTTCCTCTCCATGTAACGCAAATGCGGGTTAGTTCCATCAAAATGTCTTCCCCGAAGGCAAAATGTTTTCCAATACATTATCCAGAAGCTATATCTCCAATGCATTATCAGAAGATAGGTATCGTCAGAAGTTCCCCTGTCTTCTGGATTGGGTTCAAAATTACAAAGCTGCGGAGTTAAACATTAGTAATCGTAAATCCAAAAAATTGGGCGGGTGTTCAGTAACATTATAAAATAAAATAAAAATATCGAATTCAATTTTGTCGTATTTCATAATAGTGAATAGTGATATTAAAATTCAAACATTTTTACTAACCGAACATTTTAACATTTTTACTAACCGAACATTTTAACATTTTTACTAACCGAACATTTTAACATTTTTACTAACCGAACATTTTAACATTTTTACTAACCGAATATATGTGGTTTCATCCAAGCAGACTTCTCAAATTTCTTCTACGATGATGATGATAGCTTTTAAATGATATTACGATGCATATCTAGTATGTGATAATATCTCATCTATTAACAATTATTTATGAATGTATGATAATGTTGTAATCAATTATCATAATTTTCGAATAAGATAGTATTGTGATCAGTATCATTAATAGTAAATATTGATAACAAGAATTATCAAAATTGTTATTATCGTGACTATTGATAAATATAATTTAAATAACAAAAATATTGATAAATGTTAAAAAAAAAAAAATGAAGTTTAGAAAAGCTTGGAAAATATCGAGATTTATAATAAACTATAGGTATTGTGTGACGATGTATCCGATATTAAAATTCCAAAATTATTAGTCATCATTTCTTACTTCAAAAAGCTTACTTGCAGATTTTATATTTTATATATTTTTATATTTTAATTTTTTTTATATTTTTTATATTTTTCAATTTTTTACATTTTTTATATTATGGACAATAGCAGGTTTCGGAGAATTCAAGAATTTTTGCATTCAACTTATTTATTTGTCGTCATTTTATGAAAGCAATTATCAAATTTAAGAAAACAATAATCAAATATTAAAGTTGCTAGAACGAAAAATCTCCGACATAAATCTGGAAAAGCTTTTGTGGATTCTTCTATAAAACTATTAAAAACAAATAAAAAGCCTCCCTATAAACTATTCCTATGACGGTTGACCATTCAAATACTAGTAAAAATTTCGATCTAAATTTGCAATATCATTTAGTCGAAAGAAATTTAAATTTTTATTCGTCTCTGAAACATTTGTCGAGTATATTTTATTGTGGTCAAACAATTTTTAAAGAAAAAATACTTCTAAAAAATCAATTATTTGTTATAATTAATTATAAAATTAATTGTTATTTTTAATTGTTATAATTCATTATAAACTTAGTTGTTATAATTAATTGTTATAATTAATTATAAAATTATTAAATTTATTTTGAATAATGAATAAACTAATTTGCATGTGCCCTTTTTTATTGATCTTATTTTTCAAAAAAATGCTTTTGTCTACTTCAGGTACAATAGGTCAATGTGGACAAAATTTAAAGTTAATTATTTAATCAATTGTTACAAATAAAAACATTAAAATCAATATAGAACTAATCAATATAGTCTAAATGTACAGTCATGTGTAAATAATCTGAAAATTGTTATTATTAACTAATGTTAAACGCTTAGTAAATGATTAGTAGATTACTTATTTTTCTTAAGGGGAAATTTTTCTGGATATTATATATGGTAGAATATATTATTTTTCGATCACCATCACATATTTTAAAAAACAAAACCTGATTAGCGTATGAGGAATGATTTGGTGAAACTAAACAGCCTTTGTACTTTTATTATTTTCTCTTAAACGTCCATATGACCGTCCTACTACTACAGAATTTATTTTAGTTTTAGAAAATATTTTCAGTGGTAGTAGAGGTAATGTGTTAATATTTCAATAAATTAAAAATAAAAGAGTTTGTCTCTCCATCACATGTAAATAATTTATACAGATGTATTAAAGGTGAGATCGAAAGATATTTATGCTCTATGTGTTGATAAAGCTTTTAACGAATTATATTTGTTTAGAAAATAACAGTTTTAGTTCTCCATCATTGATAAGTATATTTCGCACACAACTCAAATGCTGGAAGATAATCACATGACTTAGACTAAACATAAAACTGGGTTCTCACTGCCGCTCTTCAGCCTTTATCTCATCCATCATGAATTTATGATGCAATGCAATGTTTGTTATTTGTATCTAGCAGTAAATAATTGATTGTTTACTTGTAGCAATAACGTATCAATTCTTCCTTTATTTAAAAGAAATAAAATATCCTTGACTACCACTTATTTTTCGTGTTTTAAAATATATATATTTATTTATACACTGGCAGTATCTATTAATAAGC
Organism: Parasteatoda lunata; assembly: GCA_949128135.1. Classification (NCBI taxonomy): domain Eukaryota; kingdom Metazoa; phylum Arthropoda; class Arachnida; order Araneae; family Theridiidae; genus Parasteatoda; species Parasteatoda lunata. The sequence continues at coordinate 12,789,153 of OX421981.1, read as the reverse complement.
AGTGAACGGTTTGGTTAAGGTATAAGGAAGCATGGGGGTTAATAAGTAACTTTAAGCCATACATATATCAAATTATACATACTTTACCTCTTCTCAGAAATATTGAGATTTTTTATGAGATTCAGTATCAATTAAACATGTTTTTCAAAAATTCAAAAGAAAAAAAAAGATTTTGTATATATTTTTTTACAAAAAAATTATTACATAAACAATTTATGAATGGTTCGATTAAATATCCATGTCAACAAAAACATCTTGTATGAAATTATAAATGTTGAGTAGTAGTAATAACTACCAATCATCCAAATTTTAAAAACTAAAAGAAACAAATTATAATTTTTAGTTTACTAAGTTTGCTATATATTTGCCAATGGAGACCCCAGGAAATTGTATAGGTTTTGTTCATTTTTACAGAAAGTTTTTTTTAGGAAAACAAAGATCTTCGTATTAAAGCCAAAAAAGAAAATAGAAATAAAAAAGAAAGAGAAGGCAGAAAGACATAACAAGACAAAAAATAATTTGTCTATCTATTTCCCGAATATTACATTTAAAAATATATAAAACTTTTAATGATTCTAAAGGAAAGACATTACGCTTAATATCTATTTTTAAAAAAAAAAAAAATAATTAAATTTTACCTTCAAAATCTTTATAATCTTTATATATCTTTATATAAATATTATATAGTATCGGGACCTGGAGCTACAGCCCCAGTAAACCCCAGTATTTCTTCTCAACCCCAGCATTTCTTCTATCAACCCAGTATATTACTGAATAAAAATAATAAATAAAATGGTTTAATGCAAGTATTATATTAACTTTATTTTAAGGATTTGTAGCAGACCTGTTGTCAAATAAATGACGGTATTTGTTAAAAAATTTTGCAAATAATGTCAGACGTATAAGCATTAAAAGAACCCTGGTTGGTAACAACGCAGTAAAAAATAAGTAGTATTACTAGAAAATCTCTAGGAAACAGATACTCCATACGCTTATTTAGGCCTGATGCATTAAACTTGTAAACATATAATTTTTACTGAGTTTAATGCAGTAACGTTACTATAAAATTTTGTTGAATTCCAGTTTCCTATATATAATGTAGTAATACGGCAGATTTCATAGTATATTTATATATTAATGCATAATTAAAATTTGAAATGTAATACAATCAATCCTTATTTTGATCCAACATAAAATAAATTATTTATTGTACTGAACAAACAAATCAAGTCAAATGGGTATGCATAGTTTGTATTATATTTTAAGGGTATTTTAATAGTTTTAGGTAACTTAAAACATTGGCAACACTGGAGTTTATGCAAACCATTGTGTTAATGAGTAAATTGTTTACCTCCAAACTTTCCACAGTGGGCGAATCCAGTTATGCGTTAAGAAGCTTCAAAATATAGCAGTGCAATAATTGAAGAGCTTTGGTGCATTTTATGAGGTATTTATTTATCAGGGAAAATAGAATCAATATGGGTATGTTTAATGTTACAGAATTGCTTTCGATTTAATTTTGACGTAACTAATTTAAATTAGTTTTGAGTATGCTTCCATGATTTTTATTTCAAATTAGGTAGTGGTAGATAAATAATCCAAAGAATTATTAGAATGATAATGAATTATGAATATTATTAAGCTTCTAATAAATCTATAATAGCATGGATCAGATGCCACTTTTTATTCTTACCCTGATAATAGCCAATCTGCAAATGTAACTTACTTGATTCATCCATTAAAACTTCATATGTTTTTTTTCATTATTTTTTAATAGAAATTTTAAAGTTTTTAAAATATGCTTATAAAAAGTATATTTTTATTTAAAAGTTCGTTGACATCTCAAGCTAAAAAAATGAGAATACGTTGATAATTCAATGTGCATTGCATTCGATTTCTATTAAGCTAAATGTGTGATACAGCCCCAAGCAAGGGTTGCTTGGGCTCAAAATTTTTAAAACTGAATAAAAGACACGGAAGAATAAGAGAATTTTTAATTAAAAAATGAAAATTTTACCTCCTTTTACTGTGTTAATTGGTTAAAACTCAATTTGAATGTTAAGTCCATATGTAATATTAGTTTTTTTAAATTTATAAGTGAAAACATGAAATAGTGGTTTGAAATAATTACGGCTGTCAGTAAAGAAAACTAATTAAAAGCTTGGGACTGAATTAGAAATAAATTTGTACTAGTAATTATGCATTTAAGCAAATCAAATTTGGTTTTTTATTTATAATGTAGTGTGAGAATATTAAAAGACAGTAGAGAAATTCTTTAATAATTCAATAGATAAATAAGATTCGATATATTCTTAAATTTTGTTATTTAAATATCAGTATTTTTAGTTACATAAAAATCGAATGATTTATTTAATTAGAATTTTAATCACCTAAGGAACTTGTTATTTTTTTTAAAAATTTAACTAGTTCCCCTTGTTTTAAAATCTTTATATATATCGAAGTAATAGCCTCCCTTCTAAAAAATATTTTTCCTGGAATTTTCCTTATATAGTAATTGCTAAGAAGAAAAGACATTAATGGAATTTTAGAAGTTCACATTTTACAACACTTATAAAAAATATTAAACTTCAATATTTTAGTTAAAAAAGATTACTCAAAGTGTGTTATAGCTTTGTATCAATTTTCCGCTGCTCGAGCCAAGCTACCAATACTACAATATTTAATTTTGCATATAAATATCCAAATAAGTGAAATGTTAGTAATTAACACACATTAGTACTACAATAAACTTAACCAATGTTTCGTCTAAAAAATTTAAATTAATTACGAATATGAAGTACACTCCGATAATTTAATACATATAAACACAACTCTCATTTTACAGCACCACTTATCATTTATATGTAGAAATATATATATATATATATATATATATATATATATGGGCGAATCTCAGGAATCATTAACCTATATGTCTTCAAACTTTTCTTATAAATATATATCATAATAAGCGAAAATTAATTCTAATAAAATTACAGGAATAACTATGCATTACTAACTTTAAGATACGTACAGTTTTGATCGCAAGTAACTTGCTTTTGGCTTTCATTTCTGACTTCAATCTTACATTTGACATCTTTTCATGAGTGTCGCTTAGAGTGTATAACATACTTTTTTTTTCCAATATGTATTCTGTTTAAAATAAAACTGAAAATCACTAAAAACATAATTTAGTAGCTCAGCTGCACTATCATATTTTCTTGAATGATATTTTTCGTGAATATTGATGTTTGCTAACACTTAAAGTTTGTTGCCAAATTTTGGCACGTCAAACCGTAACCATCAAAAATTGAAAAAAAAAAAGGTATACAATCCAATTCTGCGAGTTACAAGTTAAACTAATGATACAAGTTTGTTCTACTTTAAATAAGCTTTTTGAATATCACTAACATAAAACTCGCAGAATTGGATTGTATACCTTTATTTTCACTATTGCCAAATGAAATAATAAAAATAGTAAATATTTACTTTAAGTTATTTTAGAATGGAATTATGTTTAGATAAACAAATTGTATTGCTGTATGCAAAAATAATATATATATATATATATATATATATATATATATATATATATATATATATATATATATATATATATATATATATATATATATATATATATATATATATATATATATATATATATATATATATATATATATATATATATATGTATGTATATATATATATATAATATATATATATATATATATATATATATATATATATATATATATATATATATATATAAGCTCAACGGACATCGAATGGCAAAACAAAAACGGGCAATTGTGTTTGGCCCTGTCAATGGTCATACGGAGAATGAAGTTGCTGGATTTGTTGGTGTTTCGATGCTGATTGTTCAACGTGTCTACAAGCAGTGGTGTAATACACGTGGTCACGAAGGACGATGTCAGAATTGTGGTCGGAAAAAGATCCTGCATGAAAGGGGCCGGAGACGTGCTTCCCGATTTGTCAATCAAAATCGCTGCCAAACCTGACAGGAATTGCTTCAGTTAGTAAATGAAGGTCCATCCCAACCTGTCAGGGAGAGAACATTGCGACTAGAACTGCATGCAATGAACATTTGGAGTCGAATATCTCGTAAGAGGCCATTGCTCACACAGGCACATAAAGCTGCGCGACTTCAGTGGGCTAGCAGTCACCGAACGTGAACAGTTGCTGACTAGTGAAATGTAATATGGTCTGATGAATCATGTTTTTTCCTCCTCAAAAGACGCACATCGTCTCGTCGAGTGCAATGAAGAGCAGGTGAAACATTTCATCCTGACTGTGTGGTAGGTCAGGTTGAAGCCGAAGATGGGCCTGTTTTGGGGGCGTTTTTCTTATTATGGATTGAGCCCCCTCACTGAGGTGGCCACTAGCATGAACCAACATGTTTATTTTAACATTCTGGATGATTAGATATTGCCTTTCAGTCAACATCTTCATGAAGAGTATGTAGTCAATACACCTATTTTTCAAGATGACTACAGCAAAGTTCATCAGACTGGAAGAGTATATGACTGGTTTTATGAACACTCAGACACTCAATTACATCTCGACTGGCCTGCAAAATCACTTGACTTCAACTCCATTGAAAATTTGTGGGACATGTTGGAATAACGTGTAAAACGCCGAAATCAGCATCCTCGCAATTTGGTGGATTTGCGCGATCAAATCCTCAACGAGTGGATTAAACTGGATTCGACGTAGCTCCAAAACCTTGTGGGCTCCCTTCCTAACCAATTCCAGGTTGTTATCGAATCCAAAGGCGGTGTTACTTTCTATTAAATGATGTTTTTCATGATTTCTCCAAGGGTGACTAATTTTTTGTCCGGTGTGCTTATATATATATATCACCAGTTTTTGCACCTTTTCGTCTTTTTTTTTTTTCACACCCTTGCCAATGAATTAGAAAGTTATGAGATTTGCACTCACCTTATGCGCTCTGTACAAGGGTCTGTTGAAAGTAGCATGATGTGAGACATGTTTTGCTGGTGTAGTGCTTGGTGTTTCTTGTGGGATAACCTTGTTGCAACATCTGGAGATATTGACAAAACAAATTCAGCCTGCAATGCTACTTAGCTCTGTGTTTGATAAATAATGAAATGCAATTGAATATCGGGCGAAAAGCGTACGAAATTGCTTCATTGGGTATTAATCTGACGTCTAACATCTTCCTTGGCCATTGCAAAATCCGGATTGTAACACAATAAAAATTTTTTTAAGAAAAGTAGGAAAAGCGCATTTTTTTCCACCTAATTTCTTGGGTCTTAAATCAGAAAGCAGCCAACCTAGCCAATGCATTATATTCCCTGTACATGAATGCACTCCAGAAAAAAATGCCCTCCTGTTTAATCAATGCTCTCGAAAATACGGACTGCTATCTGGACTGTAAGAATATTAAAATAATGTTATTTATAATGGAATAATTATGTTAATATGTAAAAAATAATGTTATTTAAACAGTGGAAAAATTATAAATTTGAAAGTTTTTGGTCAAAAAACTTTTTTGGGAACTGAAAATGTAATGTTTTATTGCTCATAAGCAATTTGACTAATTTCGAATATATATTGTATTTTCTTATCTAAATTTTAATGACTTTAAATTAAGTAAAATGAAGTCTTCAAAACTTATTTTAATAACTTATTGTAATAAATTTTAATCATTTTAGTTACTATCTCGGTTTAAAAAAAAAAATTTCTCGTTTTAATTTTTTTTATCTAAATAAATACTGAAAATATGGTATCAATCTATTGTTTCAAAAAACAGCCTTTCTATAAAAATTTCACTATAAATTTCAAGAGAGAGTTACATATTTTTTTGAAAGTATTAATATTATAATATTTATTTTATTAAGTCCACAAGAAAATTCAAAAAATATGAAATAATTTTTTTAAAACTGAAATGACATTTCATACAAGAATACCAATTTAGTAAGAATTCCTATGAGCTACTAGTATTTTCGTAAAAGAAGTTTCCGTATCACTGTTATGAAATATTTGTTATTAATGAGGCAAGTCAATTGTAAAAATAAAAAATCACAAAATACAAAAATGATCTTAAGAGAGAATTTTTAATTAAAGCATATGGATAGAAGTTATACAAAACTTAAACTTCTAAAATTGAAAATAGGGTACTTGAATTTATCCAAAGATTTTATCCCCTTGCCGTTATCCAAAAATACAATTTTTCCTACGAAGATGTAAAAGAAAACTTCTTTAAAAACATTTTAAAATAGTTTTATCATGCAACGAAAAGAAGTTCAAGGGAAAAACCTCTCCTCAGTCAATAAAGTTATTACAAACCCATTTCAAAGTAAAATTAAACCTCTTTCCAAAACAAAATTTAAAAAAAAACAGAAATATCTTACTTTTTCCAGAAATAAATATCTAAACTCAATCTGAAGTTCGAACGAATATCTGAAGTTCCAACTTTTAGCTTAAATTATTAGCTATGCTACGTAATTACGTATAGTTTACGGTTAAATTCAGCTGTTATGGTTTTTATCTCTAAAACCTTAAGAATATGGGAAAAACTAAGAATGAAAGTTTTTTTTTTTTTTTTTTTTTTTTTTTACAGTTTAGGCACCGGACTAAAATTTTGTAACACTAATAAATTGCCTTTATAAAAACTTGATAGAACGTTTGTGATTAAATAAAATAAATCTCTTATTTATTTATACACAAGTTAAAAGCCTTCACTAAAGCAAATTTTCAAAAACTTATTCTTTAGTATATTTTTTTAGCAATTTTGTTAACTGTTAGATTAGTTAACTGAAAGACTTTGTAAACTATTCACTATTAGACTGTTACATATATTTTTATTTTTTATTTTATTACCTTATATTGTAAGGTTTTCTTCTCTCTTTTTTCCTTTTAAACTCAGTTACACTTTCTTGTTTTGTACATAATTGGTGTATCATAAAGAGTAATTGAGATAATTATTCCTTTTTTCGAAATGTCTCTGTCGTAAAGAAATTCATTCTGAAGAAAACTTTTACGTTTATCACAAATTATTATGTTTCAAATTTTATATTTTTATAAATAAGTTTCAAAATCGCAGAATCGTGTCTACTTGTTACTTAAATTTAAACCCTTAGCAATCAAAATTTTCCTTTGATTACATAAAAAATCGTTTAACAAGAACCTGTTTATCTACATAAACCGGATGCGCACGATCTTCTTTTAGTTGGGTACTACAAGAATTATGAAAAATACATGAATTTTATTTAAGTTTATTTATCATAAAAACGTTTTAAAAATTCTATCCATCTGCTACTGTTTTTTCGTATTTTTAGAGACATGTTTTTTTTTATTTATAGGAAAAGTGATGTATTAATATTTTAATAAATTAGAATGAAAAAATTTAGTCTACCGCCACATTTAAATATTTTAAGCTGATACATATATATAAAGTCATGTTAAATATTAATACAAGTTTCATTTTAACTTTACCTTATTCATAACTTTATGGTGGAAATGACCTTGTATGGTCGTTTGGAAAGATTTTACAAAGATTAAATAGAAATAATTTTCTAAAAATTAAGTTACTTCGCCTGCAGTTAAAAATACCTAATGAATAAGTAGTAAATTTTAATACCTATATAAGTTTTAATTATAGATTTATCATGGTGGGTAATACTACTTTTTGCAGCTTTAAAAAGCAATATTGATTCACTTAAACGGTATCTCTTGACGAACGGTAAGTTTTGTTAAGGAAATCAAATGCTTTAAAATTATTATCAACAAAATTACCTGCAAACTTTTTGAAAAACATTTTGATCTTGTCTTGTCTTGCTTTTGAATCTGGATGCCAAGGCCAAGAAGCGGTCCCTATCCCATACACCGTGTAGTATTTGTCATTATGTTTGGTTTTGTTGAGGTTAACAGGAAATGTGGTTGCTGTCAGGGAGATTCAATCTTTTTGCTTGAATAAATAATTATAATGAAAATGAAACAGAGCAGCTTGCTCTAAACTATGCGTGACTTGAGTTTTGGCTGCTAGTTGATGGTCAATTATTCATTAGGTAGTTTCAACTGCAGGTGAAGTAACTTAATTTTTAGATAATTATTTCTATTTAATATTTGTAAAATCTCTCCAAATGACCATACGAGGTCACTTCCACTGTAAAGTTTTAAATAAGGTAAAGTTAAAATAAAACTTTTATTATTCAAAACATTTTTCTCTGTTTCAGAGAAATGATAATGTTCCTAACTTTATCTTTCTACACTGGTAGTAAAATGAAAATTAAATTTCAATTATACGCAGCAATCTTTTTTGTTTTATTCAAAAATAACAAAGCATTTATATCCTGCATTCATGTGAATTTTATTCTATTTATATGCTTTCAAAATCACTTTAAAATAAATTTAGAAATCTAAGAAATAAAGAGGATGCTTAAATTTCACTATTTTAAATGCAAAAATAAAATTTTACGCAAATAAGTTGAATTTTTACAAAACCATCATTACTCTTGTAAAAAGTTAAATATATATAATTAACAAAAGTTGCACCAGCTAAACAACTGCTGGTTTCTATACTCTTTGAAGAGCAATTTTTTTTCAACTGAAGAAAATTAACAATAAAATTTGCTTCTGCTAATAGTAGTTTAATTTTGCCAACATTTAGAACTATCATTGCTTAATAATCATGCATTTCAATTATCTTGTAAATAAAACAAATAAAATTCTTCATAACAAAAGTGAGTGTTACAACTTTTACGCTCTTTAGAGAACATATCCCCAGAAAAATGACACTAAAATTTGTTTAATTTAGCAAAGATTTTTTATTACTTAATAATAATTATTATTATTATTACTATTATTATTGCTATTATTATTACAACTTTTATTATTACTACTATTATTATTACTATTTTTATTATTACCATTATTATTATTAATATTACTATTATTATTACTATTACTATCGCTATTATTATTACTATTACTATTATTATTATTATCATCATCAAATATTATTATTTACTTAATTTTGCTAAGAATCATCGTAACTTGATTGCCATTCATATTTTATTCTTGTATTTAAACCATTTATACTCTGTATTTAACCATTTATAAGTGGGGCGGGATAGCCTAGTTGGCAGGGCGCTGGACTCACGTTCGTGAGAACAGGAGTTCGAATCCGAGAACTCTCCGAGAACTATATGATGCCTGGTTGACCTAAAATTTGTCGTGACACAAAGTCCTCCTCCAAAGTCCAACAAATTATATCGCTGGGGGTACTTAATTGGAGATTGATCGTTCTCTGGTACAAGTCAAAATTACAATCTGTGGATGAATAAACGGACGTATGAATAAGTGAGCCATATAAACAGGTGTGGCGTATGAGTGTGGCAGAAGTCAAATTCTTGGCTATAGATGGAACCACTAGAAAGCAAGAACAATCGTATTACTTGCCTTAATGGCCTGCGGCAACAACAACATATGCTGTGGTGGTTAGAACTATTTTAAATCATATTTTAAAATTAGAAATCAAGTATTAATGTTTTTTTCTTCCTATCAATGAAAAAATCATTTTCTAAGAAGCATAAAATTGGTAAAAGAACAGCGAAATCAAAAATGGATGTAGTGAAAAAACAATTAGGCAGGCAAACATGCTTCAATTTTCGCCAGGACATAAGAATATTTTGTACCTTTACACTTTTAAAAGGCCCGGAAGGTTCAAATCATTCCAAACCTAAAACTAAAGCATACCATTTTTAAAAACATTTAATCGTTTGGCAGAGTAGTTTTAGAGTCATTTTTTTTACATGATTAATATCCTGCAAAAAAAATTTTTAAAGCCACACAAGGAAGATTTACAAAATATTGTAATACTAATTGCTAGATTTATTGTAAATAATAAAATATGTATGTGTTTGCTTACTCTTTATAGATCATAGGAAAATTGTTGATAATTTAAAACAGTGTATACTGGATTTAGTTATAATTTGAATTGCAAATATTAGACAAACTGTATTTTTTTGTACATTTTAAAACTCAATAGTTTCAAACAAAGTGAGTATTATTATTATTGAAAAAATTAAAGCATTGTGCAAAATGAAACCCCGAATAGCTGAAATTCTCTTTCCCTGGAAAAGGTATTCGTAGCTGATACACTCATAATCTAAAAGAAGGTGGATAATTTTTTTTCGTTTAGTCACTTCTGATGTAATTAAGAAACAAAATGATTCTAGCAAAAAAGTACCACAATCAGTATTGTCTTAGCCTAGTATTTGTAGTTTGAAAAGATAGCTAAAACAACAAACGCTCCACTTAAAACTAAGGTCACCAAAACATTTGTTGCACTCTTATTTTTTGTGGTTTGCCATTATCTTATATTAGATAATTATCGCTGATATGTACACCTGGATTGTGGATTGCCACAATTTTAAATTTTTTTGATGGAGGAATTAAATAACTACGATTGGACACCGGATGCAAAAAATAAACTGCTATGTTACTTAACAAGTTTTATACAAAAGAAATGATTCATACAGTTTAAGGAAAAAACTTATGGGCGAAACATTTGTCTAAAAGAATAATTCTCCCAAAGTTGCGGTTGGTTGGTTTCGTATGCCTGTTAAGGCAGAGGGGTGTGATTTTTTTTTTTTTTTAGTGGTGCCATCTACGGTCAAGACTTCGTCTTCTGTCACACCCATTCGTCGCACCCGTTTTATAGGGCGAACCCATTCATACATGCATTCATTCATCCACAGATCGTAATTTTGATCTGAATCAGAGAACGATCGATCTCCAATCCAGTACCCAGTCACTGCATCACAGTCACCGTTTTACTACATGGGGAGTCTTCGGACCGGTGGAGTTCGAAACCACGAACTCTCGGTCAAGGGGCCAGCATCCTACCGACCAGGCTATCCCGGCCCTGCAGATATGTTGCAAACTAAATTTGACGTTAGCTTACATATTTTAGATCATTTGCTTTAATTTCCATGGATTTATATGTAGACTACTTACATATACAAATCTACAGGTTGCCCAATATTTTATATATTTTTTTGAAAAAGTAATTTTTACAAGTTAAGGGCGTGTCATAAAAAGGACTTGTATTTTCGTCTTTGAGTACAAAAATCCCAAATATAGCAATGGTGTAAATCTCTGTATAAAACAGCTATGTGAATTGAGTTTTTTATGTTGTACAATAATGTTTAAATGAAAAGATTAAATAACTTACACATTTCTTGGTTGTGTAAGAAGGATTCAATTTTTTTTTGCAGTTGTAAAGGGGGGAGGGGAATTGTGTGGCCAATTAATAACGACATAAACAAATAATTACAAAGCAGATTTTTTTTATGAATTTCTTTCAGCAACAGCTTTTCTCTTTTTAAAAAGTAATGATATCAAAAAATAATGACATCATTTTCTTTGTTTTTGTAGCTGTAATTGTTTATACTTTTTGGCTGTTATTTTTTATGTATTTATTTTAGACTTCCCTTTCTTCCTTTTATTTTGTTTCTCTCTCTCCTCTTTTGTGTAGATATTCTGTATATTTAAAGAGGTTTTCTTTAATCCTTTTCCGATGATTTCCTGATCTTTCGGTGCTATTCCTTCTTCTGAAAAAGAAAAGATATAATGTATAGATTGGATAAATATAGCAATAAAAGTACAAAAATACTTACTTAACGATTTGTTAATATTTATTATTGAAATTTTTAATCTTAAATAAAGTAAATTATGCTAAATTTTAGTATAAGTATCTAGATATTTGCAAACATTTGAATAACAGTTTCAATTATTATTTTCTTATACTTTATTTTTAATTAATTTGAATAAATCTGCTAATAATATTACAATTATTTTTAAAAAATTGTTTCAAAATATGCTACCAAATTACAAATCATACATTTATATTTAAAAAATTGCCAAAAATATTTAGTTTGTGAAAATTTAAATAGAATTCTTGCATTTTATTTTCTTAATCATTTACAAAATATTTTAAGGTGAAATCAATAATTACAATATAAACTGAATATATAAAATGCACACACTTGCTCAAATGATGCTAATTTTGATTTATTTACTGGGGTTCACACAACTAAGCCAAAGGGTATAGTTACTGTTGCCATCTACATATTTTCCAACACATTAATTTTACATAAATTTATTTTATAAGTTGCTTAGATAAAATTTGCAATCAATGTGTGACTTTAAATAAATGCCAGTAATTATTATTAAACAAAAATTAAAATATATTAGTAACAATAATTAAAATATTAAATATTTTTGTGTGTGTAATTCAAAATATCTTAATAAACTATATAATATTTCAATATAAAATTTCAAAACTTAGACTCAAAGAAATTTTTCTGTTTAGATATAAATGCAACTTTTGTTTGAAGATGTGATAATAATTAAGAGTAAAATTACATGTGCTTACCTTTTTTTAACAAATATTAGTAGACACATTTCAACAGGCATAAACTCTCAATAATAACTCTCAAATTATATTTATAATTTTAGAGACTTGCAGAATTATTTGTTCAGCTGTACGATACCATGAAACGAAAAGATTTTTTGAAGAGACTATTTAAAATTGACAATGTCACTTTAGAAATTATACAATAATGTTAATGACAAATATTTCATTCTTTTTCATTAAAATATGAAATAGTATACAGTTAATATGCAAAATTTTGATCACATTTAAAGGAATAAAAAGTTTTATTTTCATGTTCTCTATTTTCTGCACTGTGCGAATTTATGTTTCAAGAGCATTTCATGTGCTAATTTTTACTAACGTATAAGAGTAAAGCCTTAAAGAAACTCGTCTATTTCAAAATATATACAAAAATTGAAAAAAGTGAAATTCAGAACATTTTGAATTATTACGCTCAGCAGTTACGCATGATATACATCAAATTTTACGTTTTTTTTAAGAAAGTTACTTCCTATTTTTGTAGCATTGAACTAAACAGATTTTCGTGTTACAAGCACAAGTAAAACGCGTGGTCCTGCATCTGTGCACACCCGTTCTAGGGTAAGCTGTATGATTCTGTTATATTATATTTGTGCATACTTGTATGCAAATGAAATGTGCAGTGTTCCTGTACACACACATTCACAGCTGAAAAGTGTTGTCTTGTTTCAGCGCTTCTGTGCACACCTGTTCTTAGGTGAAATGTGTTGCTTCTTGTGAAAATATCGCGTTGCCTTCCACTCAACTCGTACTACTTGTGCAGAATAAATCTTGTTATATGAAATTCTGTAATGAGTTAGGAAAGCAATTATTTTTAAAGTTGTGGGTTATATTACTTTTACACCAGTGTTTATTAAATTATTATAAAGAAATACTTGAGAGCACTTTATTGTGTGAAAACATGATTGCAATCATATTTATGAGGGATTATATTGTTTAAAGTTTTTGATGAAAGAAATAAAATGTAATCAAGTTTATTATAAAATATTTTATCTATCTAAGATCTATTATTCCAAGATATATTACTGACAATCTCTCGTCGACCGATACTGGGAAGCCAGGTCTATATGGTTCTTTGTCTCTATAAGGTTATTTACATTTATTGCTGTGGTTGTATTCTAATCTTGCAATTAGAAAATAAAAAAAAATTATCCATGAATCAAATAATAAAGTTCAATTACTATTTTAACTAGGAAAGGTCTTCAGAAAAAAATTTATAAAAAAGTAAATAAAAAAATTAAAAAATTAAAAAAAAACTTAAAAGTCTGCAACTATTTGTACAGGAATCAGAAGATAAAACGAATACTGTTCGGAATGTTAGAAACCTTTGAAATCAGATGAAGTTTCTAATTCAAAATGAAAATGGATGAATAAATTAAAAAGTAAGTTGAAACATTTCAATTAAATATCATAAAAATAGTCAAATGATATTTGTTTAAGTAAATAAGGAATTTAGGAAAAAAATTGGAGCATTGCAATTTAGCATCTTATCAACAATAATCAAACTATGCTTCTTTTTCGATAAAGTAAATAAAAACGAAGTTGGAACATGGCAATTAATTGTTATAACAAGAATAGTCTTTTAGGTGAAAAGATGAAGAAATTCCAAAATAATTAAGCAATTAAATACCATAATGAGAAACGATTCTGATTTCTAGATGAGATAAAGCAAATTAAAACTAAATTGATACATTGCAATTAAATATACTAAAAAGTATAGTCGATGCTTTCTTTTAGGCAAAAATACAAATAATTTCAAAAATAAACAGGCAATTAAATACCATAATGGGAAAAAATTCTTATGTTTAGATTAGTTAAAGCTAATAAAAACTACGTTGGTTTATTGTAATTAAATATGTTAATAAGAATAAGTGCTATTTTAGTTGTAAATCACTTATATTAATTTTCGATATAAATTTCTTTGTGTGCAAGCTAAATTTTTTATCACAGTTGTGCGAAATGATGTTAATTTAAACCTACCTATTATCATATGTAATCGAATGCATTTAAAACTTTTTAAACGCAGCGAATTTATAAAATCTCTTCCAACAGATATCTGTTTTATTAAAAATAAAACACTTGAAAGCAATACTGATAAATAAATTGAAATGGCTAATAAACAACTTAGCGTATTCTTTAAAGAATGCTAATTTGAGGAATTTTTTCCACTTAACACTAATCATTTGAGCTTATTTCAACAAATTCCTCAATTTAGAAACATTAGAAGTCACATTATTTTAAACCACGGTAAAACAATCAAAAAAGGTTTTTAATTCTTTAAGCAAAGTGAATCATCAATAATTAAGTATCATTTTAGCACCTAACTCATTAGCTAAAATGTTTTAAGCTTTACAAACATAATCAGAGTAACTTAAAAAATCCTTTAAGAATAAAGTTAAAAAGTATCATTAAAAAGCTGGCATTTTGTCGTTAAGGCTTGTCAATGGAAGTCAGTGTTAAAAGAATCTCGCTTCCTGCATTATTTTTTTTTTTTTTTTTTTTTGTCACCGTTTCATCACTCTCACTAATGAACCAGCTTCTGCTGTTTACTTTTTTATATATTACTTTCCAAATAGCATACAATTTTAAAGTGTCACTTTAATAGTTAAAATAATTTTTAAAATACATAATACATTTCGCATATTATAAAAACATTTAACCTTCATTTTAAATTGCAAGCTCATTTTTTAAAAATATAGTGTTTTTAAAAAAGCAATCTGCGAGGCTATGTTGCATATTAGGGTCACTTTCAAAAACTTGCACTTTGATGTTACATGACTAAGTTGTTGTTGTTGTTACTTATACTACTTGCCGATACCAGCAAACCTGTTTGAAACCAAGCGAATCTTTAAGGCAGAGGGTGCTTTTCTTGTTTTTCATTGGTGCCATATATGGACAAGAATACGACTTCAGCCACACACACGTCACAGACTGTTTTACAGGGTGTTGTGGACTCATTAATACACTATTCATCCACAGATCGTATTTTTGACCTGAACCAGAGACCAATTAATCTCCAATTCAGTACCCCCAGAGATATTGATTTGTCATGAGGACTTGAAGGACTTTGTCACCTCGACAGATTTAACGTGCACCGGTCATCGCTCACGCTTTCACGAACATGAACCCTACGTTCTACTAACCATTAAAATAGTTAAAATATATAACACATTTCGAAGAGCCGGGATAGCTGAGGGGAGAGAGCGCTCGCCTTCGAATCAGATGAACCGGGCTTGAATCCCAGCGATGGCTGGTCGATTCGAATCAAGTTCCCGGCTCGCACCGACCACTATGTTGATGTAAAATGTCCTCAGTAGTAGATGAATCATGGATTAGAGCCTCCTTGCCACTAGGCTTACCTTTGTTGGTTTTCGAGGTATTCCTTTCCATCTAACGCAAATACAAGTTAGTTCCCTCTAAAAATCTTCCACAAAGGCAAATTTCTCCCAATACTTGATTGGTCTTCTGAACTTTGTTCAAAATTAAATGCCTAAGGAGTTCAACATTGGTAGTCGTAAACCGACAATTGGGTCGGCTGTTCAACGACGTTTATGAAATTAAATAAAATACATTTTCCATATTATAAAAAAATTTAACCTTCATTTTATACTGAATTATTATTTTTTCAAAAATATATTGTTTTTAAAAAGCAATCTGCGAGTTTATGATGCATATTAGAAACACTTTCAAAAATTTGCACTTTTGATGTTTCATGACTAAGCAATTTTAATTACTGAAATAAATTTTTGCATAACATTTTTAAGCATTCAAGTTAATTTATTATGCGTTTTATTAAATATAACTAGTTAGAAATTATAAATATTTCCTATGTAATGAGTATTTTATACGTCTGATACAGCTAAATTGATATGGCTCAGCCTACTTTGCCTTTTATTTTATTGCAATTAAACCAACTGTTAAATTAAAATAATCTTTATTTATCTGGTTGTGAGAATTGTGTTAGATGTAAGATACTGCAACTCTTTTCTACTATACAGTTTTAAAAATACTTTTGAGTAAAAAGCGAACATTTTATTGTTGTTCCAGAATTTTTTCTACTGTATTACCATAATTATTGAAAAAAAATGTTTCTGGTTTCGTCCCATGGCCTCCTGGATGATCTATTTTTATATAAGGTAGCGATTTTAAATATTGTCTTTATGTTCGCTGTATTTTAAGAAAATATAATTCTGACAAGGTAAGCATTCACGTTCCTGTATGTTACAAGTATAATTGTTTTATTGTTCATTTAGCTGTTTTATGGTTAGATCAAATTATGATTTTTACTTACAGTTTTATATAAACATTTCTTCTTTTCAGTTGAACCTGGACCAAGTAAATCAGCTCACAGTTCTTCCCCCCCCCCCCTGTTTACGATAACTTTATTGACTTTCAATTTAGTATTCCTTTAAATGTTTAATTTATCAAAACAAAACATAGGTAGGTGCTTATATTTCTATGAAATATTGTAATTCTGTTATTTTCAATGTAGGAACAGTTAAAACTGAGCTCTACTTTCAGCCTTCCCCACGGTTCAGCCACCTGCCATTTATTTAGCATTATTTTATTTCCTTATTAATTTTTTTGGTTAATGGCGGGCACTTTGTTCTATTTCCCATTGGTCTTAGAAATGCCAGAGATGCTACTCTCTTATCGTTACTAAGTGGGCACCTATGGATAAGTCACGGCGGTGGTGTGGCGTCGCCCACGTCATACAACCACAAAGCCGTTTATAGGGCGGGTTACATTCACACAAACTTAAGGACATAGATCACGGAGAGAGAAAGAAACATCCATGCCCTGAGCGGGATTCGAACCCGCAACCATCGGCTCCGCAGTCAGGTACACTAACCACTCGGCCACCAGGTCGGCTATTAAGCAATATTTACTTATATAATTTCACACGAAGCAATTTTGGTGATTCACAGTGTAAATTTGACTCAACTGAAGTTTTTATAAGTGGAATAGTTATTTTTTTAAGAATATTTTTTCTAAAATACCTCTCAATTTTGAAAATGACCCATTTGTCTTAAATTTTAGAATCCAAATCGGTCAAAATTAAAGTCTGCAAGAAAAGATGTGTTTATTAAAAGAATTTACGTTTTTGCGTTTGATTTAATAACTCAAAACCTCGTCTGTTCCATTTAATTAGTGAATTAGCTTATTACTTAGCCTTCAAGCCATTAAGATAAAGTCTTAATAGATGAAAATCCAATCATTAGATCAGACGTTATTCAGGAAAGATGGGAAAGAAAATTTATATAAAGATTTTAAAAATCAGTTAATAACTGCTGCTTACGCTTTGCACCTGCAATTTATAAAATTTTCAAAATTGAACATTTAAAAAAAATTAATACTACTTCAAATTGTACAAACAGCATGTTTGCCATGGTTTAAAAAGTGTAAATTATTACCAATTCAATCTATTCAAAATAATCCAATTTTTTCCTTCGACGTCGCTTATCAGCTGAAAGGAAGTAGGGTTTTACTAGGGCCCGAAAGATTTACATAGCAAATTTTCGAAACATGAATTTTCAATTATGCTTTTTTAAATAGACATTCTCAATTGAAAGCTTGGAAAGACATATTTTTTTTTGAAAGAAACAATATAGCGGCTATACAAAAAAGTATCTATCTCAACAGTGTCTAACGAAATCATTAAATTTTTAAAATTTGAAAAATTTCTACAGCTCTACTTCAAATATTAGAATAATTAAAAATTATCTTATTGATTTATTTGTTTACTTTTATTTTATTTTCTTACACCAATTAACAAGAATTTGCCTGTATTAACTCAAATTTGCAGTGGCCAACATATTCACTATATCTTAACTAAATTGAAAATGCATTGGATATAGTGAAGAAAACAAACCACAAAAAGTTTCTCAACGAATAAAACTGAGCTAATGGAGAGCATTAAGTCTACTTGGACTAATGTAAACAAAAGAAATCTTACTTATAAGGAATGCCAGGACACGACGCAGTCACTCATTGCAACGTTGGCTCGTTGGCTCCACCTATATATATATATATATATATATATACAATGTTTTCTTACAAAAAGAATTCCAGCACGAATGTACAATGCATCTGTTGTTTATCTTACAAAATATTTTTCTTATTTTCATTTTTATAAATATTTTGTTTTTGTTAATAATGATATCTTAATATTTTTCCATTTTTTATACCAAAATTAAGCATAAGAAACTACTACATATCAATTGTACAGTTTTAGTTGGTATTAAAAATGTAAGAAATTTTTTAATTTTATCAGTTTTATAAATTTCAAGTGCGTTCCCCGACAAGAAGATAAGCGATTTTAAAAATATTTATATTAATTTTCATCTCTTTACGTAATACACCTTTTCAGCGCTATAGCTATTTCCGGTCCACACTATTGTAACCAATTTGAGACTACCAAACTTTTTGCAAACTTTAGTGATAGAGAGATCGCTTTAAATAGATCGAAAATTTTGATTTTGATAAAAAAAAAAATCAACCTAAGAGAAAATAATTTTGAGGATGTTAATTCAACAATTCTATTTTCCGTTAAAAGAAGTCACTTTTACAACATTTGGAATGCTTTGGAATAAATTTGAGATTTTCATTACAAGTTATAAAATCTAAATTTTCATGTTCAGGTTCTTGAAAAAGCGTGAACACCAGAAAGGAAATATCAAAACATAAGAATGTAGTTCAAACAATGATTTCATAACATCTGGCCTCAAATATTCAATATTCAAGAATTAAATGTAAAAGGATTTCTTAAAAAAAAATTAAATATATTAATGGAAGTTTATTTTCTTGAGGATTATAAGTCAGTTGAAGGAATTTCCAGTTTTTTAAATCACTGTATGATAATAATCAAGACAGAACAGCCACGAAGCAACAATTCCGCACCCGACTTCCCTCCTCCCTTCGATTTGAACCTAAAATGAGGGTCACTGTAAGGTTGAGAAAAGGTAAGTTCATGAAAGTGACCAGGTTTTTTTTTTATTATTCCTTCATTATAGCGTAGGCAGCTAGTTTTAATTTCCGGGAGAAGAAACGATTCACGATATCTTTATTAACTTATTTATTTGCTTAATATTTATTTATTAAATTGTTCATTTTGAAGCTCAAATCAAAAGCTGAATTGATCTCATTTTTGTAGTTTCAGAATTGAAAACTGCAAAATGTGTCGTTTAAGTTTACAGACAATTACACCAGGAAAAAATATTTTTTGGCATTTATGCGAGAGCTTGATATTACCTAATTCAGAAGTGGATATTTCAAATCTCTTTTTTTTCCGCTCTAAAAACAACAGCTTTTTTTCAAAATGATATTTTTATTTGTTTTTTTTTATGTCTGAATGTGCAAGTTTAAAGAGAATGCATAGGATTTTATATATATATATATATTTGAAAATATTTCTTTGAAAATAACACTTAAAAAGCATATGACCTTAATGCATCGCATCATAAACTAAAATGTATTATCACCATCTTCCTACCACTTCCTACGTATCAGAAAACTGGGGATGCCCAGAAAATTTAAAATAAATTCTGTTTAGGAATATATTCTTTAATTGCATAAAAACTGTAGTTGTAGAATGAAACCGATTGCCGATTTGAAATCAGTGACGCTGAAATATCTGTTCAAAAATCGCATACAACAGGAAAAAAATTTTCTCCCTGTTATTTGCTCTCATAAAGAGAACAATAAATTGTTTAATTAAAAAAACGATATATATCGAGATTTAATTAGTATCACAAAATTTGAAAAAATTTCTTTGTTGTTGTTACTAATTCCCACCTGGTCTGACTCCGTCAGACCAGATCAATAAATCGGTTGACTTTTAGGAAGTCCGAAACTAAAAGGGGAGAGGAATGAATGTCGTTCCAGTCCAGCCCTAAACAGATCAAGATATGCTCAGGAGATGCCTGGTTTTGTTGGCATTTAGGGCAAAGAGGAAAGATCTTTTGATTGGCAGAGAATGTGAGACTTTTCAGGTGTCCACTGGCCAGTCGGGATAAGCAAGTGTTGGTCTGCATGTCACCAGGAAGACATAGAGAGAGTCCTGGTCTTTTTGCTTTATTCCAGTGGTGAATAGGAGGAAGCAGCCACTTTTGTTTGTTCTGGGCCTTTTGCCTTGCGAAAAGTTCAAGGTATGTAAGCTCTGAGGTGGAGAGGACTGGATGGTCTAGTCCCTTCTTTGCAAGAGTGTCAGCTAACTCGTTTCCGTGGATATCGACGTAGGACGGGATCCATTGAAAGTGGACTTCATGCTGTGGGGAAATGAGCTTTACTTTTTGCAATATCGAAAAACTGGTTTTATCTCCAATGAGGGCCCAATTTTTGAGGTGTTGAATTGAACTACGGCTGTCGGATAGTATCCAAGTATTTCCAAAGTGCCCTTCACTCAAAACTTTCTCTAGTCCCTAGTCGATTGCAATTAGTTCGCTTCGAAAGACGGAACAATAATCGGGGTTGCGCTGATGAAGAGTGTAGTTCTCTCGAGGTGTTTCAATAAACACTCCACTGCCTGTCTGTCTATCCATTTTACTGCCATCAGTGTATATTTTGATGTCGTTTGAAGGGATTTTATTGATGATTTCCAGGGACAATTGTCTGAGAAAGTCAGGCACACAGTCCTCCTTGTCAAGCGTGGTAGGGAGGCTTTCATAGAAACTAACATTGGAAACATCCAAGCAAGTACTGAGATTGCAATGAAGAAAAAGAGGTTCAATATTTTCAGCGATTAATAGTTGTGATTTAACATGACTAAAAGGACTGTTTTTCTTTAGCCTTTGGTTGCAGGTTCAATGATTTAGGTAGATAGCAGTTAAATTACCTTGGTCTAAACTGGAAAGTTTATTGAAATATTTCACTAAATTAGTCTGCCTTCTTAAGGTAAGAGGTTGCAGATCTGCTTCGTAAAGGACGATCTCTGAAGGACAGTTACGTTTCAATCCAGTGATGATGCGAGCCACGCTCAGTTGAACCTTTTCCAATTTGTTTAAATTAGATTTAGAAGCACAGCAGTAGACAGGATAGCCATATTCTAGAATTGGTCTAATAAGAGGAAGTCCTAAGAGTAGTTGCATCTGCTCCCCAATCCCTACCTGCGATACACTTAATAATATTTAGGCGCTTCCTGGCCTTCGAGACAATATAATCAATATGTTTGTTACTTGTAAATTCAGGATCGAGAATGTATCCCAGGTATTTTGGGTGTTTCTCGTAGGAGAGCATCTAAAAATTTCTTCAAACCTATGTACTTTAACTATAAACGGTTAATGCGTCTTACAATATTAATTAAAATACGTCAATATACGTCTTACAATATTGTTTAAAATCCGTCAATATACGTCTTACAATATTGTTTAAAATCCGTCAATATACGTCTTACAATATTGTTACAAAGTTATAAATGCTATTAAACATAAAGCGAATTTGGAATAAATAACAAGAAATACATATATAGTAGGAGATGAAATGAAATGAACTCCCGTATATTTTTCACTGATACCAACTTGCTTAGATTTCTGTGGAAACTTTTTTTTGGTGGCAGCGAATTCTATGCCTTAATTTTTAATTCTTGGTTTTGTAAATGTGTTTTAAAGTTAATTTTTTCTTCCAAAATCTTTACAAATTATTCAAACATAGATGTAACAATAATGCCGCTTTGCTCCAGTTATCTCATAGAGGCTCTTAAAGTGTTATCAGTATATCATCCTAAATTTTGCAAAATTTAGTGCTTAACTCTTTAAATCTCTTGCAAACAGTGAGGTATTTAGTTTTCTTCATATCAACCTCTCATTGGAATGAAGTGCCCTAACTCTCTCGGAAAATTGTCACAACATGTACGCAAGCCCTTTATATATATATATCGCTTTTAAACTTGTACATTACGAAAAAAACTAAATTAAAAAATGTTATTTAAAAAAATCTGTAGCTTTATAAGCAAAACTAATTTCAGATATTAAATCTCCACAACCGAATTGGACAAGATTATGTATTTGTATAAATGCAACAAAGTAATTTCCCCAGTGTGATGTATGAATACAATTTTATAAATCTTTTTATTACGGAGAATTACGGACCTTAGAATTACGGAATATAGGATATAGGCTGAATATGCTACACTTTAACTAAAATACAATTTATTTCAGAAAAAATTATGATTTTAACCCAATTAAACAAGATAAAAAAAACATGCTTTTGTTTTTAAATATGAAATTCAAATAATATTAAACTGCAGTATGTCCCAAATAACCCACGAAAAAACGAGAAAATAACACCATGACTAACAGAAATCTGTCACCATGCACTCTCAAGATGGAAGAGCAATTATATGTGTAATATTTATGTGTTCAGAAAGTTGGTTTCAAAAGCTTAGATTCATTGTCCACACAACTACGATGCACCAATTTGTTCCAAATTAAGGTTGCTCAAATTGTATTCTATAAATATAAGCCTTAAAATATGTATATTTATTTTAACTTTTCGAACAAAATTATGTTCGATGAGAAACATTGAAAATCGTCCGTGAAAACAAGCAAATGCTACACGCAAAAAGCATTAAAATTTTTCTTTATAAAAGAGTTAAAATCAAATTAACTGGCCCCAAAACATTTTTGTAAGTTATGCCTTCACAAACATATTATAAGACAAATATTGAAAGAAAAAACAAAAAGGAGGAACGCATAAGCGTTGGAGCTCATTTACTCAAATTCACAAAAGTGTCACTTAGCCGGTTCTTCCCACTAAGTCCATATATATGTATATATATATATATATATACATATATATATATGTTACCGGCAAAGTATGAAATAAACGTGCTGATGAGGTCATTATGTAAATGATGTGCATGTTACTTTGAATGACCGAAATCGGTGGTTGTTGACTTTCACCGGTGAATGTTGGCAATAACTTAGTCGCTTTAGTGAATGTCCGAAATATTTATTACATCCAATTTGATATTAATTTATTCGTGATATAATTACATTTATTCGATATTTTAATACTTACTGACGATAGATTAGAAGAAACATCAGTATTTGGAGTATCGGGCAAATATAAACCGGGCAATGGCACTTAACTAGACCTAGTATGACTAGATCTTTGGTAAATGTCAAAAATATATACTAGGTCTAGTTAAGTGCCACTGCCCGGCATACATTTGCCCGCTATACCCTACACTGATGTTTTTTTAAGATTCAGTATATATATATATATATATATATATATATATATATATATATATATATATATATATATATATATATATATATATATATATATATATATATATATATATA
This sequence comes from Parasteatoda lunata, assembly GCA_949128135.1. Lineage (NCBI taxonomy): Eukaryota > Metazoa > Arthropoda > Arachnida > Araneae > Theridiidae > Parasteatoda > Parasteatoda lunata. The sequence goes on along the minus strand of OX421981.1, from coordinate 12,765,381 downwards.
TATATATATATATATATACATATATATATACATATATATATATATATTAGTTTGGTTTATTGGTACAACATACATTTGCAAGCTTGTGTGCTCAATTAAGGCTCATAAGCCTTTGTCAAGTAGAAGAACAGATAGCACAATACAGAGAAAGACATCACAAAGAATACATCCAGAGTTACGGCGGGATTCGAACCCGCCACCATGCCAACCCACCACGCGTTAACAGAGCGTTTGGCGGGCGATACCGCTCAGCCAGGGAGGCCCCTCTATATATATATAATATATATATATATATGTATATATATATATATATATATATATATATATATATATATATATATATATATATATATATATATATATATATATATATATATATATATATATATATATATATATATATATATATATATATATATATATATATATATATATATATATATATATATATATATATATATATATATAAATTTCAAGCAAATGCTCCCAACATCCTGAGAAATAAAAAATTCCCCCCTCAAAGAATTTTATAATTTGAGATAACTTTAATAACTTTAGTCTTTATAGAACAATATTATGATAATCGTATTGTCCCATAAAAAGTAAACTTTCATGAAGGTGTTTTATACAGGCTTTCTGACTTTTCTATTTGAATTGTAAAAAAACTACTCACCGAAAACAGCAACATCACCTTATTCTTAAATACAGGGTGTTCTAAATTGAACAGACGGTTTTCAATAATTAATAGCTGGGAAACGGTTCAGATTGAAAAAATAATTATTTTAGTGAAATCATCTCACAGGCCATAATTTTTTTCATTCAAAAATACTGGTAAGAGTAAAAAAAATTTGAATAATAGCATAGCTAATCTCTATAACCACTCGTCCCACAGTGAATTGACCATTAAGACACGGCTCCCAGCAGATCACCGAAGTCAAGCATCACTGGCTGTGGTCAATGTGCGATAGGGTGACCACTTGAATCAGTCTGCGTAAGGACCGGCGGAGTGCGGTATTGGTGCTAGTTAAACTGTTCTACCATAAAATGGTCGACTTCGAGTGCAGGTCGTCGGGCTACCGGAGCAGGGATGCCATCACCTCTGCAGAGGATTAAAATTGTGATGGCATGTCTTCAGATCATCCTCAGGGATGTTTACCAGACCATCGCCAATAGCCCACCGGGCAGCTAGTGTGACGTTACTAAAGTATACCTAACTACCTCAAAAGTTTCATAATTAGGTTTTTATTAACCAAAGTTTACAAATTTGCGATCTGCTAGAATTTTTTTTAACCGTAGCCTTTTTACTGTTATAATTTTTTGAAAACCATTCTAGATAAGAGAGACCTCCCTGGCCTAGGGGTATCGTCCGCATGTCGCTCTATAGCATAAATGTAGCGGGTTCGAATCCCGTCGTAACCCTGCATGAATCACTTTGCTGTTCTTCCCTATATTGCCCTACCTGTTTTTCTACTTGACAAATGCTTATAAGCCGTACCTATGTATTTGAACACACAGGCCAGCATGTATGTTGTCCCGCAGTGGACTGATCGTTAAGACACGGTTCCCAGCAGATCACCGAAGTCAAGCATCACTGGCTGCGGTCAGTGTGCGGGTGGGTGACCACTTGGATCAGTCTGCGTAGGGACCAAGGGTGTGCGGTATTGGTCCTCGTTAAACTGTGCTACCGTAAAGTGCTCGACTTTGCGAGCAGGTCGTCGGGCTACCGAAGCGGGGGTGCCATCCCCTCTGCAGAGGATCAAAATTGTGATGGCATGTCTTCGGATCATCCTCAGGGATGCTTCCCAGACCGTCGCCAATAGCCCATTGTGCAGCTCTAGTGCGACGTAAAGGAACTACAACAACAACAACAGCATGTATGTTGTTGCAAAAAATCGGAAAAACAATTTGTTTCTGAAATTTATTTATTCTTTTCAAATCAAAACCAGAGAAATGATAGCAATTCACAATGTTCAAACTACTAAAAAAAAAACTTATAAAAAACTTTTCTTGGTCTCTAAAAAAATATTTGATAGTGTAAATATCTGAGTAGTTTAATAATATTAGCCCCTTTCGATAAAAATGAATAAATAAATAAAAGAAATAAAAATATTAAATAATTTAAGTTAATTCCTTTTAAATCATATGACACTATTTTCGTTTGACCTGTTTTCTTATTAATAAAAGATAATTCTCGAGATTTTCAAATATGTTGTTTGTAGTCTGATAAATAAATAGTGGAAGTAATAGTACAGTAAACAAAAAAAAAAAATTATCAATCTGGTCAAATTTTGTTCTAATAATTAGATTTCCACGTACAAGAGTAACATTAATGAGTGTTGACCGTTTATTAAGAACAGAACTAATCTTAGGCATTGACGAATATCCAAAAGACGGAATTAAAGACACTACTTAGATTATAGCAGGAATCGAAATATTTATCATAACATTTTTTTCCATGAATTAATGTTTTGAGACAACGATAAACGGCTTTCTTCTTTATTCCTTCATACATAAATTAATTGAACTATATACTCCTCCCACCAAAGAGGTTGTTGTATAAAAGTACCTGGTTCGATTCTTGTCTTAACCCTAGATTTATCATTCTTAAAATCCTTGTGTCGTTCTATGGTGAACTGATCGCAAGACGTGGTTCCCAGTAGATCACCGAAGTGAAGTATGACTGGTTGCGGTCAGTGAGGGAGTGGGTGACCACTTTGAGCTGCCAGCAAAGAGACCAAGGGTGAGCTGTATCTATCATCATTAAATTATTCTTCCGTAAAGTTCTCGGAGTGCAAAAAGACGGGCTAACTAAGAGGGGATGCTATCCTCTCTGCAGAGGATCAAAATTGTGATTGTATGTCTATCCTGAGGGCTATTTGCCAGACCGTCACCAATAACCCATTAAGCGAGCTGCGGAGACTCATAGAATAAGGCAGCGTTTCTCAACCTTTCAGCATCCGCGGCCCAGTGTTCAATCACAATTTTCATCGCGTCCCCCACTTACAGTAAAATGTAGACAACAATAATGTATCTATTTGGGGTATTTTGAATTATCTTTAACTAACTGCCATAACAAAAGTAAAGTAAAAGCCTGCATCAATTGAGATTATGAAAACTATGTTTGGAGATAATTTATCGAAACAATTGCAGTCCATACCTCTTTCAAATGTTACTGTTGCTAGTCAAATTGGTGATATAGCTGAAGATGTATAGTGTCAGCTTTTCTCGAAGTTGCGTGACAAATTGTTTTCAATACAGCTTGATGAACAGGCAGCAGATACAGCAACCTATATAAATGAAGCTGTTCATTTAATTGCCTATGTTCGATTTTGTGATAATATGTCAGTAGTAGAACTATTCAAAACAACAGCGCTCGCATTATTTGCTATTTTAAATGATTTTATGAATGAGGCAAACATAGAATGCAAAAATTGCGTCGGAATATGAATCGATGGTGCTCGTTCAATGTCTCGAAGATTCCAATGTATACAAGCACTTGTAAAACAAAAATGGCCTCAATACGTCTGAACACGTTGCATGATCCACAGAGAAGCTTTTGCTTCGAAATAAATGAGTCCTGGTTTAAATATTGTGTTAATTACGGTTTTAATCGTAGTAATTTATATATAAAAATGAGACCCCTCAGATCGAGAACCTTTTCCGCACTTTGTAAAGACATGGGTTCAGTATATTCAGCTTTACTATTTAATTGCGAGGCAAGATGATTATCACGAAAGAAATTTTTGCAACGTGTTTATGAATTAAGAGAAAAAATCGCCATTTTCCTAGAAGATAACAGACCGGAAGCCGAGAATTTTTGCGATTGTTTATTTGTGATGAAATTGAGTTACTTGATCGTCATATTCGAGAAATTAAATAACTTGAACTCCAAGGATCAAATACACATCTGTTGGATACGAGTGATAAAGCTTTTTGTAGAAAATTGGAATTATGGGGCAGAAATTTAAAGCAAAAATCCTAACAATGTCTGCAAATGTGGATGATTGTACGAAAACTTACATGGTTAAGAACATGTAAAAGCTGTTTTGTAACCATTGAAAATCATTTAGCCATGCTGGCAAAGAATTTTAAAAAGTATTTCTTGCTGACAACAAACTGATTGCAAGTTACGGGTGGATTAGGGATTCATTTCATAAGGCTCCCGAAGGACTCTCAATTGATAAGGAAGAAAAATTCATAGACTTCACGACGAGTGGCGAAACCAAAAAACAATTTAGTAATAAATCACTATTTGAAAGTGAAGGATGATTTTTCTGCACTAAAAACAATGGCATTTGAATTCTATTACCATTTTCAACATCCTACTTTTGTAAAACTAGATTTTCTGCTGTGGCTTCTGTGACGACAAAATATAGATCTCAGCTAAATATAGAAGCAGAACTGAGAGTGGCTATTTCTAATATTAAACTTTACCTCGAAAAACTTTGCTCTGCAAGACAGGCGCAAGGAAGTCACTAATAATTATTAAATTTGTTTTTAATTAAGTATGTTTTGATTAAGTAAGGTGGGTGAGCCTAAGGTGGCCAGTGCTTCTAAAGTAGCCCCCTCCCCAAAAGTAAAATTATTTTTAGTTTGAATCACAAGATGGCCCTGCTGCATTGTAAATCTTGTATCTGAGGTGCACGGGGCTGAATTGGAAGAGATTCCCCTTAATAGCCTTCATTGTAAGAAGTGATTTAATTTTTTGCAGTTGTCTTTCTAATTTCCGGGTAAGAAGTTGTTATTTATATGCGTTTAAATTCTTAGAACTTTGGGTTATGTGTTTTCTGAAGATTTATTTCTTTTTCTTCAACCACATTACTTTAATTTGAATTAATCTATCAGATTAATGGATTTAAGTCGTGCAAATGGTGACCATATGCATGTTTCCAAGGTGGCCCGACACCTGTGCCACTTTGGAGACACGTGGGCCACCTTCGGAAGCAAACGTGAAATCTATAAAAGAATTAATTATAAATCAGTACGTAGTAAATTATTTCTCAAAAAGGAATGATTTAATTGAATTTAATTGAATATTTTAATTTAATTGAATTGATTTATATAATTTTAACCAAATGCGGAACTTTGATATTTTTTAAATTTTTATAATATTTGGACGTTCTCGGCACTTTAGTAGAGTTTGCGATATTTTGTTTCAAGTTTTTTATTTTGTTTGCATTAAAAGCAATTTTTCAGGTATTTTTTGGTATTTTCATGGTAGTTATGAGTGCTTTTGTGGTAAATTCTGATATTTTCTTGTAAATTTGGGTATTTTATACTAGTTATGGATTAGGTTAGTTAACTCTAGTATAGTTGTTTTTAACTCTTACTTATTAGTTATGGTTAGTTAATCCTTTTCAAAGAACTAACTCCGTAATTCTTGTTTTATTCTAATGAGTTAACTCAAAAGAATAGCTAGTGACGTCACACAAGAACTATCAATGTAAATGATATATAAACAAATTATGCACTCTAAAAACAAATATGTTTTTTAAAATCGGAAAAGTTGTCCCTACCAGCGAGACACTGAAAGTGCCTTTTCAAAAGACGTTTGCCAGTCCAAGTGTCTTTTCTAAAAAAAATGTGAGTAAGTGAAATAGTGCTTTCAATATATGGGCCACCTTAGGCTCAGAAGCTATAATTTTGAAGTTATACTATAAAATAAATGAAATTTTATTTTACAATTAAAAGTATTCGTGATATGTGTTGGAGATATATGTAAGATGTTACAAAAAAAATTTCACCCACACAGGCTTAACCAGAAAATTAGGAAAAATCCTCAAAGCAAAGCCACCTTTGGCTCCCCACCTAAGTTTTACTTTAATAAGTTCTTAAATATGTAGAAATGTATTTTGTTTTCTATGAGTATATGCGCTTTACTTTCATCCAGTTAATCAATTTTTTTAAATAATATTTTCTCTTGGATATTCTCGCGCCACCCCTCCAGTGTGCTCGCGCCCCCTAGTGGGGCGCGCCCTACAGGTTGAGAATCCCTGGAATAAGAAGTTCGCCTCCCAATGAAGTGACCCAGGTTCAAATCCAAACTCACACTGACAACAGTACTGATGTAAAAATATCCTCAGTGGTAGAAGGATCATAGGTTAGAATCCTCTTCGTAAATCGTGTGAGATGATGGCAAAATTATATTGTTTCGTTATTTTTTTCTTATTCTACTAAATTTCTTCTTATTTTCTGTTAGGTTTTATTCTTTTTATTCTCTTTTAAACCTTTCGTTCCCTTTTTTTTATTTTTCTCCTTATTTCCTTTGTATTTTTATCTTATTTTATGGGTTATAAGCACTTAAAGCTAATGAGCAGTTAATAAAACTTAATTAATCTTAAATTATCATTTAATATATATATATATATATATATGCTATAATTGTTTAGACTTTGAAACTTAACATTAAAATTTTTAATACAACACAATCTGTATATATTCAGATATGAGATAATTTTCTTTTTTCCTTTGTGAACTCTGAGGAAAAAAAAGGCTAATTTGAACTCTTAATTAAAAAAAGCAGTTCATTATGACTAATTTCTCTTTACATAAAAGTTTTAATTTCGTAAGCCTTTTTGAAGCATTATTTTCATCTAAGCAATTTAATTAAGACACTAAATATTCAAAATGTTTGTTTCACTAAACGTAGTTTTCAAGTTTTAATAAAAATATCAATCAAAATGAACCAAACTTTCAAAGCAAAGATTTAAATGAATATTTTCTAAAGAAAAATCCCATCCACAAAGAGCTGCACACAAAAAGTCTAAATAAAAGGAAGTTAATAATTAAAAATCTTTATTATAAATTTATTATTTCAATTAAACTTGATATCCAAGTGATTAATTAATAAAAAATGTTTCCTCATTAAAATATATGATTACATTTTTTTAATCTTTTTTTTCTCCTTTTATTTGATAATTTTTTTTTTGTAATTTTCCTTGCTAAACAAATATAGGATCTCAAAACAAAAAAACATTTCCTGTGCTATGTTTTTCATGAGATATTTAATTACCACCATTCTTTTAATAAAAAAATCTCGATAATCAACAAGAAATAATTTAGTAAACCTTCATTCATCACTTTTAAATATAGTTTCCATTAAATATTTAAAGACTTTTAAAATAAATATTAACCAAACATTATATTTCACTTTTATCATTTCAAAAATAATAATTACAACTTAATTTATTTATATCAGTTTTCTAACACAAAAAATATCAACTTGAAATTAAACAGTTTATATCAACAGGGAAAAGCTTTTTTTTAATCTTTTTTGTAACTTTTTTAATTTATTTTCATTACTGAGGAGTAATAAATTTATTATGAAAGACAAAAAACTGTTCTTTTTTTTATCGCCCACGTACTTTTTAAATTTCACCTCTGTATAGTTTTTATTTATTAAATGTCCTTTATTTAAAGATTTTACGGGGTGTTCAAAGATTTTAAATATCACCCCCACGCATTTTTCAAATCACACCCATGCAAATTTTTTTATTAAATTTCTCTACACGCAAACGTTACACGGAGTCATCAAAGATTGAAAATATCACCCACGTATTTTTTAAATTCCACCTATGTATATCTTTTTATAAAATTTCTCTTTACTTAAAAGTTACACGGAGGGAACAAAGATTTGAAATATACTTTTAGAATTCTTATACATAATTAAAATAGAACTGATTGAATTTTTAGCAAAATATTTTATGTATCAGTATTGAAGAGGGCTATGTTCAGAATAGATTTAATGGCCAGATAAAGTTGTTATTGGTGGATTTTCAGTTTATTTTCTCCAAGTAACCTCAGTTCATTTTTCCTCACCATCGCCAATAGCCCATTGTGCAGTTCTAGTGTGAAGTAAATAAAAGTACCTACCTCATTTTTCCTCATTTACCTCAATTCAATTTTTTTATTTTCTTTCTATTACTGCAGTTTTGTCTCCCAAGTTCAGTTTCTCATTTTCTCTCAGTTCATAATAAATTATTGGGAAAATATCCTTGCTCAATTGCAACTTATAACAAAGCATTATCAAATAATTCAATTATTTTTTCCCTTTAATTACTTTTATCTTAGTTGTTGATATTATTTTAGAAAACTTTACAAAAGAATGTTATAATTGTAATGAATTAATTGCTTAACGGAATACTGTCAATAGTAGAAAAGAATAATCCCCAATAACTGAAGCAGAAAAATGTCAATAAATCCGTACTTATTACCTCACTCATTTAGTTTCAATAAAGGGGAGAAATAAACATGTTTCTAGCTCTCGAACAAAGCTCATATTCTCACGGCAACACTATCAATATTTGAGGTATGAGTCTGCTTAACCTATTTTATTTTACTATTTCAAATGAAGAAAATTCCACTAATAGTTCGAAAGTTATTAAGCGTATTTATTTATTTATTTTTGAAGACCGTACGTTGATTTTTTGTATTTACTGTTAAAAACATTAATTCTAGAGACAGCCTGTAGCAATTATGATCCAACTATCTATAGCAAAATTCGTTTATTGCAAAGCTTCGAATTTATTTTTATTCCTTTTATGTTGTTTGTTAAGGGTAATACAGTTATAATATTATATCATTCTTTGGCTTTGCTTATAGTATTTACGGTAAGTCTTATAGTTCAGATAGTTTTTATACCACACGTGTGATAAAATTAACTCGTATGATAATTATTACGTTTAATTATAAATATTTGTTTAAGACATACAAAACAACCCTTCGTATAATATCTTAATAGTAGCCGACCGGCCGGCGTAGGGGTTAGAGAACTGCCCTTGCATCAGAAAGGTTCTGGGTTCGAATTCCGAGCAAGGCATAGATGTTCTTTCCTTCTCTGTACTATCTGTCCTTACTGTGGGAGCATCGTTGGCCCAATTAATATGGTGTCCCTGAAAGAGTAGCCAACAAATCTGCCTTCAGATGCCTGTATGACGTAAGTCATTCCGCTGGCATTGGAAAAAAAATTTCTTAACGGTAAAAAACATCTTAATATAACATCTTAATATAACATCTAATAATAACATCTTTGAACCATGGAAAAAATACGAAACAAAATAGTTTCAAAAGTGTGTAAATCTGTCTCTTCTTTTTTTTAAAAAAGAATTTTTTAAATATCTTTTTCTTATCACCAAAACAGAAATTGCTAAAACTATAACAATAACAGGGATATGAAAAAATCAGCGTAAACGATGTGACCAAAAAATATATAGAAAATAGTGGACATAAACTCATGAAGAGAAAAACGTGATCCAGAATGCATACAAGATTGTTCTCTGCTCCAGTAAGAGGCTATAATTTTTCTCCTTTAAAATCGATCAGAAAAGCAGTTACCGGAGTCTAGTGTTTAGCCTTTTTTCGAAACTTAACTCCCTTCACAGATTTAAAGAACCGACTTACCGGTGATTTAAAGCTGTTGCTTTAAAGAAAGACTTATTTAGTTGGAGATTGTGGTTAGAATCACTAATAGGGGAATAGAAAATCATTTAATCAATTAACTAAAAGTTCAAAGGACCAGAAAAGATTAATTCTTCCCGACATTGTTTCAAAAGTCAGATAGTGTAACTAGGCAATGCATTGTTTTATTGTAAAATTTCTAAAAATCGTCTAATATCGATACATCAAGAAAAACAGATACATCATAAAATATGAATGTATCAAGAATTATCGATATATTTTAAAATATAGATATTTTTTAACTATTAAAATAGCATTTTAAAAAATAAATTAAAGTTACATCGTAAATGATAAGTATTACGATAAATATCGAAAATAAAATCGTCAACAACGATAAATTTCGAGTACGATATTATAGTGATCTTTTTTTATACCAAATATCATAGAATTCAATAAAATCGTGAATATTATCGTCAACCATTATCAATAACTATACTTTTGTTTAAATAGATTAATTTCATTTGAGTAATGACAGTTGCATTAATTTTCAATAGGTTAATACTAAGTTTAAAATATTACAATAATTGTTGTTATAGTATAAAATATCGATATCATCTGACAATATATTGTGATATTAAAATTCTGATATTGCCTAGCACTGACCACAAGCTTAATTTTAATCATTAAACCTTAAAAGATTGAAAACTGAATAGTATATAAAAGGAATGAAAAAAAGGGATTAATTTTATTACAAAATAAGCTATTAAGAAAAATCCAGTTAATTTTCTTATAAGTACATTTTGTTTGCTTGTACTGTAATACTTTATAACTCTAAATTTAAAAGGAGCAAAAACTTGAAAGAATACTTTTAGTAAATGAGTTTTCTTTGATAACATTTTACGTTGTTTTATTTATTTTGTATGCACGTATACATCTGTTTATGACTATTTTAATTGAAATAGAATGCAGACTACACTCAGTGCCTGTCTGACAGGATTAGTAGTTACGGGCAAGCTTATAGACGTTTATAAAATACATTTTAATAATGCAAATATGCATTATTACATTTAAAATGACATTCTAATTTATTTACATTTAACGTGCTTCCATTTCGTACCGGCGTTTTGAAAATAACTCCGTTCTTTCTCAAGAGGTTAGCCTTCAGCAGTTTTTATTTAGCTGGGCAATTTTTAGCCATGAATTATTTTATAAATGTTATTAACATTAGATAGGAAATTTCAGAATGAGGTAAAAGTCATTTAATATGATGGCTGTTATTGCATCGAATATAATATTAATACCCTTTACCACGGTTCATAATGAATATTAACCACAGAATTTTTTTTTCCAACTGGAGATTTTCTATTATCATTTTATTAAAATTAATAGGATTGGAGCAGATAGTAACAGTATTATTAAAGTTTCTGAGAAATGAAGCTAAATCATACAAAATGACTTCCCTGTCTCACTGTAATAAAGATTTTTGTAATTTATATTTTTCAAAGATGCATCATAGTGTTTTATCATAACAGTAGTAAAAATAATTCAATTAAACATTATAACCAATTAAATTTACCATTCTTAAAACAGCAATTTTTAAGGATCAAGTTATTAACCAAACACAAAAATGATAAATTTTGAGCAACTACAAAAATAAAATTTGCAGAAAATTATGATTCCTACGGTTATTTTAGTTCAACGTTAAACACTTTTTTCTAAGAGTGAAAAGAAGAAATTAATTTTCAGTGATTTTAATGAGTGAGTACATACATACCCTCCAAAAGCTACGGAATTTCCGAACTTCCTTAGTTTCGCAAAATATTTTACCTTGTGGACTACTAAACTTTTAATGAACCAAAATTTTATAAGTTACAATCTAAAGGATTTTTTCCACCATTACATATCGATACAGGTATATTAAAAGTCAGACTGATGTGCAAGTTCTCTTATAAAAAGCTTTATTAATATTATATTTGTTTCGGAAATTTCTGATTTAGTTCACTACCAATGGAAAAAATGATTCTCAAAAATCTCAAATGTTGAAGGATAGATACACATTAAATATATAATTCAAAGAAACTCAAGTGGTAAGTTATTAATATATTTAAAAATGTATTCGCTTCAAATATATATAAATAAAAAATAACAGTCGACATTTTTCAAGCGTTCAAAAACAGGCACCCACTTTAAAGAATTACCAAACGTGAATGTAAAGCTATAAAAGTGATTTGGAACATAAAACGAAAAGTTGCCAACGCGAAATGGAAAAATAAAGGTGGGAAACAAAACTAGAAAAACCACAGAGGCCGAGAAGAGCAAAACATGATAAAATGAATTTTCATACGCTATAAATAGATCGTGAGGAACTAATGCATGGGGAGGAATAAAACATTAGTTTCTCACAATCTCTCCAAAGCACATGGAAATTTATTTAATCCTGATCCGCTCCTCTCGGCCTTTATAGTTTTTTCCCTCTCTTTTATTTATCTATTTTCCGCTGGTAACTTTTCGTTTTATATTACAAATCATTTTTGTTTCTTCTCATTAACGTCCGGGGCCGAGTGGTATCACCCGCCAAACGCAGTGTGAAGCGTGGAGGTGGCGGGTTCGAATCCCGCCGTAACCCTGGTTGTATTCTTTGTGATGTCCTCCTTTAAACTGTTCTATATGTCTTTCTACTTGAAAAAGGTTTATAAGCCTAAACTGAGCAAACAAATCTGAAAATGTATGTAATTTCAATAAAGCAATTCACGTCCGGCAAATCTTGGTAATTCGCGCCTGTTTTTGAGCTCTTGAATTATGTCGACCGTAATTTCCTATTCATATATTTTTGAAGCAAATGAAGTTTCTCATCAAGTAATATAGATAAATACGTATGTCTTAGTTGTAGGTACACGCGTAAAACAGTCAGCATGTGAAACTGTCAAACAACAAAAAAAAAAAAATAATAATAATATTTCAAACTAAAAATTGAAAAAAAATCGAAATTCTTGAAAAATAAGGTCAAAGGGAAACATTAATTAGAAAATAAATTGAAACATATCAAAATGAAGAGAATCCTAAACATTATTTCTTTAAAGAAAGTTTTATTTATTTATTTACTTACGAAGCATTAATATATGTAGTAACTATTTTCTATTTTTTTTCTTTTTATTAGAAGAAAAAGAAAAAAACTATATACAAATATCTTCCATGTTGCCAAATCGGAAACTATATATATACATATGCATATATATATATTGAAATGAGTCCAAGAAAAAATGTTTTTCTTAAAAAAAAAGGAGGGCGCGAAGAAAGCAATTAGAATATATTTTTTTATTTACTTGTTTCTCGCGAGATTTGATGTTGCAGGCGAAAGTCCGTAACATCATTAATATTTCTGAATAACAAACAACATAAAAAAAAAAAGGCTTGAAGCATATTTTTATGGCATAATTAAAGCCAGCTCCATAGTTTTATTTGCATTTCTTTTAAAATGCAGATATTAGAAAAATTCTGCGTTTTCAATTTTAACATTTATACTTATAAAAACTCATTAGCCACAATTTAAACTTTTTGTAATGTATCAACTTAAAACAAATAATTAAAATGTAAAGAACTTTTTTGGAAGACATAAAAAATAATTAGAATAGCACTTTTAAAGAAAGATTTTGATAATAACGGGCATATTACGTTTCACTTTATCATTGCACTACCACAAATACTTGTTAAATACTTTGTTTCTTAATTTTCTTTATACTTACCTAGAAATCTAGTGGAGGTACTTTAATTTTTCAATTTTTTATCGCTTTATTTAACTAAAAATTACGCAATTATTTAAATAGGACATATATTTGAAAATGTAGAATATTATGCTTCATAATGTTGCTTCAAATCAATTTGTTTTATTAACCTTATCAATTTTAGCTAAATTAAGCAATAATGAACTGTGTTATTCTTTTAGGCACGCATGAAAAATTTAACATATTTAAGAAATATTTTTCTTAATATATTGGATTTCAACTACCATTAAATATAAATAATTTAATCATATATATTAAATGCTTAATAATTATTAAAACTGGTTTAAGGTGCTGTAAAAGAAAGTCTACTTACATTTACAAACGTAATTTTAACTAAGAAATTGGACAATTTGAAAAAAATGATCTACAAAATATTTATTTCCACTATTTAAAATGATCATTATTCAGTAACATTAAGTAACAATAATATTAAGTAAACAAACAGTAGTTGAGGTATTTTGATGTATACCATTTCTGCTGTTGACGTTAATTATTTTTTTAATAGCGTTTGTAGTCACGATTATCATTTACTGTCTTATTTAATCATTATTTACTGACAACAAGTTTTAGTGCTCCTTAGAGCAACTTCAGTATAAATAAATTTAATTAAAAAATTTATATATATATATATATATATATGATAAAAATTTGATATATTGATGTGCCAGAAATTGTAATTAGACAGGTCTCAGACAAGGCTGATGATATCTTCTTTGTAAATCTGCGAATGATGTGGACTATTAAATTGTTGTACGAGAGTTCCGATGTTAGTGTGGCAAAAGAGTGATCATTCGGTATTTCCTGTAATATTTCCGGGTGGAATTTTAGTAAGGGTGAGAATTCTTAAAATGTTGGTTATTTCGAAAGCAGTCCCATAGTCGTCCGTTTTGATTAAAAGTTTGCCTGGACGGGTGTGCATGTATGATATAATATTTCCAGTTGAACTAACTGCTTGTTTTGCGTTCTCTTTTAACTATATAGGTTTCTTAGGAAAATAGTTTTGTCGAGTAGGAGCAAAGAAAATTGCAGAAGTAGACAAACCACCAGCTGCCATCCAGTTGTTCAAAATCAGTTTCCCCAAATTCAAGTTGTGTAATAGATTACACTTTAGTAGGTCACGACAAACATGAATTCGAACTAAAATCCGTTAAATCTTCCATCATGTTGAAGAAAGACGGAGGGTTGCGTTAATCCAAAAACTGTATTTACGCTAATGTGGTCAACAATAATTCAGACCACTCGGATGGATGGTACTCGAGTTAAAAAGATCAGGTTTTTACTCCAACATATAATTGAAGAGCAAAAATAAACTAATATGTACAATCCACTAAACCTCAGAGGATGAAAATCATGTACTTCAAACTGAATTTTCGCTTCATTTGCAAAACTCAATTTAACTAAAAAATAGATCTTCATACTATTCACTACCGCATTAAATACACTGTGCATTTGTAAATATACAAATACCTGGACAAAACTAAACCAAATCAGTAGCTCAACTGTTAAAAGTAAGGGCTCTGTCTTAACATCCTAAAATTGATGCGCAGATGTAGCGACATCAAATTCCCCCGCAACACTGGATGAATCCATTTTTTTAATATTTACTTATTTATTGTTACACACATAGATAGTTTGTCTAAAGAAAGAACTCCCCTCGCCATGAAGCCTAAGGTTGTAAAATAAGAAATAGCTCATTTCAAAGAGGGGAGCTTCTTTCTTCCCTGATTCCATTTCTCTCGTCTACCCGAGCCAAAACCTGTTTTAAATAATGCCCAGCACCCTTACTTGAAATAGTTTAACCTCGTAACCGTAGGCACTTCTCCAGACGAATGGCTAGGGGAGTTCTTTACATAAAAAAAACTGTTCGCAGGCTTGTGTTCTGATTAAAGAGGGTCTAACAGCGCCATTTTTATCTCTTAATGTATTAATTTGTTTAATGCATGTTATTTCAGCTTGAACTGATACACTGCTAATTTTTTTCTTATTTAGAACACGTTGCAGAGTTTAGCTATGTTTTTTTTTTCTCACTTAGCACATGATTCTTGATATGTTTATTCTCCGAAATACTTTTTATTCCTTATACTTGACAATTTAGGACGCATTTCTCTGTTCAATATATTTCCAGAAGTTTCTTTATTAAGTTTTCAAACAAATTCTAAAACTTAACTTGGAATTTAATTTCAAAGATCAAAAAGTTTATTTTTGGATACATTGATTGAAGTTTTTCAAAGCAATAATTTAATGTAATGTTATTAGCAACACGTTTCCATGGACATAAAACAGATATTTTCGTAACAAAAACTGAAAAAATAAAACTAACTTAGGAAAAGTAATTTATTTTTCGTGAAATATCTATTTAAATAGGTCACTCAAAATGTCTTCGCACAGAAAGTTTACTCGGATGTGTATGTATTACTTCTTCACAATTCCAAATAAATAACAGAGAAAAACATCAAAGCAAAATTAAAGGAGGTACCGAATAAAATATATTGCATTTCTAAGTTTCTTCCCTCTCAGAGTCTTTTCGAATTTCTGACTAGACATACACGTATCGTCAAGTTTTCTACTCTTATCTGTGATTTGAATTTTTTGATTTCCATAAACTGTTGAAACTTTCAGAAACTTCATAACTTTTTGAAAATTTTCTTCGTTAAATTCTTTTTATTTCGATATGTTTTAGACTCGAAATTTGTGTAGTTAGGACAAGATTATTGAAACATGTTTTACTTCTAAATAACATGTAAGCAGTTTTTGTTTGATAGAAACTCTTTTTTTTTCTCTTAGACCAGTAACATATATATATATATATATATATATATATGTATATACTTAAAACAAAGTATTTTTTTTTTAATTTAAAATACATCAGTAAAAAAAAATGTCTTGACACAAATACCTCAAAAGAAAAAAATTTTACGAACTTGAAATAGCATTTTTACTTATATGATGTGCGTTAATGGCGATGCCAAGCATTTAACTGTTTAAATGTCAATATTCCAGTTTCGAAGCATACTCCTTTATTCAAAAGACAGAAATTACAGTCACCTCAATAATTATATTCTTCGAATTTATCTTAGGTAAGCAAGCCATCCATGTTCACCAAATATTTAAATTACTAATTCATTTGGTTTTTTATTTTTTTAAATGAAATTGGTTGGCAAATCGGAAAGCATTGGAAAGTATTCATTTGCAAATTCACATCGAAAGTATTCACTAACATTGGAAAGTATTCACTTGTTTTAATAACAAGTTTGCTGCAATTGTTTTCATATAAGAGCATCTCTTATTATGTGAAATTCTGAATCCAGTACGCAAAATGCTTCAGATTTTTTGGGTAAATACTAAAAAAAGTTTTGTGATTATATTCTAATAATGCTAAGGCCAATGCAATAATAAACTACATTTTTCAAATTACTTAGGAGAGCGTATATGCTGGACATGATTATCATATAGGCACTTAGATGTTTTCGTATATCGAGTAGAAATATGTAGGTAGGTATTTTATTTACGTTGCACAAGAACTACACAATGGGCTATTGGCGACTGTCTGGGAAACATCCCTGAGGATGATCCGAAGACATGCCATCATAACTTTGATCCTCTGCAGAGGGGGGGAACCTCTGCTTTAAAAGGCCGACGACCTGAGTTCGAAGTCGGGCACTTTACGGTAGAACAGATTAACGAGGACCGATACTGCACACCCTCAGACCCTTTGAACGTTGATCAAAGTGGCTACCCACCCGCTTACTGACCTCAGCGGTAGTGATGCTTGACCTTGGTTCTCAAGCATCACTGCTTGAGAACCGAGTCTTTACGATCCGTCCACTGCGGGGCGCAGAAATAGGCTATTAGATGTTTTGGGTAGTGTGAGTTCCAAAGGCTCATAAGACAAAGCGCTTTCCTCCCAAGGGAATGCCCTATTTCGAATCACAGTGATGGCTGCTCGATATACATGGAGAACGTTGCTTTTAAAGAGTAACGAGTAACAGTTCAAGTACTTTCAGCAAAAGAAACGAGTAAGCGAGTTAAAGAAACGAGTACGAAACAGAACAAAAAATAACTATCTCAAAATACATTTTGTGGAAATTCAAAATTTAAAGTAACGTAATTTCATAAAAAAAAAATTAAGAAAAAATATTTTTTCATTTAAAATGCGTCAAAATTTAATTGAAATTCATAAAGTTTAAAATTCAAGAAAATGTCACTAAATTCATTGAAATGGTGATCATTGAAATATCTAGAAACCAAATCAGAAATCAAAATTCAATGTTTTCGCATATAAAAAGGAGTTTAAAACTATGTTCATTTTGAAATTAACACATATTTAGAGATTTTGCTTTTATTTTCGGAATGAGTAGTAATAAATTAATTTGTTGAAGAAATTCGATAGCATTATAATTTTTGTTTCACGAAATGAGTAGAAATTTTTTTTTTATATATATGTAATCCCTTGAAATCCATTAAATTAAAAATTCTAATTCAGTTGCATAAAAGTTGGAAAAAGATTATTTATAATATCAAAAAATGGCGATTTTTTAGTTTGGTGTTAATTTTTTACTAATCAAATACTAAGCTCAAATTTTTTTTTTAAAAAAAAAAAACGTTTTAAGCAAAAGTTTTTTATAGTTTTATAGTTTTTAAAAATTTTAAGTATAAAAAATTTATTCATATGAATAAATTTTTTATAGTGTAATTCGAATAAGGAGAAAAAATTCAATATCAATTTTATTCAAAATCAAAGAAATAATAAAACTCTGGAATTTTTTCCCTGCTAACTATTGATTACATTTGATTTAGTAACAAATAACTTTTGAAAATATTTAGAAATACAAACACATGGTTGACAAAAATATTGCTTGTCAAATTTAAATAAACTATTTTATTTTCATTAATGAGTTTATTTTTATTTGCGTCATAGGTAGCATTCTTTCTAAAATGTAAATTATTATTATTGCTGTATATCTCTAATAGTCAAGATTTTATTTTTTTAATGAATTTGTAGATCTGCTTAGTAAAAAAAAGTTTTTTACTTCAAAAACTATACCAAAAGGATTTAAGTCACGTGTCTTTTTAGGACTACTTTTTCGGAATAACTGGTAATAACTGGTTCAATAAGCACTGTACTAAGTTGACTTCAGAAAAGTATTCTTTCATTGTCTATGTACATAGTTAATAATTTGTAAAAAAATTTTATTCTAATCTGCAGAATTTGATTAAAATTGGAAAATACCAGTCAATTTAAAATGTTATAAACTTTCAAATGGCAAACCACTTTTTACATTAAAAGAAATAATTTTCACCCATTTGTCTGAGACTCGAAAATTCTCGTTTGCCTTCGTCGTATAACAATCACTTAAAAACGTTAGTATTTTAACCTTCAACACACGGCGGTCAGATTGGCTGGCGAACATTAATAGTTTTGCTTTAGATAACAGATAATCTATACAAAACAGAAGGAAAATGTTAAAATGATAATATTTTGCGACTTTATATCTTCAATGAGGATCATAAACTCTTTAAACAATAGACTAATATACATTAATTCTTAAAAATATCTAAATTTTTGAAGTGAATATTTTTTCCAGCATTAAATCTAAAAGCAAATTAAAACTCGATAATTTTAAAAATTACACAAGCCTGCGAAATTGAAGATTTTGAAAAATACAAGAGAAGTTATTGTTAATTTATATGTTATTTGATGCCTTGATTCCGAAAATAACCTTCATTTTACACCATCACGTCAGGATTTTTTGTAAAATTGATATCGATATTTTCACTAAAATCCTTTTTGGGAACGAATTTTCTCAAACAATTGTGCATGTACTATCTGATAACTGTCGTCTTTATTTATTTCAATCTATGTAAAATTGAATCTAGTGAAGGTAAACTAATTTTTGAGCGACCGGCTAATTTTTTATAGATTAAAATGAAGGAAAAATACTGCTGCAGATCGCACAAGTTACCTCTGGTCGAGAGAAAAACAATAAGTTCTTTGAGTTTAAGCTTTTTACATCAGTTTCTAGAAGGAAATCACCATCATACCTTTTTAATTAACGTAAAATTGCGTAACGTAACTTACGTAAAATTGACGATTGACCAAGAATAGCAAATATTGTCTCTGTGTACATGAAAGTTTGAAACAAAAAAACAAAACAAAGCAAAACATTTTCTACATAAGTACATACTCGTTTTCCTCTGAAACTAATTTTTGATGGTCGTCTTTTATGCTTAATCTCAGACCTATATCAAGTCAACATCTAACAGTAGTTAGCGGGCATGTTCTATGTCCCGTCTTCCTTGATATTTACGCTCCATATCTTTGATATATTGATGGAACATTTTACCTTGTTCTTCGCTGACTTCTCCGACATTTTTTGGGGGAAAGTCCACATGCGAGTGAAGGAAATGTATTTTGACACTCATCGAGCAATCCAAAGTTTTAAATTTGTCCAGCATTTCCATTACAACTGCTGTACAGTCAGGATCCTTGTAGTTATCCAGAAATTTACTATCGACATCTTTGAAGACAACGCAAGGTTCCTTTTTCGTTGCTGTCATATTAATCTCAAAAACTTTATCCTTGATGAGTTTGCGGATATCTGGACCAACAAAGATTACCTCTTACAACTTAGCTTGGGATAAATCTGGAAACTTTTTCCACGTGTATTTGAAACAATCGCCATCTTTTGGAATAGCCTGGACAAACAGCTTTATTACACCTAATTTAATATTTAGAGGGGGTAACAATACTTTTTTTGGATCAACTTAGCTGTTTAGAATTACATTCTTGGAGCCTGGGTCGAAATTGTGTCTTTTCGGGTATTCTTTTTTGACCCAATGTTGAGTCTTGTCATGGCTGTCCCACTCACAAATGAAACATGAGACCTTTGTAAATCCACCATGTGAAACAAGACGCATGAAGATAACTTTCATATCATTTCAAATGGTCCAACTGTGGTTGATATAGTATTTTATTTTCTCCAAGACGAGAGCCAGGGTTTCATAGCACTCTTTTATATATACCGATTGTCTAACTGGTACAGATGCATACTGGCTCCCATGATGAAGAAGGATAGCTTTGAGGCTTCTTTTAAATGAATCTATAAACAGCCTCCACTCATCATTATCGTAGAGGACTTTAAATTCGCTCATCAATCCAAGAACATCAGCTAAATAGACCAAGTTATCCTCTTCATCAAAGCACTTAATAAATTCTTTTTTCTGATTCCTGTACCAATAAAAAGATGTTCCTTTGGCCAATATGTTTTTTTCTTTCAGTCTGGAGACTAACAATTATTCAACTGCCTCTTTCGAAAGGCCCAGATCTCTAGTCAGATCATTTAGTTCAACCTGAGAAAAAGGCTTAGGTGAACCGGTGTCAGATGACTTATATTCGATATCGGTGCCTTGAACTTCTAGATGTTTCGCGTCTGGAGACTCTGAAGAGATGACTGGCAATTCAGTTGGAGGAAAAGGCACAGAAACATCATGTCTTTGAAGAGCGATGAAGGCCGATGAAATGTGATCAGGATAAGATATTAGTCTTTGATTTTTTCCGGTTATACCCACGAACATGACAAGTACAAAAATAACAATCATAAATGTGGTGTTTAGGCTCCCTCCATATCATATGAATTCCAAATGGTAAGGCAGTCTGCTTTCCTCGCGTTTAAGCGTAGATCATTAAGGTACTGCGAGCAAACTTTATGAGGAGCCTACAATTTGTTCTGGTATCCGAGTTTCATGCGTATACGTATGATAAGGTTGTCTTACGTATGATAAGGTTGTCTTACGTAGTCTGCAATGAAATTTTCAAAACGTTTCTAGCTGGAAGCCATCTTTCACGAAACGCTCAGATTAAAGAAGACGTTAAAAATGCTTCCGAAAAATTGACTCCCGATTACGCTTGCTAATGTTCCTGAGGGGTCACCGAACCAAGATAAGAATTTTCGTGAGAAAATTCTTATCTTGGTTCGGTGACCCCTCAGGCAAGAAATTTAAAAACGAAAATTTTTTATGGTAAATGTTCAGAAAAATTCTAGTAAAATTGAATTTTTCAGGAAAACGTGACGTGATAGAAATTTTTCATTACTTTTTTTCAATTTCAGCACCAAAAATTACATAAAGTTTAGCTATCAGTCCCTTTGTATTTTTTTCATCGCAGGCCTGTGTTATACATATACTTTAATTTTATTCAGCAAATTAAAAATTAGGAGAAGCTGAAAATTTTTAGCTTCTTTTTGACCCATAACTTTGACCGTGACCATCCATTGAAAAAATCGTTAAAATTTAAAAATTGAGTGATACTGTCCTAAGTATGTTTTAACAGATTTTCTTTAATTATAAAAGACTCAAATAATTCATCTATTCAGCCTTTATAGATAACATAATGCTGAATCATTAATAAATACACGAATTCTTGCATTTGACATTTGAAAAAAGAGTAAATAAATATTTTCTTAACTTACCAGAAAAGAGACTAGATGGCCCCAGGGAAAGAGTTTTTTGATAATAAGCAAAACTCTTATGGCAGAATGACCAAAAATTCTGGTCCTCCTGTCTCGTAAATATTTTTAAGCAAAATAAACCCCATCCTTTTCAGAAAGTTTTCGCAGGTAAAAATTTGCGTCTGAAATTCATACAAATGACCCTACCCCCCGGGTCATGGGAGAGAAAGTTAGAAACTCAGAAAGGAGTCTGACAACACTTTTCCTAAAGCAATAAAGTCAAGATCCGGTGACATTTAAATTATAAAAGTATTTTCCCATCCGTCAGCTATAAGGGACATATATCACTTCTACGGGGATTGAGTTGGGGATGATTTGGTTTTTATTTATTTTTAACCAAGAACAGAGGGTTTTATGGTTCTATCAGAATATTATGTTTCTGAGAAAAACAAAATTGATCAAGTAGGTGGAGTGGCTGTTATTAGTTTCAAGGAGCTTGCATGTGGTTATGCTGTGAACTTCGACCTCTTTGCTCCCCCATTGCGGTCAGATGCAAAAAAGACTGTTTTCTTCAGAGAAGAGTAAACGATGTTAAAAAGGTAAACAATAATAAAAAAAATTAAATCATTTATTTATATTTTTTCCCCTGAAAATGAATTGTCAAACAAAATTGTGATAATTTCTTTATATTTATTTATTTATTTATTTGCTTTTTAATTATTTTTTAAACAGAAAAATAAGCGAAGTCTGGGGGCGCCATTTGAAAAGGCGTTCCAGGATAGGCGTACCTGGTGTCCCGGTGGGTGAGTCCATCCCTGTCACTACTAATTCTTAGATGGATAAGGCTTGTCAGCCAAGATAGAGCGTTCGCATTCCAATGAGGTGAACCTGGTTCGAATCTATCGGCTGGTTGATACGAATCCACATCCGGCTTGCACCCACCACAGTGCTGACGTGAAATATTCTCAGTGGTAGACGGATCATGGGTTATAGTCTCTTTGCCATCAGGCTAACCGTGGGAAGTTCACGTGGTCGTCCTCTCCATGTAACCCAAATGCGGGTTAGTTCCAAAAAACGCCTCCTCGAGGGCAAAGTTTCTTCCAATACTTGATCTGGGAGTTCCCTTGCCTTCTGGATTGGGTTCAAAATTACAAGGCTACGGAGCTGAACACAACGACGGTTATAAAATAAAATAAAACAAAATGACTTTTACAGAAGATTGAGAATGCAGAAAAGCCTCTCTCTCTCTCTCTTTGAGTAAATTGCGATCTTTAAATGTGATTGGAAAAAGAAGTTAGCTGGTAAAGAATATATGATATCTAAAATTTATAAATTAAGAAAAAAGATAATTAGAAAAAAGGAAAGTTTTTAAAAAAATTCAGGAACAAGTAGCGATTGCATTCAAAAGTCTCTTTACAAATACTTGTACTTTCTCCAGAAAAAAGTAACGAGAAAAAGAAGTATAAGTTCTAAATTGAAAACGTAACGAAGTACAAGTAAAAGTATGTACTTTCGCTACAAGTAGCGAAATGTATTACCATAGTATTTGTATAGTAGTATACACAGCTATACGAATTCTGCTCTTAGCGATGGTTCTCGATTGCACAATGAAAATATCAGTAAACGGTTCATGAGTTGACGGAGTTTTTTCTCTTTTTAACCTAAGTTTTCCAATAAAAAGTTCGAAAGTTCTCTCAATATTTTATCCAGGAGATCCCTTGTCTTCTGGTTTGGGTTCATAATTATTAAGCTAGGGAGTTGCAACTTGATAGCCGTAAACATAAAAATGAGCCAGCTATCAACTCTGGTTATATACATGAAAAAATAGAAAAGTTAAAGGTCTTGATATAATAGTAAGGGGAAATTGATATAAAGTTTCACCTTTGAAAAAAAATTTTTATCAATATATTTCATCTAGCCTTTCATATTAAAAATTTATCTTATAATATAATCAAAATTACGCATTCAAGAATTTATGGTGGCTATATTAGGCATAAATGATATGAAAGAAGAAAGTGTATACAAAGACTAACATTCAAAATCAGCAATGAAGAGAAAAAAAATTCGTGTAAAAATTATTTACAGAAACACAATTACAAATTTGAATCAATGTGGTTTCACAATAAAAATAAACAATTTACATTACCCTCAAACTACTACAGAGTATGTTCCCATTAAAAGCTAATTTGTTCAAGGGAAAAATAGTTTCTTCAACAAATATGCAATTTAATTGTAAAATTGAATGACCTAAATTTATTATATCTTTAATTGTTGTAAACATTTTAAAAAGGTTTCGCTACTTTCAAAATTTAAGATTTAGTTCTATCATATAGAAAATTTAAGTTAAAAATAGCTAATTAAATTGGTTAGTTTAAGAAATTGCTAAATATTAAGCAGTTCTAAATATTAAGCAGTAAATATTAAGAATTGCTAAATATTAAATATTAAGCAGTACAAGGCTATTCTGTTATATTTGAAAAATAGCCAGAACTTTAATTTCATTCTATCTAGCTGAAAAAATGATTCATAAAAGGAAATAAATATTTAAAAAATTACTATATACTTGATGATATTCTCAAAATCTTGATAAAAGTTTGTTTAAATTTATGCATCAAATTGTTTAAATTGTTTAAATTTATTATCACTCCATTAATTGATTAAGTACCACATTGAGAAAAAAGTTTGGTCAAAAGTACCAGAGTATGGTTAAGTTTACCGTTTCTGGCTCTATTGAAACACCATAAAGCTCGGTACTTTTCAAAAAGGCGCTTTGATAATGATTTTGGTAGAATTAATAATAAAATATTGTTTTATAATATGGGATTAAAATTTGGTATATGTGGTAAAATTTGGTAATTTTATCATAATACTTTAGAAAGTTGCATAAAAACTATTAATTTGGTTATATTTACTTTCAAGTTTTGTATTTTTTACTAAATGTGTATTATTAAGAACTATAGTTTTGAAAACCAGCTTTTACAGTAAAACGTTACCATATGAATGGAAAAAATTACTAAATAAATGGTTCAAATACCGTATATATTTGTTTTATTACCAGAATTAAGATTCTTGTTCCAGGAAAGTCATTACCATACAGTACGGTAATTTTACTCAATTTTTTTTCCCTCCAAATAGAATTTTTTAATTTACAAAACTAAAAAAATTGACTCCCAAACGCATTTCAGTTTTTAAGAGCAGAAAACTTTCTTCAAATTTAAATCATTTCTGTTAAATTTGATAACTCTATGGAACAGTCATAAAAATAGATTCAAATCCACATTGTTGTTTATCGACAGCATAAAAATCGAGAAAACAATATAATTCCGTGGAATAACCTAAGAATTTACTGCAAATATGTAACACGTTAAAATTAACAAAACGTTTACTAAATGAGACACATAACTTTAGAAATAGAAGAAAAAAATCAAAGAAGATATGTTTTAACAAACATAATTAAATTCGTATCCAAGTATAAAACATTATGAAATGAATTTTAAATTACTTGTTTGACGAATTTATTATTTTTATTCACATCCCTCTCATTTTTAATTACAAACAAAAAGAATTTCTGAATCTGTAATAATTATAAATTTAATACATTTTTCATAAGAAATTCCTCAAAGCCGTATAAACTCTTCAAAAACTCTCTCTGAAAAGAAACTATCTGGTGCTTAGTAATTCTGTTTATGATCTTGCATCATGTTATTTCGGATAAAGCGTTTCACTAATTAAAAGAGAAAGTTTAAAAAATGTGAACTATTTAAAGCACACATTTTTGGTCAGAAATTCCTCAAAACCGTAAACTCTTCAAAAACTCTCTCTGAAAAGAAACTATCTGGTGCTTAGTAATTTTGTTTATGATCTTGCATCATGTTGTTTCGGATAAAGCGTTTCACTAATTAAAAGAGAAAGTTTAAAAAATGTGAACTATTTAAAGCACACATTTTTGGTCAGAAATTCCTCAAAACCGTAAACTCTTCAAAAACTCTCTCTGAAAAGAAACTATCTGGTGCTTAGTAATTTTGTTTATGATCTTGCATCATGTTGTTTCGGATAAAGCGTTTCACTAATTAAAAGAGAAAGTTTAAAAAATGTGAACTATTTAAAGCACACATTTTTGGTCAGAAATTCCTCAAAACCGTAAACTCTTCAAAAACTCTCTCTGAAAAGAAACTATCTGGTGCTTAGTAATTTTGTTTATGATCTTGCATCATGTTGTTTCGGATAAAGCGTTTCACTAATTAAAAGAGAAAGTTTAAAAAATGTGAAGTATTTAAAGCTCACATTTTTGGTCAGAAATTCCTCAAAACCGTAAACTCTTCAAAAACTCTCTCTGAAAAGAAACTATCTGGTGCTTAGTAATTTTGTTTATGATCTTGCATCATGTTGTTTCGGATAAAGCGTTTCACTAATTAAAAGAGAAAGTTTAAAAAAATGTGAAGAATTTAAAGCTCACATTTTTGGTCAGAAATTCCTCAAAACCGTAAACTCTTCAACTACTATCTCTGAAAATAAACTATCTGGTTTTCAGTAATTTCGCTTTTGATCTTGCATCGTGTTATTCCGGATAAAGCGTTTCACGAATTAAAAGATAAAATTTAATAGATGTGAAGTATTTAAGGCACACATTTTTGGTAATAAATTCCTCAAAACCGTTAACTCTTCAACGACTACCTCTGAAAATAAACTATCTGGTTTTCAGTAATTTAAACTTTGATCTTGCATCGTGTTATTTCGGATAAAGCGCTTCACTAATTAAAAGAGAAAGTTTAAAAGCACAAACACATTTAATGACGTGTTTTAATGAGAACGCTTTAACTTTTAATGTATCGTTAGAAAAGGTTATAAAGGATTTTGTTTCATTCAATTACAGAGTGTTTGATTTAATTTTTAATTTGCAGCAAATACTAATTATCAATTGATCAAATTATTTAGTAGAAACTTCGTAAGGATGTTTTAGTATCAATGAAATTCTGGGATTACATATTTGGCTCGAAAATAGTGCAATTATTATTAATACGCTAAAACTTAATCCATTATTCCCTTTATTTAATGATTAATACTTTAAAAAGGAAATTTATTGATTCTTTTATTTAGTGATTAGTGATTAACAGTGATAATGTGTCATCTGAATATTATTGAGATAGCAGTTTTAAATACTTTTCACCATTACTCTCATTTAAAATATGTATAAGTCATTAGAAAAATTTTAAATACCACTGACACATTTTATTTGAAATGAAATTCAATACCACGAAATATATGTATTTCAACTAATATAAACTTGATTCTTTTGTTTTAAATTTGATAATATTTCAGAATTACATCGAATTTAGTATATTTAAGGTCAACCCCTCAAATCATTAAGATTGAATCCTAGAACGTGAAGATCCGATCATTAGGTCAAAAGGTATTAAAAGTTGTCTGCTTTTTGTTTCGCGCACTGTACATTTAATACAAATATAACTAAACGAAAATATTATCAAATTTTCTCTGTCACACTCAAAGAAAGCAAATATAATATTTCAATTTATAATAAAATATTAAAAGTTACAAAATATTATGAAATTAAATAAAATAGTAAAATATTGAAAGATTATATGCGTTTAAACTCTATACAATTAATGTAATTATAAAAGATCTAAAAAATACATATATTTAATTTCATTTTCTTATATTTACGTCAAAAAAGCATTTCATTTTCTTATTTGTTTAACATATTTATATTTCTGAAACTTCTCTCGAAATTTATATCCTTTACAATTGAATTTGTATAGATATATATATTAATTTTAAATCACATACATTAGATCAAATTAGCTAGCAAATTAGCTAGCTTTACATAATTTATAACATGACATATTTAATGTAAATAGTAACTTAAAATTCAAAAAGAACTATAATTCATTTTCACTGTCCCATCTAAGGAAAGCAAATAAACCGTTTCAATTTATTTAAAATATTGCTTCAGTAATAATAAAAAGAATTATCTCGCACAACTTAAATCAAGAGTTTCAAGCACAATCTTTCTTTCTTATATTTTTCTTAAACACAAATACATACAAAATTACATCATTTATCAGCAACTGTATTAGCACATTCTTTTCTACATTATAAATAATCTTGAGATTGAAATTTCCAGGTTTTTTTTCCTTTTAAAAAGATGTATTTTATCAGGAATCATAAATTTCCACTTGGAAAGAAATGGAAAGAGTTGGAAACTTTTTTCTGATTTTCTTAATATTTAAAATAAGATTTTATCACTTCATTAAATTGAAATAAATATTTTCCTTTCTGATATCAAAAAGGTTGAGGCAATGATCATATCATTAGTTGATTTATCAAACTGTTTTCAATGTTTATGTATGGATATAACGACGGATCTATTTACATTACCGTGACAGCCACTCTGAATTACATTATTTACTGAACGCCATCTGGCAAAAATATATGTGTGCATATAATGACGGATCTATTAACCAAATCAGACAACCACTCGGAATTACACTATTTGCTGAACGCCATCTGTCAAAAATATATGTATGCATATAACGCGGGATCTATTTACATTACCGTGACAACCACTCTGAATTACACTATTTACTGAACACCATCTGGCAGAAATATATGTATGCATATAATGACGGATCTATTAACAGTAACGTGACAACCACTCGGAATTACATTATTTACCTAACGCCATCTGGCAAAAATATATGTATTCATATAACGCGGGATCTATTTGCATTACCGTGACAACCACTCTGAATTACACTATTTACTGAACCCCATCTGGCAAAAATATATGTATGCATACAATGTCGGGTCTATTAACAACACCGTGACAACCTCTCTGAATTACACTATTTACTGAACACCATCTGACAGAAATATATGTATGAATATAATGTCGGATCTATTAACCAAACCAGACAACCACTCGGAATTACACTGTTTGCTGAACGCCATCTCGCAAAAATATATGTATGCATATAACGCGGGATCTATTTACATTACCGTGACAACCACTCTGAATTACACTATTTACTGAATACCATCTGGCAGAAATATATGTATACATATAATGACGGATCTATTTACAGTACCGTGACAAATACTCTGAACTACATTATTTGCTGGCAAAAATATATTTTGTTCATCTCTAATCCCTGAACTGTTACATTGTACTCATGTTTCCAAGAATAGTGAACGTTTCATTTCAATTATTATCTTTTTTATTTCCCTGGGATTCTATTTTATGTGTTTTTATAAATTAAATATTAAACATGATAAATTTAAATTTTACTTCATTAATGAATTAAAACTTATTATTAATAACAAATCTAAAATTTGTTTCATTTAATATTTATTTTTATAAAAATATGTGCTTTATCATGCTTTTATAAATTCTATATGTACTCTTTTAAATTGTATTGTACATTCTATATGCGTTCTGTTTTATGTGTTTCAATAAATTAGATATTCGATTGAATAAATTTAAATTTTATTTCATTATTGGGTTAAAACTTATTTCTTAGAACAAATAATTTCAAATTTATTTCCTTTAATATTATTTTTAATAAAAAAATATGATAGAGTATTAGTTTATTAATGATATTTTTATTAAAGATAAGAAAGTTGTATAATACTCAACCTATAAACTATTTTTGAGTTTTATTTGAGTAAACCCAGTTAGAAATACAATTAGGGGTTTTAATTATTTATCAAAATTGGTTTTACAATATTATACTTAACTGAAAACCATATGTGTTACATTTACCAAAAGAAATATGTATTTTCAGATTAAAATCAGTTCCGTTTTGACTTTACCTATTATTTCTTATAATCCTGATATTACAATAACCTGTGGCAATAAACTATGTTTTGAAACGTATCCACATTAGTACACGTTTTCTAAAAGCCTAGCGTTTATTTGTTTTAGCAAAAATCCGGGTTTTTTAGGTTTTTGATGAAAAACATTTTTATGTTCATTCAAAAATAATTTAATTTTTTTATTCCTGAATGATACTGCAGGATTTGCTTATGACTGAAAGTGAAATATTTGTTAACTACTGTAAAATATTTGTTAACTATAGCTTGCTTCGCTGATTTTTAAAAATTTTGGAAGGTTTTAGATTGCTCAGCCATTATTTTCATTTATTAACGTTTCATTTTTATTGCTATTTAAAAATATCTGAAAATAAAGAATTCGATTTTTTTTTATTTAATTAACATACATTTATTTCCAGCGTCTAGTGGAATAAAACTTTAACTTAATAATTTTACTAGCTTACCTTTGCTATTTAATGTTCGGTGTGCAAAATTAAAAATTAACGGATCACCCTTAATAACCTTTGATCTAATTATCTGATCTTCCCGCATTAGGACTCAATCTTAATAGTTCGAGGTAATGACCTCAAATATGTTATCAAAGTATAAAAATAGAATTAAACAAAAATTGAGAACAAAATTTAATTTAAAAGCAATAAGTCAAAATGGAAGCGCTCTAAAAAGAAATTAAAACCAAAATTGTCTTAATTAGGCAATAGAAATAAAACTGTGAGAATTTAAATACAAGCAAAACGAAATCTAAAGGTACGCATGTCAGCAAAAACAGCACTTCATCACGGGACACACAACTTCGCCAACATGCTAGATCCCTTCTGTAGTCGGTGGTAAAACTAAAAACCGACAGTGCTCCGAAGTCCCATTAATGGGGAATTTCAAAGTTAGAAACAAGAATGAAAATCCAGCTAGAGCCCTTCTGTAGTCGGTGGTAAAACTAAAAACCGACAGTGCTCCGAAGTCCCATTAATGGAAATTTCAAAGATAGAAACAAGAATAAAAATCCAGCTAGAGCCCTTCTGTAGTCGGTGGTAAAACTAAAAACCGACAGTGCTCCGAAGTCCCATTAATGGAAATTTCAAAGTTAGAAACAAGAATGAAAATCCAGCTAGAGCCCTTCTGTAGTCGGTGGTAAAACTAAAAACCGACAGTGCTCCGAAGTCCCATTAATGGAAATTTCAAAGATAGAAACAAGAATGAAAATCCAGCTAGAGCCTTTCTGTAGTCGGTGGTAAAACTAAAAACCGACAGTGCTCCGAAGCCCCATTAATGGAATTTTCAAAGATAGAAACAAGAATGAAAATCCAGTGAAACACAATGACATGATTCTAAATTTCACTGAGAAAAAAACTAAGACTGACAATTCTACATATGAGAAATACAAAGAGGAAGTTACAGTTAGAAAAATCAATATAATGCAAATTGTCTGATTCTTAAAACATTATAGTGAAATTTAATAATAACAGGGCTGACCTCTTTGGAAGAACTTGAAAAAGACAAAATTCCTGAATCATGAAAATTAAGTGTTGCCATCTATATTCAAAAAGAACAAAAAATCATATCTACTCATGCGGGCTTCAATATGGACCAAATTAATTGAACTTCTTTAAGACATTTGTAGCCAGAAAATTATAATTACAATATATCAATATCTAAAAAATTGGTTCCTTCAATATATGAGTTAGCCTTTATTAAATTAAGTTCTTAAGAATATATATCTCTTTAAATGAATCAAAATCATTACAATAAAAAATAATCAGATCATCAATAAATCTAAATCCTATTAATAAAATATGTTGAAAAAATTTTTTTCATTAAAATTTAGGAAAATGTTAGCAAAAGAACTAGAATAAGAATTTCCCATTAAAATAACTTGAATTTGTTTGTAAAAACAAATACTATTAAAGCGATAATTTTCAAAAATGTTTTCATATAAATTAATCCAATCCTCCCTAATAATATCTTCTAATGAAATATCCCAAATAATAATTCACCAAAAGTGAAATTAGCATTAAGGGGTCCAAACGTTGGACCACTCTCCTGCTTAAACTATTGGAACCATATTTTCCAGATTGCTGCTAATCCCTATATTTTGGAAGTTAGAAATCCGAATCTGTCAAGAAAGGGGTATGTTCATTCAGAGAAAGAATATTTTTATGTCTGATTTCTTAACTTAAAATATTGTCTTCACTAATTAATTATCATATTTGAAGTTCCCTTCCCAAACCATTAAAGTTGAGTTTAGAACATAAAATTCTGATGATTAAATCGAAATTATTCAGCATAGTCCATTTTTTTACACATTGTATAATTTTATTTTAAAATTCCTATTCAACTTTTGACTTCTACAAAATTAGTTAAATGTTTTGCCAGGTTGCTCTGTATCATTAGTTAATTTCTAAGAACAGTTTCATATTCCTTATTTTAATTGCGTATTTTGACAGGAACAGGTTTTATATGAAGCAGTGTTTCTCAATCTTTCAGTTTTCGTAGCCCGTTTTCAATCATAATTTTCATCGCGCCCCCTGGTTACAATAAAATGTATACAGCAATAATGTATATTGAGTATTTTGAATTCTGTCTTTAAATTATTTTTAACTAACTACCAAAACAAAAGCAAAGTAAAAGCCGGCAGCAATGATACTGTAGCTCGTCGAATCGGTGATATAACTGAAGATGTGTAGTGTTAGTTTTTCTCGAAGTTGCGTGACAAATTGTTTTCAATGCAGCTTGATGAAGCAACAGATAGTAATAAAGATGCTTATTTAATTGCCTATGTTCGATTTTGTGATTATATGTCTGTAGTAGAAGAACTACTTTTCTGCAAACCAATAGAACTAAA
The DNA here is from genome assembly GCA_949128135.1 of Parasteatoda lunata. NCBI lineage: Eukaryota > Metazoa > Arthropoda > Arachnida > Araneae > Theridiidae > Parasteatoda > Parasteatoda lunata. The sequence goes on along the minus strand of OX421981.1, from coordinate 12,733,069 downwards.
AACAACAGCTCTCGCATTATTTGCTGTTTTAAATGATTTTTTGAATGAGGCAACCATAGAATGGAAAAATTGCGTCGGAATATGCACTGATGGCACTCGTTCAATTTCCGGAAGATTCCAAAGCATACAAGCGATTGCAAAACGAAAATCACCTCAATATGTCTGGACACATTGCATGATCCGCAGAGAAATTTTAGCTTCGTAGGAAATGAGTCCTGGTTTGAATATTGAGTTGAACGTAGTAAATTATAAAAAAATAAGATCCCTGAAATCGAAAATCTTTACGGCACTTTCTAAAGACATGGGTTCAGTACATTCAGCGTTACTATTTAATTGCGAGGCAAGATGTTTATCACGTGAGAAATTTTTGCAACGTGTTTATGAATTAAGAGAAGAAATCGCCATTTTCCTAGACGAAGATAATAGACCGGAAGTCAACAATTTTTGTTATTGTTTATTTGTGATGAAATTGAGCAACTTGGTCGTCATATTCGAGAAATTTAATAACTTGAATCTTCAACTCCAAGGAGCAAATACACATGTGTTGGATACGAGTGATAAAGTTAATGCTTTTTGTAGAAAATTGGAATTGTGGGGCAGAAATTTAAAGCAAAAAAAAAACCTAACAATGTTTGCAAATGTGGATAAATGTGCTAAAACTTACAAGGCTGAAAAAGAACACGTAAAAGTTGTTTTTGTTATCATTGAAAATCATTTAGCTATGATGGCAAAGAATTTTGATAAGTATTTTCGTGCTGACGACAAACTGATATCAAGATACGAGTGGGTTAGGGATTAATTTCATAAGACTCCTGACAGACTCTCAATTGATGAGGAAGATAAATTCATAGACTTCACGACAAGTTTCGAAACCAAAAGACAATTTAGTAATAAATCACTATTTGAATTTTTGACAGGAGTAGAGGCTGATTTTTCTGAACTAAAACCAAAGGCATTCTGCATTCTATTACCATTTTCAACATTCTACCTTTGTGAAACTGGATTTTCTGCTGTTGATTCTTTGAAGACAAAATATAGATCTCGGCTAAATATAGAAACAGAACTGAGAGTGGCTATTTCTAATATTACGTCTTCCTATGAAAAACTTTGCTCAACAGTCAGGCTCAAGGAAGTCACTAATAATGATTAAATTTGTTTTAAATTTAGTATGTTTTGATTAAGTAAGGTGGGTAAGCCAAAGGTGGCCAGTGCTCCTAACGCTGGCCACCTTTGGCTTAAAACCCCCCTTAAAGTAGAATTAATTTTATTTTGAATCATAAGATGACCCTGCTGCATTGTAAATCTTGTATCTGAGGTGCACGTGGTTGAATTGGAAGAGATTTCCTTGAATGGTCTCCATTGTATGAAGTTATTTAATTTTTTGCAGTTGTCGCTCTAATTTCCGGTAATTCATATGTGTTAAAATTCTTAGAACTTAGAGTTATGAAATGTTTTCTGAAAGTTTATTTCTTTTTCTTTAATCGCATTACTTCAATTCGAATTAATATATCAGATGAATAGTTTTAAGTCGTGTAAATGGTGACCATATGCATGTTCTCAATGTGGTCCGACACCGGTGCCACCTTGCGGACACATGGGCCACCTTCAGAAACAAACGTGAGATTTATGAAAGAGTTAATTATAAATCAGTACGTAGTATATATTTCTCTAAAAGGAAAGATTTAATTGAATACCAATTGATTTATTCCATTTTAAGTAAATGTGGAACTTCGGTATTTTTAAATTTTTATAATATTTTGACGTTCTCTACACTTAAGTATATTTTGCGATATTTTGTTTAATTTGTTTTTTGTTTTTTTTTTAACTTTGAAGTAGTTTTTTTCAGGTGTTTTTTGGTATTTTTGTGATAGTTATGGGTTTTTTGTGGTAGATTCTGGTATTTTCTTGTAAATTTGGGTATTTTTATACTAGTTATGGGTTAGGTTCGTTAACTCTAGTATTGTTAGTTAACTCTTACTTACCTGTTATGGTTAGTTTACCCTTTTGAAAGAATCAACTTAGTAATTCTTGATTTATTCTAATGAGTTAACTCAAAAGAATCGCTAGTGACGTCACACAAGAACTATCAATGTAGATGTTATGTAAAAAAATTTTACACTCTAAAAACAAATATCTTTTTTAAAGACGGGAAACTTGTCCCTACCAGCAAGACACTTAAAGTGCCTTTTTAAAAGGCATTTGCCAATCCATGTGTCTTTCCAAAAGATAATTTGAGAAAGTGAAAAAATGATATCAATATATGACCCACCTTTGAAACCTGTGGGAAACCAAAAACGCAGAAGCTACAATTTTGAAATTGTACTATAAAATAAATGAAATTTTATTTTACAATTAAAAGTCTACAAGATATGATTTAGAGATAAGTGTAAGATGTTACAAAAAAAATTTCAGCCACGCAGACTTAGCCAGAAAATTAGGAAAAATCCTCAAAGCAAAGTCACCTTTGGCTCTCCAACCATAAGTATTGATTTAATAAGTAGTTTCACTTTAATAAGTTATTAAATAAGACGAAATATATTTTGCTTTTCATGTGTATATGCGCTTTCCCTTCTGCCACTCAATCAATTTTTTTAAATAATATTTTCTCTTGGATATTCTCACGCCCCCCTTCGAGAGTGCTCACGCCCCTCTAGGGGGTCGCGCCCCACAAGTGAAGAATCGCTGATATAAAGCTTATAATCAAAGCAAATATAACTTATTTGCTGTTTAATTTGCAAAACGTTAAGTACATATCGTTTTCACGTTTTTAATAAAAGTTTGAATTTTTTTTTTCATAAAATATTATGTAATTAGTTAATAATACAGGATTACTTTATAGTTTACGAAAACTACTTTAAGTTTTAAACCTTAAATATGTAATAATGATGAAAATCAAACCCTAATAATTATAAAGAATAATTGTTGAAAAAGATGAAAATTAATATTATAAGTAAATACCTTGAAATGACAAGAAATTTTATGTCGATTAAAGAAATATTTGATAATTTAAAAACCATGCCATGCAACCAATAGGAATGTGCTGAGAACATTTATTTAGCATGCGACGCGAATAGCAAAATCAAAATTCTAATTCAACTTCTCATTATAAATGAATCATTTTTTTAATTACATAGCTGAAGAATTCTGATGTATCCTACTATATCAATTCGTTTTCTCCCTTTTCTATAAAGCTTTTTTTTTAATATGAAAACTCAATTCAATTTCAATCTAATCATGAAATAAAAATTATTATCAAAGATATTATTAAAATATATAAAAGCAGTTTTAGTTAGGTTCTATAATAATATATAGGTTAGATTATAAATTACATCTTGAAACTTGCTTAAGAAAATTCAATAACTTTTTACAGCTAAATAAATAATTTTATTTTATAAGAACTAATAATTTCTTATGAATGAAGTAATTGCAATCTGCTTAGTTGTAAAGAAATTGCAAAATTTATATGATAGGAAATTTGGAGCACTTCTACTGAACATTTGATTAATGAAAACATAATAATTTCATACAAGTTTTTAGAAAGATTATACAAGAATCAATGTTTGTTCTTCATGAGAACAGAAGTAATTAAAGACAAAACAAATTGAATGCATTTATAGATCAAGCTAATTTATTCCTAAGATTTTACAAGAATAAATGTATGTTCTTCATGAGAACAGAACTAATTAAAGACAAAATAAATTAAGGCATTTATAGATCAAGCTAATTTATTCCTAAGATTATACAAGAATCAATGTATGTTCTTCATGAGAACAGAACTAATTAAAGACAAAACAAATGAATGCATTTATAGATCAAGCTAATTTATTCCTATAATTTTACAAGAATCAATGCATGTTCTTCATGAGAAATGAACTAATAAAGACAAAACAAATTGAATGCATTTATAGATCAAGCTAATTTATTCCTAAGATTATACAAGAATCAATGTATGTTCTTCATGAGAACAGAACTAATAAAGACAAAGCAAATTGAATGCATTTATAGATCAAGCTAATTTATTCCTAAGATTATACAAGAATCAATGTATGTTCTTCATGAGAACAGAACTAATAAAGACAAAACAAATTGAATGCATTTATAGATCAAGCTAATTTATTCCTAAGATTTTACAAGAATAAATGTATGTTCTTCGTGAGAACAGAACTAATTAAAAACAAAATAAATTAAGGCATTTATAGATCAAGCTAATTTATTCCTAAAATTATACAAGAATCAATGTATGTTCTTCATGAGAACAGAACTAATTAAAAACAAAACAAATGAATGCATTTATAGATCAAGCTAATTTATTCCTATAATTTTACAAGAATCAATGTATGTTCTTTATGAGAAATGAACTAATAAAGACAAAACAAATTGATTTATAGATCAAGCTAATTTATTCCTAAGATTTTACAAGAATAAATGTATGTTCTTCATGAGAACAGAACTAATTAAAGACAAAATAAATTAATGCATTTATAGATCAAGCTAATTTATTCCTAAGATTTTACAAGAATCAATGTATGTTCTTCATGAGAACAGAACTAATTAAGACAAAGCAAATTGAATGCATATCAGGTTAATTTAATTGCAATTGCTTTCAAGTTATTTTGAATTTAAAATTAAACCAATTAATCTAGTGCAGCAAATTTTGAAAAAGTGGGTCCACCCTCCCGAAAGAACTCTCCTGGGTCACGAAGACTGACAGTGGCCCATAGACATGGGGCTATCGAAACAGAACTAGCTTTAAAAAAATAATAATAAGTATATATATATCTAAATTACCTAAAGTATCACATTTAAAAAGAACTATGTGAACAATGAAAAAAAAAATACCAGGCATGCACAAATTAATTATTAGAAAGTTTTTTTTTGTTAAATAATCACAAAAATTCTCGAAACTTTTTTCCTTTTCTCGTAAAATTATTGTTTATTTTCCCATTCACTAGTATTTATATTTTATTATTAACTAGATGTAAACGAACATGTTAGCATAAATATCTCAAATGAAATTTTAAGAACACTTTTACGTCTAAGAATTGATTGATTTGTTTGAAATTTTAACTTTTTAAAAATTAAGCACCAATAAAACAAATCTCAAACGATAAAATTTAGAGCTTTTTGAAACATTTTCTATTATTTAATTCTCAAACAACTCCTCTCTTCTGTTCTGTTGTTTCTCCGATTAAAAGTTTCACATACATGATATATAATATATATATATATATATATATATATATATATATATATATATATATATATATATATATATATATATATATATATATATATATATATATATATATATATAATATTATGTACTATACTATAATATTCTGTGTATCGGGAATAAATTGTTTGAAATATTGGGTGATTAATAAACTGTAGCATTTTAAAATTTAATAATTTGCTTCGTTTGTCAAGTAACTTAATTTATTCTTTTATTTAATATATTCTATATGTTAAAAAATCTATAACTTGAATTGTAAAATATAATTTTATTTATTTTAAATGCTTACCATTTCATAAAATCTACTGCTATAAAAAATTTAGATGTTGCAAATTCGAATAATTCATGTAAAACTCTTATTAGGTACCTGAAAGATACTGCTGTTATAATGTTCAATGAATTTAAATTAGAATAAATTTAATGGCGTAATCAGTAACGTACAAAAACAATTAACACATTCATTTTCCTGACATTTGTTAAGATACAGGATTGAAACTGTCTGAAAACAACTCATTTTGCAACAAAGTTTAGAAGAAATAAAAGAGGCTAGTCTTATAAGAGTATATTTAAAAAGTAACTTAATGACAATTTTATAAGAATTAATGAGAGTTTCTAAAACTATCTCTAATCTTATTTTTTTTAAAAAGTATGTCAATGACCAATTTATAATGGATGTAAATCACAGTAAAATTTCTCAAGAAGATAAAAAGATTTTCTATTATCTAAATTACACTTCATTTGATTCCGATAATCATAAAATTTACAAACATCTAATAAAAGTTTGATCAAATAAGTTTCCAATAAGTTTACTGTATTAAAATTTTCAAAGTCATCTAAGCCAGCTTAATTTTCAGAAAAAAAAAAACATTCCTGTTGACCTATATTGCGTTACGTATTTAACCGGTATCCACCACGATGACCAGCTTCAACCGGCCTAAACTGCTTACTTCTCGCTACTATTTTATTGACCTATGTTGCGGATCACCTAAAAGTATATTTTGAATGCGCTTCATATGCTTTGTAAGTCGATTGCATTTTTATTTAGGATTACAAAATATCCAAATATAGTTTTATGTGCCCACCAGCCTGTGTAGCGGTCAGGGAACTGGCTTTGCATAAGAAAAGTTCTGGGTTTGAGTCCCGAGCAAAGCATGGATGTTCTTTCCTTATCTGTACTATCTGTCCTTACAGTAGAAGCAACGTTGGCCCACCTAATATGGTGGCTCTGAAAAAATGGTCAACAAATCTGCTCTTTAGATGCCTGTATGAAAAAAAATGTGGGCATTGGAAAAAAAAATTATGTCGCACGTGACTAAGAGAATTCAAACATCAGCGGACAAAACTTCGTTGAATAAATTCGTCGTATCCGATAAGCTGGTTTTGTCAACATTAATTTCCTCTATATAATATATGTAAAAATATTCATGTATGTATATGTAAAAATATTCATTGGAGATCGCAATTTTAAATATAGTGCATTTTTTTACCCAGTAAAAAGCTTTTGGTAAAGTATACATAGAATAAATTATCGTTCTTTACTATAATTCGATGTTTTAATTTTACCATACTTCTGTTGTAAATTATCCGTCAAAATAACGCAAGCATTTTTATCCGGTAAAAATGTTTCGTAAAATTTTCGTAAAATAAACAGTTTTTATATGTATATTAATGCGTCATTTCTTTTTTTTTTTTTTTTTTTTTTTTTTTTTTTGCCTTAATACGCCGATATAGTTTTACCTAAATTTTAACGAAGATTTGACGTAAATAATACGTAAATCTACTTATAAGTAGGAGAGAGTGGGTTCAATTGTAACAGGGTACGATTGTAACAGAGCAAAAGTTTCGAGTGTCGGGTTCTAGATTTGGTTCCTAGGTGGCGCACAAGGTGAATTTAATAAATCTACATGTACACCCCTGCTGGCAACCATTTTTATGTACTTTTGAAAGAGTTACATCACAAAAGATATTTTCACGCTACGTAAATACTTTTTTTGGTATTAGAATATTATATTGTAGCAAAATAATTTTCTTTAAACAAAAAAAAATTATTAACCGAATATGAAAGTGGACTCCTTAATTAACATTTCAAAAAAAAAAAAGATTAGTTTTGTTAATTAACTAGCATTGTTCTTAACAAATGAAGCTGAAATGGCGTCTTGGGGACGATTGTAACAATAAGTAAAGGGACGAATGTAACAGCTCAGCTGAAAATAAATAATCTTATGTTTACAAACCATTACTTAACTCTTTAAGAACCACCAATAGTTTCCTATATCATTTATATTATGTTGCATGTGCATTATCTTATTTGTCACCTTTCACAGCATTAATTAAAATTTTTAACCCCTTAAAGTTAAAGGTTTAACCCTTTAGGTCTCTGCTCATTATTATTTTTACTCCTAAAATATCACTACTATTTTGATCAATAAAACAGTATATCACAACTATGATAATATGTATAATTAACTATGTTTTAGTTGAATTTATGAACTGTTACAATTTACCCCGTAAGTGGGGACAATTGTAACAAGTGCACGACTGTCAAAAATTGTTAATAACTAATATAATAACATTTAAAATAAGTTTTTTTTTTTCTAGTAGAGGTTAGTCTACTTTACTCATCTGTCAATTCATACTAATAATATATTGGATTTTTTGTTACTTAAAAATAGTTAAGTAAAAAATTTTACAATTGACCCCACTCTCCCCTACTTAGTAAAAAGTGTTTGGTAAAATTTACGCGAAAAAAACACCAAAAAAAACCAAACTCATATTTTTTTAAGTAAACTTTCCATTCTTTGTTTTTTTTTTTTCTATAATTTAATGTTTTAGTTTTACGTAAGTTTAAGGATTGCTAAGTAAAATTTGTAGGTTAAAAATACGTATTTCCAACGTGAAATTGGTGTTTATCTCTTACATGGGCAGTTTCCCTTCAAGCTCAATGCCTGGAAACAAATAAACTAAGTTGGATCAAACTTTCTAATTGAGATAAAAAACATAGTTTTTCAACACTTCAGGGAGAAATACAGAATTGAGATATATTGTTTTTTAACTGAAAAAAAATTATCTCGAGGAAAGGAAAGCAGTTTTCCTATGGTGGTAGAACTTTAAATGTATAGAAGGAAAATAAATTTATATCCTGCCCTTTAATTGAGATAAAAACGGAATATTTGTTTACCTGATAAAAAGAAATAAATAATAAAAAAGATCCAAATATTTTAGGTTTCTGTGACCTATGTCCCTTTATAAGCATTGAAGTAATAGTAATTAAACCATTTGATAATACTTTAAAAAATAATTTATCAGAAAAGTATAAAGCAACATTTTTTTACAGCTATTCCCTTTCTTCATTACAATATACAATTTTTATTTAAAACTGCTGCTTTGAGTAATGAGTGCAATGTAATATAAAAGAGCAATTATTTTAATTATCATTAGAAAACATCTTTAAAAGAACAACGTGCAAAAAAGACTAAAAAAAACTAACTAAAAATCAATAAATCGACCGAATTTGATGTATGGAAGAGTTTGCATCACCTTAAGTCTAAAATGAAGACTGACGGATTAAATTAATTAAATTACTTAGCTTTCATTAATTTTTTTGGCTTGTAATTAACTGCTTGCGCTTCTTTATATCATTTTTTCTCAATTTATTTACAATTTAGACCCACGCAAAATTAATCAGTTTTTTTTTCGAAAAATAAACTATAAAAGATGAAAAAAAGACGAAACAGCTAGAGAATGCCTTATTTTGCAAGATGCGGTGATGCAGCAAGGCTTTTTACGCCTAAAGCGTATTTTTACCTTCTTTCTTCTTTTTTTTTTAAGTCTTCCGAAGCGAGAAATGACTTTAAAAAGTGAAAATTCACTTCTTAAATTCCCCATAAGATAGTGAAACCTAAAAAAATATTAAAAAAAAACCAAGCAATAATAGCGTCGCAATTCTTACTTCTTCAAAGAAGAAAAACGGTGGAAAATTCTCTTTATCTAAACTGTATTTTTAAGGTTCTAAATAATTTTAGCCATGAGTTATATTTTTATCAAATGCTATTGCAATAAATACTTGAACAAGATTTAAAAGTTGTGAGATATTCAAGAGTTGTATTTCTTCTCGCAAAAATTTGTTTTTGATATAAAACAGAATATTTTTTTATGAATATGTGAAAATAGTTAGAGGTTTAACATGTAGAAATGGAATAGAGAACTTTTATTTCTTTAAATTAATAATATTTGAGGGATTCAATGTTAACAAGTCGTAATAATGAGTCATGCTTCTATTCAATCAATGTGTTTAGAAGATAAACTTCCTTTATATTAATTTTACAATGATATAAATAAAAGAACAGTTTTCGAACGACATTAAATTTCTTAATACTTCAAACATTTTATCTAAAATATATTTTTAATGTGTTTACAAACTAAATGGTTCCCAATTTTTTTTGGCTACGGAAACCTAAATAATCAACCTTATTCCGGTGAAACAACAATTTTATAAATAAAGTAATCAATTTTATAAATAGAGTATGGAGACAACTGTGTACGCATTAACCATTAAATGATTACTTTATTTTGATTTTTGAGTTTTTCATATTTAATAAGAAGAGTGAAGTTTTTTCGTTGTTTTATCTTATATTAGATTTTATGTGCGTTAGTTGAATTCGCAATCTTGGAAGAGAATGTAGTCTAGCCAAAAATTTATTTTTATTGTGTATTTCAATAAAGTGAAAAAAATGCTAAGAGAGTTAAAAATAGTATTTAAGGAAACATATTTCTTTATTAAAGAAGTCAGTTATTTTTATTTAGATTTGAAAATATCAATATGAAATACCATTGCATTTTTTTTATGAATGTAAGCCTTTTTTATAATTATTGTCAAAAAATTTTATTTCACTTCTCTCTCTTTGACATTTTACATTAAAAAATTTCAAAAAGGCAATCGAAATAATAAGTAAATAATGAATTACTGATTGCATTCAAACATAAGTGCTGATTAAAAAAAAATTAAAAAATCTCGTTACTCAAGAAACCCCTTTAACTCTTAGAGTAACCCTAGGGTTCCGTTAAACACCATTTGGGAAGCATTGTACTAAATCATTTTATATTAACAGCTATTATTGCAATAAATAATGAAACAATGGCCTGAGTAATGCTTAAAATATTGTGAAAGTTTAGCTGTCTCGTGTTATATTTTTTACGCAATAAAAACAAAATTATCTTTTATAATAAATTTGAATCCAGGCTTAATTGAATGCATTAAAAATTTAAACTGTAGAGATAGAATAAAATTAAAATGGAATGTCCTCTTTACGAAATTTAGCTTAGTTTGATTTTTAAGACATTATTCAAGCAAGTGTCGGTTCTATAGTATTAAGCAAGATTTACTGCAGTCTTACGATAAATTGCTTCTTTCAATTTGTACCTCTGATCAAGTTTAATCAACACGATAATGTAGCAACATTACTTGCTTGGAATACTGGTTAAACATTGAGGAAAAAAGAATGGTCCAGAATTAGTCCTCTATGGGAAAAAGTACAGTGATTTTGGTAAAACTGGCAATTAAATAAGGTTTTATAATATGTGATAAAATTTGGTAAATGTGGTAAATTATATCATGATACCTTATTTAGGGCATGTCATAAAACCATTCATTACGTTAACTTTACTTTTCAGTTTGCTTTTTTTTTTAACCAAATGTGTGGCAATAAGGCTATATGATACCATCTAAACGCAACAAACTACTCACCAAGGATTGTTTCAGAGGAAGCAGCAAATGTTTTATAACACTTTTCAAGCCATTTCTAAAGATATATAGTTTATTTGTCAGTAAAAATAGTATTTAATTGCTTTTGTATCCATCGTTCTTCTTCAATTATCTTATTTCAACTCAAAACTTATAACTAAAATCCTGATATGTTAGTAAATATTGGTCAAAATATTAGATTGTAACAGGCACCCTTCGAAAGTTGTTAGGATTTAATATACATTTGTTTTTGGTTGCGTCATTTGTGTGCTAGCTAATCTGCTGTCTTCCAGGTATGTTTCTTCCTCTTTATTGGGCTCTAGCATGAAGGTTCATGACACCACAGTCTGCTTGGAGGGTGGGGCTTTGTCTACCATTTTGTGGTGCATAGTTATTGACTCATTACTAGTTCGCATGGCTAATCATGGCATTCCATGTATTGGGTATGCTGATGGCATTATTGGTTTCTGCGGCAAGTATGGTAAAACAGTCTCTGAAATTATGAATGGTGCACTTCTAGACGTACCTAAACGGTGCTCTTAATTTGGCTTATCAGTTAAACCTTTTGAGATAAGTCTGGTTGCCTTCACTTGGAAAACACGCCGTAATCTTAATAATGTGTCATAGGTCGAACTCATAAAACCCTTGATCATAGGTTAGTACTCACCGAGAAAGTCAAGCTTCTTTGAGTTTTCTTTTACTCCAAACTTAAATGGGCTCATCACTTTGAATACTGTATTCGCTGGGCCAAGAAAGTATTTTGATCTTACAGGAATGCTATTGGTAAAACATGGGGTTTATGCCCCAATATAGCTTACTGGATTTACTCAATGATCATTAGTACTATTGTCACATATGGTGTCATTGTCTGTATTGCCTATGATTAAGTTGAGCTCCGCCTGGTCTGGTCTTAACAGACTGCAAAGAATGGCCTATGTAGCCTTATAAGGCTGTCGTAGGATCACTCCCACGACTGCGTTTGAAAGCTTATTTGGGTCCTTCAGTTCTACTTACGCATTAAAGCTGAAGCTCTAACATGCATAAGACGTTTTATGTATCTTGGATTATGAAAGGAATAGTCTAAGCACTCGTCATGGCGTCTGCTCGTGTTGCATGTGACTGATCTTCCTTCTTTTAGTGTGCCTAGTGATAATATTTCCCTCAGATATGCTTCTCATAAGCCTTTCAAGATCCATTTCCCTTCCAAAGAGAAATGGCTCAAATCTCCTTGGTGACTTAAGGGCAATTGTCTAGTATGGTACACCTATGGATTAAGGCTTGGTTTTAAATAAGGGGCAGGTATTTGCTTCTCCAATGATGGTACCAAACTTCACTTTCCCTTTGGTAATTATGCCACTGTTTTTCAGGCCCTAGTCTATGCCATAATCTTGTGTTGCAAGGTGTGCCTAGACAAGGGGAATCTAAATAGACCTAATAATAAAAATAGAAATAAAGGAAACGAAGGGAATAAAATAAATTAAAAAACTGAAGCCGACGTCATCAGGGGGTACCGGCCCCAGTGGCCATAAAACAAAACCTTTTCTATTGAGAGAGATGGCAAAAGCCTAAAAATCTCCCTCAGTACCCCGAAGGTTTTGTATAGTATAGAAGGTTTTGTATGTAAGTCCAGGAGAAAGAAAAACATATAAGACATAGAACAAATTCAAACAAAATCATCAGAAATTAAAAATCAACAGAAAATAAAATAAAAACTCACATAGACTAGGTCAAACGGCGAACTCACAAGCTAACCAAATGAAAATGAAACACTTAAACCAAATGAAAACAACGCCCTCTTTTAAACTGCGCAGATTGATAAAATAAAAGAAAGAAGATGTCAAAAAGAAAGATTACGTCACATATTAATAGAATGCTTAACTGGAGCTTCTCAGTTAAGTCTTGAATTGCGCCCTGTTAAAAGAAATAAAAAACTAATATTCTTCAATCATTTTCTTAATTAAAAAATTAACATTGCAAAAATTATAAGGAAAATCATTATTACTCAAATTTTTCATAAAATTATTCACAGCTTCCCGAAAACTTTCAACATTATTGCAAATATTTTTAATCCTAACTAATTGTGAAAAAACTAAATTTTTAAAAATTCTATTACACAAATTAGTATTAAAGTTGCAGAAAAATATAACTTTAAATTTAAAAGTTTTTCTTTTATCAAAAATACCAATTTTAATAATTTTGTCAACAATATCAATTTTAAAATCTAAATACTCAACATTAAAACAATCCTCATTAGTCTTCTTCAAAACCAAATCTTTAGGATAAATACTATAAATAAAATTATAATTATCACAATTAAACAAAATCAAATCATCAATATATCTAAATGCTTTAAATTCATTATAATAAAGAAATTTAGCTTCAAAAAAATGCAAAAAAATATTAGCAAAAGTCCCAGAAAAGGAATTACCTTGTGGAATTCCAATAATTTGTTTATAAAAATCTAAACCATTAAAAAGAACATTCTCAAAAAGATTAAACTTACATAAATCCATCCAATAAGACTTGTCTATTTTCTCATTAAATGAATACCTATCAAAAATGCCACTACAAATTTCAATAATCTTTTCATGTGGTATACTTGTATACAAATTTTCAAAATCAAAAGTATTAATGTTGTATATATCATTATTATTAATATAATCCAAAACTTCAACATTACTATTAATAACAATATTTTACTCTTTTTTAATTTTAAGCAAAATAATTTTTAGAAAACTAAAAAACTTTTTACTAATATCAGAATTGTAACAATGAGTACCACACGCTATAAACCTAAATTTAACAGGATTTTTATGAAATTTAACAATGGGAAATAAATATGGAAATGTAATCCTATTTAACCTAAATTTTAATTTTTTACTAAACGCAATAATTCTATTTTCAATAACTTTCTTATCTGCTACAGCAGTCAGTCTGTACTTCTGTCACTTACATGATGTAAATTCACCTCTTCCTTAGAGTGGGAATGCTTCTTAATCCTTTATGATCTTTTTACTCGTAACAAGGTATACCTACATATGGGTATTCCTGGAAATAAGCTGAGTGATGAATTAGCAAGGGCTGTCTCCACTGCGTCTTTTTGTGGCCCTGAAACTGCTTTGGGAATCTCTATCACATCCTTTAGAACCTCTATTTTCAAGCTCTATGACAAGTTTGCCTATGGGCAATGGCGTAACTCGGACGGTGAGAGACAAGCTAAGGAGTTAAATGGGGACTGCCCCGATGTGCAAAAAGAACTTCTTAAGCTTAAGAGAAATAGTTTGAGAACGATCATTGATCTTCTCACTGGACACTGCACCTCCAGGAGACATATCCACCTTATGGGTCTTACTACGGATCCTCTTTGTCGTGGTTGTCATTTTGAAAGTGAGACTACATGACACATTCTTTGTGAGTGTGCGGTCTTTTCTGCTCAAAGATTTGAGACTAGGACAGAATTGTGTGAAGGCTTGGGAACTACAGGACATTTCAGTCAAGTGTTTGTTGAACTTTGTTTCTGCTATAAAGCTTTTACGCTAATCATGATTTAGGGTTTGGGCACAATAGACCTCTGGTCGAAGTGAGCTGCCCAACCTTTAAGTCTATCTATCTTTGCTTCTTTCGTAAAATTGTGCTAGCTGTTTTCACACTGAGAACAGGTTTTAAGCTTTTCTTCGTATTTGCAGAAAACCTACACATTTTTAAAATAATAAATCCCACAACCCTCATAAAAGATGGATAAAACAGGCGCAAGCGCTTGATATATCTGAGTTTAGTATATTTAAAACACTTTAATTAAACACTTGAGACCCTCATTCATGTTCTTATACACCTTGTTATATTTGAGAAATTGTACTGGAATAAGAAATATTTAACAGTCATCAACTCCTATAAGCTAATTGAAAAAACTGTCTTTTTAATTATGCATTAGAATTTTAAACAGACTATTAGTATTTTATTTGGTACGAGGCATAGACATCAAAAGCTTAAATTTACCAAATAAATAGTAAAATAAGTGACAGTCCTAAAGAAAATTTCGGTTATTTTATCGAGATATTTTAGAGCACGGCATAAAAACCGTTCATTTGGTTAAATTTACTTTTCAGTCTTGTATTTATTACTAAATGTATGGTAATAAGAACTGCAATTTTGAAAACTAGAGTTTCCGATAAATAGTGAATGGGAAAATTACCAAAAGTGTGGTTTAAATATCATATATTTTAGTTAAATTACCAGAATTATGGTTTCTTTTGCCAGAAATGTCGTTACCATACAGGAACGGAGGAATTTTTTTCTGCGCGTAGTAGAGTGGAAATTTTAACGCAAGCATAATAAGGTCTTAAATTGATTCCGTTGAATCATAATATCATATAATCAAATATTAATTGGTTTAATTTTCTCAGTATTATCGTTCAATTGTTTTAAGAGCATAACAAAATAATCGATACAGTGCCTCAATCATTGGAGACTCACATTTCTACACGTAATAAAAACATTCCTTTTTTGATAAATAGAAATAAATGTCATATATATATATATATATATATATATATATATATTTACAACGCACAAATTGAATAAAATGAAATTGTATGAAATTTAAAATGCACATTTTTGAAAGTTTATTTAATTAGATCCATTATTTTTAATCAATTATTAAATGCATGTATTATTCAGCGTAAATATTAAGTATAATTATGACGCTATACATTCTCAAAACATTCATTAGTTTAACATCGTACCATGATATCGGTATACCTTGATTCATTATATCTTGGAAATTTTAAGCGAACAAACTAAGCCTTGTTTTAATTTAAATTGACTCATAATGTTGTGTAAGCGCGTTTAAACGATTTAACGATTACAACGAAAAGCATGTTTAACGATTGGATTTACATAGTTCACTTAGTCCCATTATTAAGATTGCAGTGAATTTGCTTGGTTTACCCCTACTCTAAATTTCTAACAATGTATGTAAACACATTTTTTTTCCTTTCATCATTGCGTTGATTATTTTCCTAAACTGAATTTATACTTATTTCAATGAAATAATGATTTTTTTAGAGCAGGTTGTAATTATTTAAAATATCAAGGATTATTCTTTTATTCTACATGTATGCCAAAATGACATATCTATTTCTTTTTTAAAACTACTGAAAAAGGGAAAAAAGTAAATCAAATTAATCATATTTTTAAAGAAATATTATTCCCAAATAAGTTTAATCCGGTTTTGGTTTAATTATTGCCTATTACATTATAATACAACGATCAAAGATTAGAATTGACGTATTCATTTCTATGAGAAGTGTTAGAAAATGATAGGAAAATTATACTAATTAAAAAATTGCGTTTTTTGGTTAAAAGTTTAAAATATAATTTAGAGACATCAAAGCACTTGATAAAAATCATGGATCTTCACATCATAACTATACTAACAAAATTTATACTTTCGTATTGTTGCGCAAAATCGAAAGTCGTTCATCAAAAGAAATTAATTGAAAAGAAAAACAATGGAGCCGCAGTCCTAAACTGTTTTTATTTCAGTAGATTTTAGCAAGTACATTTGGCTCTGATATGCTATTTATACAATAAACTTCGTGATTTTTATCTTTAAAATTTATTGAATTACCATTAGTTTAAGTGACAGTTAAAAGAGGTTCGAGCAATTACAACTAACACTGAACAACTATTATCTTTTACCCTTTCTCTTATCTATCATTCTTCTAAAATGATGTTACCATAAGGCCGATTAGTTAGTTCCATTATTGAATTTTTAGTTTCATTGCAGCAGAAAAAAAAAACAATTCATATTAATCTATAAATGGTCCTTATTTATTTATTTGTTTGTTTATTTATTGATACAGCATACATTTGCAGGATTGTGGAATGAGTCTTCTTAGTACTAGGTTGAAAAATCCAAAAAGTTGTTTCATAATATATTATAAATTCGAAAAGTGGGCTTTACAAAGAATATCAAAAGTGGGCTTTTTCTTTTAAATGATGTTACATTCATCAATGCCCCTAACTAGTTAACTTTAATTACATTATTGAAAATATGCTTTGTATATTGTATGAATATATATATATATGTGTGTGTGTGTATATATATATATATAGAGAGAGAGAGGGGGGGATATATCCAAATGTTAAAAGAAACCACCAATCCTAATAGTTATTTGAAAATACATATAAGCTTTATTTCATAGTAATCATTTTGAAATTTTTAAAAAAAATTTCAGTTGGAACTATTAGTTATTAATTATTTATTAATATTTCAATACTTTATTAGCTACAAATATTTACAAATACTTTATATTTACAAATACTTCATTAGTTCCTTTGAACTAGAAAATATGTATGCATAAAAAAATATTTCATAGATAAATTTCTTATGAATATCTATAAATAATCTTCCGAAATTCTTAAAAGTTGTTTGATATTATGTAAATCTATCTATCTAATGTAGTAATTATTCTTCAAGGATGTTTTCTCACCAATGCTTAATTTCTTCATTTTTATTTCATTATGGAATTTGTATTTTGCTTAAAGCAGAAATATGAAATAACACCTTTTTAAACAAAAACGACTTATGATAATTTATGAATGATCCTGATCCTTCTAAACCTAAGTTGTTTGCTAGCATATATAAGCTATGTATTCAATGTTGACACCTTTTTTACATCATGATTTTTTTTACAAATGCCTAATTGGCTAGTTTTAATTTCATTCGTAAAACAGTAAAAGTTACAAAATCTTTAAGTAAGTTGGAGCAAAAAATTAAATAGCTATATTTTTTATTCTTAAATCTGTTATAACTGTTAGTGAATTGAAGTGTTCCTATCAATTGTTTAAAAATACATTGAAATCATTACCTCATTTACCGATTTCAGTATTTATGAAACAGAATTTGTTCTGTTTCTGTACAAAATGCCAACTATTAAATCTATTGACTTGGATAGGATTTCATTAGCATAAAAAATTAAAATTTTATCCCAGGTAACATATTTTGCTCCGGTCAGTCCTTTCAGTAAATTTTAGGTAGCAAATTTTTTAACTTCATATTTTCATAAAATCACATTTTTTCATCTAGTCACATTTTTTAAGGAAAATGTATAATAACTATTTCAATTACAAAGTTTCGGTTTATTGAAGTTTTGGGCTATATTATATATATAAAAGGTGAATCAGTAATTATAGATCAGTAAATTGATTTAATTTCTGCTATACTTCTCTTCCACAAAATCTAGTTTTGGAAAAGGCCCCTAATTTATCTTGAAAGTTGAGCAAAATTTCAGTTTTTTGCTAGTTTAAGATCAGTTTGAAGGTCACGCCAAATGTAGGTAGGTAAATAGGTATTCTATTTACGTCACATTAGAGCTTCACAGTGGGCCTTTGGCGACGGACTGGGAAACATCCTTGAGAATGATCCTAATACAAGCCATCGCAATTTCGATCCTCTGCAGAAAGGGTGGCTCCCCTGCTTTTGTAGCCCGACGGCCTATGCGCGAAGTCAAGCACTTTACGGTAGAACAGTTTAACGAAGACACACCAAATGCACACCACTGATATGTTGATTTCGAAGGTACTACTCATTAATGTATATTCACAGAAATATATACATTTGTGATTCACTGTTATCACAAGTAGATTTTGACTGTCCAAGTCTAAGAAAATAGCCTTATTTCGAAGAATTTGTAATGGTCCTTTATTTTCGACGCAAAGGGTCACTAAAGGTCTTAATTGTTGATTTGAAAGTAGAAGGACGCAAACAATGGTCAGTTCCTAAGTTCACTTGTTTCAGAAAAAGTGATACCAAATGTAAATAGACGTGTTGTTTTAAAAAAATTCGTTAATCTTCAGCTTTGACATCCAAAACTTGGAGAAAAAAATCGCAACAATAAAAAAAACGGGTCTAATAGTTTAACATAAGGAACATATCCAGAAAATTTCATCCAAATCAAAAATGCCAAGTATTTAACCCTGAATGACTTTAAAGAAATTGGCTCTGAAATTCGTTGACTTTTAAGGACCCTTTCTTGGAATTGTGAGAATTTGATGAACTTTTGTGCAATAGTTATTACTTCGAAATTAGTACTTTAATTATTTTTGGATTTATGCTCATGTGTCATGAAATGTTTTTAAATTTTATTTCAGTATAAAATCTAGCTTTAAGTAAAAATAATCATCGAACAATTTTTTAAAAAATCTAACTGTTCAAATAAGTTTTCGAATTGAACAGGAAGCCTGAAATTGTAATTTCTTTTCAATAAACCAGAGAATTATTGTTATATTTCAGTCCGTTTTCAATGACACGCTTCTTCTCTTTTTTCAAAACATAAAAGTTAGATAGTGCCCCATCGGAAATAAATTCTTTTATCTTCCTCATGTCGGAATTCATTTAAACAACTTTTCAAACTCACTTGAAAAATACTTAGAAACACTCAGAAAAGGTTTCTTTAATTGAACAAAGAGAAAAACAAAGGGCTTATGTGGGTAGTACTTAACTCAAATAAGAATAAAACTCAAGATAAAGGATCCCACTCGTACAGTTGTTTTAAACGAATCGAGTTGCTTTCTTATTTCGTTGCCCTTAACTTCAATGCATTGTTTTTGGATTAGTCGCTAAGATCCTACACTCTTCGTTTTTTTTTTTTTTTTTTTTTTTTTTTTTTTTCCCTTCGTTCTCCCCCAGGGATTGCTAAGCTCGTTCTGACACAAGATTACTGGACAATGTAAATGATGTGATTGCTATTTTACCTAGCTTGATTGGGAAGAGCCAAAAATATAAATAATTCTATTTTAGTAGCGTCATTATTTAATTAATCTTCCTTTTCAGAACTGTCTCTTTTCTTTCTTGAAATTACTTCAGAAGAGTGAACTACTTTCAGATATAACTATAAAGAAAGACTACACATTAATAGTTTTGGTGAGATCGAAAAAAAGTTGCAGGATTTAAATATTCATTCACTGAAAAGCTTTCTAAAAATGTGTTCTTATTATTTCTTAAATTAAATTGCATACTCATCTTTTTTTCTTGTTTTCTGTTCTTGATAACATCACTTTCTTAACTAAGCTCGTTATGATATTTGACTATTACTGTATGGAGAAAAATACGCTGGAAAACTCACTATACCTCTATGGTGAAGACGTTTCTGGTGAAAGGAACCGCAGTTCTAAGAATTAAGCCAAAATATACGGTATTTGTACCATGTAATTGGTACCGCTCAGGATTGTTACAGTTTATCAAATTTATAGTTCTTATTGCAATACATTTAATAACAAATACAAATCTCAAAAGTAAATTTAACCAAATAAATGGTTTTTGTGCCATACTCTAAAGCATCACGATAAAATTAGCAACATGATCTTTACTATCAAACATCATCATGATCATAGTGTGCCAGGCATCCCCATGTGGGCCAACGCCTTTCTCTCAAGATTTCTCCATAACGACTTCTGATTTATCTTTGATCTCTAATTCTTCTCATTAATTGCAAGAAAATCAGACTCCACCGAGTCAGCCCATTTCACCCGCGGTCTCCCCCTCCCCCTTTCTTGTTCCAGTGGGCAGGGGTGAAAGCGAGACGGAAAATAGGAAAGGCTGGTAGTGAAACCTTTTCAGTTATAGCTAGTTTTGGGGAGGAGTTTACTTATTCCTTTTTTAAATTATTCGACAATATCTACTTTATCATCGAAAAGAAGCAGTTTTATATATATGCTAAAATTTTAAAAGAAATCTTGATAGTTACAGATATTTTATTTTTTTCGTAAAAAATGCTGGAATAAAATGTCTTACGTACCAGATTTCTCTCTTTTCCGTCTTGCTATATAAGGGCTTTCACCCTTGCCAGTGGTTCTAAAAAGCAGTTTTTTTAATTGTATTGTCATCACTCATTCGAATCACGTGGGCCAACCAATTCATTCTACTTATGTATTTAATAACATCGGGTTGTTCATAAATCCCGTATAGTTCAAATTTAAATCTCCTTCTTAAATCAAAGATAAATCTCCTATTGTTTTTATTTACACCACCAAGTATATTCCGTAAAATCTTTCTCTCAAATATTGTGATGCAAATTTCCTCCAGTTTTGCCATTGCCCCAACTTCAGAAGCACATCTCAAGACGGGTCTGACAAGAGTTTAGTAAATTATGAGCTTTATTTTTCTTAATAGAAATCTAGATTTAATAAATCTTCTCACCCCATAAACAGTCCTATTTGCCTGATAGAGTCGGTTTTTCATTTCAAGAGACATTCTGTTCTCAATAGTAATTGTAGCGTATCTACCACTACATAATTACAACAACAATTCACTAGTATATAAGACATGTTAACTCGATTCTGTGTCGGGGTGCCTTTTCATATATGATGGTTGACGTTGTCGATATTTTCTCTCCCCACATTGGTGACCTCCGGACGTGATGTGAACACGCCTACCTTGGCAGTAACGCCCACTTCGATCTGAACACACCTACCTCGACAGTAACGCCCAATTCGATCTGGAAACGCTTTCTTCGATGGATTGTCCACATTAAACAGTTGACTTGCTACTTGTGACTGCGACATTAATCAACTCCTCGCACTGTTGCTACTCAGTCTCGATTAAACACAACGTCAGCCGACATACACTCGTCTGCTAAAGGCAACACAGGAGCGACCACGACCGTGAACTAAATACAGCTCTCACGATCAGCAAAAAGTACGGTGATCTTAATACAGCTCTCCCGGATTCTCACAAAACAGCAATGAATCAACTAGTGGTTTCCATTCATCGAATTCTATCACAGATATAATTCTGATGGGGGAGTACTGTAGCGTATCTACCACTACAATTCACTAGTATATAAGACATGTTAACTCGACTCTATGTCGGGGTACCTTTTCATGGATGAAGGTTGACATTGTCGATAACTAATATTCACACAGTAATAATTAATCCTAAGTAAGTAAGACTCCTTACTGTTTCTAATCTATAAGACTCTATTTCAAGATAGGGGCCTGCGACTCTGTTTTCTTGAGAATAACACATATTTTGTTTTCTCTACATTTATGACTAAGCCCATTTGTCTTGATACCATGTTAAGAACAAGAAATGCCTCTTTCAGGTTAGGAAGGGAACGAGCAATTGCATCAACATTATCAGCTTATGCAAGCAGTTGTACTGATCTGATAAAAATATAACCACTGGTATGGATGTTTAAATCATGAATAACTCTCTAAAGTTCAATAGTAATAAGAAGACATGATAGAGAATCTCCTTATCGAAAACCTTTAAATGTGTCAAGATTTTCTGACAGAGACCCCAGAAGCTTAATCTTACACTTTGTATCTTTCAACTTAACTATCAGACATTTTACCATTTATTTGGTAATTTTAAACTTTTGATGCCTTTGTCTCTTACCAAATAGAAGGGTAATAATATGTTTGCACTTCTACAGTTTATTCAAAACGGCAGTTTCATTCGTTGGTTGATAGGAGTTAAATGACTGTAAATTACTTCTTATTCTAATATAATTTCCTAATTATAATAAGAGTTAAAGGGACAAGAATGATAGCTTCAAATGTTTAAATAAAGTGTTTTAAAGATACTGAACTCAGATATATCGTACAATGGTGACTGTTTTATTCATCTTTTACGAGGTAGTGGAATTTTTTTTATTTAATTAGGTACAAATGTGGGTTTCTTTTTAAATGCAAAGAACGGCTTAAAAACTCTGTTCAGTTTGAAAAACATGTCGCGCAAATTTAAAAAGACAACAATTATATACATCGAATAATATAGCGGGATTCGAACCCGTTACACATACGAGAGCTGTAAGTGAAATAGGAATATTGCATGACGAGGTTCAAGTAAAATAACCGTATATTCATGGGGTCTCAATTGCTACGGGAGTTGTCCTTCTGCCAAACGTTCTGAAGCGTAGAGGTACTGAGTTCAATATTTTTGTTTATTCACTGTTACACATCTATGGTTACGCTTTGATTCGAACTCCCTACCTCCATTTTAAATAGCGTTTAGTAAAAACAAGACTGGTCTAAAAATAATTTTAAAAAATTATTACTATTACAAGAATTTATTTTTTTTATTTATTGCAACACATGCAGATGAATATTTTTGTGCTCATTACAAAACACTCCTTTTAAGCCCTACTCAAGTTTAAGAAAATATTGCTAAAATTAGAGAAAAATATTACAAAGATGCATTTATTGCATCTGGAGGTACCTGGTTCTGGTTCGAATCCCGCTGTGCCCCAAGATATATGTGTGTGTGATGTCTTTTTCTATCTTGTGCTATCTGAATAACGGCATATTAGCCGAGCTTTGTAGTGAGCACACAAGCCTGCGCAATTGTGCGTAACAATAAATAAATATGTAAGCATATATCCAGTGTTACGGTGAGCTTTGAATCCACTATCACTACGCTTCGATTTTGGGATAGGCCTGATGCAGTATTTATTTAGTAACAGGCTACTGATTTAGTTCAGCCTTGTCTGGCTATTTGTACATTTACAAATGCATATTTTTTTATAATTTTAAATGTTGTTAGATGTTAACTAACAGCTTGAATTGCAAAAAAACCTACCGACGCCAAAGTTAACAGGTGTTCAACGAAATAAAATATCGATTATCAAAATGAACAATTTTGCACCATCTCATACTACACTATTCTGTTAAAATTACTGACTTTTGCTTAAAATTACCTAATTTTAACCGCATTTACTACCAAACAGAATAGTGATAAAAACCATATTTTATTGTTTGTTTTACCAAACAGTCAGCTTTACTAAAATTTACCTTGTTTTTTGGGTGTTCTCTTAAACCAGAAACACGGTAAATTTGAGCATATTATGGTAGTTTGGACAGGTATTATATTAGTATATTAGAATAATTAGACCAAATTATTAGACTCACTGTAGTTTTTTAATAATTACTTGTTTTGCACGAGTTTGTATGCAATACTTTTATATCTAAATATACGTGTAATTCGTGTAATATATGGGATTATATTCAGGAGATTTTTTTAATACTTCCTATTTGTATTTATATTTAACATATTGCATTACAATGTTAACCAATCGATACACGGACGTAAACAAATGCAAACCGGTTTCAGCCGCATAAAAACAATGAAGCTGTATGGTATTATCTGAAAATTAAGATTTTACATTGAATCTTATAGTGCGTTTAATAATTTGGCTAGGGACTATATATACAGTAGGACCAACTTATAACGAGCCTGTATTTAACAAGATTCCGAGGAAAATAAAGTGTTTTGTTTGGTGCAATGTTAAAAATGTATTATACTTTTAGAAAGCAATTTTTTAAAACTTTTTCTCCTATTTAACGAGGGAAATAACTTTGTAAACAAAGAACAATACTAGAAATCTAAACTATTTTCAAAAGAAAGAGAAAAATAACCTTACTCTATCAATCATTTCAAATTTTCTTGAACATAATTTTTGTGAAATATTATTTTGGATACCATTCAGAAACAGTTTCCTCATTTTTCAAAGTTATTCAAAATCAGATGGAACATTCAGAGATGGGGAAATGACAGCCAAACTGGACAGCACGTCAGCTCATTGTTGGGTTTCAGCAGATAAGGAAAGAATTTTTAGAGGGGGGGGGATAACTCCTGAGATGCATGTGGGGGGAGGGGCAAAGAAACATTACTGGTTTCAGAGCTATGTGCAAGAAATGTTCATCTCTAAGGTGCATCTTCCCTTAACAAATATACTTTTTATTGAACAGATTTAAAATGACGAAAAGAAAGTTTTATCCGGAAAATCGAAATTATACAATTCCTAGAAAAGGAGAAAAAAGATTTTCACGCTATATAAACAGTTCGGACTTTCATCTTTGACTGTCTCCACTCCTTATAAAAATAAGAAGTGTTTAATGAAAGCATATGAAGCGAATGTGACCAATTCCAAAAGGCTGAAAAAATACGTAAAAGAGAATTTAGATGAAGCTCTATTAAAATGGTATGTTCACAACAGAATTCCTGCTTAGCAATAACTGGGCCCTTCATAAAAATCCAAGCTGAAAAATTTGAAGCTCAACTAGGATACACAGATTTTTCATTCTACAATGGGTTGCTTCATCGTTTTAAACAGCGTCACAACATCTGTGCTGGAAAAATTAACAGTGAAGCTGCTAGTGTGAACGATAAAGATGTAACTGGTTACCGTAACTGTTGGATACCGTATGGAAAGATTTGCGGGAAAGTTATTCTGAATTAAACATTTATAACGGGGATGAGGCAGGCCTCTTCTATAGTTTGACCCTTTATCAAACGCTAAAATTTAAAGGAGAAAATTGGGTGGGTAGTGCGTCTACCACTACAAAAATGCAATTTCAATTCACTAAGATATGAGACATGTTTACTCGATTCCATGTTGGAGTACCTTTTCATAAATGAATGTTGACATACCTTTCATAATATGGGTTACTTATGGGGTAGCTTTTCATAAATGAATGTCAATAACTACTATCCCAACATTGGTGACCCGGACGTGATGTGAACACGCCTACCTTGAGAGAAACTCCCACTTCGATTTGAACACGCCGACTTCGATGGATGGTTCCCTATGCACTGTTGACTTGCTACTCGTGACTAAGACATTATCCACCTCCTCTCGCTGCTGCTACTCAGTCTCAATCACACACAACGTCAGCCTGTATACACTTGACTGTTAAAGGCATCACAGTAGCGACCACGGCTGTGAACTTATACAGCGCTCACGATCAGCATTGATCTTAAGAAATTGATCATGAAAGTACGGTGATCTTAATATAGCTGTCCCGGCATCTTACAAAACAGCAATGAATAAACTAGTGGTATCCGTTCACCAAATTCTATCATAGATAGAATTCTGGTGTGGGAGTATTGTACTGTGTCAACCACTACAAAAATGAAGTTCAAATTCCCTAGCATATAACTCGATTAACTCGAGTTATATGCATGTTAACTCGATTCTATACCCTTGTGCAAATTAATTGAAACAAACTTTTTTTTCGTGTTTTTTAAAATCATTCATTTTATTACTCAACATACATAATAAAATATGTTAAAATATTGTTGGGATGAATAATAATGGGATGAATAACTGCCTAGCAAACAATTTCCACCTACCAGAGCGGTTTTGAAAGCGCATGCGCTGGAACTTTGGTTAATGAAAGCTCCAGCCATGATCACATCAGTTAGAAGTTCACTATCGTCAGAGATGGATGTGTCTCCGCGAAAGCGTACAAAAATTGTTGCTCTGTCCGAACACACGCCAAAGACTTATAGAGAGATTTCGAAGATAGTTGGCGTTAGTATTTCAACAGTGAGCCGTATCATAAAGCAAAATAAAGAAACGGGATCCATATCTCCAAAGCGGAGAGGAAAGTGTGGCCGAAAAAAGAAAACAACGTCAAGAGATGACTCTTTTCTAATTACACAAAGTAAAAAAGACCCTCGAAAGAATAGTGCTGCACTTAATAGAGATTTAAAAGAACATGGAATAAATATTAGCTCATCTACTGTTCGGAGGCGCCTTCTTGCAGCCGGTCGATCAGCCTATCGGCCTATCAAAAAACAGCTTCTGATCCAGAAAATGAAGAAAAAACGTTACTTGTGGGCGTTAAAATATAAGACTTGGACTGTCGAAAATTGGAAGCAAGTTCTATTTAGTGACGAAAGCCATTTTTTTGTCCAAGGACAGCGAACACAACACGTGCGGAGATTGCCAGGCGAAAGAATTCGGGATTGCCACATCAACTAATTTGTTAAACACCCGCAGAAGAAGATGTTTTGGGGTTGTTTCGGTTACAATGGGGTTGGACCTTTGCCGCCTATTGACGGTATGATGCGTTCTGAGCAGTACATTACTATTCTGGGTAAAAAAGTTGTTCCAGAGTTGAAGAAACGATACCCTGATGGAACGAGGATTTTTCAACAGGATTTAGCTCCTTGCCATACGTCCAAAATTGTCAAGAAATTCATGTCTGAGAATCAAATTGAGACATTGGAATGGCCAGGGAACTCTCCGGATATCAATCCAATTGAGAATCTCTGGGCCATATGCAAGAATCGCCTATTAAATATGGACTGTACAACTATGGAGAAGCTAATCACGGCGTTAATTCATGTGTGGTACAAGGACACAAATATTCTAAATGACTGTAAAAAATTAGTGGAATCCATGCCGAATCGTGTCCAAATGTTAATAAAGTGTCGTGGAGATCATATTATGTACTAAAAATTTTTGAGTTTGTATAAATTTAAATAAAATAGCATTTTCTCTTAGTTTTCTGAATTTATTGAGTTTGTTTCAATTAATTTGCATAAGGGTGTATGTTGAAGTACCTTTTTATTGATGAATGCTGACATTGTCGATAACTACTCTCCTCACCGTAAATTACAGAAAAATCGCTTAACTGTATTGTTGGGTTGCAACATGTCAGAAAGGGATAATGAAAAACATTTTACTGTTCACAACGGTAAAATGTTTTAGGGGGGTAATCTGCAAAAAATCTACAATCTGCAAAATCAAGGTAAATCTGCATAATCAAGAAGCCTCAGCAGAGTAAAATGCCTGCCAGTGACTTATAGGTCTAATATAAAAGCATGTATGACTTCAGAATTATTTGTCTCATTTTTGCGTGAGTGGGATAAGGTGCTTGAAAAGCAAACAAAAAAAAAAAAAAGAAAAAAAGAATGATTGCCATTGACAATTGCTCGGCTCACCCACATGTTAGCAATTTAAAAAACTTAAAGCTGGCTTTTTTGCCTCCGAACTCATCAATCTCAGTTTTGCAGCCTCTTGATCAAGGTGTCATACGCAGTTTCAAATGTCATTATTGGAAGCAATTCTGAAAATATTACACAGAATGGGAAAAAAGAGAATTTTGCAACAAATTGTACAGTGCGCAAAAAGCGAAAAAAAAAAAGGACCACCTTGTCCAGGGCTTAATCTTAATGACTCAATGGGGAGACTTAAAATATGCTAATAAATAAGTTCAGATGACATTTTAAGTTACGAAACCTGACACAAAAACGTACTTTCTCTGGATAAACATCCTTTTTTTCGGCAGATTCGGATTCATGACCTCCAAAATATAGGAAGTAACCACAATCTTGGTAATATGGTCCCAACCGTTTGGTCAGGAGAGTGCTCCAAAGTTTGGACCCCTTAATATTAATTTTAATGTTATTTTGCTATATCTCGAGAATTTTTAAGCGAATTGAAAAAGTTTTGCACCCAATTATAAAATTCATTTATCCAAAGATAATTCCATGTAAATAAGACTTTCATTAAAAATTTTTTTGAGCATGGTCGAAACAATTTTGAAAAAAATTTATACAATTTTTGATCATTTCAAGGAATAGTTATTCAACTGATTTCAACCAAATTTTGTATTTCGCCATGCAAAATTACATACTTTTAAATGATGTAAAAATGTGCATACCTAAAAAACTCAATTTTTTTGAAATATTATTTAATAAAATGATACAAAATAATAAGTATTTACCAAAATATTTTTTTTGCATGGAATAATCTTTGGATAAACGAATTTTATATCTGTGTGCAAAAATTTGCATTTCGCTCAAAAAGTTTAGATATGGCGAAATACGCAAAAAGTAAAATTAACATTAAGGGGCCAAACTTTGAATCGCTCTCCTGATCAAACTATTGGAGACCATATTTTACAGATTGCGGCTCCCTCTATATTTTGGGGGACAAAAAATCCAAATTCGTTTAAAAAAAGGTATGTTTATTCACAAGAAAGTACACTTTGGGGTCTGATTTCGTAACTTAAAATATCATCTGCACTTATTAATTAGCATCTTTGAGGTCTTCACCTTGAGCCCCCCCCCCCCGTGTTGAACGCAGTCTTAAGATTGCTTCCTAGAACACGAAGAAGATCCGATCATCAGATCAAAAGTTACTTAGGGTGGTCAGCTTTTTTTTTTTTTTTTTTTTTTAATTTTTTATTTTCGTCGCATTGTACATAGATCATTTCTTTTTTCTATACCTTAACTATTAAAAGTACAAAATAAAGATATATCTTATTTTTGATTAATTGTTGCCACTTTGCTAATGTTAAATTATTACAAATCTTTAATGATATAATTTTATTCACTATAAAATTTTCTTCTACTTTGAATACCTAATAACGCTGAACTGTTCATTTTACTGTTCATTAACATTTCATTTAAATCTCATTAAATGGGAGTCATTCTTGAGTGTTTTATACCAAAGATAGTGTTGAAATATCTCACAGAAACTAGCCTATGGAATAAGTCTTATGGTGTAAGCAGCTCTTTATTGCAACATATAAAACTGAAAAAAATATATATATTTTAAATCATGTGTACAATTGATATGTTTTTTTTTCAAATACTAATTAAATAACAAAATTTTTTGTCGAAGAAATTCAAAAAAAAAATAATAATAATAATCAAAATAAAAAGATTTTTCCTTCTCCACAGAGATTCCTCACATTCTACAATTAGTAAAACCAGTTGCTTCATGCTATAAATTATTCATTTAGTATTGGACATTTCTCCGTTTCATATCAGGAATAATTAAATTGCTCCCCTGTGAACCTAAACCTGATTATACTAACCCTACAATAATGGAAGAGACGCTTTCAGTTTTTTACATTTTTTTAAAATTCTCAATAAATACGTAGCGAATTCTTTTGTGGGTTTAGAGATGTTTAGTTCATGCAAATTTTCATACTTAGCGATAAGATTTAAAGCTTTCAGAGATTTGTGAGATTGGCAACAAATCACGAAAGAAAACAAGTATTTTAAACACCCTATGCTAAAAACTCAAGCAATAAGCTTGTAATTTGCATGGAGTACTTTGGCTGTTATTTTTAATAACTTTAAAATTTCGTTAACCTAGAGAAAATAGTTATAAAGATATGGACATTTTTTTTTGCTATAAATTTATAAACATTCAATGAAAAAAAATTTTTTAGCAATTTAAAATTAAATCAAAATTATTGATTCAAAATTTTAAAAGAACTCGTTAAAACTGCGCATGATATAAGTATTTAGTTCCACTACGCATGCGCAGAAAAAAAAATTCATATTAAAACAAATTTAAAAATAACAACTTAAGTAATTTATACAATATACAAACTTACAATTTCGTTTTCTGGCATAGGGTGTTCGAAAATACTTGTTTTCTTTTAAAATTTATTGTTGGTCTTCCAAACCTCTGAATGCTTTAAATCTTATTGGTAAGTATGAAAAATTGCATGAACTAAACATATTTAAATTTATAAAATAATACTTTAAATATTTCTTGAGAAATTTAAAAAAATGTCCAAAATCGAAAATTTCATTATTGTAAGGTAGTGTGTTTGCATACTTAATT
The DNA here is from genome assembly GCA_949128135.1 of Parasteatoda lunata. NCBI lineage: Eukaryota > Metazoa > Arthropoda > Arachnida > Araneae > Theridiidae > Parasteatoda > Parasteatoda lunata. The sequence goes on along the minus strand of OX421981.1, from coordinate 12,702,717 downwards.
AAGAAAGTAGGAAAGTTAAGCTAGATATTTACGAAATATATTAAAGCTAATTTCAATTTATCTATTCAAGCTAATTTTTTCCAATTATACCTATACATACAATATTTTTATTTCTGATAACTGAATTCATTTAAAAAGATCTGGTAAAACTTATTTAAGAAAACTGTCTTTATCAAAAGATTCAAAAGCTTTTACCTTAAGCTTATGGTAAAAATAAATATTAACCCAAGTGAAGAATTCGAAATACTATCAATTATTCAGGGATAGCCAAAATCAGGGTAAAAGAAACCTTTGAATGATGAAAGGTTGCTCAATAATAACTTTACCTTAGGAAAGAGAATTAACGCAAATTTTTCGGAAAACATAGCAATTTTTTTTATTCTTGAACATACATTACATGTTCTTGAATATATAATTGGAATCTGCAACGTAGAAGATATATTTTATTTGATTAGTCTGATTCTACGAGTTTTGTTGAAGCGTGTAAAACGTTGCGATTGCTTTCTTGAGGAAAAAATGTATTTTATATATATAGCAACGAAAGCATTTTTGTAGTAGAAAAAATCTATTGTTTTAACACCAATTTCCTTTTAAGAGCAAAAATTTTTTTTAATCTTTTGAATAGTTAAAAGTTAATTATAGATAGCTACGAAAGCTATTTACACGAGAATTACCATGTCTGAAGCAATTATCCAATTTTACTTAGCAATTATCTATTGTTGTAACAACTAAATATATTTTTATATTTTGTTTTGTTTTGTTAAAAGTAAATTTTATATAACTACAACCACAATTGTCCTGTACTTTTTTTTATTTTAACAGTTATTTTGTTTTAACAGCCAAATATTAGTTTTATCTTTTGTTTCGTTTCAAGTAAAATCAATTTCCTTTCGTAAAAACCTTTTATTTTTAGAGCAAAAGATTGTTTAATTTTTTGTTTCGTTGAAAGCAAATTATCAATAACTAGGACAAAAAAATTTTTGATTTTAATATTTTGAGGCAGCAAAGTTGCAAAATGTGGAGACAAACGTCCTATTTTTAATACCTTTGTTATCACACATTATTTTTCAACGAATATATTTGCATTATAGATGGTCGAAATATGGTGAAATTTGAAACTTTTTTCCCGACCGGTTCCAGGTGCCTGGCAAAAATTTTATTTTTTACCCGACCAGTTCCGAGTACCGGGCAAACATTTCATTTGTTACACATCTGGTTTCGGGTACAAGTTAAAATTTAGATTTATTGTTCAGCCAGGTTTCATAAAAATATTGCGTAAAATTTTGAAAATCGAATAGTTTTGTACTAAACAATTATTTTACAAGATATAAAATTTGTGAATTTTTTCTGATAAATAAGAACATATGTCCTTTGATTATGTTGAAATAAATTTCAAAAAAAGTTTTTAAAAGAAATTTGGATTAACGTGAAACATTCTTATGAGGTGGAGATATTACTTATTGATTTACTTAAATACTAATTCTGTTAAACGTAGGATATTTTAACAAAAAACTATATATTAAAGGAAAATTTATTTACCTATCAGTCATTCAGTAAAGTAATTCAATGAGATCTACCTTAGTACAATTTTATCCCATAACCCCCGTGCAATTTTATCTACATAAATCCCGCAAAACATCATGATTAACCCAACGGTACCAGAGTTGTAGGATATTTAATTTTTTTCGAGTAAAAATAAGTTTTAGTTTAAATTAATTATACTTTCTAGTAAAAATTTCGTTTTTAAGGAATCGATAGCTCGTCTTTTTTATAAATGTTTCGTTTTAATATCACACGTAAATTAACTTAAACTGAAAATGTAATAAAATGTTTTCAGGTAAGTTTTTTGTTAATTCATGTAAAAATAAAACAATATTTTTTTGTTTTTAAAATAAAACTATTTTCTACAGTTTATTTTGTTGAAACAATTGTTTTTTTTTTGTCCTTTGTTTACTATGAAATTAATCTTCAATAATATTTAGATTAATAATAACATTCGAATAACTAATGTGTAATTTATAAGAAAACATCCATATTCTGCTTAAAACTGTTATCGATTATATTTCCATAAAATGCTTAGCCTACAAAACCAAATAATAAAAACATATTATTAAATTTACTCATTTGCTGAAAGCATATTAAGTATGAGACATAAATCACTTTTTTATAGTTATCTTTAAGTTTTATTCATTATTATTTTTTTGACCTTAAAAAGATATGAATATAATTTCTTATTTTATATGTATTTAACTATCTTATTAGTTTAGTTAAAAAATTAAATTTTTGAATTTTCTTGTCCTTGTCCTAAGCATACACTTCTCTTAAGCGAACATGTCCTCCACTTTTCCAAGATCCCCGTGAATTAAAATTCTGTACAAAAGTAAAATATGTTGAAAATTTGCAACACAATTTTCGTGAATCCAAATTTGTCTGTAATACGAGATTGACATTATTATTGTACAAAATTAAGCTTTATCTAAAATGTAGTAAAATTTACAAATGTAAGGTCCTTTTATATAAAAACTGTTGTTTAAATTTACTTTTAATTTTAAATGATGAAACTAAAAAAATTGAATAAATTCTTAAACAGTCTAGCCTGTAATCAAGAAACAGAAAAAAATCTTTACTTTTTGTTTTCTGCTATGTTCTCTCAATTTAGATTTTTAGCTTTTATTCGAAACAAGTTTAGAGACGTGTTAAAAATGAATCTCATAATCCCATTTTCCAAATAAAAATAAACTATAGTTTCTCTAAAGAATTGAAATAGTTATTCTGCTGTCAACTGTAGATTTTCTGTAATGCCGTTTTAACTATAAAAATACTTCAGTTATTTTGTAGATAACGTAAAGTAATTTCTCAGAAATTTATTTCAAAACAAAATTTTAGCTACTGTCTACAAATACTGTAGTTTATAAAGACACTTTTAAATCCTAAATGTAAAAAAAGAAAGCAAACTTTAAATCCGTGGTTATACTGTAGTAAATTTGGAGTAATTATATAGTTGCTGTTCCAGAAGAATGTTTTCCGATGTATTTACAGAAATACTTCAGTTATTTTGTATTGTTATATCGATTTTGATGATCCCGCAATCAATATCTTCAATCTTGCTTTCCTTGTTAATAAATGTTCAACTTCTTATAACGTTTTTGTTTCTTTTCTTGATTATATATTAATTTCTTATATCTAGGTAAAGATAATATACATATATATTAAGGGTTGAGAGACAATATACACTGTCTATATTTATAAAAGAAAACTGCATGAAATACATATTTGACATAATTGTAATTGTTTTATAATTTAGAAGCATAGAAAAATTTAAATGAGATTTTTACACAATTTAATTATTTTAAAATTTGCTTAAAATTAGGTATTTAAACTTTTCTGTATTTTAACAATTTTATTACTAATTTTATTTTTATTAATTTATTATTTATTTATTTTTGGCAAAATGTTGTTTTTACACAAAGTCATGGCGAATTTAATATTATAAAAAAATGAAAGTAGTTAATATTAATTAATTTTTTATTAGAATTCATACGATAATAAACTATTTCAGAATCAAAATTATACTTATCATTTTGTCGAATGAAAATAAATTTTTAGTTTGAGTTTTAAACAAATTTATGTCTGAAGAGTAAACCATTAAAATTGAAAATGGATATTTAATCCTAGATATTTTAACTTCAAACCTCTTCATAAAAATTTATTTTTTATACTGTTTCTGAAATTTGCTTTAAATACAGGTTGTTTGTAAAGTCCCGGATCCATTTTGATGTTTAATAACTCATAAAATAAGGAAGATATAAACAAACTTTTGGCATTTATTGATGGAATAACTCATATATTTTCCTTTTCAGGGATGAATATCTTTATTTTTGTAAATATCGTTCGCGCGTGTGGTTAATTTCAGATAATTTCATTTTCCAGTCTAAATATCTGTACTTTTCTAAATATCGTCTGCTTATTAATTGCATTTCTCTCTCTTTTGTTTTTGGCAAATATTGCAATGTTATGTTTACTTTTGATGTGTTTGTTCTATGTAGTACTTTTCTATGTGATGTTTTATTCGAATGGATATTAAGGAGAATGAATACACCACAAGAGAAAGCACAGATTTTATGGTGGTTCATAGAAACGAAATCGATAGTGCAAGCACAGAGAAATTGCAGAAGAATTTACCAAAATGATCCTCCATCCAAAAGCAGCATCTTGCGGTGGAAAAAGAATTTTATAGAACCTGGAAGTATCGCAGATAAGAAACGTTCCGAACGTCTTCCGTAGTTCTTCCATTTTCAAGGAAGACGGATTGGGCGAGGAGGTCAAATTCCTTGGCCACCCAGATCACCTGATATAACGCCGCTGAATTTTTTTCTTTAGGGATTTATAAAGAACAATGTTTACAGGAGGATCGTGTCGAACAATGATGGCCTAAAAGCCAGAATTACAACCGCAATAGCCTCTGTGGATGCCGACATGCTTGCCGCTACCTGGCGTGAAATTGACTATCGACTTGATATTCTCCGTGCGACGAAGGGGGCACACGTGGAAGTTCATTGACAAGGGTCATGAAACTTTTTGAGTTCATCTAACCATTTATGTTATTAATTTTAATCTATCTTTATTATTTTATGAGTTATTAAACATCAAAATGGGTCTGGGACTTTATGAACACCCTGTATATTTAGATAATTTAAAACAAAAACATTTTTTCATTGCTTAAATATAAACTATTTTAAATTAAGCAAATAACTTTGTTTGAAACAAATATAGCTCATAGTATTTTCAATTGAACAAAAATGAGCATAAGGTTTATACAACTGCTTGTGTTTAAAATCCGTTCTAAAAATCCAGAAGCTAAGGCAAAAAACGCAAATCTTCACTGTTAAGAATTTCTCGAAAAAATGGTTAAATAATAATTCATTTAATTGTTTTCAAACCGTATTCAACGTAAACAATCAAATAACCATAAAAGAGATGTTATTGAAACTGGGAGAAAAATCATTTATTAACTAGTATGATTAAAGAATTTTATCCATTTAGGCTAGAATTCATCTAAAACACTCATAAGACACTCATCTTCTATTTAAGTGAGTTCCGCAGTGGACTGATCGTAAAGACACTATTCATATTAGAACAACGAAATCAAGCATCACGAGCTGCGGTCAGTAAGCGGGTTGGTGACCACTTTGATCAGCTAACGGAGGGACCGAGGAAGGGCGGTATCGGTCCACGTGAAACTATTCTACCGTAAAGTGCTTGACTTCGTGCGCAAACCATTGGGCTACCAAAGCAGATAAGCCATCCCTTCTGCAAAGGATCAAAATTCTGACGGCATGTCTTCGGATCATCCCAATATCTCCTAGAAAAGAGAAGGCCTCAGCACGGGTTGCCATAAACAAGAAATTTGATCATTTAGTTACACATACGTATTGACATCTTTCGTATTACCACCACTGAGCATGCTTAGTAACCCGAACGTAGTGACATCCTTTTTATTTTTCATCCACTGCGCAGTTTATGTTTATTACGTCTGACAACTAAATTTATCCTTGCTGAGGCCTTCTTTCTCCTAGGAGGTGTTGATCATCCTCGGTCAAGTCTCCCAGACCGTACTCCGAAAGTCTACTTATCTATTTACCTATTTACGTATCTACTTACCTATTTAAAAGAAACTCTTACGTCAAATCTTAAATGCACCCTGAGATGGTTTTGTTTCGCCCTACAATCAGCAATGTCGTCAAAAATTTTATCAGATTTTTTGCTCACTCAGTAAACAAGAAAAGAAAGCTACAAGCATATATCGCATCTCACATAATAAAGCTTATATTAGACGATGATTGTTTTCCCATTTATTTTAAATATATTTGGAAATATAATTAAAATCATAAAATAAACATAATTAAGAAAACATTTGCCAAATCAATAGTAATTGCGGTAATTTTTCAATGTGATTTAACAAAAAGAAAGAGTCAAAAATTAAACAAAAACATACAGATATCTAATGACATTAGTTATTTATATGAAATATATTTTTATATTTAATGCATATTTTTAATATGCTTAAAAAGATTCATAATTAAATTTAATCATGATAGAAAAAAAGAAACAACATTTATTTATAAAGTAAATAAAAAGAACTTTATTTTATGTGTTGAATTTAATTTTAGTTTTATCTTGGTTAATGCTTAGTCCTAAAAACAAATGTAACATATTTTAAATAATTAATAATTTCTATATTTTAACTTCAAAAATTGCAACTTTGTTTATTTTAAGAAAAAAAAAGGCTTTATAAAGTACGTAATTATTTTGTTAGACACATGAGGATAATGATTTCCCATACCATACTTTTTATGTATGAAATCTATATTTTTAAATAGCACATTTATAAATGATATTGATATAATTATCAATGTGGTGTTTGTTGTGAGGTGTTTTTCGAATTAATTTTTGTTGATTATTATGGTAAAAAAACAATGAAGCTAATAACAGTTAATATTTCGATAAAATGCACGCATTATCGTAAGTTACTGTTTGATGATAATAAATCTTAACATCGAATCCTACATTACCCAAAATTAAATGTGAGAGATATGTTAATTTCAGCGTTAAATTCTTAGATTAGCATGAAACATTTACTCTTAAGTATGACATTCATGAGTATAAGCTTATCAGTATGTTTTAATTTATCTTGTGCATATTATGCATCTAATTTTGCGCATTGAGTTAACCTGTTCCTCTTTCAGCATAAATAAACTTCAAGAGGAGTAATTTTTAAGAAAGTAAACCTCTAAATTATCCCTTAGCACTAGAAAGACTGAAACTTATATTTCCCAATAGCATATATATATTTCCTAATAGCTATATACTTGTATTCCCAGTAGCAGTCAAAATGGTTGGATTGGGAAATAATAACTAATTTGTAAAGAAATTTGTTTAAAATTAATTTTTAAGATTTTTTATATTATTTATAGTTATATAAAAATTTAGTAGTAAATATTAACAATAAAAAAATTATATGTTGTACAGAAAGTCATAAAATTCTAAGAAATTGTGTCTTTATACACATCATTGTTCTTCTAATTGAAATTAAAAAACAGTCAAAATGACTTCATTGGGCAATCTAGTGTTAACATATAACTAAAAATTTTAGTAAAAATAAATTTCTACGTTGTAGTTGATTCCTCAACGAGGCTTCTGGCTTGTTCAAATTAAAAACAAACTTTTGACAACTTCATTATCTTAGATAATAAATAAAAAATAATTGTCAAAATTTTGGAAAAACAAAATGTAGTTTAGTTATTTCCGTAACATAATGTTTAAGAAATTTCAAACATTTGTATACTCTTGTACTACACATCAGCCATAATGAGTCCCCAAACATAATGTACGTTTATTTTTAAAGAATAGTCACCATTACTTTGAAGCTGCTCGCGAATAAAAAGTGTATATAATTATATTACAAAAAAGTACTTTTATACACAGAAACACTTTTAAATTTTGAACTATTCGTTCTATTGACTTTTGACATTTGATTCAACGTAAAAGAAATACATAGAAAACAATACCTCACTTGTTTAGATAGTAATGTCAGTTGCGTTATTTGCACTTTTTCTAAACCCTTTTAACTTCTAGATATTCATCAGAAAGTCATGAGATTTTTTCATTCAATTTAAAGTAAAAAAAATGCGACAGAAACAATACCTCAAATAAAATGCAAAAAGTAAAATCAACACTAAGAAGTTTTAGTTCTTTCGTAGTTACACTATTTAGACCACATTTTATAGATAATCCATAGCAATTATAAAAAACATTTTATAACCAATAAATATCTTTTTTCATGAAGTTATTAGGTTGGACGCTAAAGACTAACCACAACAATAATTTCTGATTTAGCAATTTCTGATTACCGGGATGAGTTTTGTCTGGAATGAATTATCCCCGTGACAAATTGTCCTTTCGATGAATTGTACCACGACAAATTGTACTCAACGAATTGGCGTAGCACCATTAAAATATTGATTTGGTTATCATTAAATTTTAAAAAAATCTCGCCCTTAAAGTGGATGAAGTTTGCATCACAGCAAATAATCTACAAATCAAAAATTTTCACACTAAATAGCTGTAACTAAATAAAAACATTTCTGCACCAATCTTACCAACATTAGTATTACTATACTATCTGCAAATTAACTTGGGCCGTCATTGATCCAAATATTCATGAATTTTGACTCAATAAGGGCTTAAAGGACAGTTATTGTCTCATACTGGCCCTATATAGAATTTTCCGTTTCTCCCAATATCTTACAGCTACTTTACAACCAACATAGGCCCTATATAAAATTATCCGTTTCTCCCAATATCTTACAGCTACTTTACAACCAACATAGGCCCTATATAGAATTATCCGTTTCTACCAATATCTTACAGCTACTTTACAACCAGCATAGGCCCTATATAGAATTATCCGTTTCTACCAATATCTTACAGCTACTTTACAACCAACATAGGCCCTATATAGAATTATCCGTTTCTCCCAATATCTTACAGCTACTTTACAACCAACATAGGCCCTATATAGAATTATCCGTTTCTCCCAATATCTTACAGCTACTTTACAACCAACATAGGCCCTATATAGAATTATCCGTTTCTCCCAATATCTTACAGCTACTTTACAACCAACATAGGCCCTATATAGAATTATCCGTTTCTACCAATATCTTACAGCTACTTTTCAACCAACATAGGCCTTATATAGAATTATCCGTTTCTCCCAATATCTTACAGCTACTTTACAACCAACATAGGCCCTATATAGAATTATCCGTTTCTCCCAATATCTTACAGCTACTTTACAACCAACATAGGCCCTATATAGAATTATCCGTTTCTACCAATATCTTACAGCTACTTTTCAACCAACATAGGCCCTATATAGAATTATCCGTTTCTACCAATATCTTACAGCTACTTTACAACCAACATAGGCCCTATATAGAATTATCAAATTCAAACGATATTTTTATTTTTATTTTATGACCGTCGTAGAACAGCCGACCCAATTTTGGGTTTACGACTGACTGCTTACGACGACTACTTACGACTGAACTCCGTAGCGTTGTAATTTTGAACCTATTCAGTAGACAAGGAAACTTCTGGATCAGTACCCCCAGAGGTATTATTTGTTTTGAGGACATGGAGGACTTTGTGAATCGACAGATCAGTCACCATTTACTACAAGGGGCGTCTTTGGTATAGGCCCAGGACCCACGACCTCTTAGATATAGGCCCAGTGCTCTGCTAACCAGGCTATCCCAGCCTACTCCCGATATTTAATAGTCATAATTCGTGCAATATAGGCCAATATTGGCCAATATTTAAAAAATCTAGAAATCGCATTATAGGTCCCTCGGTTTATGTCTATAATGAGCCAATTTTGAGCCAAACTGGGACCAAGGTAAAATTGTTGCTCAGTTGTGCTAAAAAAAAAAGAAGAAAAAGGAATTTTGTTACGTTGTTTTACTAAACAATTTACAAAATGAGCTTATTTTGTTCAACCGTTAGATTTGCCTTACCTCTAAATGTAATTAAATGTTTCACTTACTGTTTTGTCTTTTTTTTTAAAATTTTTACCACAATAAAATCTATTTTTAATAATCTATAAAACAGAAATTCGATTGTAATTCTCAAATTTTTCAACATGAAATAAACGATTTAAATAGAAAACTATATTTATTACGCTATAAAAGATCACTTCAGTATTTTTAATGCAATGTGACGACACAATATATGTAAATAACATCGAAGAAAGGTATTTAATAATTAAATTTATGCATCAATAAAAAGAAAAAAAATATCAGTTACATTTTGATAGATCACTTAAATATTTCAATTATATTGTAATTATATTTCAATTATATAACTAAATGTTGCTATATTTTTGAAGTAAATAAGCAAAAAAACATTGTGGAATATAATTAAATGAGCTTAATATTTATACTTAGTTTGATTTAATATTAAATAATCTACTGAATATTTAACAATAAAATCATCTTGTTGAGTTAAGGGTTTTGCCATTATTCCATCTCATTAATTAAACATTAATAGGGAATAAATTTATGAATTACAAGGCATCGTTGTTGACATTGACTTTTTAAATCCAATAATTACCGTTAATTAAATAAATACGAATCGTGTGTTTCTTGTGATTTAATTATCATTTTAAGTTATTTAATTACCATTTCAGTTAATATTCATTTCTATTCATCTAGTGTATAAACGTTATATTTATTACATGAATAATTTGAATAACATATTTGCAGGGTATGTTTTCATGTTTTAAATGTTAACTGTAGTGTATTTTTTAATTAACTATACCTTGATTCCAAACAAATAATGAATTTTAATTGAATTTCTGTCTTTTTCTTTTTCAAATGATATTTAAAAATCGGAAACTTTGAAAGACATAAAGAAATAATGTGAACACAATGCAAGTTTTTAGAGAATTGTCATTTCCGATTTTATTTATTAACTGTTTATGACCTTTTTTTCGAAAAACAAAAATGATAGCACACGTTTTAGTAATAATTTCAAAGATAAGTAGAATGATAAAAAAGATAAGTAATGAATAGCAAAATAATAAATGAATATCAAAACAGCTACACTTGGATCTAAAGTTAACTTACAGTGTTTTTAAGAGGTATAGAAATATCCACTTGGTATGTACTACTCCTATATAGGTCTTTTTCTGTGAAACATACTTTTGCTTTTAATGGATTTTTTCAACAGCATTAAAATTTTAATAGGTTTTTGTGACATCGAGTCACAGACTTTAACTTAAAATCCTGATCCAATTTATACACCGCCCCTTAAATCTTGATGCAATTGGGATAGTTTCCCCCGGAAATTCCATTCTCTCCCATTTTCTCAGAATGACAGCTGAGCGGCTTCCTTTGATCTGACACATGTAAGGTGCGATCGTTCGAATCGTCATAACTGTGACCGAGAGCTAATTTTTAAACACTACGACTCCAACTTCAAGAAAATGAGAAAATAGGTAATAACACTTCAACTTTCAAAATGTGTATAAATATCGCGAGCGCATAACGCTCATTAGCTAAAGCCAGACAAGCAAAGCCTTCTCCCACCACAACAGCTGAGATTTCAACTGAGAAAGACTCTCAAACTACTACAACTGCAGAAGACCAGACGAGGGAGAAAGAGCCAGCAGCCGAGGCAGATTTTGAACCCCCAGAGCCATTGAAACCTGAAAAGACATCAGATCCAATAGAAACGATCGAGCCAAAGCAGCCTTCACCTGAGATCACTGCTGACATCCCCACTGAACAACAGGAAAAGCCTGAGACAGAGCCTTCAGTCCAGGAAAGAGAAAAACAGGCAGAGGAAGGTTCTGAGCCTCCAAAAAGGAAGAGAAAAAGGAAGAAGAAAAATTCTCCTTCACGAACTACAGAAAGAATGGATATCCCATCTACTAGTAACATCACAGAATCTGTAGCCACACCTGCAGCCCCGTCAGCAGATGAGACAGCAGAACAGAATCAGATGGAGAATCTACAAGGAAGATCTCACAGCTATTGGTCATCGGCCAATCAGAGTAGAACAGTCCAAGAAGAGGCAGGGCGAAGGATACAAGCTCCTCCCTCTTTTTCTGATCATACTTCCAGATAGCCCTGAGAACAGGGAATGCATCAACATCAAGGTGATTCTCTCTACAACTTAGCAGATAGAGCAATTTCGCTAAGAAGTACAATGCTACAGAAGCCAAAAATTTAGCCACACCCAAAAGAACTGTGCAGATGACCCTGCATGCATGAAGTGAGCAGCTCACTTTTCATTCGAATGCACTAATCCCAGAAGTCTTCCTGCCACCTGCAATGGAGAGAACCAGGCCTGTTTTTTAAGCTGTGGTGCTACGTCAAGGAGAAAACCACCACAGAAGAATAGACAGCACAGAAGTGCTACCGATACAGGCAGCAGATTCCTGCAGATCTTTCGAGAGCTACTACAGAACGAGGAACTACCGATCTTTACTTCCCGAAAACAAGTCATAGTGATTTTCACTTCTCCACCATGCCATCTACTCAGCCAAGTCATCTTTTCATCTACTTCAGTCTTTTTTTAACCTTAAGACAGTACACCAGGTGCCCACGGGCACCATCTCAGATGAAGGAGTGGAGTGTCCGCTTTGCGGACAGGTACTCCATAATCACACTCAGTCTAAGTCGCTCATTAGCATTCGAGTTTACATTGCCCAGCAAAGTTACGGTCTCCCGCGAGGATCAGTTTTTCTTTATCTCCCTCCTCACCCGAGGTCGGAGTTAGTTTTAGCATGGCGTCATCATCGCAATTTTTGTTAGCTGATACAACAGCCATGACTTTTTCTACATTCCCGTAACGTTCTACAAAATTTCCAACAGCTTATTTGTTCATCATTTTATACAAAATTCTAATTGACTCTACATTCCTTCTAAAGTTCTATGAAAGTTTCCGGTAGATTATTCTCTTCATCATGTTATATGAAATTCCGATTGATCCTTGGGAGCTGTAGTAGTCGACACACGCCATTAAGCGGACCGAGCCTACCGATCATCATCGTTCTGTTTTGCTCGTGAAAATTTGCCAACCATTGTTTTTCAAGCCGACAGGAGCTGACGAAGTTTTGCTGTGTCCCGCGTTTCACTCCAATTTGCCAAATATCTCTAATTTTTCGATGCTGTGAGAACGATCGCCCGGTATTTTTAATTTTTCGATGCTGTGTTAACGACCGCCCAATATGTTCAGTATTATGATGTTGTGCTTTTCAATAGTATGATTATCTGTTCAAAAATAGAGTTCTCTGAAATCCTCCAAATAGAGATATTAGTGCTTTACAATAGTTTTGTGATTTGACTATCTTCATTTTTGCGCATTGTGGATGATTTCTTTAGGTGTACAGCTACTTCCTCTTCAGTGTTCCTCCCATAGGTATGTTCTCTTGATAATTTTTATGTAATTTTGGACCAGTCCTGGGCCACTATTTTCATCATGTGCCATATGTATTTTAAAACTAAAAGTTCGAACTCAGTATATTTTCTCACAATATACCCAACACTTTTACCGCAGTTTTCCTTTTATCTTCTTTGCACCTGTTATTTAAAAATCCAAGCTATTGAGGACTTCTGTGATTAGAAATCAAAGTTAAATATTGTATTATAAAATTATAAGCTTAGCGATTAAAAGGTTTTTCTAAAAAAAGACAAGCTACAAAAAAGGTGAAAGAATGAAAAGGATCGATCGGCTTTCTTATGCTTTAAAGCAGGAGAGTTTCCCACTTTAGCTACTACAGGGTGCTCCCACGCGTCTTGAAAATTATAACGGTTATAACAAAATCATGAAAGCAATAGAAGCGGTTTTATTTGCAAAATACGTTTTTAAGTAAAGACAAATGCCAGCGCAATATTTGAATGTTTATATGCATTCTCTTTGAAAAATAATATATGGTGGAAACAAATATTTTGATGCATCAGTGTTTGACTAATATCTGCTTCCACTTTTTCAAATTTTGAGGCTTTGTATTTTTTCATAGTTTGAAAAGCAGTGCATGGGAACACTCAAACTTAACCTATCTCCTGCCAAGGAGGCAAAAATGCTACTAATAAGTGCCTTTGAGCAGTGGTGGCTCATGTTAAAGAGCGTTCACCTTCGAATAAGGTGAACCGGGTTCAAATCCCAGTGATGGCTGGTCAATATGAATTCCGCATCCAGCTTGCACCGACCACAGTGCTAACGTAAAATATCCCCAGCTGTAGACGGATCATGGGTAAGAGTCCCCATGCCGTTAGGCTAACCGTGCAATGTTTTCCTCTCCATGTAATGCAAATGCCTGTTAGTTCCATCAAAAAGTCCTCCACGAAGGCAAATTTCTCTCAATACTTGATCCAGGAGTTCCCTTGTCTTCTGGATTGGGTTCAAAATTATAAGGCTACGGTGCTGAGCAATTAATAGTCGTAAACCCAAAAAATGGGTCGGTTGTTCAACGATGGATATAAAATATAAAAATAATAAGTGCCTTTAGGAAGAAAATAAAGAGTAGACAATGTGAATTCAAATGAAGGAAACATTTTCTAGAAGTTGTCCTTTAAAAAAAATTAATTTAGCAACACGGTTTCATAAATAATTAGAATATTCATATTATTATAATAGAATTTGTCTTATCTGCGACACGGAGCTTTTGGAGTGCTCTTAATTTCCGCAGCAATCATTATCATTATCGTCAATTATTGATCCTCAATTATCAGTTTATCGTTTACTGGTTAACGGTTGTTAATCATTCAACGGGGATTTTCCAATTGAGTCAAATAATAATTTCCACGTGACGTGATTATTCTTCATTTAATAATAATTATTTTATTAATATTTCAAATAAAATTAAACTGTTATTAAAAAGTTATTCATAAAATTAAACTGTAATTGAAAAGTTAAAATCATAACGATTAATACATACAATTCACGATTTTTACGAACTAACGGTACACTCTTCATTAATGTGATATGGCCGTTCTATTTTAAATGCATGAATCAAATTTTCATTTTCAAAATGCATATTTTACAAAAACATTTTATTTTGATAAAAAAGTGGGAAAGATATTGTTGGTGTAGAGTTAGAAAATATTTTGTAATAAAATGGTAAGTTTGCTTTCAAAACATTTGAATTCTACACAATATCTTTGATTTATAGCAAGAATAGAAGGAAAGAGTATCTCCATTTTTTTTTGTACGATGTATACCGAATGAACTTTTCTTCGAACGGCATCGTCAGACCATTGGAACGGGCTCCAAAACCACCATGTAGAGACTTGACCCTATGGTAAAAAATATTTTTTCCTCCAAATTAATTTTGAAGAATAACGATTGCTAATACAAAATAGTGAGTGAAATGGAGTGTCCGCAAAAGAAATTTTTTAATAATTACATTTGGCTGAGCGTCATTATAACTTCCTTATTTTTTCTTCCATAAATGAAGGTATTTTTATTTACTGTTGCACATACAGATGCAGATATAACTTATTAGACCTTGTCAAGTTGCAGAATATATAGCACAAATTAGAGAATGACATATTATAGCAGCCACTGCCTCCTCGTTACAGAATCACGGTGAAACCGCTCGCCCACTGTGGCCCTTCAATCAATGAAGAAGAAGGCTTTTGAAATTTTTTATGTACCACAGAAAAGAAAAAATGCTAGCAAAATGTTTAATTTGTAATCAGTTTCTGATGTAATAAAGGCATAGTGAAGTAGAGTTAAGGAGAAAAGTTTATTTATTTCTCAATGGTAGTGAATAAAAACAAAACTTTTAATCCAAATGGAAATTTTCTCAAGATTTTATCCGATTTTTAGAACAAACCTCTGTCTTTTTCTGACTTTGTATAGTCTGTATATGTATTTTATCTGCTTGAAATACATTTAGAAATTAGAAAAATATTTTTAGAACAAAATAGAACTGAGACATTCGTGTTCACCGTTTTACAAAGTGTTTAAAATTAGACTGTCAGTACTGAGAGGTCTGTAGTTCCGGGTCTACTGAATGGAAACGGATAAAACTTTCTTGACGTAAACTTCAACCACATGATCTTATCTAAACATGTATATAGTATGTAGATCATGCGGTTGAGGTCGACGGAGGAAAAGAAAGGATTGAGGGGAAAACTGCGTGACGAAGGCGATGCAAATAGGTATTAAGAAATTTAAAATCTGTCAAATTATTTTCGCCACAAAATTATAAGTTTTTTCTTCTCATTTTGGGGTCCTTGGCAATTACTGAATATCATACCTGGACAGTGTATGCATATAAATGTGTAAAATAAAATATTCTGATATTCTTTTATAATTTAATTGTTATATTTTTAATTTTTTTGTCACAGCGCCACCTGTTGTCAAACTTTTTTAGGTATTTGTTTTCGACGGAAACGTCGACCACATAATCTACATAACATGCATTTGCAATTTCATCCGAATCCGTTCAGTAGAACGGGAGCTACATTCCTCTGATTACTGTCAGTTTAATTTTAAACAACATGTATAATGGCAACCTAAATACTTGTTTTTGGAAATGACGCGTTTGACTTTTATAAAATTAATGTTGTCGATAATAATAAATAACATTCTATTCGTTTAATGAAATTGCCACTCATCATCTTCCCGTTGATAACGTTGCGTCATATTCCCTTCAATGTAACACGAATCCTTTTAAAAATCTTTCTGATTTCTTCTCTCATTATAACCTTACTGCTTTTATCAACAAAAAAAAAAGCTTTACTGACAGAACATCTTAGACAATGGTCCTTGGAGGTTATTAATAAAATTCTCAAGCGGGATATCAAAGTTTATACTGACTGACGGCAGCAAATTTAGTAATTAGGCAGGACGCGGAATTTTCATTAAAATTTCTGAAGATGCAGATTCTCTATGTCATAGTAAAGCAGATACTAAAAGAATACAAAAATTTTTTTATTCAAAATAAACAAAACTTTATTAAAAAAAAAATGCGCTAAAAAGCAGCAGAAATTTCAAAAAAAGAATAAATGTAGCAATTAAGGAAGCAAATGAAATAAAAATATAAATATGACCACCGAAGCCGACGTCTTCAGGGGGTACCGGCCTCGGTAGCCATAAAACAAAACCTTTTCTATTGAGAGAGATGACAAGAGCCCAAAATAACTCCCTCAGTACCCCGAAGGTTTTGTATAGAAGTCCAGGAAAAAACATGAAAAACATAGAACTAATTCAGAAAAGAAACTCAAGCAAAATCATCAGAAAATATTATTATATTATTCTTATTAATAAAGTATTATTTTTATTTCCTTTGCTTCCTTTATTGCTACATAGTAACACAGACTTCTTTTTTCAGAAGAGAACTTCTTGTATTACATAAGAATCTAGAGAAAAAACAATTGCGATATACTGACTGATAGATATTACTCAATGCAACGTCTTAGTAACTGGACCCACATTGGGGACAAGACTAGTATCATGCATAAATTAAAACTCATTTCCCCTCAGCATATTATACACATCCAATTTATTCCTCCCTACATGAATTTACATGGAAATGACTTGTCTTGCAAGAGCTGTCTCTTCTCCACTTCTCTCAAGATAACATTTCTTGAAATTTTCTTAAAGAAGTAATCTCAAATTAAGAAGGATTGATTGATACTCACCATTGGTATCGGAGTAGAAGATCAAGCCTAATTTTGACCCTTTCTTATATTAAAAAAATCTCTATCTCGCTCCTCGCCAGCGGCCACTAGAGCTTACAGTTTTTTAGGGTAAATAAAACATAACCACATTGCCCCAAGTGCCACATACACCAGACTTCAGCTGAACATATATTGAATTGTTTGGGACACATTTCATTGTTGGGACCTCAAATTCATTCATCTCCTCTTCTTGCGCATGATTTTTTTTTTTTTAAATGTCAACGGATTCTTAGATTTGGTCTGACGGAGTCAGACCAGATGGAAGATATGCAACAACAACGATCTGGTCTGTTGTCTCAACGATTGGTCTGTTTCAATGGCAAATAATTTTCTCGTGGAACTGTGATTGCACCGTAGAATAAGATTAAGTATTTAGATAGAAGCTACATTCTTATTTATTACGATGTTAATAAATTACTTAATTTACCACAAAGAAACCTTTTTTTCTGAAATAACAAAAATTTCAAAGTAGTTGAAGGATTTGAGAAAAAGTAAATAAAAAAACTGATATTCTCACGGTAAATTTAAAATTGAAATAAATAATTTAAATATTTCCCATTATAGAAAGAAACACAATGTTAAAAAATTTATTTTTCTACGATAAGTTAATTTTAAAAACATTAATTAGTAAAATTTTTATCAAGAGTAAATTTTAAAAATTGGTATTTGTAACAAGTAACTTATTATATTTCTTTTCTGGAATAAATAATTTAGTTTAAAGTGAAAATAAAAACAATTTTGCAGCCTTACTGTAAACATACCCTTAACATTTTCTAAAATAACATAAAAATAGTAAAGATAAAACCTAGATCTGGTGTTTGTTATCTAAATAATTCGAATCCAAATGATATGTTTAAAATAAATACTATGGACAGAAAGTTTGAAAGAGGAATCCTTCGTAGAAAGCCTAAATTTAGAAAAGTAATTGAGAACTATTTCAAATCTTTACTTTATGTCAAACTTTCACAGCTCTCCTATTTACAAAAATAAATAGTAGCTTTTCATTAAAAGTGACTTTAATGGAAGTTTTCTGTGACATTTTATGGCCGGCTAGCTATTTACAAGTAAACTGAATACGTCATTATTTTAAAGGTATAATAATTATTTAAAAGCATTTTCTTGAAATATCTTTAAAGAAGTACATAAGTTAGTTTTTTGAGTTAACAAAGATAACATTTTTAAGTTTTATATTTATTAATACTATTAATATATATATATATATATATATATATATATATATATATATATATAAGTTCAAAAAGAAGATAAAACAGAGGAAAATTACAGACAAATAAAAAAGGGGAAAAAAGAAAATTATTAAACAAAATAAATAGAAAGTAAAAAAAAGGATAAAATTCTTTTAAAAAAATCCAGAAAAAAAATATGCAATTCGTATCGACCAGCCATCGCCGGGATCAAACCCCGGTTCACCTCATTGGAAAGCGAACGCTCTATCCCCTGAGCCATCGCGGCTCAGCCAAATGGCGGCATAAGGATGGTGGACCGAGTAAAGCTAAGCGAACGCTCTATCCCCTGAGCCAACGCTGCTCAGCCAAATGGCGGCATAAGGATGGTGGACCGAGTAAAGCTAAGCGAACGCTCTATCCATCTCAGCGAACGCTCTATCCCCTGAGCCATCGCTGCTCAGCCAAATGGCGGCATAAGGATGGTGGACCGAGTAAAGCTAAGCGAACGCTCTATCCATCTCAGCGAACGCTCTATCCCCTGAGCCATCGCTGCTCAGCCAAATGGCGGCATAAGGATGGTGGACCGAGTGAAGCTAAGCGCAGATGGCTCTAGGGGCTAAAATTCGTCATAAGACTTCCGGGTTACTAATTCAGACTAATTTTACGTCTAAGCTTGAAAAAACACATCATCCAAAATTAGTGTACATGTACTGTTTTCAATGTAACACGTTCTTTCAATATAACTTTCAACGAAACAAACAACAAATGAATTCGGAAGACTCCGCAAGCTTACTATGATGCTTCCCAAAAAATAACAAACGGTGCTATTCGCTCAAAATATAGATAACGCTCAAAATATGGCAAATCTTACACTTTATATATGTCGTGATATTAATTTTCCTAAATTTATCTTAGGCTCTAGACCTGTTACAATTTATAAATTACATAAAACTCTTATGAATGGTAAAATTACGCGTAAATTAAAACACAAATCGCAATAATAAAATTTCCTAGAATATAAATCCTGTTCACACATCACCTGGTAAGCCTAACATAAGCGGAGGGATACACCGGAAAATTTTATAAATTTCTTCCGGTTTTAGAAAACTTGTTATTTTTTATATTCAGTCAACCATTCTTATCACCTCGGCGGAAGAAGATTTGGTAGCAGTTTCCGCTAAAAATCTCTCGAAATAAATGTTTTTTTATTTATTTATTTTTTACTCTTTAGGGTGGCGATTATTAGTTTTTAGGAACTTGTACATAGTTATGCTGTAACCTTCGATATCTTTGCCCTCTCACCGGGGTCAGGTGTGAGAAAAGAAAAAGTCTGTTTTCTTTAAAGATTGCTAAAGGAATTTATAATGCATTAAATTTATAAATAAAATAAAAAATTAAATTATTTTAAAATATTTCGAAAAAAATCAGAAACAAGAAGCGTCGAACGGGGTGACTAATTTCCATACTTGGTGCCATCCTGGGTTTTTGAACTCAAGCGGCTGATGGCGTCAGAGGAAGGAACCGATCGAAAAAGGAAAACTACCGCTAGGTAGCGGGATAGTAGGGCGTTATTAACTGGGGTACTACACCAATCAAATTATAACCTAAATTGTAACCTGCCATTGTTTGTATCGACGTGGATTTTTGGTGTTGTGATCTGGAAAAGAAGTGTGGTCTGGTAATCATATTTCGGAAGCAGCCAGAAAAAAGGTAAGTTCAGTTTTTTGTCACCAAACTGTCAAAGAAGTTCTACACGCTTCGACGTTTCAAAATGATTCTTTGTTTACCAGTTATAACCCTTAATTCAATTTTCGATGAAGTGTGGGGTGACTAGGTGCCATCTTGTTTTGCAGTGTTTTGGTCATTTTTAAGATACTAGAGTGTTTATTGTTTAAGTGGAGAGACAGCCATTGATGTCCTAGATGTTGACCACTCATCTACAACAGTCTCTGGTCAACCGTTGAGAAGCAGTGAGTCAGTCAATGACGCAAAAAACACTGGCCCTGTGCAAGGTGATTTTGTTGCAGTAAAATATAAAGGAAAAATGTTCCCGGGTCAAATGATTTCTGATTTCGACAGTAGCAACGAGGCGTGTGTGAAATGCCTAGAGAAAAGTGAACAATTCTGGAAGTGGCCTGACACCCCGAATGTTTTGTGGCACAAAAAGAAATAAATCCTGAAGAAGATTTGTCCTCCCGAACATCTACCAAATGGCGACTAATTTCAGGTTATTTTAAATTCGGTTTGATTGAAGAGAGAATTTCTATCTCAAATTTGTAGTTTGTGTTTCATTTAATAAATTGAGTCATTTTGAAAAACATTTTTAAGAGTTTCTTTAATAAATGGCATTTTTCCATATGTATGGCCTTTTTTATTTTAAAATTTGAAGGTATACTCATAAAAAAAATTAACTTATAATAGCTAAAATGACAAGGAAATGAATTCTGAAGGGTGGGATGTTGCCAGCGATCGTTTCTAGTAGATTTAAAAGGAGGAAACATGCGTGGCACTTAGTCACCCCATGTGCGGGGTGAGTAAGTGCCACTAAGAAAAAATTATGTCTCTCCTCCATGATATCTTAGTATCATTTTAATATGTGAATTGAAAGCTAAGATGTGTAATTATGTTGCATTAAATAATCAATCCGATAGGTGAAAAATCAGAGGAATTATGACACGAAAACGTCAAAAAGTGGCACATAGTCACCCCGTTAGATGGTAACGATTTCTTTTAAAATTCCCATTATAAATGCTTTTACTTTTTCCCAATAAAAGTAACGAAAAAGCAAATAAAAGTACTAAATTTAAAAAGTAACGAAGTACAAGCAAAAATGCGTGCTTTTAACTTTAACTTTCATTACAAGTAACGAAAGTAAAAGCATTGCCATGTATATTTATATACATTTCTGTCGCCTAAATTACTCTTTCATTGACTTTTCCTACACGTGTGACATTTAATTGAAATAAATTAGAACTGCAATATCTATCGCTTTCTTAACTAGTAAATATCAAATTTTCTACAGCATCCCTTTATTAAATGGCTGATTACCTAAACTAATACAAACGGAAAATATTGAACTGAGCACAATTTTAATTATTCTCTCTATTGAGTTTTGTATTCTGCTTATAATCTATAATGTCATTCTTAAAGAGAAATTGTATAATAAAAGTAGCTTTTATTTGAAATTTTCCCTAAAGTATCCTTTAATGATAGCTTTTCAGGAAAGGATTAATTGATTAGAAATTCAATCACGTGAATTCAGCTCTTTCAATTTCCGAGCCAATTTCTCTAATAAGTGTATCATTATTGTCTGAAATCCCCCATCGACATTTATTTGAAGAATCTGCACAATTTACTCTGGATACAGAAAGAAAAGCATAATTTCACAAGTAGTAAGTGTATCGTATCTTGTTATTTCCGGTGTTATTTTTCTTACTAATAGACAATTTTTTCCCAAATATTGTTCTCTTAGAAAATAACATGGTAATACGATAGTATCTTGACATATTATTCCCTCAGCTCTATGCTCAATGGTTTGCGTTTTTCGATTTAAAAGCTTTTATTATTTCGTAAACATCAGAATAATGTAATTTATCTAAGACACAGAGAATTCTAATGAAAGGAAAAATCTTGAAGAAAATGCAGCTATTGTTTCATTTTTTTTCTCCATTTATTTTATATTCTTGTTTTCGGTTGACTTCAGTTTGGTCTTACAATTTTATAAAGCAATATGAATGAACAGGTGAATAATTGCTTTATTCATTACGTTATTTGTTTTGTTTTTCCGACTGAGATTCGAAGAATGTAATTTGCATTCTGTGTTAATTTTATTACTTTGCATTTCGCAAACCAAAAAAAAAAAAAAAAAAAATTACGTTATTTGTTCTTTGTTTTTGTCTAAGATATCGAAAAATCTAAAGAAGGGAAGATTTCTAGAATGTTTTAAAGAAATATTTTTCTTAATATCTATATAGTTTCGAACTTTTTGCTATTGATTATTATATTTTTATTATCGATTGGCGTTCAGTTTTATCTTTGAATTTTATAAGACCATAAGGATGAAAAATGTAAAATGGATGGGTCGAAATTCAATTTATTCAATTCAATTAAGCGATTGAGAATCTTTAAGCGACACACTGTTAGAATTTTCATTCTGAAATAATTGGCGAAATAACTGACAGCAGTCTGTTCATCAGATTAACCATGAAGTTTACGGTAAAGAACATTTAT
Source organism: Parasteatoda lunata (assembly GCA_949128135.1). Classification (NCBI taxonomy): domain Eukaryota; kingdom Metazoa; phylum Arthropoda; class Arachnida; order Araneae; family Theridiidae; genus Parasteatoda; species Parasteatoda lunata. The sequence goes on along the minus strand of OX421981.1, from coordinate 12,680,042 downwards.
TCAATTCAATTAAGCGATTGAGAATCTTTAAGCGACACACTGTTAGAATTTTCATTCTGAAATAATTGGCGAAATAACTGACAGCAGTCTGTTCATCAGATTAACCATGAAGTTTACGGTAAAGAACATTTATTACCTTTACGGTTTTGAGACCGTTTCGAACTAGTGCGGTTATAAAACCATGAATACAAAACTATACGTTTTTTTTAACCATTTACAGCTGGCATGGTTTTAAAATCGCAAAAAGATACTTAACTGATTTTTCTTTTTTTGCTAGACATATTATTAGATAATAGACAATGAAGATTGTAGGACACAAATTAAGGAGTACAGAAAACTGAAAATTCTTCATTTGTTGAAGGGAATAGGAGAATCGACGATGGGACTCGAACCCAATTTCTGCCTGTTATGCGATTGACAGATAAGCTCTCCCGGCTATAATATGTAACTAAGCGTCTTTATTTGGTTGACTTAGATGGCGCGATATTCTAGTTGTTTAACCGTATTCGGTCAAAACAGATAGTAAACGATTTATCTCACAGTTAACAGTTTTATTACCATCTTATTTATCATTATTTGACTGTATTGTTTGAATACGGTAAAATAACAATTAAATAAATTGTGATTTAACTATATTTTTCGAGAAATTTCTAACAGTGCATCACTATAATTTGCTGTTTGTGTTTGTCTTCTAAGATATAGAGAAACTAATGAAGAGAAGAGTCTTAAAGGAAATGCTCTAATTATAGTTATATGACTTCAAACATTTTTCAGATTCTAATTGTATTCTTGTTTACGATTGGTTTTAGTTTTTGCTTTTTATAAAACAATGAGAATGAAAAGAGTAAATGGATACTTGCTTGAAGCCTAATTGAGGCGCTTTTTTTTTATTTTTGATATAGAATCCTAAAGGGAATTTATTATTTTGTATTTCATAAACATTAGGTAAATACTTGATTTACGTCGCACTGGAGTTGCACAATGGGCTGTTAGCGACGGTCTGGGAAACATTCCTGAGGATGATCCGAAGACATGCCATCGCAATTTTGATCCTCTGCAGAGGGTACGGCTCCCCTGCTATCATAAACATCAGAAAAATTTACTATCATATTAATCAACTATCTGCATTTTTCTAAGATAGAGAAATCTAAGGAAGGCAAGAGAGAAATTATCTACTTAAAGTTAGATCGTTTCCAGCTTTTTCTTATATTCTTTATTATTCTATTCTTTTTTTTTTCGGTAGACTTAGGCTTTGTCTTTAAATTTTACAAAACATTTCGAATTAAAAGTTTAAGGTTGATAAAAATTCAATTGTGTTTTTTGACTGAGAAATCCTTAAGAGCTTTTAAAATTGTATATTTCGTAAACATCGGAATAATGCAATTTCCTATCTGAGATAGTGAGAAATCTAGCGTAGAAAATCTCGAATCTTTCAGTGTTCAACTGACATATATATTATTTCCGACTTTCTTCGATTTATAATTATATTCTTATTTTTGGTTTACTTCAGTAGTTTTGTCTTAGTTTTTTTACAAAATAATAAGAATGAAAAGTGTAAGGTGATAATTGCTTGAGGTTCAAATACATTGTTTTCTGAGGTCCTTAAGAGATTTTTATATTTTTATTTGTTTATTATAATTATTAATATTGGTATTTCGTAAACATCAGAATAATGTAATTTGCTGTCTAAGATATTGAGTCATCTAATTATCTAAGATGTATTAATTCGAGATATCTATAATCTAAGATATTGAGTCATTTCGACCGGAGTGTGTAGGGGGCAGGGAACTGGCCTTGCTTCGGTTAGGTTCTGGGTTCGAATCTCGGGCAAGGCATGATTGATCTTTTATTCTCTGTATTATCTGCCCTTACTGTGAGAGCAACATTGGCCCACCTAATATGGTGCCCCTGAAAGAGTGGCCAACGAATCTGTCCCTGAAAATGCCTGAATTGGCGAAATGTTAACACAGGCATTGGAAATTTAAAAAAAAATTAAATATCTAAAGAGGATAATATTTGTGGAAATGTTCTACTTATAGCTATATTGATTCGATTTTTTTTAATCAATTATCATATTTTTTTTCGGTTGATAGAGCTTTGCCATAGAATTTAATAAAGGTGAAAGAGAATAATTTCGTGAGATACAATTTATTCTTTTTTTTTCTTCACTCAGATACCACAGAGATTTTATTAATTTATATTTCAATGACATTAGATTAATGCTATCTGTGTTTTGCTAAGCTATTGGAAAAATTAATGTAGAGGATTCTTTAATGAAATGTTATACTTATTACTATATCGCTTAGAACCTTTCTCTGTTTATAATTACATTCTTATTTTTGGTAGGTTTCTGTTTCATTTTGAAAAACTTTTAAACAATAAGAATGAAAAGCATAAGTGGCTTGTGGTACAATTGCGTTTTTTCACTAGAAATTATTAAAAGCCTTTATTTTTTTTTCTTTCGTAACTATCAGAATAATGTAATTTGTTATCTGTGAAAGCAAAAGTCGCAGAATCTTTAATGAAATGCTATACTTATACTTATGTAGCTTCGAATTTTTTTGGCTCATTATTTGTATTATGGTGCATTCATTTTGTCCAATTATCTTATTTTAATTTATTACATTCTATAAATGAAATAAAATGAATAACTTAAATCTGTTTTTGCTAGACATAAATATGTTTTCAAATACATATACATTATACAAGCACAAATTTGTATTTTTCCTTTGCAAACCTTTCTTTCAAAGTACATTTGTGTTTATTATACAAAGTAGTATTTATAGACCCACAAATGGACCCAATAGCGTGAAATAAAACTTGAAAATGGGTATTATATGCAAGCTTTATAGCAAAGCTAAAAATTAAGAGTGAATCTAATTTCATTATATTAAGTCTAAAGTTTTTCTGAAGTTAGAGAATTGCACCAGAACGTGTACATTATGTTGGTTTTAAGAATCTCACTTTAAAAAAACAAATTTTAGTTTATTTAAATGGCCGAAAGCCGAAACTAAAAGAATTTGCACAGTTACATCACATTTAAAATATGTAAATACGCAAAATAATGCAAGAAAAAGGACCTGAATAATTTTCGATCTATTCATCGGTTCTTTTAAAGTATTAAGATGGGTAATAAAATTTTGAACGGTAAACGAATTCATGCTAAGAGTTTTTGTGCAAGCCATATTTTTAGTATTATATTTATTTACAGAAATTACATCACAATCATTATGTTATATAAGAAGAATTTGTGCTTTCTCTCAATAAACATATATCTTTCATGTTGAGAAATGGGAGAGTCGAAATATGGTTCTCAAAACTATTCGTAAAAGTGGTTTAAGCGAGCATAATGTTCTTCTTTTACGCACAGATCGGTAACAAGTACGAGAAGTACTATATTTATAGAATCACAATAATTATGTTATATAAGAGGAATTTGTGCTTTCTCTCAATAAACATATATCTTTCATGTTGAGAAATGGAAGAGCCGAAATATGGTTCTAAAAACTTCTCGGAAAAGTGGTTTAAGCGAGCATAATGTTCTTCTTTTACGCACAGATCGGTAACAAGTATGAGAAGTACTATATTTATAGAATCACAATAATTATGTTATATAAGAGGAATTCGTGCTTTCTCTCAATAAACATATCTTAATGTTGAGAAATGGGAGAGCCGAAATATGGTTCTCAAAACTACTCGGAAAAGTGGTTTAAGCGAGCATAATGTTCTTCTTTTACGCACAGATCGGTAACAAGTATGAGAAATACTATATTATAGAATCACAATAATTATGTTATATCAGAGGAATTTGTGCTTTCTCTCAATAAACATATATCTTTCATGTTGTGAAATGGGAGAGCCGAAATATGGATCTTAAAACTACTCAGAAAAGAGGTTTAAGCGAGACCAATAATGTTATTTTGTTGCGAATATATCAGTAACAAGTAAGCAAATAAAAAAAAACTTAATCACAATTATAAAACAATAATTTTTTAATATTATCATTTAAATCAATAAGCAATTTTAATAACCGATTAAAGCATCAAAGTAATTTTGAATTTTAAGGATATACTTCATCTCAAACTAAATAGTTCTAAATGACAAAATACAAAATTTGAGCTAAGTTGGTTGAACAAATTAGTAAAAATCAAACGTATGACTCTTTAAAAAATTATCAAATTCAAATGAAATTCTCAGATTCAGGTTCATTATACATTAATGCATTAAAATTTACATATGGTATAAAATTTATAAATTTGTATACCTTGGAGTTCAAATGTTTTCAATGATTATTAAATTAATAAAAAATAAATTCTTAATGTCTCCAGTGATAATTAATTACAAACACTCTTGTATTATAATATTAATAATGTTTGTAATTACTCATAACTGATCACATTGAAAATTTTTCTATTTGTGGTTTTGACCACAAACAAATGAAAGGAAAAATATACATTTACCCTGATTTGTATCAGATTTGGATAAACGCTAAACTCGTAGTAAATTGGAATGATCGGATCTTTCAGAAAAAAGGGACAACGTTATCATCTGAAATATGTTATGACAGACATAGTTGGTATTAAAAGGTAAGCTAAATTTAACGAAGAAAAACCATTAAATCATTAAATTTAATATAAAATATACATTAAAGGTAAAATTAATTTTAAAATAATTCGATTTATATTATTGAAACATATTAGTGTTTAAATTAGTACAGTTTGATTATGATGACGTTAATCATGAGATAATTTTAGTTTTCCAGGGGAGTGGTACCTTCGCAATTTTAATACATTATATATTTCAGTATTTTCTTTATTATAAATATTCATTTTATATTAAACATTTCATTTTAAACATTAGACATTTTTGCAAGGATTATGTATGAGTGCTTTAAATTTAGTTAACATTTTATTCGAAACAATTTTGTGATAGCAAATTAGGGAATTTTGTTCGATTACAAACTTTTAGTGGCCCATTTTTTTTAAAATTATTTATTATTTACCTTTTATATTATTTCTAGTCAATAGCAAAAATATTTGAAAAATCTTTTAAAATGTTTTGGAGTTGTGAATATTTTTCACTATCTCAGAATTGTTAAATTCCGCCAACATTACTCTAATAACGTGACATTTTATAACCATATTCCGTGTCAAGAATATTTTAAAATTCAAGATTGTTTCTGTTTTGCTGTTTGCATCCTTATTTTTAAATCCACTTTCAATTATATATTATTTTTAAGTTTATTCTGTTTGCAATTTTGACAATTTTATTTTTGTTTATTTTTATATTCAAAACTTTATTCTCTTCACCATTTTCTTTTACATTTTTTTTTTTTTTTTAAATTTGCTTTAACACTAGTGTCATTTGATTTTGATTTCACATTCTTTATTTTATTTCACATTCCTTACGTTTATTTATGATTTTATTTTTTATCGGTCTTATGAATACAATTTTTAGTTAGGATTTCAGGAGAAATGTATAAGGACAAGTTGCTTTTACAATCAGAAAAAGTGATCAGTTTTCTTCGATTTTACATTTAAACCCGTTTCACACAATCAATTACAAATTGAAATCCGATACAAGGTAAACTTAAAGTGCAAATTTAGTCAAATTGCAAACTACCTTTTGTTTGCTGTACCTTTATTAAGATTTTTCTTTCTTCTCTTTGGACATGAAATATTTCAAAAATTTTTGATGGGATTTCATTGAAAATACTACATTTAAAAACATGGTTTCATTAGCTAAGATCGGGTGTTTATTTTGAATTTGAACGTATCCGGATGCTTTTAATTGTCAATTTTGCTTTTGGTCACCTTCTTTTATATCTTTATTCCGGGTTTGATTCTCAACAATCAAGAAACTTGGTTTGTTTATGCAATCTTGGCTCCAATGATAAGCATTAATAATCTCAACCTTATTGTACTATTTACAAAGCTTAAGAGGTAACTCCTGAAAAGTTTGGGCTAAATGACTTGTTTTTTTTTAATATTGAATCTGTTCTTTTAGTCATTTTTTCCCGCTGGGCTTATATTCAAAGTAATACGTGTGTCTAAATTTAAAAAGATGGTTCCATTAGTGAAAATCAAGTGTTTATCATTTTTAATGTTTTCATTTTGATTTGAACGTATCTGGATGCTATTAATTGTCAATTTTGTGTTTGGACACCTTCTTTTATATCTTTATTCTTGGTTTGATACTCAGCAATCAAGAAATTTGGTTTCTTTATACTATCTTGGCTCCAATGATAAGCATTGGTAATCCTGATCTTATCGCAATATTTACAAATCTTACTAGGTAATTTCTGAGAAGCTTGGGCTAAATGACTTGTTTGTTGTCTATTTATATTAGATCTGTCCTTTTAATAATTTTTCTTTGCTGAGATTATACTTAAAGTGCTACGCGTGACTACATTTAAAAGATGGTTTCATTTGTCAAAATCAGGTGTTTATCATTTTTAATGTTTTCATTTTGATTTTGAATGTATCCGGATTCTATTAATTGTCAATTTCGTGTTTAGTCACCTTTTTTTATATATTTATTCTGGATTTGATTCTCAGCAATCAAGAAATTCGGTTTGTTTATGAAATCATGTCTCCAATAATAAACATTGGTAATCTCGATCTTATCGCAATATTTACAAAGCTTAAGAGCTAACTACTGAGAATATTGGGCGAAATGACTTGTTTGTTGTTAACCTTTTAATTATAAAACTTAGGGCTTGCTGGTTGAAATTTTGACTTAGTCGGGAAAATGTTTGATTTAGTCGGTAATAATTAAAATAATTTCAACCAATTGAGTTATTAATAAAGGGTGTTCAGCTTTGATATTGATGATTTTGTTGTCTATACCCATTAAATTTTGAGTCTGGTAGTTTTTCTCCCTTTTCATTTTAAGGTTAGAGAGTGGGAACATCATGAATTATTGTAGAAATAAATATAAGTCATTCAATAGGGAGTTTGGGATTTTTAGAACCAATGAATTTTTAATCTGTGAGTGTAATTCTGTAGATAAACCATCAATTATATGTTCATTATTTAAATTTAATTTTTGACCTAACTCTACTTTTTAAGTAAATCATTAGTTTCAGCCTTTAATTTGACTCGAAAATTTTAAATTTTAAAAATTATTAAAGCCAATTAGAGAGGAGAAATAATGTTCTAGAAAAATTTCGACTACTTCCTTGAAAGAATTACAATTAAAAAATATGTTGATAAATAATTTCAGTGCTGATTCCCCAATAAATTTTTGCAAAGTTTTATATTTCTATTCTTCATTCAAAATAAAATCTTTAGTTTGTTTCTGAATGTGTTTCTTTGCTTAGTTTGTTTGAGCCAGGATCAATATATTAGGTTTTTGTCTTATTTATTTTCCTCTGAATTTAAAGATTGAAAATAGTACTTAATTCATTTTCCAAATATATATATATATATATATTTATATATATATTTATATATATATTGTAACCGTCGTTGAACAGCTGTCGCGATATTTTTATACATAATATATTTAAAATAATCATGGTTACAGTGCAAAATTATAACAATTGATTCACCATTACTATCTAGGTACGATTCCTTACAGGGCAATATTACCGGTCGTCCTCAGCCACAGGGCAACTAAATATAAAAAATGGCGATTAAAATATTGTTTCTCAGTCGTCACAAGATCATCGAAAATGTATGCACCCCATGTGCATTCTATTTGAGTTTTTCTTTTTCATAAATATGAAATTACTATGTGCATTTATAATCTTTAAAGATTGTTTTATTGCTCACTTGTTTCTTAAAATTCTCTTCATTCTAAAAATTACATTTACCTTAGTTAGAGAAATGCATAAAAAAACCCAACTATTTTAATCCTATAAAATATTCAGTTTTCGTGACTGCAAAAAGCCTAGGTTAACTCAGCCCTTTGTGTGAGTCGATAAAATGAGTACCAAGTATGCAAGCATGTTTGGGCTGACCACCAAACCGGAACATCTACTCTTGCACCCCAAAGCCCAAAGGTCAAGAAAACTGAGATGGGCACAGAAAGCCTTGGCGCTAAATAGGTTGTAGCGTCACCGAGTTAAGTCTTTTCTTTTAGTTTAAGTGGCACAAAGTGGCTCCTATTCAATTATCCAGTTTCTAATAAAAATCCAGAAAACTAGCTGTAGTATAATGTCCTAGTTTTGCCCGTTCCTACATGGGACATATTTTCTAAATTTCTTAATTCTTTTATTTACTCAAACAGAACTTTCATGTTCTACAAATTCAGCTCATCCCTAATGGTTTGCACTGTACATAAGATATAATAATAATGAACATCATAATTATTATTGTTGTATTCCAATCTTAATTTTACAAAATTCCTTTCTGGTACCTAATATGAAAGTACCTTCACATTAGGTACCTTTGTCCTCTATAGGAAAACTCTTAGGGGCCATGAACTCGAAAATAATGATAAAAATTTAAAAATAGATCAAATTTTAATAAAATATTGACCACCAGCTACACTGTAAAACATAAAATAAAAAGTACTGGCATTCTTAGTACAGCATTCGTGAAATTCAATTAACAGCAAAATTTAATTTTACTGTAATATTTATTAAATTATAAAGATTTAGTGATTTTACAGTAAATATTACCTTAAAAATTATAGTATATCAGTTTTTCTTTGCTCCTTAAAATTTAACGATAAAAATGAATTTTTCAGTAATAAGTACTAGCCCCCTAAGTGGCATAAATTGTATTCAATGACGCGTATGATTTGAAAGGCACTATGGCAAACACTTGAGTGTGACAACAATGTTAAAAGCGTAACTGCACCTATATAAAATGTTCCACTATTCTCGAACCTTCTTTTTACCTAATATCATCAATTTATTGCTAAAAAGTTACTTTTTTTTTTATCATTCTATGTATTATTTTTTATCATTCTTTAAAAGTACTTTTTAAAAAAAGTTCTTCAATTATTTTAAGATTCAAAATAATCTTTATGAAAATGTAAGATAGGTTTGACATTTAATAAACGTGACATTTTGTAGTTAGAAGGTTAGTTTACACGAGAAACAATTCAATGAACAAAATCACGAATTCCCTGCCAGAAATTTCTTTTTTCAGTATTTATCTGCTCTTTAATATGCAAACTTTTATATTTGATAACCCTAAACTCACAATGAGAACATTAAACATAACAAATACTTGGAGCGTGCTAAAAGAAAGTACTAAAGTAAACTTAGTTCAGATATGTTTTTTCGTACTATTCCGTGTAAGCTTATATATATTTTAATGCAATGAGATTTTTATATTTTTCCCTGTTTTGGATTTATAAATAATGTTCAATTCAAACGTAACACTTATTCTTAAAATAAATATGGAGAACAAAAGTATAAAAAAAACCTTATCAAAAGCTGAGAGAATGAAAATTTTTGAATAAATAATATAAAGTAAAAGAGATTTGTAGTCATTTTATCTTCAAATTTGAAATTCAATTTCGAATTCATCGTGGTATTTTATAAATTTAAAATTACATTTTTTTATTGAATCATAACGATTAGATTCAAAAGGATATTTTCAAAATTGTAGAGAAGTTAAAAAAACTGATTTATTCGTGAAAAGCATCTACAAAAATCTATATTCAATTCAACATTGGAATCGAAATAAATTTATTCAAGACTTTTTCCAATGACTATTCAGTAAGCATAATGCAAGAATAAATTTATTTTTTTATGATAGGTATCTCCAAGAAGACTTTACGCGAATAAAATCTGTTGATTCACAAATTATCATAATTTGTTGACTGGTCATATTTCTTTCAAGGAAAAAAAATTAGAACAGAAGTAGTATAGTAGTTATATTATTCGCATTTGCTTTGCTTAAGCAATACCTTTATATTTACAATAACATGGTTATAAAAATATATCATGGATTTTAAATTATTCACAAGCTTTTTCTTTTAAATTTAAAGCGGCAGCTAACAAATATGCTTTTTTAAAATAAGTGTTGTTTTTTTTTATTATTATTTTTTTTTTGTCTGAATGTGCAACAGAGAGTTAATGTTTATTTTTGGCTTACCTAATTTACTTCTTGCAATTCAAACACTTTAAAATCCATTGAAAATTCAGTAACTATTTAACTTTAGAAAGCCATGACAAGGCCCCCATTTTACTTTTGTGCAGCTTAGCTATGCATTCACGGAACATCCCAGGTAATTAATGATATTAAGTCTCCTCCATTTTGTGACCAACGCACAGTGGGCCTACATCCAAGGTTTCGTGGCCAAAATTAGTATTTCGATAAAATTTGTTTCAAAATTTGGGGTTTTTTATGTGCAGGTAAATTGAATTCATAGTTGAAATTTTGAAATACACTAAAAATATCAACAACAAAAAAATGGCGGCAAAAATATGGCCAGCAAAATTAAAAAAAATAATATAGTACGTTTAAATAATTAAATATAGCAATAAAAATATAATAATTTTCGTAATTTTATATTAAATATGAAAAGCAAATTATATTTCCGAAGTAATATTACAAAATAACACGAAAACACGAAAAAAAAAACATAATTTTTGTTTTTCGGTATATTTAGTCCACCTTTGCAATATGGACAAAATGGGGCAGGTTTTTTCGAAAGAAGAAAAAATCAAAACAAGTTTAGCTAATTACAAAAAGAAGAAACATGACAACAAAAACAAGTTTAGCTAATTACCTAGTGGGACTTTTTGGGGATAAGTTTCGAAAGTGTAACATTGTAAAATGTCAAATGATAAGATATAAACTATAAGTTTGTCAAGAGTATTAACTAATCCAACAAATTGAAAAATTGTACTATAATTTCAGACTAATTACTCTGATAAAAATGCAACAGTAAGGTGAAATTCCCACATATATTTCTGAAATATAAATTTAAAAGTTACATTTAAAAATTTTTTTTACATATTTTTCACTACATTGTACTCTCGTCGTTCCAAAAAGTAAATTATAATGTTTGGAATGATTATGAATAACTAATTTGGGCATATTAAAACTGCCTACACATATTTTAGTTGAAAATTTAATTTTGACTTTTTGCCAAAGATCATGGTCTTCTGGCCCACTGTGCAACGATATGATTATGACAATGAAGTCAGTTTTACACACTAACCTTTTTTAATGCAAGCTAGTACCTATTGGTCTGAGTTAGAATTCGCTTCAAGCCACAATTGAGGTTCCTGGGGATGCATGATATTAAGACTCCGCCATTTTGTGACGAATGACATGATTATGAGAATGAAGTCAGTTTTACACACTAACCTTTTCAAATGCAAGCTGGTACCTATTGATCTGAAGCAGGGTGAGCTTTGAGCCGCAAAATTAGTAGTTGCAAATGTTAATGCTAATAGAAATTTTAACGTACTATTTTATAATTTCAAGATCTAGGAGCTTTTATACGGACCTATTTTCTTTTCAAAATAGTGGTGGTCACAAATGTATAAAATAATTCTGTTCGTTGCTTTTATAACATTTTATATTTTACATAGCAAAAGGGTAGCCCTGAAGTACATGCGTTTTTTTAATTTATTAATTAGGAAATAAAGTTTCTTCTAAATCTTAAAATTAACAATTTCCCCACTGACATTGTGTGTGAATAACGCTCGAAATTGATTTTTTTTTCTTCAAAAAAAATCTTCCACACTGTTAAAATTTTCCTTCTAAAATTACGGTAATATAACTGGCAAATGTCTGTCCATCCGATTAACTGTAAAGTTTACGGAAAAGATATTTTTTTTTCTTTATGATATTATAACCATTTACAAAAATATCGTTATAAAACCATGAATACAAAACTATACGGTTTTTTAACCATTTACAAGTAGCATTTTTTAAAAACGTAATAATTTTTTAACTAGATATAGAAGCTCGGCTTTTCGTAAGTTAATAGTCATTGGAGAGTGCCGGACACTGGGAATTCTTCACGTGTTGAACGGAATAGAGAAAATATTGTGGTTTTAACACTAGGACTTGAACTCCAGTTCTGATGGTCATGAGATTGACAGATAAGCCCGCTCGGCTATGATATGTACGCAGTAGCGAAGAACTAAGTAGCTTCATTAGGTGGTTCTAGTTGGTGCTATAAAATTCTGGTTGTTTAACCGTATTAGGTGAAAGCAGTTAATAAACAGTTTTTCTTAAACTTAACAGTTTGATTACCATTTTATTTATGGTGATTTGAATGTGTTGATTAAATATGGTAAAATAGCCATGCAATCAGTTGTTATTTAACCATTTTTCAGAGAAATTTCTAACAATGCAATAGTGTCTTTACTCTAGTGTTTTTTTTTACTATTTTATTATAAATCTATATAAATATAATGTTATAAAGCCTCAATATTTGGAATAATATTTAAGTGTATTTTTTAAAAGAAAAATCTATCTATTTGATTTCCTAAATTCATTGTCACAAGTTAGCTTCAATTAAGTAAAAAAAAACTTATATTGAATCATTTGTTTTAATCATCTCTCCAATTATTTATAAATATTATGAATATAATTATAACAGATAGAATTATTATATAATCTCGAAATATTTTATATTTAAAATAAAAATATAAATAAATGAATTACCTATTTCTATTATATTATCATGTCTAGACATAATAATAGCAATCATTTTCTCTTCGTTAAATATAAGTTTGTACCTTCATCGATTGAGTGCAATTATTTTTAACAACTCACTATAATGGCTGTAAATATGAATTTTAATAATAAATCTTAGCATTTTATTAAACAATATATTTTAGAAAGCCTCAAGAGAGCATTGTTATCAAAATTACTATTCCAATACTTCCATTAAATGACGATCGATGTTCATGATTATGAATGCCATGCATTCTTGCATCCTATAACCATTCGAAAACAATTATTGGAAGAATAGGTTAATGCCAACAATGAAGTTGTCTACTAATAGTGAGTCTTTTCAGTTTCTCCCAAAAATGTAATTATGCGTTTATGGTAACAGAAATCAAATAACTTATTTGCTAAATTGATTCTCGCTTTTATCTGATATTTGTTAATTAATTCAAGTAATTTGTATTTCACCCGTATAGCTTGTTTAAATGATGATGAAATGAAGTTTAGATTATAAACTACCCATCTAATAAGCTTAAGTGCATTCGCACTTTGATGTGAACTTTGAAGAACTATATATAAAGTTTACAGCTTTTGCTATTGGAAGAAAAGTATTCAATATATATATATATATTATATATATATATATATATATATATATATACAGAGAGAGATGAACATAAGTTGATTTGGATGCATACTTTTTAATATCTTCTTATTTGTAATAAAATAATTGTTTTTATTAAGTTATGTCAATCAAGTTTAGTGTCACACAGGCGGAGCATATCACGGAGTTAGTAAGGGCATATCATAAAAATTGTTATTTAATGACCATTTACAGTGTTTTTAAAACATTATGTTGACCACGTAATTACCTACTTCTTAATTTATGGTGTTTTAAATTAATGGTAAAAACACAGAAAGAAAAAAAGAATTCTTTTTTAAGTCGATTATGTGTCATTGATAGAAAACAATTTTCACTCCATTTTTGATGACATAGGAATCATAACGGATGACTCCCACCCTAATAATGTCACTTGATTATAAAAATAGGTAACAAATGTCTTTCATGCTCCGTTATTTTTCACCTCTGTCTTGTGTTATTTGTAATTTTTTGTATAACTATAAAATGTAATGGCTTTATTCAGAAATTAAATGTCATGTTTCACTATAATGTCATCATTTTTCAATGGCATGTCATGTCATTGATTCACTATAAGCCTTCAGACATCCTTCGTTTTTTATTTATTTATTTTGATATTTGCCATAATCAACAATAAAAATCTACACCACTTCAATATCTAATATATATATATATATTGGTGACATATATTGGTATATATACACTCAAGAGTCAAAACATTATGACCACCTGATCACGTGCCTTCCACGTCATCCAGGAGAGTTCATTGCAAAATGTAGGGGTGGTCATAATGTTTTGGCTCTTGAGTATATATATATATATATATATAAATATACATATATATATATATATATATATATATATATATATATATATATATATATATGTAATAACAGAGCTTCATCTCTGTTATCAGTGGTGTATTTAGCTTTAATAATGCAGTCGTAAGCCATGTTACACACAAAGAATCTTTATTAATGGTAGTAGGCTGGTATCGATAACAGTCCACATCCACTCTCCGCAAGGGAGGGGGTGGACAAGACTTTGGACAATTCCGGAACAAGTTATTAGGATCAGATCATGATGAAAAAGCCATGCGAAAAGCATTGCTCTCGCTTTAATACTAACACAGATTTGAGTAAACAGGCACAGTCGTTGACATTCTTGTATCCTTACGCATTAAGGAAAATCATTTCATGCTTCCTTATATGGGAGTGAAAGGGGGAGAGATTCTATAAATAACTCAATCGTATGTTTATCAGCCTTGAATTCCCAAAATAGAATCTCTCTACGCTTATTCTTTAACAAAGACATTTTATTAAAACGAAAGAGATTTAATTCTTTTATTGATACAAAAGTATTATACTTTTTGTATTACATCCCCCCCAAAAAAGATTTTTGGCAAGCCAAAAAGAAATCATAATAAAATTTAGAATTCTCTGAACTTTTAAAATTTATGTTGGTACGACTGTTCCTTTTCACTACTACTAATAACATTTTTTCAATTATCTGTTAAAAAAAAAAAAAAAAAACTATATACAATGACAATAATAAAAACATGATAATACACTTTATCTGTTTAGGCAACTAAACAGAAAGAAAAATGAAACATATATTTATAACTAATCAACTAAAATTTTCAAAAAAATTTTTTTTTTTTTCTTCACACAGAAATATACAAAATTTTTATGGATTTTTATCCAAATATCACTTCTTCCCTTGAAGAAGTAAAAAATTTTCTTTTGTTTTGGACACTATTCATGATTTAATTTCAACATTTGTGGGTTGTGATATTTCCTAAGCTTTGATACATGAACTATTTCAAAAGTTTGTTTACTTAAACAATTCTTTTTATTTCCTATTTTTTCGTCGATGTTAACCTGATAATGTATGCACCCATTACCTAGTTCTATCTTCGAATCATTTGAAATGTTTGGCAATTCTTTCTTTTTCCTATTTTTCCTGTTCTTTTTGTTATTAACTTGGTCATTCTTTCTTTTTCCTATTTTTCCTGTTCTTTTTATTTTTGTTACCCCTCACATTATTTTTTTTTCAAAATGTTTACTTTTGTTGAAACATCTTAAACTTCTATTTTTTTTTCTTTAAAATGTTTACTTTTATTGAAACATCTTAAACTTCCATTTTTTCAAGATGTTTACTTTTATTGAAACATCTTAAACTTTCATTTTTTTTTCACAATCTTTGACCTTAACATTATGAGAATTCTGTTGTCTAATGTGCAAGGATAAGTTGTCATTGTTAGATTTAGCAGAGATGATCAGTCTCTTACCAACTTGAGTAACAACTGGCCCGACACAATTAATAAACAAACAAAAATCTTTGCAAGTCTGCAACCCTACTAAAGCATACATTAACTCAGTATCAAGTATAAAAAACTTAGCTGAGTTAACAATTTCGCCTATCGTAATAAGGGGAAACTCACACAATTTGTTAAGTGTGAATTGTCCTTTTGTTTGGGTAACATTTAATTTTTCACATTTTTAATAGGAATATTTAGTTTTGACCAAGTCCGAAAAAGAAAAAGCATTACAAATTTCTTTTAGTTTTGTTTAAAAATCTGAAAAATTTTGAATTTAATTTTGTTTGCCGTCACAAATTTAATTGACGTTTGAAACACATTTATTTCCCTCAAAAACATTTTAAATGCATAAAAATACACTATTATATCATATTTTTAAAGAAAAGCAATCTAAACACAAGAAATGCAATCATATTATTTATAAAATAATATACTCAGTTATTCATAATTTATAAAGAAAAAGCAATATAAAAACAAGAAATGCACTTTAACCCTTAATAAAATTCTTTTGATAAATTTCATTATAAAAAGTTTAGAGCACTTTCATATCCAATTTCAATAAACTATTTAATCATAAGAATGAGAGAAAAAATAAGAGGATAAAAAAATATATGTATCTGAATGAAATCCTTTCCATTTGCTACACTTTTCCTTGACCTTCATGATTGTGAAGAGAAGAAATAAACAAATTTTTCATTGCACTTCATGAATATTCATGATTAAGCTTCGCGCACATTCACTTTTGTTTTCACAATTTGAGCACTACGGAATTGTAGGGTCATCTCGATCAACACTATGGGTTTCAGAGAGGCATGTGACGAGCTCGAGCCAACGTCAGCATTCCACTAGCGATGAGGTGTACAGGTATTGAAATCCATCCTTCATTCTTTTTTTCACTGCAGAATAGGCAAATTTTCGTCCTTCGTCCGGGATGGGCGATTCTCTTTTTTCGTTCCCCGGGATGAGGTTTTATCAACGTTGTAGTCAGCCGGAAAATAGATAACAATGGTTTCCTCGACCAAGCAAAATATCCTGCAAGGCTTATAATAACAGAGCTTCATCCCTGTTATCAGTAGTGTATTTAGCTTTAATAATGCAGTCGTAAGCCATTTACACTCCAAAACATCTTTATTAAAGGTAGTAGGCTGTCCACATCCGCTCTCCACAAGGGAGAGGGTGGACAAGACTTTGGACAATTCCGGAACAAATTACCAGGATCACAACATGATGGAAAAGGCCATGCGAAAAGCATTGCTCTCGCTTTTATACTAACACAGATTTGAGTAAACAGGCACAGTCGTTGGCATTCTTGTATCCTTACGCATTAAGGAAAATCATTTCATGCTTCCTTATATGGAAGTAAAAGGGGGAGAGATTCTATAAATAACTCAATCGTATGTTAATCAGCCTTGACTTCCCAAAATAGAATCTCTCTACGCTTATTCTTTAACAAAGACATTTTATTAAAACGAAAGAGATTTAATTCTTTTATTAATACAAAAGTATTAATTTTTGTATTACATCCCCCCCAAAAAAGATCCTGCCGGCTTGTAATAACAGAGCTTCATCTCTGTTATCAGTGGTGTATTTAGCTTTAATAATGCAGTCGTAAGCCATGTTACACACAAAGAATCTTTATTAATGGTAGTAGGCTGGTATCGATAACAGTCCACATCCACTCTCCGCAAGGGAGGGGGTGGACAAGACTTTGGACAATTCCGGAACAAGTTATTAGGATCAGATCATGATGAAAAAGCCATGCGAAAAGCATTGCTCTCGCTTTTATACTAACACAGATTTGAGTAAACAGGCACAGTCGTTGACATTCTTGTATCCTTACGCATTAAGGAAAATCATTTCATGCTTCCTTATATGGGAGTGAAAGGGGGAGAGATTCTATAAATAACTCAATCGTATGTTTATCAGCCTTGAATTCCCAAAATAGAATCTCTCTACGCTTATTCTTTAACAAAGACATTTTATTAAAACGAAAGAGATTTAATTCTTTTATTGATACAAAAGTATTATACTTTTTGTATTACATTGGACAATTCCGGAACAAGTTATTAGGATCAGATCATGATGAAAAAGCCATGCGAAAAGCATTGCTCTCGCTTTTATACTAACACAGATTTGAGTAAACAGGCACAGTCGTTGACATTCTTGTATCCTTACGCATTAAGGAAAATCATTTCATGCTTCCTTATATGGGAGTGAAAGGGGGAGAGATTCTATAAATAACTCAATCGTATGTTTATCAGCCTTGAATTCCCAAAATAGAATCTCTCTACGCTTATTCTTTAACAAAGACATTTTATTAAAACGAAAGAGATTTAATTCTTTTATTGATACAAAAGTATTATACTTTTTGTATTACATATATATATATATATATATATATATATTATATGATCTTATTCCTTGTAAGTTTAATGAACACTTAAAATCAATAATTTTCAAACAAAATTGTAGTTATTTTTACTGTAAAAGAGAAGTAACAATAAAAGTTTTCTTATCATTGTTTTTATCTTTTAAATAAAGGAAGCAACAACTTTTTGGAACTATTTCTTTTCCTAGAATTCCTTTTGAATTAAAAATTTATTGGTTTTTTAACCTATGGAGAACATTATCTATTTGTAATGAAAAGGTAATGTTTGATTTCCAAAAAAAAATATATTAAAAATTTCACTTTTAATTTTTATCTCTTATTTTTTCTTTTTCCAATTTTACAAAAGATGAATTGTACTAATTTTTTTCATTTATTTCTTTGTTTCTGTGTAATTCCACGGTTAATGCAAACTGCAAGATTGATTTCTAACATTTAATTATTCGTCTTAAAAATTTAATATTTTTTAAAGGTCATTACCAAAGACACACTTAACTCATTTTTTTTTCTTTTGCTATTAGTATATTCATATTATTTATAATATCAATTTTTCGATTTACTTTCATTATACTCCAAAGGACAACTTCTAAGTCTTTTCCCAAATAATTCAATTCCTTATTGATTATTAGAAAATATAGATCGTATTTAACAATAATTTGTTAAAGCTCGAATTAATGCTCAGTCACTATTAAACAAGAGTTATTAGAGTGGATAGGCACTTAAAGATGTTTTAAGGGATAAGATTAGATGAGACTGAAAAGGGGAAATGACACGTTAAACTAATTAATATTTTAGGAAAACCTATTTTCTTACGATGTATCTATGGCTGAAATATTTTTATACAAAGATAGTAAAAAATACATTATTCTTATTCACAGAAACAAAAGAAAATTGTATTTTTTTAAATGGACTCAATATTTTGTCATATTAGAGCATAAATTGATTACAACTTTTTAGTTTTTGATTGGAAGCTGGGGTCATTGATTTTATATAATATGTTATAGAAAACACTATAGTTCTTTAACTGCGAATTATTAATTTCACAAATTGTTTTTGTGTCCTTTCAAATTTTATTATAAGTACGTAAAAAGGAGGACCACAACCGGAAGAAATTTATAGAGCGTTAAGTAATAATAAAAAAAATTTTCCTATCTTCCAAAATATAATAGTAAAGCAACCCATTCAGGGGCGGCACATGGAAAAAAGAACGTTTTTCCAGGATTCCGTGTGTACTAAAGAGTACTTATACGTACTAATACGAGATGTAATACGAGAGTGCCGTATCGAGATCACGTGATCTGGAATTTCCCTATAATAAGAAAATTTGAGAATTTTTCCCAGTTTTTTTGAGCAACAAGATGTCCTTTAAATCCGTTTTTTACGAAAAAATGAGCTTTATATTTTCCAAAAATATCCATATATGTTTAGAAATATTTCGAGAAAAAAATTTAAAGAATGCTTATATGTGTGCAAAGCTAAAAAGAGAGAGCGTAAGTTTTATTTTGTTTCTTATCTTTACGTAAAACTACTTTCTGATAAAATTAGGATACAAAATAGCCTTCAATATTATGTAAACGTTTGATAAAAATTAAAAGAAATAAACACTTACAAAAAACTGCGAAAATTGAATGAAGATAATCCTGTTAAATTATAATTTATTCTCTTATCCTTCCCGAAAACAAACCACGAGTTATAATAAATTCGTGTAATAAAAGTGTTCAATGTATTGTATAACTTATCAATAATTCAAAAACTAACTTACAATTTTCAATTAAATATTTCTTTACAATTCTTCTTAAACATTAAGCTCACTTACAAATACTTACTGTATCTAAAATAAAATTTTATGATGCATCAACATAATTCTCCTGAAACATTGAGCTAACTAAAAAATAAATACACTAGCTAAATTAACATTTATAGTGCATACATATATAATGCACAATGATTAAATTCATCCATTAAACACTCATTTATATAATTTATTTGGAACATTGAATTGATTTACAAATATATTCACTATCTAAGATGAAAATTATGTAATTCATCAATGAATAACTTATAGCAATAAAATTTATCAAAGGGATATTTTTTCATTAAATTATCTATGCATATATAAACATATATTTTTTTAATATCTGAAACATTGAGCTGATTCACAAATACTTGCTTCATCTAAAATAAAACTGACATAAATAACAGGTTTACAATAATATACAGTAATTCAACAGTCAATCAATTATCAACTATAGCTATCAATTAAAAAGATATTTTCAGAATTTATCTGAGCCGATTTAGAAATACTCACTCTATCTAAAATAAAATCCAAACGCCCAAGAACGTATCATTTAGATTTTTATAACGCAGTAAGAAATAGAAATATTGTGAGCCATTTGATCACATAAAAGGGAAATTTAAAGCCTGATGTTATATAGCCGGAAAAAAAGAATTGTTTGGAGAACCTCAAATTGTCAGATCTTTAAAAAGAAAAGAAATAGAGATTTGAAAGAAAAAATATCTTTATAATAGTTTTTTCTTAGGTCTTACTGTGGAATATAAAAACATCTACGATTAATCTAGTTTACTTGCAGAATCATATGAAATTAATGCGTAATTTAAGTGAAGAATTGAAATTTAGGAGTTAAACACATTTTTTGTGCTATGCTTTGAGGAATAAATATTTTACTTTAACCTCATTTGAGACATATTTCAGTAGGTTTAAATAGTAGGCTATAAACGTGGTTTAAATTTGTTTCTGATTTTTAATCATTGTAAGATATAATTGCATGATTTTAGAATCAAATATAAATAATTTAGTGTTATTAAAGCATTTTGGTGGATAACAATGTTTTTCTTATCTAAGATATAAGAAAGTATAACTGAGTTGCCAGTCTTCATCTTTTCAAAACGAAGACTTGTTGAACGTAGACGCTTAAATTGTTAAGAAGAGAAAATTTAAATTTTAAATTGCTTTTACATTTACTGGTGAAAATAATGAGAAATTTTCGCAAACTCTTTTGGAGCTCGAAGGCAGAAGTGCTGTCTTCGGTCTACCGCCCACTCTGTCTGCGTTAGCCACCAAAGGTCCTCGTAGCTTCCTCGTACCACGAAGAGGTGCAGAGCAGGTGCTAAAGTGCTACTACTGATGGTAAATGTTGGACCTTTTAAGAATTCGACGCGGGGAATAGAGTCTTGGCCGTTGTTCCTCCGCGAGTATTCGTTCTCAAAATACTTTTTAAGCTCGTTCGAATTCTAAGGGACACGAGGGCCCTAAATAACAATGACAGAAAAATTAAATCCGAAAATTATAAAATACTCAAAATATTATGAGAAAACTGACTTATGACTCATTATGCTTAAGGTTTCGTGGCCAAAATTAGTATTTCGATAAAATTTGTTTCAAAATTTGGGGTTCTTTATGTGCAGGTAAATTGAATTCATAGTTGAAATTTTGAAATACACTAAAAACATCAACAACAAAAAAATGGCGGCTGAAATATGGCCAGCAAAATTAAAAAAAAATAATATAGTACGTTTAAATAATTAAATATAGCAATAAAAATATAATAATTTTCGTAATTTTATATTAAATATGAAAAGCAAATTATATTTCCGAAGTAATATTACAAAATAACACGAAAACACGAAAAAAAAACATAATTTTTGTTTTTCGGTATATTTAGTCCACCTTTGCAATATGGACAAAATGGGGCAGGTTTTTCCGAAAGAAGAAAAAATCAAAACAAGTTTAGCTAATTACAGAAAGAAGAAACATGACAACAAAAACAAGTTTAGCTAATTACCTAGTGGGACTTTTTGGGGATAAGTTTCGAAAGTGTAACATTGTAAAATGTCAAATGATAAGATATAAACTATAAGTTTGTCAAGAGTATTAACTAATCCAACAAATTGAAAAATTGTACTATAATTTCAGACTAATTACTCTGATAAAAATGCAACAGTAAGGTGAAATTCCCACATATATTTCTGAAATATAAATTTAAAAGTTACATTTAAAAAATTTTTTTACATATTTTTCACTACATTGTACTCTCGTCGTTCCAAAAAGTAAATTATAATGTTTGGAATGATTATGAATAACTAATTTGGGCATATTAAAACTGCCTACACATATTTTAGTTGAAAATTTAATTTTGACTTTTTGCCAAAGATCATGGTCTTCTGGCCCACTGTGCAACGATATGATTATGACAATGAAGTCAGTTTTACACACTAACCTTTTTTAATGCAAGCTAGTACCTATTGGTCTGAGTTAGAATTCGCTTCGAGCCACAATTGAGGTTCCTGGGGATGCATGATATTAAGACTCCGCCATTTTGTGACGAATGACATGATTATGAGAATGAAGTCAGTTTTACACACTAACCTTTTCAAATGCAAGCTGGTACCTATTGATCTGAAGCAGGGTGAGCTTTGAGCCGCAAAATTAGTAGTTG
Organism: Parasteatoda lunata; assembly: GCA_949128135.1. Lineage (NCBI taxonomy): Eukaryota > Metazoa > Arthropoda > Arachnida > Araneae > Theridiidae > Parasteatoda > Parasteatoda lunata. The sequence continues at coordinate 12,657,646 of OX421981.1, read as the reverse complement.
CAAATGTTAATGCTAATAGAAATTTTAACGTACTATTTTATAATTTCAAGATCTAGGAGCTTTTATACGGACCTATTTTCTTTTCAAAATAGTGGTGGTCACAAATGTATAAAATAATTCTGTTCGTTGCTTTTATAACATTTTATATTTTACATAGCAAAAGGGTAGCCCTGAAGTACATGCGTTTTTTTAATTTATTAATTAGGAAATAAAGTTTCTTCTAAATCTTAAAATTAACAATTTCCCCACTGACATTGTGTGTGAATAACGCTCGAAATTGATTTTTTTTTCTTCAAAAAAAATCTTCCACACTGTTAAAATTTTCCTTCTAAAATTACGGTAATATAACTGGCAACTGTCTGTCCATCCGATTAACTGTAAAGTTTACGGAAAAGAAATTTTTTTTTCTTTATGATATTATAACCATTTACAAAAATATCGTTATAAAACCATGAATACAAAACTATACGGTTTTTTAACCATTTACAACTAGCATTTTTTAAAAACGTAATAATTTTTTAACTAGATTTAGAAGCTCGGCTTTTCGTAAGTTAATAGTCATTGGAGAGTGCCGGACACTGGGAATTCTTCACGTGTTGAACGGAATAGAGAAAATATTGTGGTTTTAACACTAGGACTTGAACTCCAGTTCTGATGGTCATGAGATTGACAGATAAGCCCGCTCGGCTATGATATGTACGCAGTAGCGAAGAACTAAGTAGCTTCATTAGGTGGTTCTAGTTGGTGCTATAAAATTCTGGTTGTTTAACCGTATTAGGTGAAAGCAGTTAATAAACAGTTTTTCTTAAACTTAACAGTTTGATTACCATTTTATTTATGGTTATTTGAATGTGTTGATTAAATATGGTAAAATAGCCATGCAATCAGTTGTTATTTAACCATTTTTCAGAGAAATTTCTAACAATGCAATAGTGTCTTTACTCTAGTGTTTTTTTTTTTACTATTTTATTATAAATCTATATAAATATAATGTTATAAAGCCTCAATATTTGGAATAATATTTAAGTGTATTTTTTAAAAGAAAAATCTATCTATTTGATTTCCTAAATTCATTGTCACAAGTTAGCTTCAATTAAGTAAAAAAAAAACTTATATTGAATCATTTGTTTTAATTATCTCTCCAATTATTTATAAATATTATGAATATAATTATAACAGATAGAATTATTATATAATCTCGAAATATTTTATATTTAAAATAAAAATATAAATAAATGAATTACCTATTTCTATTATATTATCATGTCTAGACATAATAATAGCAATCATTTTCTCTTCGTTAAATATAAGTTTGTACCTTCATCGATTGAGTGCAATTATTTTTAACAACTCACTATAATGGCTGTAAAAATGAATTTTAATAATAAATCTTAGCATTTTATTAAACAATATATTTTAGAAAGCCTCAAGAGAGCATTGTTATCAAAATTACTATTCCAATACTTCCATTAAATGACGATCGATGTTCATGATTATGAATGCCATGCATTCTTGCATCCTATAACCATTCGAAAACAATTATTGGAAGAATAGGTTAATGCCAACAATGAAGTTGTCAACTAATAGTGAGTCTTTTCAGTTTCTCCCAAAAATGTAATTATGCGTTTATGGTAACAGAAATCAAATAACTTATTTGCTAAATTGATTCTCGCTTTTATCTGATATTTGTTAATTAATTCAAGTAATTTGTATTTCACCCGTATAGCTTGTTTAAATGATGATGAAATGAAGTTTAGATTATAAACTACCCATCTAATAAGCTTAAGTGCATTCGCACTTTGATGTGAACTTTGAAGAACTATATATAAAGTTTACAGCTTTTGCTATTAGAAGAAAAGTATTCAATATATATATATATATTATATATATATATATATATTATATATATATATATATATATATATATATATATATATATATATATATATATATATATATATATATATATATATATATATATATATATATATATATATATATATATATATACACAGAGAGAGATGAACATAAGTTGATTTGGATGCATATTTTTTAATATCTTCTTATTTGTAATAAAATAGTTGTTTTTATTAAGTTATGTCAATCAAGTTTAGTGTCACACAGGCGGAGCATATCACGGAGTTAGTAAGGGCATATCATAAAAATTGTTATTTAATGACCATTTACAGTGTTTTTAAAACATTATATTGACCACGTAATTACCTACTTCTTAATTTATGGTGTTTTAAATTAATGGTAAAAACACAGAAAGAAAAAAAGAATTCTTTTTTAAGTCGATTATGTGTCATTGATTGAAAACAATTTTCACTCCATTTTTGATGACATAGGAATCATAACGGATGACTCCCACCCTAATAATGTCACTTGATTATAAAAATAGGTAACAAATGTCTTTCATACTCCGTTATTTTTCACCTCTGTCTTGTGTTATTTGTAATTTTTTGTATAACTATAAAATGTAATGGCTTTATTCAGAAATTAAATGTCGTGTTTCACTATAATGTCATCATTTTTCAATGGCATGTCATGTCATTGATTCACTATAAGCCTTCAGACATCCTTCGTTTTTTATTTATTTATTTTGATATTTGCCATAATCAACAATAAAAATCTACACCACTTCAATATCTAATATATATATATATATTGGTGACATATATTGGTATATATACACTCAAGAGTCAAAACATTATGACCACCTGATCACGTGCCTTCCACGTCATCCAGGAGAGTTCATTGCAAAATGTAGGGGTGGTCATAATGTTTTGGCTCTTGAGTATATATATATATATATATATATATATATATATATATATATATATTATATGATCTTATTCCTTATAAGTTTAATGAACACTTAAAATCAATAATTTTCAAACAAAAATGTAGTTATTTTTACTGTAAAAGGGAAGTAACAATAAAAGTTTTCTTATCATTGTTTTTATCTTTTAAATAAAGGAAGCAACAACTTTTTGGAACTATTTCCTTTCCTAGAATTCCTTTTGAATTAAAAATTTATTGGTTTTTTAAGCTATGGAGAACATTATCTATTTGTAATGAAAAGGTAATGTTTGATTTCCAAAAAAAATATATTAAAAATTTGACTTTTAATTTTTATCTCTTATTTTTTCTTTTTCCAATTTTACAAAAGATGAATTGTACTAATTTTTTTCATTTATTTCTCTGTTTCTGTGTAATTCCACGGTTAATGCAAACTGCAAGATTGATTTCTAACATTTAATTATTCGTCTTAAAAATTTAATAATTTTTAAAGGTCATTACCAAAGACACACTTAACTCATTTTTTTTTCTTTTGCTATTAGTATATTCATATTATTTATAATATCAATTTTTCGATTTACTTTCATTATACTCCAAAGGACAACTTCTAAGTCTTTTCCCAGATAATTCAAACCCTTATTGATTATTAGAAAATATAGATCGTATTTAACAATAATTTGTTAAAGCTCGAATTAATGCTCAGTCACTATTAAACAAGAGTTATTAGAGTGGATAAGCACTTAAAGATGTTTTAAGGGATAAGATTAGATGAGACTGAAAAGGGGAAATAACACGTTAAACTAATTAATATTTTAGGAAAACCTATTTTCTTACGATGTATCTATGGCTGAAATATTTTTATACAAAGATAGTAAAAAATACATTATTCTTATTCACAGAAACAAAAGAAAATTGTATTTTTTTAAATGGACTCAATATTTTGTCATATTAGAGCATAAATTGATTACAACTTTTTAGTTTTTGATTGGAAGCTGGGGTCATTGATTTTATATAATATGTTATAGAAAACACTATAGTTCTTTAACTGCGAATTATTAATTTCACAAATTGTTTTTGTGTCCTTTCAAATTTTATTATAAGTACGTAAAAAGGAGGACCACAACCGGAAGAAATTTATAGAGCGTTAAATAATAAAAAAAAAAAATTTCCTATCTTCCAAAATATAATAGTAAAGCAACCCATTCAGGGGCGGCACATGGAAAAAAGAACGTTTTTCCAGGATTCCGTGTGTACTAAAGAGTACTTATACGTACTAATACGAGATGTAATACGAGAGTGCCGTATCGAGATCACGTGATCTGGAATTTCCCTATAATAAGAAAATTTGAGAATTTTTCCCAGTTTTTTTGAGCAGCAAGATGTCCTTTAAATCCGTTTTTTACGAAAAAATGAGCTTTATATTTTCCAAAAATATCCATATATGTTCAGAAATATTTCGAGAAAAAAATTTAAAAAATGCTTATATGTGTGCAAAGCTAAAAAGAGAGAGCGTAAGTTTTATTTTGTTTCTTATCTTTACGTAAAACTACTTTCTGATAAAATTAGGATACAAAATAGCCTTCAATATTATGTAAACGTTTGATAAAAATTAAAAGAAATAAACACTTACAAAAAACTGCGAAAATTGAATGAAGATAATCCTGTTAAATTATAATTTATTCTCTTATCCTTCCCGAAAACAAACCACGAGTTATAATAAATTCGTGTAATAAAAGTGTTCAATGTATTGTATAACTTATCAATAATTCAAAAACTAACTTACAATTTTCAATTAAATATTTCTTTACAATTCTTCTTAAACATTAAGCTCACTTACAAATACTTACTGTATCTAAAATAAAATTTTATGATGCATCAACATAATTCTCCTGAAACATTGAGCTAACTAAAAAATAAATACACTAGCTAAATTAACATTTATAGTGCATACATATATAATGCACAATGATTAAATTCATCCATTAAACACTCATTTATATTATTTATTTGGAACATTGAATTGATTTACAAATATATTCACTATCTAAGATGAAAATTATGTAATTCATCAATGAATAACTTATAGCAATAAAATTTATCAAAGGGATATTTTTTCATTAAATTATCTATGCATATATAAACATATATTTTTTTAATATCTGAAACATTGAGCTGATTCACAAATACTTGCTTCATCTAAAATAAAACTGACATAAATAACATGTTTACAATAATATACAGTAATTCAACTGTCAATCAATTATCAACTATAGCTATCAATTAAAAAGATATTTTCAGAATTTATCTGAGCCGATTTAGAAATACTCACTCTATCTAAAATAAAATCCAAACGCCCAAGAACGTATCATTTAGATTTTTATAACGCAGTAAGAAATAGAAATATTGTGAGCCATTTGATCACATAAAAGGGAAATTTAAAGCCTGATGTTATATAGCCGGAAAAAAAGAATTGTTTGGAGAACCTCAAATTGTCAGATCTTTAAAAAGAAAAGAAATAGAGATTTGAAAGAAAAAATATCTTTATAATAGTTTTTTCTTAGGTCTTACTGTAGAATATAAAAACATCTATGATTAATCTAGTTTACTTGCAGAATCATATGAAATTAATGCGTAATTTAAGTGAAGAATTGAAATTTAGGAGTTAAACACATTTTTTGTGCTATGCTTTGAGGAATAAATATTTTACTTTAGCCTCATTTGAGACATATTTCAGTAGGTTTAAATAGTAGGCTATAAACGTGGTTTAAATTTGTTTCTGATTTTTAATCATTGGAAGATATAATTGCATGATTTTAGAATCAAATATAAATAATTTAGTGTTATTAAAGCTTTTTGGTGGATAACAATGTTTTTCTTATCTAAGATATAAGAAAGTATAACTGAGTTGCCAGTCTTCATCTTTTTAAAACGAAGACTTGTTGAACGTAGACGCTTAAATTGTTAAGAAGAGAAAATTTAAATTTTAAATTGCTTTTACATTTACTGGTGAAAATAATGAGAAATTATTATTAAACATTCCTAGAAAGTAATCTTATATATTACGAGAGATCATGCTATAGATAAAACATAAGTCAGTTTTCTCATAATATTTTGAGTATTTTATAATTTTCGGATTTAATTTTTCTGTCATTGTTATTTAGGGCCCTCGTGTCCCTTAGAATTCGAACGAGCTTAAAAAGTATTTTGAGAACGAATACTCGCGGAGGAGCAACGGCCAAGAGTCTATTCCCCGGGTCGAATTCTTAAAAGGTCTAACATTTACCATCAGTAGTAGCACTTTAGCACCTGCTCTGCACCTCTTCGTGGTACGAGGACCTTTGGTGGCTAACACAGACAGAGGGGGCGGTAGACCGAAGACAGCACTTCTGCCTTCGAGCTCCAAAAGAGTTTGCGAAGAGAGAAATTTTTTCTTTTTTTAGAAGATCTTTTATATACAAGGCTCAAAAAGACTGTGAGACGAAGACAGATAGAGGGCTGTCTAAAGTGACTTTTAAAACTAAGCTCATTTTTCAACCTTTGTTTTATTTTGATTTAAAATGGATAGCGAATCAGAGTCTGATTCCATCCCAGACGATTTTAATTTCTCCTTTGAGGACTCACAGAAGGACTGGACTAAGGCAGCGGTGGTTTTGAACGAATCCTTTATGAGATTTTTGAACGAGAATCTCGGGAAAAACTTACCGCTTTGAGCATAACTAATTTAACAAAGATTGCATTCGATTACATGGATATAGTCTCAAGACAAAACGAAGTGTTATCATATATCAAGGGGAGACAATTGTAGGCAGAAAGAGCTCTTAATGAAATTATAAGTACAAAAATTAAAAAATCGTCAAAGACGTACGCAGATGCAGCTAAGGCAGTCACTCCAACTGCTCCGAAGGTGAAGACAGAACATGTAGTGTTGGTAAAGCCTAAGAAGACCGGAACGTCTGAAGAGACAGAGAGATTTTTAAAGAAAAACATCGAGCCCTCAGAACTTGCTTTGGGTGTCAAGAAAGTAAAAAAAATCCAAAAGGGAGGAGTGTTGATCCAAGTAGAGACCAAAAGAGATGTTAGAAAATTTACTGAAGAGTTTGAAAGTGCAAAGCTAAATAAGAGCTATATATGTGAAGTGCCAGAAAAGAAATCGCCCAGACTGATAATATACGACGTTGATCCTGAACTTACGAAGGAAGAGATAGAATCAAAATTAAAAGAGCAAAATTATGAGATTCAGGAGAAATCGAAAATTGAAATATTATTTCCTGTTAAGGGCAAAAAGGGGACTCACTGGGTAGTCAGCCTTGACCCCAAAACTTTCAAGAAATTGATTAGGAAACTAACCATCAAGTTTGATTGGAAGATACATCGAACTGAAGAATGCCTTAGGGCTTTGCTATGTTATAAGTGTAATGGATTTGGTATTATGGCCAAAGACTGTAAGAAAGAGGAAACCTGTGCGAACTGCGGCGAAGCAGGACATCGAATGAAGGACTGTAAACAGAAGAGTAAATACATTAATTGCGTTACTGCGAACGAAAAGTTCGGTATGAGAGTAAATACAAATCATCCGGCCACGAAAGAATCTTGTCCAGCATATCAAAGAGAGCTAGACAGGTTAAAGAAGAGGATCTGCTCGAACTGCTATTGAACTCGTTGCTGCCTCATGACTTTGTGAGCCAGTTTTGGCGTCCCAAGACATACTCAAATGGAGTGTATTTTGTAAATCTTGATCAAAATTTTGTAACTTTTGTTATTATTTTACCGACAAGTGTTTGGCATTGTTGACTGTTTTGAATCATTAAAGATAAAGCATCGGTTTCAGCTCCTTCCAGGCGGAGGATGCCCTGATGGGTCGTGGGGTGGCGGCTGGCCATTCCAGTGCCGCGCTCTTCACTGAGCGTCTGCAGCAAGGGTTAGCACCGCCGCTCATTTGGTCGTCTCGGAGTTTCTCTCCCTTCAGGCATCCTTTATCCGTCAACGATGTTGTGTTGCTCAGACGTGCGTGACTCGGGGCCGTGCATCTCGAGTGTCCATGCACCGCTGGATCCACCGTCTGATTCGAGGCTTACAGTAATGACAGTCCACAGTAATCCCTGGATGCCCCATAAATGGGGCGGGTCAGGGTTAAGTCTTGCTTATAGTTATTTAGGGGTTTTAAATTTCAAAATAAGTGGTTAAAATGCTAACTAAGAGTGCTTTTTTTTTTCTAATTGGCTTTAATCAAAAATTACTGAACATGCATAATTTTGATGTCAAGCCTAAAATGAAAAAAAAATATGATGCCAACTCATTTGTGAAGAAATTATTTTCGCTAGCTTTACATAATAAGGGCTTTTAATTTTCAAAATTAGCGTGAATAATTTTTTATCGTTTTTTATCGTTAAAAATGGATAATAAAATTATTCTCAATAAAAGTTAATAATTATGATAATTAATGATTCCAAGTCAATAGTAGGTATATATTTTACATTATTTTTGCTTGGATTTTTTTTAAATTTCATAATAGGTTTCAAAAGTACTATACTGATGAAAGGAGAGGAGCTTTTTTCCGTGACATCATAAGGCTGTGTCTCTATGATCGCCTTTGGGTGTTTTTTCCAACTCCCACCACGGGAATGGCTTTTCGTCATACAGGCATCTGATAGGCAGATTTGTTGGCCACTCTTTCAGGGTCACCATATTAGGTTAGCCAACATTGCTCCATCTGTAAGGACAGATAGTACAGAGAATGAAAAAACATCTATGCCTTGCCCGGGATTTGAACACAGCACCTTTCTGATCGCGTTTGCGTAGAGGTACCTCATTTACTCGCCGAAGATTCCATGTTATATGTAACATATCTGAAGTAAGGACGATGTGAAACATTGTAGCTTAACCCAATCCTTGTTCTTTTTTAATTTCTTTCTTTACCTATCGTTCATAGTGCCAGTCGTCATCGTCTAGACGATGCTACAAGATGGTGGATAATTTGAAAATTCAAGGTGGGCTAATCCCATGCTACTTATTGTAGGGATCTCAGGGTATCTGAAAATTTGTTCATGGAGACAGGAACAGCGCTTCGCTGATCTGGTTAAGGACACAAAATATCAACAACGCCTTCTCAATACTGTTATTTGAGACTTCTAGCCAAAAGAGATAAATCCACGACAGTGACACAACTATTCCGTAACTAGTATAATGCAGCAAGAACATCTATTTTACAGATAAGTGTCACTCAGGGTCTTAATGCATGTGGCCTGTATGTCAGGCGTCATGTAGTCTGTATCCCTTTGACTGTGAAACACAAAAAGAATCATCCAGCGTGGTATCGAGAACATCTGTCTCTGATAAAGCAGGATGGATTCGGGTTGGGTTCTCTTCAATGAGTAATAGTGATTCAGTCTTGACAGCGACTCCAGACGTGTTCTCATATAGATAGAAAATAGGAGTCGATATTGGCCCTATAACATTGTCGAAAAAGACCAGTATGGTCAAGGTAGTCTGATGTTTTGAGTAGGATCATGAGAGAAATGAATACCGACCTTCATGTAGTCGATAGAGTTATGCTGACAGGTCAGCGGTATAGGGAGGAATTCCTAGAAACTTATGTGAGCTTTTCCTTGGAGCATACAGATCAAATTTGAACTTAATGGATGATAACGCCCGTCCACACAGGGCTCAGTTAGTGGTCGTATACCTCCTATCAGAAGATATTCAACGATTGGAGTAACCTGCGACGTCCGCTGATCTTAATCAAATCAAAAATGTATGGAATGCCCTTGTAAGCTCAATCGTAGCTCGAAGGTCAGCTCTAACGACAATCGATAAGCTTAAGGGTTCCTTAGTGCAAGAAATGGTGCAGTTACTACAGAGATAGAAAAAGATCCTGATAAACTATGAAACACCAATGAGAGAGATGTGTAGCTGTTAGAGGTTATCATACACTCTATTACTTTATTTTATTACCTTCGTTGGACAGAAGACCCAATTTTTGGCGTTTACGACTACTAAAGTTCAACTCCATAGATTTGTAATTTTGGACCCCAACCGGAAGACAAAGGAAATCCTGGATGGAGTATTGGGAGAAATTTGCCTTCGTTTAGGACTCTTTGATGAAACTAAACCCCATTTGTGTACTATGGCAAGGATAACCACGAAAATCTTTCACGGTTAGCCTAACGGCGAGGGGACTCTAACCCAAGATTCGTCTACCACTCAGGATATTTTACGTCAGCACTGTGGTCGGTCAGAGACGGAAGCGGAATTCGTATCGACCAGCCATAGATAGAATTAGAACTTGGTTCACCTCATTGGAAGGCGAACACTCTATCCCCTGAGCCATCACGGCTCACATACAACCTATTAGACATGTTTTTCTCCGGCTGGCTGGTTGTTGGTCAGCGGCTGTGCGGAACAAGTGACCAGTTTCTTTATTTAAGAGGTTGCCCACTTTTGTTTCCTCATATAATGATCTTATGTCGGAAGATATTATAGTCATGATTGTTTTCATTTGCTTTGTTAGTCCCAATAAAAAAAGCCTTTTTCCCTTCAATTGTTTTCACTAGTGCATTTAAGTGTCAGAAATTTTACTTTATCCTTTCATATGAATTAGTTTTCAAAAAAATGTAACAAATATAAATAAACTTGATAACAAGCAATGGGAAAAAATTAATGAAACCAATTCAATGGTATGAATAACAGCAGTTTTTTCAAAAACTTTATCTCTTCACAAAATTATTTATGGAATATTTTTTAAAAAAACTAACAACCATAATAATATTCTGCACATCATATAGAATATTTTGTTCTTATATATTTTTTTTCATTATCTAACATTCCTTTCGGAAACTATTATGTTGGAAAGACATCTGAGAAACTAAATGATAAAACTTTTTTTTGTCCTTTAAATAAGTCGGAGCTTGGAGTTAAGCCAAATACAGGATCTGTTTTAAACAAAACAAAAGAATGCGAAATAAAGGAATACAATAAACTCCCATTAATTTGTTACTATAAGCTATTTCGTTTATCGTAACAGAAATTGAAAACCTCGGCGCTGTAAGAATATAATCTCCATGGCTCCATTCGAATTCCTTTCTAAATTCTAAGTGAACTTAGAAAAGAGTTTTATCCTAAAAGATCCGAAGAAAGTATTTTTTTTCTCTTTCAAACACCGGTTCTTTTATCAATGGATAAAAAAAGCAAATGAGTAAAGTCACGTGAATTCATGAATGTTCTAATCAATAGTAATACTTTGTTGAATACTCTGATTTATTCAAAGTCGTTTTCAAATTTCTTTTCTCAATGAATAAATCAAATGAATGTTTATTGTTTTTGATTATTTTTTGCAAAAACGATATTTAAGATTTTTAAATATTTTTATGAGGTTCATATTTTATTATGTCTGCAACAGCAAAATACTCTCTTATGTATTTAATTTAAAATGCATTTTAAGTGTTACATTAAAAATGAACTTTAAAAATGTTTCAGTCATAATTAACCTCTAGAACTACCATTTTTTGCTCTCAAATTTAAAGAGAACTTTTTTAAATTGAACAGTATGAAAAAAAATCAACTTTAATAATCAAATAAATAAAATATTTCAAATTAATTAAAATAAGTGAGTTGAAATCATGAATGTTTTAGGTAATACCACTCCAGTGAACTTTGTTGAATATTATGGTTTATTTAGCCCTTATAAATTGGTTTTTTTAGCACTCATTATTTTTTGTTGTAGCACTCAGTACTTCCAGTTGAACAACCTCGAATTCAAAAAAACCGTTTTTAAAATTGAAAACCCATTTAATTAATAATAAGTAATATTTAAAAGCAGTTAATTTTTATTTTTATTTCATTATTTTTTTAATTTTAGTTAATTTTTCCTTTAATCTAAATATTTCTTTACTTTTTTCATGATAAAATTGCATTTTTAGTTTAACTGTTTCAATGTGGGGTTTTTATCTCTGAGAAGTATTCAAAAATTAAACAACACTTGAATTTCAGAAAGGGAAAACTTCTGTGCTAAGCTTTATAGGTTCTGAACTATTTAGGCCTTATTGGTTAAAACTTGCCATACATATATGGCAAAAATTTGCCATACGTATATGGCAAAAGTGTATGACAAAATTTTACCATAGGCAAAACCCTATAGGAAAATCATATGGCATTTATTTCATCTCCTATGGCATTTTTATACATTAAATTTTGCCATAGGCAAAACCCCATAAGAATATCCTATGGCATTCTTTTTATATGGCATATTTTTGCCATGAAGCTAAGGTATGCTATAGCTTATGAAGAAATTTTTCCCTAAGCTATGGTACACCTTTGCCATACAGCTATGGCAACATTTCTTCATTGGTATTTTACCATAGAGTTATGTATCAAAAATAATCTAATTTAATCTAATGATAATCTAACGTAATCTAATTTTTTAATATTAAAACACCAACACTACATTATATGGTCTCCTAAAAATTAAAAAAAAAAATAGAAATTACTCATTGGCGATTCTTAATATAACAAAATTTTTCTCTTTTTGTTAACGTTATGAGAGAAAATAATTGGTGATTTTTAAAAAAGTTCAATAACAAAATATTTCAGTTATTTGTCCACATTATAGTAAAAATATTTTTTATATATATTTTCCATGTCAAGATCGTATGATACAGTGTTTAAAATTACATCGTTTCCCTCAAGTGATATAAGTCACTTTAATTGTGGCTTTTTTATTTTCCTTGGCGAAAAAGCTTACTCCTAACTCGTAGCCACTTCTTGACAAACAACTACATACTTATTTCTTAAAAAAAATTGGCAGCTTAAAATCTATTTGGCACCTTGGCGATTGTAGTTGGCGCGACAGATCACACACAGTACGGAAATATCCCCGAAGTTAATAACTAATAAACACAATAAGCAAAGAGAAAACTAATTATTTTATATACATTAATATATATACATTAGTATGCTTATATAATTCTAAGTATTCTTAGGAACGTATTATTGTAAAGTAAATAACTTACTTCCAATTTCTAGTAAAATCCCTGGTGATGGCAGAGGCGAGTTTTTCTTATCTGGCCCATTTACAATAAAATGCGACTTGTCATTCAATTGATTTTTTAATGAACTCATTTTAAGTTCTCGATAGTTTTTCAACTCCATATTTTCCTTCTTCGAAAAAATCGAAAAGATCAGCCTCAACGTTTATAGACATTTTTAGAATATGTATCAAGTACGTGAAATGCCGCAAAACAAAGACCAAAACACAACTGTTACGAAACTCTATCAGAAAGTAAAATATTCTGTCGTTCTCTACTTTTCTAAATAATAAATCTGCCTAAATAATAAAACTTTTAGTAAAAAAAGAACAACATTTTATTTACATAATAATTTTCAGACGATCATTACTTGTTCCACAAAAAGAAGACGTTGGCATGGCAACTCGGCAGTTTTAAAAGAAATCAAAAGTTAGCTTTCAGCTTACATAAAAAGTAATTAACAACTTTTAACAACAACTAGAAGAGTTGAGACAGAAAGTGAAGGAGTACTTTTATTGCTATAAAAACAGCATTATTTTCAAATTTGATTGTCACAAAATTAAAGCGTTGGCATAAGCAGATGAAATGAGAATACACTCTAATGTTGTTTAGCGTTTGGCACTTGCTTAAGATTTAATTTGATACTTCTATAAATTGTTATTTTTTAGAGAAGATTCTTATTTTGCTTCATATTTATCTTCAATCTAACTTGGCATTTGATGTAAGAGATTTGAAAATAAAATTTATGTTTTTTTAAATACTTTTTTTTATTTATTTTAAAATTTCTCTCAAGATTTCATTTTCTTAATCAACATTAACTTCAGTTTACTCATAGAATGCTAGGCTGATTCTATAAAAATATCCTGCTTTTAAAAAATAGCCTTTTGACTTTTATTTTTTAAGTTATTATTTTTAATTTATACATTTTAATACAGTTTTTTGTAACCAGACCAATGGCTTAGATACAGAAATGTGACCTATTACAATGTTTTGGCGTAGATAGTTGTGCAGGTATTTTTCTGGGATTTAAAAGCCGCTTTACATTTACCATACGTGATTTGGTAATGTATGGTGCGTTTCCATAAGTTTGCCATGGGTTTATGTTACTTTCCCATGACTGTTTGGTATTTTACCATGAGATTACCATAAATGTAAGGTGTGTTCTAATACATTTGTCATATGTGTGGGGTACATTTAAATAAGAAATTGTCTTTCCATATAAATACTATACATATATCTATGGGTACCATAGATTTATGATGTCTTGCCATATAAATGCTATGCAAATTTTTATGGTTACCATTGACCTATGGTATCCTGCCATACAATTTTCTATGGTTGCCATAAGCCTACGGTGTTGTGCTATATGAATGCCATACAGATATCAATGGTTACCATAGGCCAATGGTATACTACCATACAAATTTTTATGGTTGCCATAGACCTATGGTATACTGCCATACAAATTTCTATGGTTGCCATAGGCTTATGGCGTTGTGCCATATAAATGCCATACAGATCTCAATAGTTACCATAGGCCTATGGTATCCTGCCATACAAATTTCGATGGTTGCCATAGGCGTATGGCGTTGTGCCATATAAATGCCATACAAATTTCTATGGTAACCATAGGTTGCCATAGATTACCATAGGTTTCTCTATGGCAAATTTTCCTAAGGGTAAACCCTTTTTTTAAAATTAATTAATTTTAAATCTGTCTTTATTTAGGAATTTCTACAGAGTAAAGCACTTTTGTGATACAGTTAACACAAATTTATATATATACGATAATGTTAATAATTTTTTTTAATATAAATAAAACAGAAACTCTCGGTTTCCTTTTTTTTCAATTAGTAAAATTGAGTTTTAGTAAGCAGGGAATAAACTTAGATAAAAAAAAAATTTTATGAAATAAACTTTCTGTAAAATAAACAAAGCAAAATAACTTTCTTGTTAAATTTCCTTTCTTTCTTTGGATCAAAAAAAAAAAAATTCTAAAGCAATTTTAAATATTTTTCTCTTTAGAATAATTATAGAATTACTAATGTCGAAGAACTAAAATGTTTCACTTCAAGAGGTTTTACTTGACAAAATAAATTAATATAAAAGTAAAAAACAATTCTGTCAACTATTTAACAAGTATATACGTTTAGCTATTTCTAGTAAATTGCACATAATTTTAATGAATACGCGTTAATTAATGTAAACATACTTAAAATATTTTTAAAGTGCTTGGAAACAGGACTTTTCAAGCATAGTTGCTGAAAAGACTTTGTCTAGAGTTCTTACCTATGCATTGTGTCAAAATATATATTTTCATTTTATTATTATTATTATTTCTATCATTTGCTTATAAATGAAGCTTGGTTTTAATTTTTGATTCTGCCCGCATTGCAGCTGTCTGCAGAGGAAAAGAAAAGGTAATAAAGGTTAATACAAAGTTTCATAAAGTGAAAAGGTAAAAATTATCTTTCCTATATATATATATATATATATATATATATATATATATATATATATATATATATATATATATATATATATATATATATATATATATATATATATATATATATATATATATATATATATATATATATATATATATATATATATATATATATATATATATATATATATATATATATATATATATACATATATATATATATATATATATATATATATATACAGTCTGAGTAAATCCCTTCTATGTTATTATTAATTCTTAATGTAACGCAATGAACAACATTTGCAATTATGAGGAAAAAAAAATATGCACAAAATTAGTATTTCAGCCTCAGTAAAAACACTAGGACTACCAGTAATTTTTTTAAAAATAAATTTACATATACTCACTTAAAAGTTACTGCTACTATGAAGATTCTAAAGCCTTTTTTATTTGCAAATTTGCCATACATTTCTTCGAATTCTTGGTGCTCTTAGGGAAAATGGCGAACGGTCAGAAGTTAACTGATCATGAAAGAGAATAGGTTGAAGCTTTTTCTTCAACAAGAATGAGTAGTCGTACTATAACGATAAAGATAGGAAGATCAAAGACTCTAGTCAACAATTTCTTAAAATTGAGAAACAATTATGGTTAAAAGAATGTCTGAGGAATATCTAAAAAATACGTTCTCGCGTAATGAAAGAAGAATTTGCAGACTTGCATCTACTGGAAAATACTCACCCAAGAAACTTACCAACTCATGTTAAAAGTTTAAATACTAGTCAATTGCTAATTTTTAACTCTTGCAGAGGCACAAAATAGAGCGTTTAAACTTCAGCCAGCAAGTCATGAATTGGGACTACCAATGGATATGAATAATTTTTTTCTTTGATGAAAAGAAAAATGGAATTTTTATGGACCGTATTGATGGAAGTACTTTTGGTACGTTTAAAGGAAAAAGAAATCAAACTTCCCATTTCTGTGCTGTGTGGCAACCTGGGAATGTTTGCTTACAATACTCAGAGTCAAAATGTGTTCATTTCGGGCAAAACAAGCTCATGAGCTTACCAAAATGTCCTAATAAGTAATCTTTTATCGTATGCAGTATATATATATATATATATATATATATATATATATATATATAGATAGATAGATAGATAGATAGATAGATAGATAAAGGATAAAAAGAGAAAAATGAAGAAAATTAATTTACTGCGTGTAAGCTGCAAGTGTATTGATCTCATAAAAAAAGTTCAAAATGAAAAGAAAATATGGAAAAAATAACAGAATAATGAAAAGAGAAGAAGAAAATTATAAAAAAAACTAAAAAAATCCGGGGAAAAAGATATGATCTCTTCATCCGAACACATGATTATATCCACAAAAAGGAGTGATACAATACAATACTATAGTGTGAATACAACAGTGTCAGTACGAACATATTTGCAAAAAAGAGTGATTTCTAATATTGTATAAATACCCAAAACAAAATATATCAATACAATAGTGTGAGTACGAATCATATCCGCAAGAAGGAATGCTTCTTTTGCGGATATAATCGTGTGAGCTGATGAAGAGATTATATAATTTTTTCCCGGATTTTTTTTATTATTTGTTATTATGATATTGTATTTTATTTTATTTTAATAATTTTCTTCTTCTCTTTTCATTATTCTGTAATTTTTTCCTTGTTTTCTCTATATTTTGAATATATATTGTTCGGAAATATATATATATATATATATATATATATATATATATATATATATATTTAAAAAGCCTACACAAAAAGTCAAAATATGTCTGAAGAAAATGACGCAATGGTGAATGTGAAGATGACGATAGAAATCCCGGACATCATTCATTTCCCTGAAAAAGAAAATGAGGCTTGAATCGGACCTCTAGACAAGAAATTTCTCTTAACCAGCTGTAAACGAATCTTGTCAGATAAGTACTTACGCTTATTTGTAAAGTACTTCACAAGTAGCGCAAAGATGAATGTGAAAGGTTTAAATATTTTTGAAAGAAATGCCTGGGGCAAACTTTTAGAATATAATAAATTCATGTGAATAAATGAGGATTACTTTTAACTAACGAAGAGTGAATACTTTTAAAAACAGAATTTTTCTCACAAAAATAAGAATACCATAATCAAATTTAAAGTATACGAAACAAGTTCAAAGGAGATAAATCGATAATCACAGCTGCGCAACTAGATTTTTCGGTATTGTAAAAAAAAATTTCCCAAATTGGAAATATGAATTTTGAAATTATTTTATTTGCGTTTAGGTTCAAAATAAGTTCAAATATCTCAAAGAAACTTAATTCTTTCTATCGCTGCAGGTGCTTTAAAAATAAGGGACTTTAGAAGGGAATATATTTTAAACCCTGTCGCTCACTTGAATAGGATTACAATTTCAATAAATAACTGTATTCACAACTAGTTAAGTTGAAAAGCTTATTACGAGAAAATGAAGTGACCATATTTTCGGAAATACATAAAGAGAATAGTATTTTGTTTGCTTAAATCTAAATGGATATTTATTTCGGTTAACAGCTAGCACTCAGTAGTATTTTTTTTTTATTCTGCATATAGTTTAAATTAAGGAAAGAGCTTGAACTGGGACAAAGTTATTTAAAGAAAGGAATGCAGTGCTTCATTTTTCAATTTACTCTTTAAACTATATCTTAAAATAAATAACAAGGAAATAATAATTATTCGTAATGCTTAAAAATACTTATATAGTTAATATAAAGTACCACATGGCACTGCAATCTTGTAATGAGCCTTTTAAAGTGCTTCAACTTTTTTATACCATTTTATATTCTTTTTGCAGAAAGCGAAGCAGTTTCATCCCTGTAATAAATTTAGATTGTTTAAAACAATTAATTATCCTTCTGAGGGTTCCTAATACGTATGCCATTGGGATTCTGATAGGTTCAAAAGTTTATACAGTATTCGATATATCTCCTTTCTTAAGAAAAAAGAAGGTTTTTCTTCTGTCCCATTTTCAGTTTCGAATTGTAAGGTATTTTGAATTGTAAGAATTGTAACATTCCAGATTTGAAAAGTAAGGTTTACAATTACATGACAAATTACAAAGTTTGAGTTAAATTGGTTGAATAGTTCCTGAGAAATCTAATTTTTAAAAAAAACGTATATTCCATACCTATCTGGTTTTTTTTTAAATAATATTTAAGACAAAAAAAATCAGTTTAACGTATAAACTTGTATGCATTATTATGTCATGAGCATTATTGCCTTCAGCCTACCATTCCCAAGGTAGCATATAAGGGGGTACACTTAGTCATTCACTACCGAAGTGACTTTACTCGAATGACATTTCCAAAGTTTTCTCGAATGACTTTTCTAAAATTCACTCAAGTGAATTTTAGAAAACACTGGTTAAGAACATATTATTAAATTACAGAAAAAAAAACTGTAGTTTGTAGAGAGAAACCAAATGCAGATTTGAAATCATCAATCCGAAATTAACTTAGATACAAATGCAACAAAAAAACTTGTTTTACTTATTACTTTTGTTGCATATAAATATAAGAAGGTTTAAAACAGGTGCCATAAAACTATGTTTGCCTCTTAAGGGGACCACGACTTGAAAAATTGGGAATCGATGTATAATCCTTAGATTTGTTACTGTACATTTGTTACTCAGATTATGCTACTGTTAGATTTGTTACTCAGTACCAGCCCTGGAGGGCTTTCACCGATTTGATATAAACCATAGAGATAATGACGTGACAAGGTAATAGTCGACTATATGGGATGATCCCATCGCAGTAGATTTGCAAGCAAATTGGCAATTAGTCTTCAAAAAAAAGAGACGTAACCTGATAGCACAAATATTTCATTTTTAGTTTTTATCTTATTTTAGTTATATAAAGTTTGGAAAATTTAGACTATTATTAAAAGTTTTTTAAAGATAAAGTAGTAGTTAAGGTAGATACTTTATTTATGTTGCATTAAAGCTGCACAATGGGCTTTTGGCGACGGTCTGGGATACATTCCTAAGGATGATCCGAAGACATGCCATCGAAATTTTGATTATCTGCAGAGGGGCGAAGAAGTCGAGCACTTTTTCGGTTTAACAGTTTGACGAGGACTGTATAACGCACCCTCGGTCCTTATCAATCTGATCCCTATATAGGCTGATCAAAGTGGTCACAGACCGGCTTACTGACTGTAGCCAATGATGCGTGTTCGACTGGAAACTGTGTCTTTTAGATCTGTCTACTGCGGTACAAGTGACAGTTACCACTGGGAAATAGTTATTAATTTTTAACACTATTATACATATATTCGTTTTAAAAATGCACTTACTTACTATTGCAATATTTGAAAAAAATCCAGTGCATATGAGTTAATGTCTTTTTACGAAAATAAAATGTCTTTTTCAAAACTATCAAAGTGATATTAGTTCCTAGATTACAGTAAGTTATTTCTACGTATTTAATCAAATTATTCCAAATTAAATCCACTTTTATTTTTTTTCTTATATTTGATTAAGAATTAGAAAAAGATTATTACTGTTCAAATTTTTATGATCAAAATGGTTTACAATACTTTTATCTAGCCATCACTATGACATTTTAATTAAAAAAAAGCATTGTACATTACCTCTTGTTAAATAAAGCATTAATACTTTTCGAGAACTATGTTAAATTTACACAATTATTTAATCATGTATATGTCTCATACATTTCACAAAATACTTATCACAAATTCAATTAAAAAACATGCAATAAAGCATGATAATGGTTACGCAGCAAACTCTCAAATTATCAAAAGCCTAATAAGGTGTTCTCAAACTAGCTCGTAATAATAAAAATCTTGATGATCTTTACTGAGATTTAATTATAGCGCAAAATTAGGGTATGTTACAAAATTTTCTTAGAAAACAGCGCAACACGTACGGGGCATTACTTTTAATTAATTATTATACCTTCAACTATACACTTCCCACCTTTTCTATGCCAATTAGTGACTGACATCCAATTTATTCAAGTTGGCAAGGTTACTAGAGTGCCACACGATTCAAATCGAATGAATTTCCCATCAGAAACCACTCTTTTAGCTCGATTTAATATACTTCGAAAATCATACAAAATGGTAATTTTAACTCGTAAAATCTGGGCTTTGTGAATACTTTATAAGCTGCATTTCACATTCAGGAGTCAGATTTAGTTTCAATGCTTTTAAGGCAAGTCGAGATAATCACTAAGTCTTAGAGGAAGGTAAATCAGTCTAAGCTAGTTGCGAAGGGAATCGTGAAATAAATGTATATTTATTATTCATATAAAGTTGAAATCTTCCCTACAATTTTGAGCCTGAAATGCCATAGTTAATCGTTGTTCACTTAATCAAAGGTTTGATTAAAAGTTAATTCTATTATTTTTCCTTTCAATTATGCATGCGCATTTGAAAGGAAGACAGATTATAGATATAGTAGATAATATTTCAAAATATGCTAGTATAAAAATTTATATTATTGTATTAAATTTTAATCGAACTATTTATTAGCTTTTTTATTGGGTAACATTTACCATTTTGTAAATTGTATCGTCTTTTTTTAAAAAAATAAATATATAAATAAAAGGTGTTTAATATTTGTATTTATTTTGCCGAAACAAGGTTGTCAAACAATTACAATAATATCTGAAATCAAAACAACATTAGTTGCCACATTTAACCCACAGGCGGTTTAGCAAATGGACAAAATTGGGAGAATGTTTCGTCCCAATACACTATTTTTCATCTAATAACATAGAAAAAGCAGTTTTGCAAAGCAGAAAAAACTGCAGGTTGAAATATGACTCGTCAATCAGAACTGTCAGTGGGTTAAAAAAGTACTATGCAATTTTCTCAAGGATAGTAAAAAACAATTCAAATTTAGCTTCCACCTGATGTTCACTCAACTATTATTTTTTTATAAAATGATATATTTATTTTGAATTGCCTTTTTGTATAGATTAATAGCTAAAATTTTGGAACCAAATAAAGTCTTTTATACTAGCAAGCGAAAACCTTAAAAAAATTAAATTTAATTTGAATTTTTTAGGTTTTTGTCTGTTTTATATTAATTTATCTTCAATTAAATGAAAAAAAAGTTTTTAGATTTTGTTAAATTAAAAAGGCATGTTTATTGAAGAAGTTTTATAAAAATACTAAAACGCAATGGCTCTTTATTGTAAGATGTATTACAATTTCATTTCCAAATTTCAATTCTAGATTACCTAACCACAAATTAAAATGTATGAAACTACATTACATTGTATAATGTCAAGAGATTTAATTTTGTTTTCAATTAAAAAAAATACAACGGAATTTCATATTATAAAAGAATATTTACATTTCGGTTCAATTTTTTCTTAAAAAACATTTTCGCTTCTTGCATTAACATTTAATTTAATGATTAATTCTGTTAAAAACATCGTTTGATTTAATTCTCTTTTTTTTAGTTTTAGTACCTAATTGATTCTTTTATCTTCCATAAATATTTCTTCTAATAGTAAATCTTTTTTCTTTCACAGTAAATCTTTTTTTTTTCTTCATCATTAAGGAACAAAAATTGCTTTTTAATAGAAGGTTAAAATGATATTCTGTAGAAATAACATTTATTTAAAAGGTTTAAATTTTGTTAATCCAGTAAGTTTCTTTCTCAACACAACTTATCTTCTAAAAATATTTTAATTTAAGTTAACTGACAGTTTAGTTTTAATTAAGAGTTATAAATAGTTATAAATAGTTATATATACATTCTTAAAAATATCATACAATAGTTGCAAAAATTTAATTTAAAGTTAGAGACGTTTCTTTCTTTTTGGAGACGAAGCATAATTTTAAGAAAACAAAACTAAAATCTGTAAATAAAATAACATAAAATATAGGTAAGAGTAGCAATTATGCACAGAGAAAAAAATTCTAGGGAAATTACCGTACTTTATGGTAATAACATTTATGTTTTTTATTTTATTTATTTTTTAAAAAAAAAACATTATTCTGGTTAATAAAACCAAAATATACTGTACACCATTCATTTGGTAATTTCTTTGTTCATATGATAACGATTTAGTAAAATATACAAAATTAAAACGTAAATTTGACCAAAAAGATTTTTCAGTAATTTTTTTTTTTTTTTTTGGTATGTTCTGTGATATGATAAAACCAATTTCAATAGAGCCATATTTTAGAGTTAATTTCACCAAACTTCAAATCACTACCAAACTTCTTCGGTGATAATTACTAAGGTTTTAGGATTCTTATGGAGCCGGACACGCATTAAATTTTACCATATTTTTTGTAGTTTTGACCATACTTTTTTCTCAGTGTGCTATTTAGGAATATTGGAAAAACTGTGTCACAACTTCTGTAGCATTAAAATTTAGGAAGTAAGGAATTCACGTATGATTATTTTCAGCTATCATACTAAACACCTTACTGTCTTATGAACTAGATAATAAGTCTTTCTTTCTCGCATATATATACGGAGGTACTTGAAACTTTTCATACAGTATTTAAGGTAAAAGATTGTAGCGAGGACCTTGAACTAGAATAGACAAATAGTCTGTTATTTTGGCACAATCACTAAACTGTGTTACATTTTCGTATATTTCGTATGTCATTTTAAGTGCTTTATATTATATTTGTGGAAAACGTTTAAAATAAATAATTCCAAGTTAACCAGAGGAAGAATCTTGGAAAGAATTTTCGATCTTGGAATTTTTGCAAAACTTTTTAAGATTGCCCGGATGGGATTGCCCTCATTACTTTTAGCAGTTGCAATTCTTTTGTAGACAGATTCATTTTCAAGTTTTGAAAAAAAGGAGACGAAACTCAAAACACAAAACTATAAATCTTTTAAAAATGTGGATTAGAGGACATCTTTAGGATTCTTCCTCTCTTCAAAGAGTAAGTAGGAGTAGATAAAATTAGGAACTATCCAACTGGTTTAAAATTAAATCTACTTCTTCGTTTTTCATAAAGACACTTTTTACATCAATGCTATAAAAAAAATCTTGATAAAACGAGTTAAGGCATGCATTTTTTGTATTGACTCTTAACATTGTATCAATGTTAAAAAAAATCAATTTAAAGCAAATAATTTATCAGAGAAATTCTAGAGAAAATTATTTTTATATTAAATAAAACAGAAATAAATTCCTATAATTATAAAACAGTAATTTAAACAACATCCCTAATAAAATTTCCATGAAATCAATATATTTTTCAGAATATCAAATAATTTATCATAAAAATATCTGAGATCAAACAGTAATAAATTCATAAAGTTAGAAAGTAGACGTCATTTCAGTATCATTAAAAAAGAACCCAATATATTTTTCAGTAGATTTTTGGTAGAATTTAAAGTAAATATTTCTAAGTGTTCCAGAAGAAACACTTGGAATTCTTGTTACAGGATTCCCTTGATGTTTCAAAGGTTGTTATTCTTGGCAGTTGCAATTCTTTTGTAGACAGATGCTCTTTCAAGCTCTAAGACTAAAATAGAAAAAAAAAATACTATTAATCTCTACAAAGTTCTTAGTTCCAGCTTGGTGGGTAACTTAATTTCGAAGTAACTGTATAAAAATTGAAGAACAGCAAACTCTAGAGATTACAAGCGGAAAGTCATCGTGTAACTAATATAGGGGTTTTAGAGAAAGAAAATTATCGATCCAGTGGAATATGGGGATAAAAAAATTTAAGGAGTAAAACTTAGACAAATAAACGAATAAAGAGGATAAAAATTAGAGAGTAATGAACTGAATGAGCAAAGGTAGATTGTTTTGCTTCATTTCAATTTCCTTTATTTCTCTAGGAAATTATTAAATATTAAGAAAATAAATGGAATACTTATTTATAAGACGAGACTGAATTAATTACAAAAGATAAAACAAGAAATTTTCTTTAAAAAGTTAGATAAAATGAGTTATTAAAATCACCGGTAATTAATTAAGTAATGGAGCATAGTGATTCTCTAAAAATGGTAAGTATAAAGTAAGCTTTTTATACCTATAATTATAAAAAATACATATGTACGTAACATAAACATTTTAACATATGATATTCATGTTTTTGCATATAAAAACCTATAATTTCTTTTTAAAATTATTAATGCTATTTATTTAAGCTTCACTAAAAATAATTAAACAAAAAATCTGTGTGTATGGTTGTTAACGTTACATAGACACATAACGTATAGCCCCATTACAACCATAGGCGTAAAGCACCCAATCACGGTTTATCAATTTTCAAACTTAAAAGTGCGTTTACTGTTGGTGTATTTTTTTGCAAGTAGAAAATGATTTTGTTGTTGCAGTTCTTGGAGCATGATAAAACAAAATTCTTCTTTATTGAACGAAAATTGTTTAATTTTTTATTGTTGCTTGTTACAATAAAATCACGCCGTATTGAACGAAAAAGATAGTTTTTATTTATTATTTAATGACATTATCTCACTTTAACCATTCAAAATCCTTACTGTTAGATAGTCTTAAGAGAACGAAAAGAGTAGCAAATTTCTTATTTTGTGTATAGTTTTCTAACTTTCACTTAAATTTCAAAATATCTGAAAATATTAAACTTTATTATATAATGCATAATATTTTTGTAGTTTAGTAAGAACATAACAAAAAATTTATTTGGGTAAACGATTCCCAATTAGAGATAATCAGATATATGGTCTTTAGACAGGATATTCCTATAAATACAAACAAAATAAGTTCGATATATTTACAATATGTTTTTTGAATTTATCATCATTTACATGTGCTTCTAATTATCTTCCTGAACAGATTGATAATGATTGCCGAAAGTACTTTTTATCTCAAAAACTTAAAAATTGTAGAATATTTCTTTTTTTGACGAATATTTTAAAATGAGAATTTTTTTCCGTAATGCTTTTAAATAGTTTATGTTTTTTTCAAAAACAATTAAATGCTACTATAAACAGGCTGCTGCTTGAACCAATTCTGTTGAATTGGAACAAATTTTCAATTCGATAGCTCGTTTTAAAACAAGAATTAAGCATCTCCTTGATATCCTTCGAAAAAAAAAACTTTTGCGAAAAGGGTATAAATTGGATGCTTATGAGATTAAAAAAAGGTTGAATAATGGTCGTAATTTTTCGTGAAAATTGCAAAATTTAAGCTATTACTTTCCCCTCTAATACAGAGACGGTGTAGAATTCGCCAACAGATATACTTTTGTTGAAAATGGTATTTTGTGGTTGCAACAATTATATTAAAGTACATTAAAGTATCCTTTTTTTAAAAACTTTTCTACCTCTTTTGATTCATTTCTAAGACGTGAGAATTGTGTTTAAGTTACAATGCCTTATCGTAAAATTTTCATTTCATCGTTTCAATAAATTTAATTTAAGACACTTTCAGTAAAACACTACTAACATAACCAGGTTTTATCTACAAATTTGCTATAAAAACTTTTACAGAATTTTTCAGAATTATGCCTATAGTGGTTTTATGTAACAAATTTATTCATTTTCGGTTTTTATGAAGTCAAAATTATTTCAATGTTAAAAGGTTCTTTCGTTTTTAAATATTTATTGAGTGCTTGTTTTCTATTCTTTTGTCAATATTATTTCATTTTGATCACATTAATTAGTTTTCTCTTCATTTTCTTAATAATGCACCCAAATCAACAATGTTGGCAATCAGTGTTTTAATTATGGTTTTTGGATTGTTTGTGTTAGTGAAGGAATTAATTTAATTGCACATTTCTTTAATATTTTATGTTTCCATTTTTTAATAAATTAATAAATTTTTAAACAGTTAAAAAAATTAAGTATTTTTAGATCTTTTTTTTAATACAAAATTTTAATTTAATGGCAGTAAAGAAACTATGTCCTTCTGCAATTATTAAAATGGTGCAACTTTTAATATCAATAGCATTTACATTACTTTCAAATTATTTAATTCTTATTATATGTTGAATTCCATGCCAACTGAAACCAGCAGTGAAATTCTAAAGTTTAAGCAATGTATTTGCCTTGTATTTGATATCATTTTAAAGAAAATTTGTTGTAATTTATAAATTTAAAAGTTATTTTCTGGAGTTACGCATGATTATAGTAAAATTTATTATAAATAGAGAGCATTCATGATTATGACTTATTTTACCAAAAAACTTTATATTTTAAAGAAAAACAACTAATTCAAAATATTACAATTTTACGTATAATTTGATTTATATTGCAAAATAAATTGTTCCTGGGTTTAATTATGCAGCGACTACCGTCAAAAAAAATTTTTCTTATCTTTTAAGTCTAAATTATCTCAAATATATACTGCCCCCTCTGTTACAATTATTCCTTTAAGTTTATTTTATTCATTACGCAAAAAACGTTTTAGCTAAATATTTGGTTTTTACAATAAAGTCTATTAGTACAATCATGTTATGTTATATTTTTTTTTAAAAATTTACACATTTTTAAGTTTCTCATATAACAGAGGGGATGTAACAGAAAGGACAAAACTAAATGTCCCCTCAGTTACACAAAATTGATAGGTTGACCATTAAAAAGGAACTCTAGGAATGTAAACAAGTGCTAATGCATCGTGATTCAACAAGTTTAAACAAGTTCCTCCCCTATTAGAGCACACTTTTTATACAAAGCTGTGCCATTTATATTTGATAGCGTGTTTAGTTTATAGTAAAAAGTTTTTTTAAGTGAGTAATCAATATGGGGAAAACAGCAGCTGAAAGAATGAGAAAATTGAGAACTAGAATGTTCCAAAAAAAGATATTTGTAAGATGAAAGATAAGGAATATAAAAAAGATAATTTATAATAGCAGAAGTATTTTGAAAAAAAAAAAAAACCTTAACAGAGAAATAAATAAATTGAAACAAAAGAAGACAAGGGGAAAATAAAAAGGAACTGATACAAGCAGCAGAAATTCAGGAAGGATATTCTCTTTATAATATTCCTTTGGCATTGCAGAAAGCTATTAAAAAAGCAAACCGTGCATTACCTGTATCTCCAAGAAAACTTGGTACTGTTCTATGCATGTTCTGTAACCTTACTACAAAACAAAAGACATAGCCTAGTAACAAAGTTTCTGATGAAACAAAAAAAAAATCTTGTATTAAATTTCCACTCATATGATAAACTTTCTTACCAGACTTCTGGGAGAGCTGAGTGCATGATTGTAAAAGAAAATGGACAGAAAGTCTACAAAGCCAAATATGCACCTTGATAGAAGGATATCAAAGCAGATGCAAAACATAAAAATTGGCAAATCTAAGTGTTGCTGTACTAAGACCTATCCTTATTTTATGCGTAGGTAAAACACCATACAAAATGTGTATGTGCTATACACGAAAATATGAATTTTCTACTCAAATCACAGTTGTTTGCCTAATAATTACATAGAATTACTAAATATACACTAAATATACGGCTAAATATATGTTACTAAATATACGGCTAGCGACAATCGCTCAATTCACTTTTTATTTTATAACCGTCGTTGAACAGTCGACCCAAATTCGAGTTTAAGGCTATCAATGCTCAACTCCGTAGCCATGTAATTTTGAACCAAATCCAAAAAACAAGGTAACTCCTCGATCAGTACCCCCAGAGGTATTGATTTGTTTTGGGAACTTGGAGGACTTTGAGACCTGACATATTTAATGTACACCAGTCACCATTTAAGACACTGGGATTCTTTTGATGTTGCTATAGATAGTTTAGCAAGTGTAAAAGGTTCTAGGAAAAAATTGGGTCGTTAATTTTGTTTCCCAAATAACTGAAATTGAGAAAGAAGCAAACAATGCACTTGTTTTTTTAAACAGGTTCTGGTAAAACAAGAACTTTTAAATATAACTACAAAGATGTAGTACGGGTTTCAATAATAGCAGTGTTGCCAACTCCAACTTTAAATAACCGAAGAGTCACTTTTAACAGTGATATTTCCCTTTAACTTTTTGTCAAATTTGTAAGACGATCCCTCTGTTACATTCCATGTCCTCTCTGTTGGAATTTTAAAAGTCTTATAATAATTTATTTTACCTTGAAATGTGATAATTAAAAAAAAAATGACAGATAATGTTTAGGATGATCCAAATCACAGAATTTAGCATAAATAACAGTGCATGTCAAAACTGTGGGATTTTATTTGTCCCCTGCATTACAACTACATTTAATTAACGTGAAATTTAATTATGAGGCTCTTTTATTATTTTATGTCAATTAATTAAACATTGGGTATATTCTAGTAGAATTTTTGTTTTCAAAAATATTTAATATATTTTTTAGAATAAAATACTTGTGTGATTTCCCACGCTTGGAATTCAACGTATATAGTAGGTGACAGAAATTCTTGCTTTTTCTGCGAATGACCAATTTAATAAATCCTACCATTAGAACACACATGTGATTCATTGAAACTTGTAACTTCTGGTATGAAAGTTAATAACAACTCTAAAAACACTTTTTAATATCAGAGTTTGACATTTACAGTGTTAAATGGCTTTACTTATCTTAATCGTTTAAACCCCGGATGACGAAACTTTTTGTTGGGAATGAAACTTAAATTATTGGTAAAACAGGGGTATTATTGGTAAAATTATTGGTAAAACCCACTTTTTAAACATTATCGTCTTTGTTTGATTTGTTGAAGACAATAACATGCTTCTTAGCGTGTTTGATCTAACGGTAGTTTTTTTTATTTTTTTTTTTTTATTTATTTATTTTTTTTTTATTTATTTATTTTTTTTTACATTATTTAAAAAAAGAGAAAAAAACGTGAAGATTCACCAAACTTGAAAATCATTCTGAACTATGAAAATAGTGTAAAGTAACAAAATAAATTAATTATAGCCAAATAAAATTATAATGGATAAATTAAACAATAGCTGTGCTGTAAAAACAATATTGAATGATAAATGATATACAATTCTTCAGCAAATGCAATACTTTCTTCAATATTTTAAATTAAAAATTTATTTTTTTTAAATTAATATATTAATAAAACAAGTCATATGTTGTGAAATAATGATAAATGATCATTCTTACATCACACAAGTAGTTATAAATATTATATTAGCAAATAAAAAAATTTTTAGCACTGATCATTTATATAAATAATTGGATATAACACTTCAATTACGATATAGTTGGTTTAAAAAACGCGTTCTATAATCTATCGCATTTTAAAAGGACCTGATTTTAATTGGATTCCCCGCTTACAGTATCAAAATACATTATCTTAAATACAATAACAGAATGAATACAGATACCCTTTTAATGTACTATTATTTATTTTTTATCATTTGCACTTGGACTGCTGCCCATTACAATCATTTTAACCCTCAACGACTGGCAGTTAAACAGCAATTGTTTTACTTTAAACTATATTCATGTACAATATAAAAGAATTTCTTTCATTTATAAAAATAATTGGATATTTCCTTGAAAATCTTCTAGGGCTATTATGAATTCCCAGTAATATTAATGCCTCATACAGCCTAGCATTTAAATATATTGTGAGTTATTAAGTATTTAATTTGCAAACCAAAACATAGCACTATGTTCTATTATACTACTCAATTTAACTCTTAAATATTTCTATAAAGCTTGCAACCCCCAAAATTTTTTCACTTCTTTCTTTTTAAAGATTTGAAAAATTCATGTTATATTTGTAAAAAAAATTATCCTTTTAAAGAGGGAAAGGATAATCACACATTCTATAACTTTTAACGAACTTTTTTAAAGAAAAATCTACTTCATTATTTATTTTGTGTTAACATTTTTAATTATTTTCTATGCTACAAACCCACATGAATAGCTTCAAAAGTCTTTCCATCTCACTCAATTAAATTTAGTTCTTAAAAAAAATAATAAATTAATTAATTAATAAGTCATTAATAAATATGATGAAAAGCGAGTTAGTTTAACTTCATTATATGACGGAGAATACCTTAAAAATCATAACCATCTTTAGTAATCGAACACATAATAAAGCAAAGCTCATAATTAACCTTTTATTTTTTAAAATTTAATGAGCCTTAAATTAAAAATGTATGATGCTATGAAATTAAAACCGATTATTTTCTATCCAAATCAGGCCCTTAATATATATAAACAAACTATTTTATTATTAAAATTCAACGAAAAACATAGGTCACTTCAATCTCAACAAGAATCGCCATGTTAAACTCCGCTTGCATCTTACTATTGAAACGCTTTGGGGGAGGTGCCGTTGGTGACGTAATGGACCAACCCTGTCTATATAGGTGTTATTTAATTTTGGGTAACATTCGAAACTAGGTTTCATTTTTTACAGTTCAGAATGTTCGTTTGCACTACTTGGTATAGACGACTAAATACATGCATGCATTTTATAAGTTTATATGAGTATTTTTTCTAATCAATCCGAAAAGATTAAAATTACTTGACAAATTATTGAACACAATATTTTTTTATCAATTAGCAAGATTGATTGAAACTTACTTTCTGGTACACATCGCCAGCACACTTGATGTAAACAAATCGCCATCTTTTCCACCACATTGTTACTATTCTAAAATTGCACAATTATTCATCTTTAAACTTCTAATAATAGTTGAACTTCTAATAATTAAACTTCTAATAATTTATCGCTACTGCTTTAAATAGAGCGAGAAGCAATTACTTCTCTTGTCAACTATAGGACTAATATCTATTTTTTTTAAATTGTCAGCTCTAACCTTATGTACAAATTTGTTAGAATTTTTTTTTTCTTTGGTTTGACTTGTCATTTTTCAATAATTATACCTACATTAGTCCTGTATTATATCCTGTATCGTCCTATTTTTTTGAGTACTACCAGATTTAGTAACTACTTTAAAATGCAATTTTTATAATAAAAAAAGGGTAACTGAATTTAAATAAGCTGAAATCGATATTTAAATCTAAAAATAAGTAAAAAAAAATAACGACGAAGGAATTATTTTTATAAAATAATTTCTTTCAATTGCTAATGATAATAAAATCGCATACCTCAAATTATTTTCCAAATTATTGGAATATTCTTAGAAACTAAATTGAAATTGGCAAATTCATAGGAAATGAAACAATCTTTTGTCATAAAACGGAATATTTTTTATTTGAATTTCACTGAGAAGTTTGGGTATCAAATCTGTCAAGTATCGTTGATACAGTGGGTAAAAATTTGCACATATAGTGACAAGACTTCTTATTCTGAATTCCACTTTTTCGATAAGTCGATATGGAAAAAGCATATTTTCTTAAGTGTAGCTTTTCTGAAAAGGTTTCAAGTAAGAAAGGGACAAATAATAGGAAAGGTAAGAAAAAGAAAGTTTAATATTAAAGAAATTTGTTTTTACTTATTCAAAAATAAGTAACTAAAATATTCTTATTTGATATTTTGAGAGATTTAAAAAAAAATGATTTCGTGAATAAATTCAAGCTTTTTATTTATTTAAACGTGTGTAGCACAAATATGTTTTTTTTATTTTGTTAATAATTTTTTAACAAAAAAAATTTACACCTACTTATATTATATTATTACCCGATTTTTTTACACCTACTTATAAAAGCGATGAAAGCGAGAGTGCATTAAAAGGAAATAAATTAAACTTAAGTATTTTTTAAAATATCATATAAAATGAAGAATATTATCATATTTCTCATAATTTCGAAAGTTAAATGATAATAACGTTAACAATAGTTGGAAATAACTTTAGTTAACGTTAGCATATATGTAGTTAACAATGACTTAGTTAGCGAAAGTAAAACAATAAATTTTGATTTATTTTCTATCTGTGAAAAGTATTTTATTACACCAAATTTAATTTTTAGAGTATATTAAAATTTTTTGTATGTATGGTAAATATTTTATTTTCTATCTTATTTCCTTAAAACATCGTTTGTTAGAACAGGAAATGTATTTACGTTAAGGAGTTTTTATAAAACGATTTTCAAAATTAGGATAAATTCAAAGATTGAAAAAATTTTAATTTTGCGCATAAATCAATATGTTTTGAATTAGAACTGTTGTTTCAATTTTCAGTTCTTATTAACGATTTAGTTGTATCAAATTTCGACAGTATTGTTTAGAATAAATTTAAAAATTTATAATTCTTAAACAAGTAACTAAGCCTACACACTATATCTACACACCTATGTAATTTCAAGTTTTTAAATTTTATATTTACTGCGCAGCAAAGGAAAACTTAACACTAAGTTTAACGTCGAAAACAGTGGTGCCAGTAGCTGTCACATTTTTCATATAAAATATAGTTTTATTTCATAGCAGCAAAATAATTTAGCTTGTTTTGAACCCAAAATTTCTATTCTGATTCGTTTAAAGCATAAGTTTTTAAGTATTAATTTATGAGTAAAATTTGAAAGATTAGAAAGCACCATATGCATGAAAATATTAAAAGGAGGCAGGTATTATATATATATATATATATATATATATATATATATATATATATATATATATATATATATATATATATATATATATATATATATATATATATATATATATATATATATATATATATATATATATATATATATATATATATATATATATATATATATATACAGGGGATAAAATTTCAGTTCCAAAAATACTACCCAGACCTGAGTAAAAGTTCCTCTAGCCACTATTTTTACGAAAAATGTAAACAATTTTAGTAACTATTATGTAATATATTATGATATATTTCCTGTTAAAAATATTAACAGATGAAGTATAAATACTTTTTGGATACCAAAACATCGAATAATGCTGGATATTAGACTCAATGAATTGGATACCAGAGCATGGATGACATAAAAAAATGTAGAAATTGAAAAAGATAATCTTATTTGTTGCAAAATAATGATAATATTATAAGATAAAGTTGCCATATAGTTTAGATGGTTCGATTATCACTACCACGTCATTAAAATCATCAGAAATTTAAAAAATCCAAAATGTACCAATAACTTTGTCTTTGTAAACTACTGCTTTTCATTCCTAAAGTCCCATTTGTCAAACATTACCCTAGGGCCAAACTCTGCAATGGTGAGGATTCATTTATAGAGATTCTGAGAAAATCATTAAGTGTCATTTCTGTGTTCTGTCTAATGTGACATTCCGAACTACAACAGGTAACTCAAATCCGGGGATAATATGGCAGTTTGATATATAATAGTATAACGTTTTACAAGATGAGAAACTTAATCGCCATTCTGAAATATTCAGTCGCCAATGGCGAGGAAGGAGAACCAGCTTGAAAAAAAATTTTGAGCTCCCACCTTTTCTTTCAGGCTATACCTATGATCTTGAGTCAATGTGTTAAACCGGCAAAATATTGTTCTTGTTTACTTCAAAACTGGTGTAGTCGAACCAATTGTTCTATAAAAATCGTGTTAGTAATATCTTTCAAAAAACCTACACAAAAATCTGCGACCCGCAATTTCAAGGTAAAAACAAGGTTTATGCATAATTCATATTTTGTAGACACAGTTAAACTTCCGTTACATGACCCAAACTACGCATGTTACTAAGGTCAATTAAATGTGAACTGACATTAAGTATATATTATTCTTCGTGGGCAAATGATACTCCTACAGTTAACAAAAACTGTAGGATGATATTCCTCTCTAACTTCAGAGTTGACCTCTATATAAACCAGCTTATTTTAAAAATAGATACTTCTGAAGACAAATATGAATCTAATAAGATATATCAAATAGTGTGATTGGTTTATCTCAAAAGCTAAAGCAGCTATTTGTTTTGTGAAGTTCAATGAAATAATTAATCATGTATTTAGTATTTACTCGCTGTTTCCTTTTGTCTATGTGTTCTTGATGATAACAAAAAAAAAATTAGGAGTTAATGTGAGCTGCAAACCGGAAGTGTTTGCTTCACACAAAACTCAAAGTTGTAGTTAAAATATATGTTATTAAACTATTTCTTATACTTAAAACGGTCACAACCAGGTCTTTGTGTTATTTAAATGTCATTAACAGTCAAACCCACGTCATATAAATAAAAATAATTTTCGTATAGATGACAATTCTCCAGCAATCTCGGATATTATCTTTATATAATTTTTATACGTGGCATAGTAAGGGTCAACGTTTCTATCAGCATTTTTAAAAGATGAAACTCTGATAACACAATCATTTCTTTCACTGTTTGTTAAAATCAAACATCAAAATAAATATATTATTAAGATATCAGTAAAGGAAAATGGAATAAGTGACATTTGTTAAAAATGTTCCAGAAATTGGAGCGTTTTATTGTTAGAAAGTAGAAATATGCTTTTAACTCCTTTACGAAAAGACTTCTGTAAGAACTTCATTCTCTGTTTAATTATTATTTAATTTAAACGTCTTACTGAAAATTTAGCTTCGAATAAAAAGCTATAAATATGAGTTTGCTTTTATTCTAGAATGTTATTAAATGAAGAACATATATATATATATAACCTGTGTTTATTTCATATAAAATAGCACAGCAGCCATCTCAGAATATTAAAAGCGGTAGCCAACTAGTTATTCTTATTTTGGTTTAATTTTGTTTAAGAGGTTATATATATACAGGGTCTTTATAATTAAAGTTCCACTTTGAAATGGCTATAAAAATAAAACTACCCGACCAAATGTCATCAAACTTGGTAAATGTCTATAAGAGGTCATAGGATTTTAGTTCCCGCAAAAAAAAAATAGTTCAAAAATTCACCACCAGCGGTGAATGGCGCTGTATGCAATAAGGTTAAACGAAATAACAGAGGAAACATCAGTTGCAAACACTTTTATTGTTGCTACAAAGCATGCTCAATGTGGCGTCCGCCATTTTCTGAAATCAAATTAAATCGCAATATTGCATTCTTAACAGCAC
The DNA here is from genome assembly GCA_949128135.1 of Parasteatoda lunata. Lineage (NCBI taxonomy): Eukaryota > Metazoa > Arthropoda > Arachnida > Araneae > Theridiidae > Parasteatoda > Parasteatoda lunata. The sequence continues at coordinate 12,622,488 of OX421981.1, read as the reverse complement.
TTCTTAGCGTATCTGGAGAAATGTTACGGACATGTCTGTGTATCTCATTCTTCAATTCCACTAAATTGGTTATGTTAACACCATAAACAATGGCTTTGAGATAACCCCACAACCAGAAGTCACAGGGGTTGAGGTCTGGAGATAGGGGTGGCCAAGAAATAGGGAAGTTTCGGGCTACAATACGATCATTCGTGAAATGTTGCTGCAGTAACTGTTTGACACACCTACCAATGTGAGGTGGAGCCCCGTCCTGCATAAAGATCGTGGTGGCTAAAATGCCCCGTTGCTGAAGTTCAGGTATCACGAAACATCTGAGCATCGATTCTAAGCGAGCAGCAGTAACAGTGCATGTCACGGGCCCAGCTACCGATGGCTCTTCAAAGAAAAAAGGTCCAATTATGAAATTTGCTGTCATACCGCACCAAACGGTGACTTTAGGCGAATGTAATGGATAACATGAGGGATTTCTTTGGCCCAAATCCTGCAGTTATGGGTGTTGACATCCCCATTTAAGTAAAAATGTGCCTGATCTGTCCACATAATGTTCCATGGCCAATTGATGCCCACCTTCATCCGTGCCAGAAAACTCAAAGTAAATGTTTCTCTTCAAGCCGGATCTCTAGGTTGAAGTTGTTGAACAAGTTTGATTTTGTAAGGGTAGTACTGCAACACTTTCTGAACGATTTTGTACACCGCACTCAATGGTAAGTCGAGTCGACGTGCAACAGCACTTATGCTACACGTCCTCTGTCTGATGTACATTGCTGCTTCCTCTACTGCTAATGCAACAGCCTCCTTGGTTTTCACAGACACAGATTTTCGTCCACGCCCAGGTGCAACAGATAACAAACCTGTGGCTTGAAATTTTGCCATCATTTTCCGTAAACCTTGCGGTGTCACTGGACCTCGGCGTTTTTCTCTTACAGTACGGAACTTTTGTAAAGCCCACCGTTCATTGCTGTCGCATTCATAGTAACATTTCACGAGCAAAGCACGGTCTTGCATGGTAACAGTCGACTCAGAACACTGGCAGCTCAGACAAGGCGCCTCACTTTTATAACTGCAAAGTCACATGACGTGTAAAACAAATTTGCATATTTCACATTTGTTTAACACTATTGCATACAGCGCCATTCTCCGCTAGTGGTGAATTTTTGAACTATTTTGTTTTTTGTTTTTTTGCGGGAACTAAAATCTCATGACCTCTTATAGACATTTACCAAGTTTGATGACATTTGATCGGGTAGTTTTATTTTTATAGCCATTTCAAAGTGGAACTTTAATTATAAAGACCCTGTATATATATATATATATATATATATATATATATATATATATATATATATATATATATATATATATATATATATAGTAAATGGGAATTTTATTATTAAATGATAAATGATCTGGTAATGAGTTGCTACGGGTCTTAAAAATTTTAGAAAGTAGTAGAAATAAGATGAATTTTGATTCCTTTGTGATCACCACTATATGTAGTTTTTCTAAGGAAATATATCACCACCTCACCAAACAGAATTTTTTATAGCGATCCGCAAAATTTTATAAAGATCGCAAACCATAAAATATATTGCTTGCATTTTATAAAATTGATCAATTAGTTTTTCTTGATCACCACTAAGATTTGGAAAGTTAGATTTGTCACTAAGATTTGATCTCTTTTTGCTCTTTTGGATGCACATTTGGTGCACTTTTGGAAACTACGTGTCACGAATTTCGACAATAGCTAGTGATACGGCTCATGCTGTTTTGGTACGAATGTAGCTCCCCCATCAAGACAGTTGATACTAAAATCTCGCCAACTATATTGGTAGATCAAGCATCTTGGCTATGTTAAAATTGATAGATGCATAGTTGTTTTTTCTTTATGTTTCTGTTATTTTAATTATAACTAAAAGTGAATGTTCTAAACATTTCAGAGTGTGATGTCATTTCCTCGTAAAAGATTGATATTTATTACCGTAATCCTGTGGCAGTCCTGGAAGGAATCGGGTAAGTGAAACTTACCTTGTTTTTTATTTTACTGTTTTATCAATTTCGCATTAAAAATTGGTATTTGGCGCCCGGACAGGGACTGCCATAAAACGGTCATTGACTATTATTGATATTTATTGACTTTTACTTATGATAACGAACGCTTAACAAAATCTTTCATGTTTGAAATTAGACATTAAACACCTTTCTAAAGAATAAAAATTAACAATTAAGAATGACGTTATAACTTGACTCACACTAACAGAATGTCTGAAGAAGAATTGAATGAATAAAACGAAAACGCAGTTTTGTAAGAGATTCGGTGACGAAGCAAATTATCGAAATCGAAAGTGACATTTTAAAACCAAAATTGGCGTCAAAATGCTCGAAGTTTCACTCGAACTTTTACCTAAACATAAAGAGATAAATTAAAACTCATTGATTCACGAATTGAATGCTTAATTAAGGAATCGGAGAGGAATATAAAAGAAAAATAACATAAACTTTAAGATGTATTAAGAATTTAAACAAAGAACCTGATTATAATTCTTTTCAAGAAACTAATATTTCTCAAAACAATCTCAATCAAAATGACATTCAAACCGCTGAAAGGGAATGCATAAAGTTACGTAAATTAACTATTCCAAAGTACTATGGGGAAATTTCTGAATGGTTAAATTTTTGGAATTGTTTCAATTCTTCAATTAATGAGAATGAAAACTTGAGCAAACTTGATAAATTCATTTATTTGAGATCATTTTAGAAGGTTCCACTTTTAATGTGGTCGATGGTTTCGAGTTAAACGCAGAACATTATGATCATACTTTTGATGTATTGATGCACTAATTTGGTGGTATAAATATTTTAATTGAAGTACACATTGAAAACCTACTCCACACAAACCTATTCAAAAACTCAAAAGACGTAAAAAATTTCAGGAACATTTTTAATCATATACAAAAGAATAGTGGAAGTTTAGACAGTTTATCTGTTAAAAAAGATTCGAACATTCTAGTTCCCATTTTAACCAAATTATTGCCCCGTGATCTCCTTCTAGAATTCAATATAAGAACAAAAACTCTTCTGAAAAACTTGTTTCTGAAATTGATGAGCTAATCGATTTTTTATCATCTCAGTTAAAAGTCAGAGGAATGACTTTCTTAAATTTGAAACCTTCTGTTTCGGAAATCAAAACACCTGTTCTGCCGTGCAATTGAAAAAACAACGTAAGTGCTTCAATCTTGATTCCGAGAAAAGTGGATCGGCAACTGTTTTTCTTCTATTGCTAATGCTATGAACGCTAAAATAGAATTTAAAAAAACTGGTAAAACAAAATTTATTTCAAAAAAAAAGTATTTTTAGTAATATATTGTTTACCATACAGAGATTCCAAATACATAAAAATCTCAATTTTGAATTTTTTTATCGCTTATGTTGAGTTTTCAATTGCACTCGGCAGTGTTAGGGTGAATCATCTGCGAAGGACTGTTGGCAACCATCGGAGTCTGCATTAATTAATGAGTATTTTAAAAGTAGGAAAGATGGGAGAAAGACTTGTTTATTCTGTAAATATCATAGACATTACTCGGATACATGGTGGTTCAGAGAATAGAGCGTTCACCTCTCAATGAGGTGAACCTGGTTCGAATCCAAACGATGGCTGGTTGATACGAATTTCGCACTCAGCTCGCACCGACCATAGTACCAACGTAAAATATTCTCAGTGATAGACGGATCATATGTTAGAGTCCCCTTGCCGTCAGGTAAGCCGTGGGAGTTTTCCGTGGTTTTCCTCTGTATGTGACGCAAATGCCGGTTAGTTCAATCAAAAAGTCCTCCAAGAGGGCAAATTTCTCCCAATAATTGATTCAGGAGTTCCCTTGTCTTCTGGTTTGGGTTCAAAGTTGCAAAGGCTACGGCGTTGAACATTAGTAATCGTAAACCCGAAAAATAGGTCGGCTGTTCACTAACGGTTATAAAATAATATAAAATAGACATTACTCGGCTTCTTGCGTGAATAATAATTTGAGTTTAGAAGAAAAAATAGAAATTTGTAAGCGATCTGGCTCCTGTTTTTGATGCCAGAAAAAGCCAGATAAAGTGCCCCAAAAAAGAGTCAAATGATTTTGAACTGATCCTCAAACTCATTAACAGATTTCGACAGGGGAAATTTGGGGTAATATCGGACATTTGTCGAGCTTTCCATTAAATAAATGTTGTACACTCAGTTAAGAAATTCCTGCGATTCTTATGGAGGGAGGAAGGTGATCCGGAGAATTTTAATGTTTATTCACACAGCCGTGTAGTTTTCGGCATAAATGCCAGGCCATTTTTACTCGCCACGACTATCTATTATCATTTAGAAAACGTAAATGAAACCAAGAGAGAGATATCTTGAAAACTTAAAGGTTCTATGTATGTAGACAATTGTGTCGCCAGTGTGAACAATATTGAAGAGTTAAATTCTTTCATCACGGTGTCTAAAGAGTTAATGGCTTAAGCACAATTTGACCTTAGAAGTTGGAAACAAAACCTGCCAGATAGTGAAGAGAAAAACGCAAGTTTGAACATATTTGGAGATAACTATAACGAAATTATTTCAGTATTGGGCCTTAAATGGAATTTATTCAGTGATATTTTATCTTGTGAAATAAATGAGAAAAATCTACTAGTTTCGAGTAAACGAAATGTATTATCAATGTTAAGCCAAATTTTCGATCCTATTGGGTTTACAAGTCCTGTCTCACTAATTCCTAAATTAATCTTATAGGAATGTTGGAAGGAAAAAATTAATTGGGATACAAGACTCCCGTATACTCTGCAGATAAAATTTCTAAAATGAGTCTATGAATTTAAATATCTGAAAGAATCAGAAGTCCCAAGAAAGATACCTGAACTAGATGAGAATTCTACTTTCCGTGTCTTTATAGACGTGAGCAAATTGGCTTACGCAGTTTCAATTTTATTTAGAAATGTTAAAAGGGGTATAGTTAACTGCCAACTCTTACAGGCTAGATCCAAAGTAGCGCCCCTGAAATCGATAACTATTCCTAGACTAGAAATTCTTACATGTACCATTGGAGCCAGACTCGCTTAGGCTGTGAGAGATGATCTAAATATAAAGAATGTATGTATAAACTTTTTTTACACTGACTCAATAAACTCTTCTTACTGGATTAAAAAACAAGGTAACTGGGCCCCATTTGTTACAAACAGAGTCATAGAAATTTGAAAACTGGCAGACCTAGAGGCTTGGCGACGTATTCCAGGAAAATATAATCCCACGGATTTGCCCTAGCTGGGATGCAATGCTAAAGATTAATTGAAATCTCATGGGTGGGAGGGATCCGAATGGTTGAAACTACCATTCGAGAATTGGCCACCTAGTGAACTTTCTTTGGATAATTAAGTAGTTCTTTCAGAAAGAAAAAAAAGACTATAACCTCAGCAACAAATTTAACGATTAATAGTTTTGAAATTTTCTGAAAAGTATCTTACATCAATAAAATCTTACGACATTCGATTTTATAAGATTCCGTAAACAGATCCTAGTGACAGAAAAAAAGAAAAATTGAAGATAGAAGAGATCGAAGCATTCGAAAAATTCGTTTTGAAAGAAATACAAAGTGAATCCTTTACTGGAGACGAAGAGTTAAATTTTGGAACTGAGAAAGACACAATGATGGCCTCTTACAAGTTGAGACAAGAGTACTATCGAGAAAAGACATGGAAATTTTACATTTCCCATATTATTGCCAAGTATGCATGAGTTGGTTGAAAAATTAATAACTGGCAAACATATCTAACTAGAACATGCCGTACTCAAACATTGATGTTCCACCTCAGAGAATCCTATAGGATTAATAAAAGCAGAAAGTCAGTTCAAAATGCAATAAGAGATTGTTCCAAGTGCAAAATATTTTTTGTTTAACCATTGAAACCCGTAAGCAGTCGACTTCCAGAAGATCGCGTCAGTGATGCAGCTGTGTTTGAAATCATTGATGTTGACCTTGGTGGGCCACTGTTTTTAAAAGGAGAGAAAAAATGCTGGTGGTACTCTTCACTTGTGCTACCTATGGACCGGTACACCTCGAGGCAGTGTCTTCTCTGTCCAGTGACTGTTTTATCTTGGCCTTCCGCCGCTTTATTTCATGAAGATAAAACCTCCACTGTATATTTTGACAATGGTACAAATCTTGTGGGAACAGCAAATCTTTTAAAGAGTATCGACTTACCTCTGAGGGTACTGCTCCAGGAGTTTCCATGTCTTCTGGATTGGTTCGAAATTACAAGGCTACGGAGTTGAACATCAGTAGTCGATCGTAAACCCAAAATTGGGTCGGCTGTTCAACGACGGGTATAAAATTTAAAAAAAGAGTATCGATTGGAGTAAAATCGAAGATTTTGCTTTAAGGAAACGAATTTCTTGCAAATGCAATCTTGCCTCTGCTTCTTGGTGGTGAGATTTCTTCGAGATATTTTATTTTATTTTATAACCGTCGTTGAACAGCCGACCCAATTTCATGGTTTACGACTACTAATGTTCAACTCCGTAGCTTTGTAATTTTGAACCAATCCAGAAGACAAGGAAACTCCTGGATCAGTACCCCCAGAGGTATTAATTTGTTTTGGTAACATGGAGGACTTTGAGACTCGACAGATTTAACGTGCATCAGTCACCATTTACTACACGGGGAGTCTTTGGCCGGCGAAGATCGAACCCACCACCTCCTGGACATTCTTCGAGATATTTTATTTTATAACCGTCGTTGAACAGCCGACCCAACTTAATGGGTTTACAGCTACTAATGTTCAACTCCGTAGCCTTGTAATTTTGAACCCAATCCAGAAGACAAGGGAACTCCTGGATCGAGTATTGGGAGAAATTTGCCTTCGTGGAGGACTTTTTGATGGAGCTAACCCGCATTTGCGTTACATGGAGAGGAAGACCACGAGAACCTCCCACGGTTAGCCTGACGGCAAGGGGACTCTAACCCATGATCCGTCTACCACTGAGGATATTTCACGTCAGCACTGTGGTCAGTGCAAGCCGGATGCGGAATTCGTATCGACTGGGATTCGAACCCGGTTCGCCTCATTGGAAGGCGAACGCTCTATCCCCTGAGCCATCGCGGCTCTCTTCGAGATATTGAAAAGGATGTAGAAAGACATTCTGAGAAAGGTTCTAGGAAGAGCTTGTTTGAATGCAGAAGAGTTAGCTACAGTATTATGCGACGCGGAAAGTTTGGTTAACTTCCGCCCTATAACGTACCTCCCAGAAGATCCCAAAGATCTGTCTGCACTTACCCCATCTATGCTTTTTCAGGAAATTAAAGAAGTTGGTGTTCCTGAACTTTACATAATTAAATAAAATTTCTTACCGGTAAAAATTGCGACAAGATCTGCGAAACCGATTCAGAATTGAGTATCTAGGATTGCTAAAAGATTATTTCAAAATTAAAATTGAGTCATCCATCAAAGAATGAGATCTTGTACTAATAGGAGATTCTCGGAATAAAAGATTCAACTAGTCATTGGCAAATGTTGAAAAGACCTATCCAGGAAAAGAGACTATTGAGCCCAAAACAAAGACTTTATCTGCTGAAAGTTACAGCGAATGACTTTCCATCAGTGAACAATTCAAGGTATATGATAGCATGATGAGTGTCCTTGCCATAACAAGGATTTAATTCCTGCCAATAAAGAAGCTCGATACTCGTTTTGGACGATCACTGAAACCAACCAAAAGACTTTAAAATACTTTTTTTAACTGAGCTCAATTAATTGATATTGTAATCAAATTGTTTTTTAATAATTTTATTTGCTTAGTTTTTTTTTTCCAGAGAGATCATATAGACTGTTTGGATACGAAAAAGTTTGTTTAGAAGGTTTGCTCGAAAAGGTCGAATACAAAGGTGGGAGAACGCAAGTAGCTAGTGATCCAGCAGATGCTGCTTTGGTAAGACTATAGCGCCACCAACAGGAAAATTAGTTGATACTAACATCTCGCCTAGTATAGTAGTAGATCGAATGTGTTAAAATTGACAGACGTTTTAAATGTTTTTCTTCTTTATGTTTGTGTTAATTATAATTAAACGGAAATGTACTAAACATGTCAGAGTGTGATGTCATTTCATCAAAAAAAATTTCTATTCGTTACCTTAATCCTGTGGCAGAATTGGAAGAAATCGGGTAAGTGAAACTTACCTTGTTTTTCATAGAACTGTTTTATTTATTTCTCATTAAAATTTGATACTACGAATCTATTAGTGCAAAAAAATTATTATAATTTATAAAAATTATAGTAATATTAAAAATTTTAATAAATTTTTTTAAAAAGAAAATTCAGTATGAAAACGATTTTCTAGCATTGCGACTACCACTATATTTTTTACAAATAAATTTTGCCTGTATAACTGCCTCACTAGACCTCAAAATGATAAATAGTATTTTTTAAAAAATCAATTTAGCTTTAATGTAGATTTACTACCACTTTAAATTTCCTTTAAGGCTCACGGGAATGTTGTGGTATAAGAAGTAATAAACATAAAAACATTTATAAGAAAGTTTGTATTTTCATGATAAAATGGCATACCTATGTTTATTTTATACAATATAGTATCTATTACTTTAAAAAATGGTATCTGGTATATTGCATTTAAAAAGTGATTCCACTACTGTATCCTTAAAATATATTCAATAAAACCTAATTCAGTTTTGCTTTGGCTTATAATATTGAAACAGAATATAACATTTACATTTCTCTTCCTTTATTCGACATAAATGAGTGATATCCCAAAGAAAATTTGTTTTTTGCGTACTAGGTTTATCTTTGTTGAAAATGCGGATTAAGTTTCAACTTTTAGATTGATTAAATGTATAATAGCATTAAATTAATATGTTTTTAGAAAAAACCCTTGGCAACTTAACTCAAAACAAGGACTCAAATAATAAAGCTAGAAATTAATAAAATGTATATATTACTAACCAAAGATGCGCAAAGATTTACATTTATTTCAGTTTACTTTATTCTATGGGTATAATGTGTAATGCATGTATATTAGTTTCCATTTAAGTATTTCAACAATTTTATGATACTTTCAAAAATTATCATAAAATTGTAAACAATAATTTTTTTCCCGTTAAAGCACATATTTTTTGTGTTTATTTGGTTGAAATAAATATCTTTTTGTCTGCTCATAAAGTTTGGGACCATTTTTTAACTAAGTTATAATTTTATTTTACTTTGAAAAACAGTTCAGGTTTGCTTCCTTTAAAGCATTTTGGGGGGAGGGGGTATTTTAAAACCTAAATATAATCTAAAATAAAGCTGGTGCGTAAGCTTGTCCATTTTGTGGATATGGCTGCAATTTTAGATATAAAATTCAACTGTCTAATTGTGTGCTTTTAAATGTAATTTCGAAAAAAATGGTTAGATTTTTTAAGTAAATTACAACTTTAACAATTAGGCTGAAAAGTGCGATGGCTAACGCAGAAAAATTTTTTTTTGACTATATTATTCAATAAAGTTTCCGTCAGGGGCGATACAACGGTTATAGCGGTCATATAGTTTTTGCGATACCATTTTTTTAGTACGATTTGTCTTTGGCGTCAAAATAGGCCTTAGTTTCGGTGATTACTTCTTCATCGGCGCTAAATTTCTTTCCAGCAAGCATTGTCTTGAGGTCTGAGAACAGGAAAAAGCCACTGGGGGCCAGATCTGGAGAATATGGTGGATGCGGATGCAATTCGAAGCCCAATTCATACAATTTTACCATTGTTTTCATTGACTTGTGACACGGTGCATTGTCTTGAGGAAACAGCAATTTCTTATTCTTCAAATGGGGCCGTTTTTCTAGGATTTCGTCCTTCAAACGCTCCAATAACGCTATGTATTAGTCGCTGTTGATGGTTTTTCCCTTTTCAAGATAGTAATATTATACCATGCTGATCCCAAAATGCTGATGACATAACTTTGCCAGCTGATTGTTGCGTCTTTCCACGCTTTGGAGTTGGTTCATCTCGTGCAGTCCACTCGGCTGACTGTCCATTGGACTCCGGTGTGAAATGATGGAGCCATGTTTAATCCTTTGTCACATATCGACGTACAAATTCGAGTTTATTACGATTAAACAGCTTCAAACACAGCTCAGAATCTTCATTCGTTGTTGTTTTTGGTCGATTGTGAGCTCGCGTGGCACTCACTTTGCATAGAGCTTTCACATACTCAAATATTCATTCACGATATGTCCAACACGTTCTTTTGATATCTTTAGAATCTCAGATATATCGATCCACTTCACTTTACGGTAATCTAAAATTATTTCATGGACTTTTTTTATGTTTTTGCCAGTAACAGCCTCTTTAGGGCGTCCACTGCATGCATTGTGGTGAGTACTCATTCAGCCTAGTTTAAACTTAGCAAACCACTTCTCAACGGTTGATTTTCCTGGTGCAGAGTTCGAATAATGTTTATCAAGCCAAGCCTTGGCTTCAACAGAATATTTTTTTTTTTTTTTTTTTTTTGCTAAAAAGCAATGCTTCATTAACACACAAAATTCCTTTTTAACCATTGTTTTTAAACTAACAAAAGCTGCTTCACTAAAAATACTATATCGCACAAACTAATACTCCGACAGCTGTCAAATTTATACACGTGTCTTTCGAACGTTAGAACTAACTAAATATCATATGGATTCAATAATAGTAGCGCCATCTATGTGTCAGCCTACGAACATTTCTGCCCAACTGTTATAATGTTTGGGGAATAAATTCAATTTTTTCCATTAGCACGGTTTTTCGATCTGTCACCAAGAAAAGTAAAAAAGCCACCGTTTAGGTGTTTTAAAACAGAAGCAAAGCGATGATTTTAAATTTTTTAATATTATCTCGCTGTAAGAATTATCTGGGCTTTGGAACAAACAAATAACTTAAATATTTTAAAAGTTATTAAACGTTTTTAAATTCGCCAATTTGGATGCATTTTTCCACCTAGATAAAATGTATCAAAATCACTACCTTATTCTCAGATTTCGCAAATTTTTATGAGACCAGATAATGTAGTATTGGAGTAAATTTTTAGACATTAAAAAATTCTACTACAAACGCTTTTTATTTTCACAAAAATGTGGCTTTTCTTCTTATTGACGTTTTGCGTCATTATCAGAATAAGCATAAACAACGATGGGTTTAGGTTTAGATAGGCTAAACTTTATCTAACAGTCATAAGTAGACAGCGGATAATATGCAATTGCATACGTGCATATGCAATTGCATATTTTAGCACTTTTTGCCATTTGTGCATATAAATGCATAAAAAGGTATATTTGCTCTTATAAATGCATATTTTCAGCATTTATGGCTTTTCCCTCCTAAAACCATATCACTATTCTTTTTATGTTAGCATAAGGAACGCTTTAAATTTTGTTTTGTCGTTCTTTATCACCTGAAAGGGTCAGCTGTATTGATGTTGCTGGGGGTGATTGCAATCACGTGAAAAAGAAGTAGAAATGAGGTGTGTGTCCGGAAGGGGGGTACAAAGGGCCCATCCAAACAGACATTCGTCATAGAAACCTCAGAAAGGGATGGTCAGATATTCTATGAAGGGATGTCTTTTCCTGGAATAAATAATTGTCAATCTGTGTGGGAAAAATAAGGCTTCTGTGGTAGGCAGAAAATGACCTCCCTTTTCTGTGATTTATTAGTTAAAAGGTGGATTGAATACATTTTCGGAGAGAGCTGCTATTCTAACATATTTCGATAGTCCATCCGATAGATAGATAGTTTCGACATCCATCAGTTGAATACGTAGTTAGTGAAGCTCCGAACGTGATTTTTGACTGCTGAATTTTATAATATGCCAAAAATTAAGTCGATTAAATCAAATTTAATGAAGACATGGATTTCGGACTATGGGAAGGACTTTGCGACCGATGGGGAAATAGTATTTTGTGTGATTTGTCAAAAACACATTTCCTGTGAAAAAAAAGTACCAAATCGATCAACATATAAAGACTAATGCTCACTCCGCGAAGAAAAAGCAGAATACAAAAGGATTTGTGCAAAGCTTATTAACTATTCCTGTTCAAGCAGCTAAAAAGGAAAGTGATTTTTCTAGTGATTTATGCAAAGCCTTAGTAAGCAGCAATATTCCTTTAAAAAAGTAAAATAATCCAAACTTAAGACAGTTTTTAAAAAAATATTGTACCAATCAGATCATTCCCGATGAATCGACTTTAAGAAAGAACTACCTTCAACCGATATATAACGAAGTACTGGATGATATTCGACGAGATATTGGAGATGGCCCTATATGGATTGAAGTCGATGAGACGACAGATAAGTGTGGTCGCTATATTGCTCATTTTATTTGTGGAAAAATGGATAATATTCCTACCCAACCACATCTTCTAGCAAGAAAAGCCCTTGAAAAAGTCAATCATTCAACCATAGCAAGGTTTGTCAATGATTCTATCAAATTATTATGGCCTGATAGAGATGGTTCTGAAGATGTTTTGATTTTTGTCAGTGATGCCGCTCCGTATATGGTCAAATCTGCAGCAGCACTGGAAATTTTTTATCCCAGAATGCTTCATATTACATGTTTGGCTCATGCTGTTCACAGACTGGCTGAGACTTTTCGAGAAGTATTCTCCTCTGTGAATGATTTAATTTCTAGTATCAAGAAAGTTTTTCTCAAGGCACCTGTGCGCATAAAATTGTATAAAGAAATGTATCCTGATTTGCCCTTACCTCCACAGCCTGTGATAACTAGGTGGGGTACATGGATTGAAGCTACACGTTTTTACGCTAATAATTGTGATGCAATAAAGTCAGTTGTAGATGCAATTGACAGTTCCTGTGCTTCTTCAGTTTATGTCACAAAAGAATTACTACAGGATATCTCTTTGCAGAAGGACTTGGCCATAATTGACACTCACTTTTCTTTCTTAAGTGGAGCAATAACAAAGCTCGAAACACGAGGTCTTCCCCTGGCTGCGGCCATATCCGAAATTGAAAAAATTCAACAGTGCATCAATGCTCTTCCAGACTCAGTTGGGAAGAAAGTAAAAAAAAAATGGTGTTTCGTTCAAAACAAAAATTCGGGTTTTGCAGCAGTGAAGAAGATAAATGATTTTCTTAATGGAAACGGAACTGAACTTCCAGAGAAAGTAAAACCAATGAGTACGAAATTGTACTAGTTTTGTGCAATAACATCGGTTGACGTGGAGAGGTCATTTTCTGCTTTCAAAATGATCTTTGATGACCGACGACATCAATTCACCCTTGAAAATTTTGAAAAACACTTAGTTGTGTATTGCAACAAAAATTATTCAGTTTAATAAAATCTTTCCGGAAAATGCGATGATTTTTCTTCTTTCATTTATCATACTTCAGTTTTAGGCTTTTTCTTCAGAAATGTGTAGATTCAAGTAAGAAATATTTTGATTTTCTTCCTTTTAACAAAAAACTGTTTTAGCTGTGTTTGTTGAAAAAAGTAAGTAGTAGTATTTAAATAAGTTGAACTTTTAATTTCTATTTTAAATGCATATTTCTAGTTTTAAGAGCATATATTCAAGTTTTTTAGTGCATATTTGCATGCATATTTTGTCCGTTTTTTAGTGCATATAATCCGCTGTCTAGTCATAAGTAACTGTTGTGTCTGCTTACCCATTTTGTGGACAAATGGTGGCACTTTCAGACACAAAAATTAGCTTGATTGTTGTGACTAATTTTGCTCCTCTAAATCTGATTTTTTGTTTTTTTAAGAAATCGTTAGATTTTTTTAGGTAAGTTCTGGCAATTTAATTTTGCCTTCCAATCTTTCAGTTCTTTCTTTATCCCATTTTTTTCTCAACCATAATTCAATATAAGTGAACTGATATTTCATTTGAAATAATATATCAAACTATCTTATCCTGCATTCCCCGCTGTGATACCTTTTTGATGATGTGAAAAGTGTTTTTCTGCAGTAATGCATTTTCGTTCAGTAAAATTGAATATTTTTAGAGTAATTCACCACCTCCATTTTTTTTTTCTAAAAAAAAAATCATATATTTAATTTCAGTTCCAACTTGAGGTATTTTAAAATTATTAATATATATTTTGGACACAATTTTTTCTCTTCCAAAAATTTAATTCTAAGAATTTATTTTAAGGAACCATTTGAATTACCAGTGTTTATCTTTCTCAAAACCTTAAGCCTTTGGGAACGAAGCCAAAGGCTCTAACCTAAAGGAAGTGAAGAGTGAGTTAGGTAACTTTAAACCACTGCATTTATTCAAAATCTGATAATCAATTGTTGTTATTTACTTGTGCGGACAAAAATAAAAATAATTCTTCTTATTTAAATCCCCTTACACCCAATCATGTCATTTGGCGAATAACACTCAAAATGCCTTTATTTCGAGTATATAAAAAGTGGTGGCTAATAAATTTTGCAGTCAGTCTATTTCAGAAAGAGATAGTGCACTGACCACAGTGCTGACGTAAAATATCCTTAATGGTAGACGGATCATGGGTTACCGTCCCCATGCTGTCAAACTAACTGTGGGAGGTCTCCACGAAGGCCAATTTCACCCAATACTTGATCCAGGAGTTAGTTCCCTTGCCTTCCGGATTGCCGGTTCACAATTACAAGGCTACGGATTTGAGCGTTAGTAGTCATAAAAGCAAAAAAATTTTGTCGGCTGTTCAACGACGGTTATAAATTAAAAATAAAATGCAATGATAACTATCACATTTTATAAATGACAAATCATTTAGTATTAGTTTAGTATCAAGGTGTTAAGCTGGATATAATACTAATAAATTAAAACAATTTCCTATCACTCTTAATCCAAAACGTACTATCAGTTTGTAATTTGGCTGATTTCTCTTAGTTCGGAATTTAAATGATTTGAACTCCATTAGGTTTAGTATAATTGCTTACCACTTTAAAAATATTTTGACAAAAGGAGAAAAGGTTGGTAGTTTTGCAGAGCATTTTGATTCAAAAATTTAATCGAAATATTTTTAAAATACTAACGTTATTTATTTTAGAAGAAAATAGAGAGAAAAAATTATTTTAAGAGAAAATACTATATTTCTTTATTATTTATTTAGAACAAATAGTTTTAAATTAGAAATAATAATATTGAATCAAACTCTTTTTTAACAAACTTTGAATAAAATGCTAATTGGGGTTTCAGAAAAGGATAGAGACATAAAAAAAGATTTTATTTACAAGGAGGAAATTTATATTTGAGTGGATAAAATTAAATTTATGGTTACTATACAGTAGTCTAAAGAAAAAAGCTTCATTATTTTGCAAGAAAAAGTTATTTATAAACTAATCCCATTTAATTAAAATTTCGAATGTTTTGATTCCCTACTGCAATTTTGCAAAGAATAGTTTTTTTATTTATATTATTATAAAGTTTATACTTCTCTTTTCATATTTCATTTTGCATATTAATTATTGGGATTTGCGTTCATAAAAATAAACGAAAAAATTTTTTAGTAAATCCAATAGTTCTGTATTTAATTAATGAGTTTTCGTTTGGGGGATCAATAGTTGTTTCTTTTTCAAACAAGAATACAATTAAAAAATATTTAAAATATTGAAACAAATTAGACATGTATTTAAAGTTTCATAAACATAAAAAAATTACATAGATATATTAAAATAAAAAATTTAATTGGATAGACTTGAATCAAACCTAGAATTCAATAGTATGATAGCGAGAATCGGTTAATTGCGTTAAGTGTTAAATGTGTAACGTAATTTAAGTTAAGCTGACCAGGCTTTACTCAATTAAATGAATTATGAATAATAAGGTTATAATAGCAATAAAATTATACAAAATAGACTTTATAAGAATGGAAAATTTTTTTTTTTAAAAAACGCTTTATGAAGGAGATGTTAATTAAATCAAAATATTTTATCGATTCATAATTTAAATTCCAAATAACATTTATGCATTTATAATTTAATATTTTTAATTAAATTGTTTTATCAGCATCCTATATTTCAATAATTAATGCTAGTACATCATCTCTGAAGATTTCGCATTTTATATTACTGTTGCGTATTGATAGGCCATAATCGTAGTTTATAATTATTAATTCCTTGAGAAATGTGTAATGCATATTGTCACTCAAAAAAGGTTTTTAGTTTAAGAAAATGGAAATTAAAGTTAATTGTTATTGTTGTTGTGGCTTATCCTCCAAATGCCTGACGAAGTCAGACAAGCTCCATCTGACCGTTGATCCTAAGAAAATCGAAGACCAGATGAGTATATGTCCTCGCTGGAAAGTAGTAAGCAGTCCAGGATGTGTTCGGGAGAAGCCTGCTCAGTTTGACATTTGGAGCAAACCTCGAAGATTCTCCTGCCTTCGAAAAACGAGAGACTTTTTGGGTGATCGCTTGCTAATCTGGAAATTGCGGTTTTAGAAGCTCTGTCACAATTGAGGGGGAATGAAGAACCTGGCTCTTTGCCCGCAGTGATAGCAGAGAAGAATCTTCCACCCCTTCGAAATTTCAGAATTTACTATGGATTGATGTTCTAAAAAGGTAAGTGTTGAAGCGGAAGGATTAGCGTGGCAACAGCCCTCCTTTGCCAGTCCATCCTCCTGCTCATTGCCGTATATGTCAGCATGAGATGGGATCCACTAAAAATAAACATCGTGGAATTTTGAAATGAGCTTGAGTTTGAGAAGGATAGAAATACTAGTTTGATCTCCAATTGCAATCCAGTTGTGGAGGTGTTGAGGAAAGCTCCAACTGTCCGAAATGATCCAGAGGTCCCCGAAGTCATTTTCATTAAGAACTTCGTTCATCATTTTCATTAACACTTCATTCTTCGCAAAATTGATAGTTACTTTTTGTTACATGTTACTTTTTGTTACTCCCTTTTATGGAGGAACAATACAGTGAAAGCTTGTAAAAAAGAAGGATTTTTTAATGGATTTTGAAATGATTGTGATAAACTTTTTTTTAATCTTATTGTAAATATTTTATCTTAATTTTATCATGTTACAAATACAAAAATTTAAAAAATTAGTGCTTATGTAATGCAATGTTTATAGCTTATTATTTAAATTATCCATAACGTGTTGTACTTATAAGTTTAAAAACTGTCATCCAAATTTGATTACGTTTTGATAGTTTTAAATTATACAAATGTAATTTTCGCTGAGAATTGGATTTTCAACAACAAAAAAAACTTTCTTTTCACAAAATGGAAGTGTTTTGAAAAAAAATGACATAAAAAAAGTCACATATTCATGAATTACTCAATACCAGTCAACCCAATTATAACTATGTTCAACGAAAACTATATTGTGAACATTGTATCACATTTTTGAAGTAATTCGGTTGAAAGTTGTACTTGTTAAAGGTACAGCAACTAAGAGAAACACAGTTCTGAGTAAATTGCTTTGTGATCAATAATCCAGAATTCATAAAATTTTTGACTAACTATAATGCATCAATACCGGGTCCATGAGACTCTTCTCTTCCATTGTTTTCAACATTCTCAAGTGCAAGTGTAGCCTTTTTTCTTGTCTATCTACCCTCATGCGACACCTATGTTTTTAGAGGAGTCAAAATTCTGCAATCATTTGTCTTTTGAGCATATTCTTTGACAGAGTGGCCTACATTTATTTCTAAATAATCTAAAACTGTTATAACTTTTTAACTTTCATTAAAAAATTATTACACATAAATAAATTGCAATTTCATTTACTCATATTGAAAATGCCATTATTATTTTAGTTGAATTATTTAAACTAATTACTTTAATTGTTAAAATGATACTATTTTACTGAAGTGTCATGTTTAGAGTGAGAAAATACATTAATCAACTGAGCGTACAAGTCACAGCGTCACCCTCAACATATTATGTTCTAACTTTTACATTTTTACAAAAATCAATTCAATATTTTGGTATGATAATCTTAAAACAATAAATAATAAAACAATAAATTTGTTTTTCAGTTTTTTTTTAAGTTTTACTGTATATTCTATTCTTCTTTAAAATAGATTTTTATCAGATTAAAAAACATTAAAAATATATAGTTCTTAAAACTTGCAAAGAATAGCGTTCATATAATTATTATTTACGGTTATTCAAATTTAATGCCATTAACTTGTTGCAACAATAATCTAATTTTAAAGATACTTATAGTTGATGTTACGACTTTAAATTAAGTGCTATATGTCTTATTAGCTAAAAAAAGAGGTTTTTTTTAAATGATTGGAAAAAAAATTGAGCTATTTTTTATTTTTTTTTTATTTAACTGATTTAACGATAACTGTAAGATCAAAACTGAAAAAAATTTAGTTGAAAAATGTTTTAAAAATGTATGAAATGTTTAAATTTATTAGCTTATATAACTAATATTTACGACAAGCTGAATTTATCATAATGAGCTATCTGCCTTATGAACAGAAAAAATCGTTTATCTCTTTCTCATATATATACAGATTGTCCTAGATGTCTTTCTCATTAAGCATATACAGTATTTATATTGTAACACACGCATCCGAAAAATTTAGTGCCAAAAGCTATTTGTTTTAAAATCTGGAAAAAGAGTCTTTTCTGTCTCATACACATATAGAGAGTCATAAAGGTTTGTATGCATAAAACAAAAATTTTAGTGCTAACGACTATCTGTCTTATGATCTGAATGAAAGAATCTTTCTCTCTCTCTCTCTCTCTCTCTCTCTCATATATATACAATGCGTCTTGAAGGTTCACATACAGTATTTATATCGTAACTTACGCATAAAACAAAAATTTTCTTGCTAATGGCTACCTGTTTTAAGAGAAAAAAAAAGTATTTCTCCCTCTCATACATACATGCAGAGTGTTCTAGAAGTTCTCATACAGTATTTATATCGTAACAAACACATAAAACAAAAAATTAGCGCCTCTGGTGACGCTGTTGGTGGTCACCATTCTTATCATATAGTGGTAATATATGTATTTATTGTTCTTTTTGGCAGTTAATAAATGAATGAAACAAAATGATCGTCTCCAGGAAATTCCTAATAATCGTTTAAGTAAAAATTTCATTTATTAAGCAATAATTCGTAAAGATTAGAAACAATGGCCATTATATAACATTACAAATCATCAAAATCTCCTAAAGGGATCAAGAAAACACAGTCTCGATATTGAGAAGTTTTGTTGGCATTCTTATTAAAATTACATTTTTTTGAAACGGTTAGGATGGTTGGGTAGACGCCACAAATTTGAAATTAAAAGTGAATGCAATCGTTCCCAATGTACACAGGAGAAGCATGGGTAGGAGATCCTAAGTTGGCGATTTATTAAAATATAACATAGCCAAAACAAAGCCAACCCCGCATATCAATATTAAAACATACCTTGGCGATCACTAGTCGCCAACAAATTTATGGGAATTATTACAAGCATGCAACTGAAACATATTTCCTGTTAGAAATTTAAGAATCAAAAAGTTATAAACAGACTTTTGTTTTCGATTAGGCGCGACAGTGAACTAATGAGTCTGCATTAGTATTGAAATAAAAAGTATCCGTTACATTGATCGATAAGATACGAATAAAATATTTTATGTTCGCTTTAAAAGATTAAGTCTTTGATTTATTTTAAATATAATTCGATCAATAAAATAAGCTTAAGTAATTAAAGATATTTTAAGAGGTAAGAAATAAATATGTAATGCCAATTGTGGCATCACAGCCCTCATTGCTATCTGTGCTATAAGCTGAAAAAAAGTCCTTCTCTCTCATATATATAAAATGTCCAGAAAGTTCGCATACAATATTCATGTCATAACGTACACATAAAGCAAAAATTATTGAGCCAAAGAATTTATAGCATAGAATTTTATGAATTAGAGTCGTATGCAAGTAGATGTAAACCTTTTTTAAAATACAAAAAATGCTCGTAATATCATATAAAGGAAGAGTTTTGAATGAAGTTCCAGAATTCACTCACAGCATGTAAGATACGTTTGTCTTCTCAGATGGTAAATTTTAATGGAAACAAGTTGCATAATTTAAGACAAAGGCAAAATGTCCTTTTAACATGCATAGGTAATTGTCAAGTTTTCATTTGCGAGACCTCATTAAATGAATAAGAGGCGAAAATTGCAGTTTAGTTACGCTTAGTTAAACGCTTAAAACAGAGTTACAAAAGTTAACAACCAGCTTTAATTCTCCATTTTCTATATTACAAGACTTTTTTGGATTGCCAGATACATTATACATTTCTCGATAAAATAATCAAAATAAGTTTTAAAGCCAATCGTTACGCAACTCACCCACCTTTTGTATTGATATTAATCAAAACAAAAGGAGAAAATGTTTGCGAGTAAAAACACTTTCTAACAAATTTCTAATTTTGCGAAATAAAGTTTCTAAAGCAAAGTAGATCTAGTCAAGAGTAAGCCTCAGGGACGAGTTCACTTGACGATCACTTACATATTTCATTTCAGAATTAGCGAGGATGGTATCTCCAAAAACATCCAAAATACTCGCCTCAGTGATGAAGTTGGTAATTCTTCTAACATGATTTCTAATGGGAAGAATCTTCGAATGGGCCAAATTAGTAAAGTTTGAGTCAACTCTACCACCTGTCAACCCTACAATCAACTCTACCACCTGTGCTAGTGGCTACTAGAGAGTTGTCACTCCCCACTAGTAAAATGTCACCCTCTTTAACCGTTGTCCGTACCGTTGTTTGTCTTCCGTAATTTTACTAATTCCTCAATAGAATATATAAAGATATTAAACAATGAAAAAAATGAAAAACATGACAACCGAAGCTGACATCATCAGGGGGTACCATCTCCGGAAGTCATAAATGCTTTTCTATCAAGAGAGCAAAACAAATGTCTAAGTTGCTCTCTCTGTACACCAAAGGTTTTGCCAAAAGTCCATGTAGAGAGGAAGGGAACACAAATTGCAAAAACCAAATACAAAAGTATAATACTTAAACTAATACAAACGAAATCAATGTTCAGAAACTTACACTTACTTAAAAATAATAAGTCCCAAAACCAACGAACACAACACACTACAAATCCTCAACTAAATTGAAGTTAACGAAAAAAACAACTCCCCCTAATTTAATGCGCAGAAGAAAGAAAAAGAAAAAAGAGCAAGAACGCTGTTACCATCATTAGTAGAAATGCTTAACTGAGGCAATTCAGCTAAGACTCGATCATGCCAGAAAACAAAACTAATAATTTTTAATCATATTTTTAATTTTAAATTCAATATTACAAAAATTAAAAGGAAAACCATTACTTTCCAGATTTTTAAAAAATTACTTGTTGCCTCTTGAAAGCATTCAAAATTTTTGCAAATTTTATTAATTCCTGGCAATTGAGAAAAAACTAAATTTTTAAAAGTTTACTGCACAAATAAGTATCAAAATTACAGAAAAAAAAAACCTTAAACTTAAAAGCTTTCCTTTATCATAAACACCAATTTTAATTTGATTATTAGCAATATCAATTTTAAAATCTTAATATTCAGCAATTATCATTAGTCCTCTTCAAAACCAAATCTTTAGGATAAATATTAAAAATAAAATCATAATTATCACAATTAAATAAAATTAAATTATCAATATATCTAAAAGATTTAAAATCATTAAACTCAGGATACTTGCTTCAAAAAATTGTAAAAAAATATTAGCAAAAGCGCCAGAAAAAGAATTACCTAGTGAAATCCCTATTTTTTGTTTATAAAAAATCAAGGCCATTAAAAAGAACATTTTCAAAAAGATTAAATTTACAAATATCTATCCCATAAAATTTATCAGTGTTTTCAGTAATTAAATATTTATCATAAATGCCACTACAATGTATACTGGTATAAAGCCAAATGAGTGAAGTTTGAACCAACTCTTCGCTTTTCAATTTTACTAATCCTTCCAGATATTCTATTAAAACCGTCAAGAACCGGAAACTCACAAACATTTTGGAAGTAACACAGTCTCTTTCATATATGTTTGCTGTCAATCATATCTTGGCCAAAAGTTTCGCAATGTAGTGGTCGGGCAACTTCACCAAAAATGGTCATTTGTAAACTTGCGTTTTTCTTCAGGATTCTCAGATGTATATGTTATAGTTTTGAGGATAATGGTACTCTCTCAATTGACTAAAACAGTTAGTATCTCTTCGTAGATTAAACTAGCTTTGACAATATTCCTCCTTTAAAACATGCATAAAACTCTAATGAAGCGCTCCCACCGACTACCGCACTTGGAAGATAAAAATTCAACTTTATTTGTTGCGCTGCATAATCTGCTTGATTAGTTTTCCAGTCCTAATTCTGAAATGTTCTTGAGATACTCAAGAAATTTGATCCTCGATCTGTATAGATAATATTACATCCCCCTCTACGAGCGATGAATCTTTGAAAGGGTTGAATAAATGTATCAGTTAATAAGTATATGGCCAATTCAAGATGTACTGCACGATATACAGCACAGGTATACAATTTGATCCAAGTCTTTATATCTCCTCGCACAAAACCCTGGGCCTGCCAAATCTACATGTGTGGCTTGAAAGGCAGCAACTCTCTGAATACGATTGGCTTGTAATAATGCATACTCTATTGCTACATGTTTACTGAAATGCCTTTCACAGGGAATGCACTTAAGAGTCACTTCTGGGATAAGTTTCCATCCTACGGGAATCTAAATTATTTATTTCAGATGGGTCAATATGGTGTTTTTACCAGCATGCTTTAGAGTCCTGTGTGTGTATTCAATTAAACGTCGAATTATTGGATAATCAGGTAAAACGTTTGGGAACTAAAAGTCCTTGTCATCTTCACCGAATTCAAGGTGAGTTTATACCTCCAATACACCTTTATCATTATAAAACTTCATCGAATATTCATACTTCATTTTTATTTTCTGTGACCATTCGTTTTGAATCATCTTTATGAAACATAGTTCAGCATTTCGAAATTCTCCACTGATCACTGGTCTTTTAACTTTCTCGTGGATTTTGCGAGTGTTCACACCGAAATGACGAATCCACGCAACCATTCTCAATATCATTAAGCATTTCAAAAGTACAACAAATAGTCAGAAAAATTTCAGAATACTTACTGCGCTAGTTACTATCCTATATTCCTTCCGTTTTTCTGGAAACGACAAATTAGTTACCGCAGATGAATCTTCATCATCTCATTACCAAGAAGGGTCCTTTCACAATTTCTGATTGATAAGGTCGTACCAATTACAATAACGAGATATCAAATCTGCAGGGTTGAAATCTCTGGATATATGCCTCCAAGCGTTGGTAGTCATCAGTTCTCTTATTTCCTTTACTCTATTTCAAACTAATGTATTCCAAAATTCTTGTTTCTCAATACATGCTAACTCAACCGTAGAGTCAGTCCAAACGACTCTTAACACTAGATTGCCCAAGGAAGTCATTTTGACTGTTTTTTAGTCCCAATTAGAAAAACAATGATGTATATAATGACACAATTTTTTAGAATTTTGGGACTTTTTGCACAGCATATATTTTTTTTATTGTAAATATTTACTAATAACTTTTTATATAACTGTAAATAATATAAATAATATTAAAAATTAATTTTAAACAAATTACTTTGCACATTAGTTATTCTTTCACAATCCAGTCATTTTGACTGCTTTTGGGCAATATAGGTATATACAATCAGACCTCGATATAAGGTCACCCCTAGGGACATCGCAAAAGTGACCTTATAAGCGGGGTGACCTTTTAACCGATTCATTAGCAGTTCGTAACCAAGCATGTAAAGAGTACACATTATGATTTTTAAAAATGGATCGAAACAAACGAATAATAAATATTTAAGTCAATAAATTAAATATATTAATATTTAAGTCAATAAATTAAATATATTAATATTTAAGTTAAATAATTTAAATATTTAAGACAATAAATTTTAACAGAATTAGAAAAGAATTAAAGAAAGTTAGATTTAAAAAAAAAAATTATTTAAAATAAAGCTGTTTACAAATTTCCTCAAAATGTACATACATACATTACATCTTACCTTATTTAAAATAATCATTTATGCAGGTCTGTCTCGTTTTTGGTTTCATTTTTGGAACAATGTTTTCTAGATTTTGTAACTTCTCGAAATGTTCCTCAACTCCCTCATGGTTTGTAAAAAAATTTCTTAAGACATTTATTGCATTGAAGGCTTCCACTTGGATTACAACTACAGTCTCTGGATTACTGTCATTGTCCTCACTGTCCACAATTTGTGAATTTTGTGAAACAATTTCAGAAATTGTAGCTCCAGAAGTGGTGGAAATTTTCTCATCAATCAAACCATATTCGGCCTCCCCTTCAATGGCATGACCACGATTTTTCAGATCTTCCATCAGAACAGATAGAGGAATATCGTCTTCTTCTTCGGTTTCGTCATCCACGATATTCAGAGAACTCACGAAACCAGCATGACGAAAACAATTTGCTATGCATGTGGTGGACACCATGTTCCAACTTTTGTCCACATAGAAAATGGCATCCAAAACAGTAACGTGAAACTCCTTTCTTTGATCGACCCGATGAGAGAGGATCGAATGAAATTCTTTCCTCTGGTTTGGTCAGCAAATGGTCATTTGACATGATGGGAAAACTTATCCTTTGTTCTCAAACGAACGGCGAAACACCCCCCTCCCTGGAAGTGTGGACAGGGACGAGCAATTACTGGCAGCGAAGGCGGGGGAAAATTCTTGGTGAACTGGGGGGGTGGAAACTCTCTCCAGGTCCAGGTGTGTTCGTTGGCTGCAACATTTTCCTAGAACTTGAGAGGGATAATTGCCTTGTAAGGAAGTTAAATAGGCTTTTGTTAGAAAAGAGCTCCCCTCGCCTCAGATAAAAATGACCTTATAAGCGATAAAGATTTTTGAAAAGTGACCATATGTCCGATAATCTATAACAAGGAATTCCTATTCAGTGAGCCGGGACTTTGGAAAAGTGACCTTATATGCGGGGTGACCTTATATGCGGATGACCTTATATCGAGGTCTGACTGTACTAAGTTTCAGTCTTTCTAGTGTTAAGAAGCACCTTCAGCGAGTCAAGGATAGACTTTATATATGACCGTGCAGCTACGGAAGCTCCTAATAATTCCGCTTTGTGAATCATTGGACGGATTATTGCCAGCACTCTGGATTTGGCAGTCACTAATTTAATAAAAAAAACTTTCACTCTAGTCTTCATATCGTAAAAATTCGCATCAATCATAAGCAAGCACTGATTCATCTGAAAACATTTGCAAAGTTGCATCATTCAGAGTTCCAACAAACATTCTTCTTGGGATAGAGCATTATTCAATCAAACCAAGATGTTTTCCCCAACTATTGAATTTCTTTTTAAGATTCTCAAGAAGTTCTTCATTCTAAATTTTTCTCTTCTTTGGTTTCAATTTTGAAATCATCGTGCGTGGGCAAGAAAATCTTATTGGATAATATGCGCTGATCATTATTGAAGGCAATATTCTTTTGATTGGTGATAAACTTAGGTCGACAGCTGCTTCGCGGGAAACATATAACATTTCTTCTCACAGTTACACTTAAGTCCTAAGATTAACTGAATCGGTTCTTCTGAACTGCCAGCAGAAAAACAGCATGATAAAACAAAACATAAAGGGACCACTATTTCAATTGCCAGGCTCCTTAGAACTTGGTAGTGTTTTTCATCGTCTACTCTGGAAACCAAATTATAAACATAAGTACCATCTTCCAATTTGCTCCTTTTGAAACCCATATATTCAACTTGAAATTTGTCTTGACCAAGGTGATGTAATAGCGTTGCATTTAGCAAAAAAGGAGATATAGTTATGCCAAAAATAACATGACAGCGTCAATATTGGGTAATAATTGAGCATTCTTGATCCTTCCACCACATTAATCGTAACACATTTCTGTCAACTGGATTTACACTTTTCCGCAAAAATGTTTGTTTAATATCTGCTGTTACTTCTTTGAAACCCCATCTGAATCAATTCAGCGATGGGGGTATTTGTTTTGTTAAAAAAATGACTGAAAATGCAAACAGGAAAATTAATATTAAAGGGTTTGAACTTTGGAACGCTCTCCTGATCAAACTATGGGGAACATATTGCCTAGATTGCGACTATCCCCTTATATTTTGAAAGTTAAGAATCCAAATATTTAAAAAATGTTTATTCCGAGAAAGTACATTTTTGTGTCCGATATCGTAAATTAATTGTTAGCACTAAATAATTAGCATATTTGAGATCATCCCCAGGTACCATTAAGATTGCACTTAGTGCATTAAAACCAGATCATTAGAACGAAAGTTACTCAGGGTGATATCTTTTTTTTTCTCTCACTGTACAAGAGAGGGCGTTTAACAACGAAGGCAGTGAAACGCTATCTTATTGAGATAAACTTCTCGACTGGGAAGAATGCAGCTTGGTGGTCATCTCTTCTTCGGACTCAACAACATCTTTGAAATAAGAGATGACAGATCCGTCACTGAGATTTGGACAGATTATTACATGAAGCCGTTGATTGCACAATATTGGAAAAGAGCCCCTTTTTGAAACATAATAAGCCTCATTTTGCTTGCTTAACCGTCTTTTTCCTCCCTTCCAAACTCATTACAGAATCTTAACGACAATCTTGGCTAGTGAGAGCCGTGATGACTCAGGAGATGGAGAATCAGCCATGCAATGAGGTAAAACGGGTCTGAATCCCAGCGGCGGCTGGTCGATGCAAACTTCGCATCCGGCTTGCAACGACCACAGTGCTGACGTAAAATATCTTCAGTGGTAGACGAATCAGGGGCTAGAGTCCCCTTGCCATCAGGCTAACCATGGAAGGTTTACGTGGTCTTCCTCTATATGTAAACAAATGCTGGTTAGTTCCATCAAGAAGTCCTCCACGAAGGCAATTTTCTCCCAATACTTGATCCAGGAGCTCCCTTGTCTTCCAGATAGGGCTCAAAACTACGAAACTACGGAATCGAACATTAGTAGTTGTAAGCCCAAAAAATTAGGTCGGCTGTTTAACGACAGTTATAGAATAAAATTAAAATAAAATCTTGGCTAGTGTGAGTGATATAACAAAACCCGCAATCGTTCCTTCCAAATGATTTGTCAAGTAGCAACGATATTAAACCAGATGCGGTGGGTACGTTTTGTTGAAACTGCTTATTAATTTTTCATTTGCATTTTTGCCTTCCAAAACCATTTTCCTTTAAAGTCCGATGTTCTTCCTCCTTTACTCCATGAGATCAAAATGCTATTAAAACCAACAAATTGGCAAAGTTAACACAAAAGCAAAACATTACACCATCTTTTTTATTTCTAATGAGAAGGGGCTTTCTTTTAAACTAATGAAACAGATCGCCTTTTAATTAAAAGTCGTAACATCAACTCCAAGTATCTGTAAAAGTAGAATAATATTATTGTAAAATCTTAAGTATTCTTCCTGAAGACATCAAATTAGTGAAGCGTGAATAATTGCTTTAACTTAATAGCAACTTTGAAGTTTTTCGCTAGTCACATTTTATTTCTTACGGTAATGAACTCTTAATAACTTAAAAGCTTTTCATTTAAGATTTAACGGTGTAAAGTATTAAAAAAACTCGTTTTTTTCGTTTGAAATTACGTCTCCTTATCGATGTCGTTTAACTTAAGAAAGAACATAATAATAAGAATTATATTTGACAAAGAAAAAAAAAACAGAGTCCCTTTAGTAGAAATTGGTTTCAGCTCTTCGAGATCTTTTTACATATCAGTATAATTAGCTAGATAATTTATTCAAAATGAGTATTTTATTGCGTACTAAATTTGCTTACTTTGAATTTCATTTCACGGATCTTTCATATGTTTTTAACACATTTTCTTTTAAGGCAAGTCGTCCATTTATTTAAAAGTATATCACTTTTTTTGCTACATTTAAATTGAGAAATAAATCAGATTTTTAGTAAAAGTGTTAGTTTATTGTTGATATTTTTTTATATGCAGGCATGTAAGTTATGCTTACATTGAATGGTGTTGAGTCATTCTCAGATAATGTGAAATTTCGTCTTTGATTAAAAATTGTCTATTAAGCAATATAACCAGCAATGTTGAAACCTTATTCAACGATTATTTTAAGGCAATATTCTATGCACTAGTAAAAGAAAGCAAAAAATCACTATTTAAAAAACACAATAATTTATATATATATATATATATATATATATATATATATATATATATATATATATATATATATATATATATATATATATATATATATATATATATATAACATAGTAATGCTAATAATCAAAATAATAAAGTAATAGTATATTTTATTATTATTTTAATAATATATATTAAAATAATAATAAAATCAATGTTAAAATTAAATAATATAAACACTTGGTAGTGATATTGTTACTGCCACTATCAAGCTTCCCTTATCTTCCATCAATAAATAGGAAGAAAAAAATGGACTAGGCGTTCCTAGATCTATAATTAGATTTACAGACGAGATCCATCAGGTAGAAGGGTTTTTTTAAAGGTATGAAGTGGCATTCCAAATGCAATAACAGTCACACCCACCATAAAGTAAAGATCTGAATATTTGATATAAATCTGAATAATAGTAGATAGATCTGATTCATAATATAGATAGATAGGGATCATAATGTTCATGTCTTAAACCCCATAGACCTACTTGTAAATAAAATACCAGCTAGCATAAAGATTTACAGGACGGAATTTAAAGTATGGATCTGAATATGAAGTATAGATCTGGATGATAACAGATAGATTTGAATCATAATGTAAATACATCTCTGAAATCGTTATATCATTCGAAACTAAATAATCGAATAGTTTATATTGCTTTACTACATTTTTCCTTAATAATAAGATCTTTAAACCGTGTGACTTCTTGAAAATAAAATGATAGATAACAGTAGAGCATATGCTTCTAGTGTAACCACTTTTTTTTGTTGTTGAAGTTTTTGCATAATATGTCGGGATAAGATAAGATAAAGAAAATAATTCACCACCAGATGTAAATTTTCATTTGCCATTTTTTAAAAAAAATAAAAATGATGCCTGGCATTGATTCTTGACAAAATCTTCATTTAAACGGATATTTTATCCATTAAAATTAAAACACCCAATCTTATCTATTAAAAAACTAATAATAATTATTATTATAAGTTATTATTATAAGGTAAGTATTTTATTTACTTAATACGCTATATTACGTATTACGCATCAGGTACGTATTAGGCTATATCTTTATACTAAAATGGTTGTAGTTTAGTTATATCACACTAGAGGTGCATAATGGTCTATTGACGATGGTCTGGGAAACATCCCTAAAAATGATCCGAAGACATGCCATCATAATTTTGATCCTCTGCAAAGGTGATAGTTTCCATCTTTGACAACCTGCGCTCGACGATCTTGCATCCTCAACGACTTTGACGATCGTGCACCCTTGGTTCCTACGCAGGCTGATCAAAGTGGTCACCCTCCCTCATTCTGATCGCAGACAGAGATGCTTGACTTCGGTTCTCTACTGGGAACTGTTTCTATGGGAACTGTTCTGGGATAAGTTCACTACGAGCCCAATAATTATAATAAAAAATAAATAAACAAATTTACGAAATTTTTTTTCTAAAGCGTTTATCTTTTTTTTAAACTTAAATCTATTACTGGGAAGAAAATTTATACCGTAAAATTAAACAAGATAAATAAATAAAAATTGAAAAAAGTCGCTCTTGAAATATAATTTTCTAACAATTTACTTTAAGAGTTGTTTTCCAATTCGCTTGTCCTCTTCACAACACAAGTTACTTCTTTTTCCAGTTAGAAAAGAAATTAAATCAAATTACATAAAACTCGTTTTAAACAAATATTCTTTAATTTCTTGTTCCAGATTAGTAATGAGCAAACAACCTGGATAATGAATTCAATTCAATGAGGATAAAAGTTTTAATTTATTAGAAAATTGTTCTTTCCGAATGAAACGAGTTTCTCCAATTACCTGCAATTTAAAACAAATATTCTTTTTCAGACCTCGCATGAGATTTGCTTAAAGCGTTAAAATTAAATGAACAAAACTTCAACTCATTCTGATGGCAATAAAAATTAGTTTTTCATTTGTACAAAGTTTGACAAAAAGAAATGTAATGAAGGTTAATAGTAATGTGATGAAATCTTTAAAACTTTTTTTTACACTAAAATAAATTACGTGCTTTTTTATCATATAGTAATGAAAACAGTTTTTTTTATCTTTTAGAGAACAAATCACCACATTCTGCGGATTTAAATTCCATTGTTTTTCTAAAATTTTTCTTTGACTATTCATTCTTTTAATTTAATACTATCTTATATTTAGATTGCATTTCAGATATTTTAATTCAAAAATCATGATTCAAATTCTTTTATCATCCTAATATGACCATGGTCTCCAAAAACATGTGGGGAAAAAATGAGACCTGTTTCATTAGCTATTTATTCTTGATTAAAATGATAATATATTGACGTATTTTGTCTTCAAATACTAACATCAATTTATCAAGGTTGTATGAAGTGGATTTAAACGTTTAGAACGTTAGGTGGAAGCAAGCGTTAACTTTCCTGATTTGGCAACTTCTTAAAATTTTTAACATTTTCATCCAAGTCGTATTTCAATCTATGTAATTACCTAATTGCGGTGACCAAAAATATTTTGTGTGATGTTTCTTATATATATAGTATATAAGAACATTTTTATACGAATTTTACTGCCACGTTAATTATTTTGACAGAAAATTGAGAGCCTTAAAACTACTCGGAAAACAAAATGGGAGCCAATTAAGAATTTTTATATTTTGCGTTTGTTTGTTTTTTTACAATAAGAATGTCACATATTGTGATCAATTTTGACATTACACTGATTAACCCTTTCCCTCACAGTCTGTCTAATCTGGCACAGTCATCCCACGTGAGCCTAAAAATGATTAAATGAAATGATTAAAACTTAATTCATTTTTAATTATTAAATGCAGGTATTCGAGCCGCAATGGCTCAGGGATAGAGCGTTAACCTTCCAATGAGGTGAACCGGGTTCGAAGCTAAAACTGTCTTTTTGAGATTACTTTTCACAATTTTAGAGTGCTTATTTATAAATTAGCAGTACGTCCGGTCGAAATCACATTTTGACTTTTTTGGCATATATCATCTTCAAACGCGTGATTTTAAAGTACCCTACTTTTTGTTTTATTTTTTTCTTATAACTTATAAAGGAAATCTTACATAGTAACCAAGGATCACTAAAGGAATCTATTTGATACGGAACTTAATAAATTTAACAGAATGATGAAAAAAAACAATCAGGATAAAAAAAAAAATATACTAAGAACACGTGGAGAATTCTACAAAAAAAGTGCAAAAAAAAAAAAAAGTCCTTTCTGTAGAGCGAACAACAGGGAACACTGGTCAAGAGCTCGCTACAGTATATTAAAGTCAATTGGGTATTCGTGCTCACAACATTGTGATGAACTCATCACAATATATTTCCTTTATGTTATAAATATATGTTGGTATATCGGAATTAGTAATAACAATTTGTATTTTAAATTTTTCTCTGTCACTTTTTACTTTTTTACCCATTGTGGTAGTTAAAACGTGAAACTACATGCGACACTGAGACAAAATATTTTGCTTCTTCTTTTTTTTTATATATATATATTCCTGTGGCTAATCATTGTCCCAAAAGATATTCATATAAACTCACAAATTGACCCTGAAATGCACATCGATGTAGGTTCGTATCGAAGGTTTAAAATCTCATTTCTCTTTATGTAACACACTCTGCCTAATGTTTTTTTTTTTCTTTTTACTTTTGCTATAACTATTTTATTGTTTCCGAGCGCAATTAGAATCTTAGACAGTCTATTTCTTTATCTGTGACAATTTTTATTGTTGGCGCGTTATCTGAGAACAATTTCATTTCGGCGGACATTACGGATTATGATTATTTATGTAAAAATGTATGTTTGAAATATTATATTTTTGTGCACAGTATATTTGTAGAACTCAAGGGATGATTGTCCATGATGATGTAGAAAAACATCAATATGTTATGTTTTTGTTTTGAAAATTTCTTATTTATTTATTTTTGTACTTTTTCTTTTGTTCTTTTACTATCCCCTATATTTCCGGGTGATTTAAACCATTATTTATTAAAAATAAAAATTCATGCTCTTGAATTTTAACCCTTTCCGCACATCAAATTTCAATTGAACAAGTGCGAACCTAGACATTACATTCCAAGTGAAGCGACATACTTCTTTATTGTTTTAAGAATAGTGATTTCTAAACATTTAAAAACAATTAAGTTTACATTTTCAGTGGTTTGTAGGCTTGTAGCATTTGTTGCAAAACCGTTTATATATATATATATATTAAAAAAATAAGAAAAATTTATTTCCTCTTGTCCTCTTTAACGTTTAAGATACCAGGCATAATCAATTTCTAATATTCTTTGAGATATTATATGTAATGGTGGTTACAAATATATAAAATTATTGATGATTTTTCTCTTTTTGTCACCTCTTGGCAAACGTTTGGTGCATCTTGGTGCCGTTTGACAAAATATAGTAAATATTTAAAATCCTAGTGAATCTTAGAAGTAAAAGCAATCTTGAAACTCATAGAAAAATGTATTTATTCTTTTTATCTCTAACATTTTGAGTTCAGTCACGACTAAATTTTAATATTCTTTGAAATAAAATACGTAATGGGGATCACAAGTATATTAAAATATTGATGTTTTTTTTACACCTCTTGGGAAACTTTGGCTCTGTTTGAATTCTGTACACTGCACTCTGTACGGGAAAAAGTTATAAAATAATAGTTAGGCACCTAATATAATGAAAAAAGTTTTGAAAGTAAAGAAATCGTCAAAACAAAATGCAAGATAGCAATTTTCTTTATTCCATAACACTTTAAACTAATGTGAAGAGAAAAACTATACTCGGAATAAATATAAAATTTCTATCCATAAGAAGAAACTGCCATCATCCCTGAGGATTTGTAGAAAAGCAAAAATAAAATGTTTATGTATGTACCATGCAGATTATTGATCTTGGCAAAACTATGCATACTTAAGATTTGTAGAAAATATCCACAATGCCTCATTTATCGATACTGTCAACAAAACAGAAGTAGATGCAGAATTTTTTCGATAAAAGTCAAAAGCAAATCACAGAGGCCTTATTTACAAGAGAAAACAACAAATATTCCCCACATAGAATTTATTTTCCCATTATGAAAATCACCTCTGGCGAAGAAGACGAAAAGGTCGCCATAAAGATTCGATAGCGCTTTTCTGATCTGGATATAAATACTTACCACAGTTCTAAACATTACAGGAGATTTACATAAATAATACACGCAAGTCTGGAAAATTTCTCAATGCAGAAAATTGCCTATACAGAAACATGCATTTTTATAGGTCAAAAGCCACTTGTAAATATAGTACTGAGTACATTTGATTTTGAAAAGAAAAATGGTTTTAGAAATAATCTGAAGGAATTCTTAACAATTTATGGTAATACGAGTGAGCTACAAGTTAAGAGGTTAAGATTTAACAAACAATAAAGATTTTATTTGAACGTGAATTATAAGAAATTTAATTTGAAAGCTAAATAGCGAAAGTTATCGAAATTCAATACAAATGTTTATCTCTCGCCATTGAAATGACGGACGAAGTAAAAAATCAATTTTAAAAAACGAAAAGAAATAGAAATGAATGGTTTGCTAAATTTGCTTAGGAAACTAGATTGTTTATTCTCTCTACGCGTCAGAATCATTAACAAAGTTCGTCTATAGATGGTGCAAATAAATTATTAAATCAAATTGGCGCTAACATAAATAATACTCTTATATCTGAAAAATTTCTCAAGGGAGAAAACTTCTAAAACATACATTCTTATAGGTTAAAAACTACTTACATAAAGCATAGGGCGCAATTAAATACTAAATCAAAATAGCTTTATCAGAAATAATACTCTTAAGTCTAGAAAATTTCTCAATGGAGAAAATTGCATATACAAAAACATGCATTCTTATAGACCAAAACCCACTTTATAAAAGTAGTATTGAATACTTTATATTTTGAAAAAATAATGAATGAAAAATAATCTAATACGGGATTCATAATAATTTATGATCATAAAAGGGAGCTACAAAATTAAGTTAAGATGTAACAAATATGAAAGATTTTAGTTGAGCATAAATCAATGGAAATTAAAAACTGCGTTCAGAAAACTAAACAAAAATAGTTATTTTATATCAAATAAAAATATCTACCATAGTCTCAAAAATGATCAACCAATTAAAGAAAATTAAAAGAGTTAGAAATGCACGATTTGTTGTATTCTGCTTGAGAAACTAGATCATTAACTCTCACCAAGTTTTAGAACTATACGCAAAGTTCGTCAAAAGATGGAGTAAGTAAATTATTAATTAAATTTGGAGTTAACATAAACTCAAGCTCAAAAAATTTTCTCATTGGAGGATACAGAAGATTCAGTCTTATTGGTGTAAACCACTTCTACAAATATAATATTCATTATATATTTAATTTTGAAGAGGGGATTTAGATATATTCTAATAACAATTTTATAGATAATTTAAACTAATGAACCTCACCAGCAATATAAGTTAAGAGATGCAAGATATGACAAATATAAAGAATTTGTTGGAACGTAAATTATGAAAATTAAATTTAAATATTTCAATATCAAAAATTATTAGTTATTATTATGGGGAATATGGTTGGTTTGAACTTAGAAATGTTCCATAAGGGAGTGTAATCCATCAAAACTTTGTCATATTTAATCATTTGTTTAGCAAACCATATTGCAGCATGATATGAAGCAGACACATATGCTATATCTATCTACCAATCCTTAGAAATTAAAATGAAGTAGAAATTTTATCCAGAAAAGTATTTTTCTGATACTATTAACATAGGTAGGAAAAAGGTTGAGATCCTTGTGTGTGGTTGCTGTTGTTGTCGTGGGCCATTTAAGGCATGGGGTGCGATTATTCTTGCTTACTAGTGACACCATATATGGCCAAGAATTCGATTTATGCCACCCCCATACGTCACACCCGTTTCTAGGACGGAGCCATTCATACATAAACTAATCCACAGATCGTAATTTTGACCTTAACCAGATAGCTATCTATCTCTAATTCAGTACTCCAGTGGTATAATTTGTTATGGCAACATGGAGGACTTTGTGACCCGACAGAATGAGCGTGCACCAGTCACCATTTACTACACGAGGAATATTCGGCCGGCTGGATTCGAACTACTATTCTCAAAAACGTGAGTCCAACCAGGCTATCCGGGCCTCATCCTTGCGTATACTTAGATTAAATAGCTAGCATACGAAGCAAGTATATTTATCACTTAATTACTGATTTATAGCGCTTTCAATTTTGTTTATGAAAATGGGGATTAAAGGAGTTTTCACTGTTCGTACCAAGCAAATCATTTTTACCGTTAACTTTTAAACGTGTCGAAGATGAAATTGAGAAGATGCTCAACACGATAAAGATAATAAAAGTTTTATAGAATAATAAGAAGACCAAACACGAGACAAATAATAAAATCGTCTTCAAATAGCTTTTTTTTGATTCAATCTATAATCCTTCAACTACTTTAATTCTGATTTGTTACTTTTCGCTTTTGCTCAATTTTTTTTTACTTGTCTTCAAACATTTATTAATAGTCCTTTTATTTCTTTGGGGAATCGAGGAGTCAGTGTTGATAAGTTTGCTTAGAAATTGTAAAAGGGTGGTAGAAGTAATTGTAAAAAGAAATATGTTAGAAAGTGCTGCTAATTTTCATTTCTTATCGGACCTAATTGGTCATCACTTCTTATATATTTTTTTTGGTGCACGCATCATCCCTGCCATATTTGTTACAAAAATTATCAGTTTTAAATATCTTTATTTTAATCAGAAATCATGAAACTGTGTTTTTTATATAAAAAAACTTAAGTAGTATCTAAAAAAGGTAAGGCATCTGCCATATTAAATACGAACTACTATTTTTACATAAATTAAGAGATCATATTTTTAGCATTATATCAAACTAAAACAATGTTTTTTCGTCCCAACCTTAAGTTAAAAAAAAAGGTCAATAGTAATACCCTATATTTTTATAGATTAAGAAACCTGTCCCTATTTTTAATATAAAACTATTTTTTGCTTTAAATATAAATAAAAATATTAGTAATTTCTTTCATTAAAACAAATACTAGTATGTTTATTTTGTCTGTTTTGAACTACTATTTTAAATCATAATCTCTATTTACGATTCTAAAAGAATGAAAGAATGTTTTATATTTACTATATAACTTTAATAAAACTTTAATACAATCCAAGAACTTTCGCTATCAAATATCTAGTCGGTAAACTACTTCAGAATTTATTTGCGTTTCTCAAATTTGATATAGTTTTTTAATCCAAAGAAAGTAGACATTCGTTTCTAAAATTTCGATTCCAGAAAAGACTCTACTAAATAAAAAATAAAGTTACTTGCATAAACAGTCCTTTTGGGCTTGGGTAATTTTCTTACAAGGAACCGTTCCAAACCAAAACTCAACGAGCCATCTTCAATAGAAAAACTCGCTGTGCAAAATAAATAAAAATCAACATATCCAACGCCAAATGCAAACCTGATACCGAGAATATTTTAGAAAATACTTAAATTAGAGCTGAGTTGACCTAACTGAAATGATTTTGAATAAATTATCTGCCATTTGTTATTTTGCTCAATCTCTATACATCCATGAAGGTATTTTTGGAGTTTTAACAATTCGATCATAACTCTCTTATAAAGGAGAAACATCTTTTCAACGAATACATTTTATTTAAAATGACATACATTTGAAGAGCTTAGTGGAACAGTGATATATTTAAACGAGCTTCCCCCAGTTTTGCTATTTCGCTTAATCTTTATGTTTTCAGTATATTTGTGAAAACATAAGTCATGAAATTTTTTGTATATTTTCTCTTTTATAAAGAGGGATTTTCAATGTTTTTCAACGAAAATGTCTTAAATATACATATATTTAAGCTTATATTCGCGAAATAAATTTTAAGTAGCCTCAATCTGGAACAAACTGGCTTTAAGTTTCCTTGTTATTCCGAAAACTGTTTAAAAGCACAACTCAACGACAATCAACAATCGCGGAGAATTTATGGCTTTAATTGGCGAGCATTATTGATTTAGAAGGAAAAAAATATTTTTGTTTTAAACTATGGTCAGAATGTTCGTTACATCTAAATGAATGTCTAAAACGGAGTAAAAATATTTTAAGAACATTAATAAGATAAAATATCTAATAATATTTAATATAAAAATATTTAATAAGACACAAAAGATATCTATAGCTGTTGAAGCACATAAATTATTTTCAATTTTTACCTTTGAAATCTGCAGTTTCATGC
This sequence comes from Parasteatoda lunata, assembly GCA_949128135.1. Taxonomy (NCBI): domain Eukaryota; kingdom Metazoa; phylum Arthropoda; class Arachnida; order Araneae; family Theridiidae; genus Parasteatoda; species Parasteatoda lunata. The sequence continues at coordinate 12,584,999 of OX421981.1, read as the reverse complement.
AAAAATGACAATTTTAATTTGTAAACATGTTTATGCTATGGGTATATTTTCTATCATGGTAATAAACTACGTGATCATGATTAGTAACACGATTCTTAATTTTCTACATGATTTAAGTTATCATACCCAGAATTTCTGGCGTTAAATAGCCAATCCACTCAGTGGATAAGCAGCTTTTATATTTTTCAATTTTTTAGCCTTGATTGTAAAAGACAAGAGAACACCTGTTTAAAGAACTTGTTCGTATTCCTCTTCCAGAAGTATTTTTTAAGCCAAACTAATCAGTTTTTGCACAAAGCGAAGGTTAAAACAAAGAAAACCCTCTCATTGTTAGACCGAAACCAATTTAACTCTGGTATGTTTTTACCTAAATATAATTTGCAACAGCAATTGTACGGTAAAATCTCTGCTTGCAGGGATCAAAATAAAATTTAATCATTTATCTCATGTCTAGAATATTGCTCCACAATTCTCACGTTTAATTAAAGGAAATATAATGAACATAAGTAAATGAAGGAAACAAATGAAGGAAATATAAATGAACATAAGTTAATGAAGGAAGCAAATGAAGGAAATATAAATGAACATAAGTTAAGATTCTAAATGAATTAGTGAAAATTATATAATAACATTTAGAGATGAAAATTTTTAAAGTGAGAACTAAAACTATAACATGCGATTATATATCACTGTGATCAACACATTTCCTTTGCATTTCTACCTACACTCCACTAAATAACTAGCAGTAAAAACACTTTATTTTTAAATGCCTTTTGATGATATAAAATATTTGGAACTATAACAGCTTTTAATATTTATAATTACAGTTATAAAATATGTAACATTTAAATACAAAGTCACCTGCAGTAATAATTTTTTGAAAAGTTATTTGATGACAACTTATAATATTTATAATTATAGTTATAAAATATGTAACATTTAAAAACAAAGTAACCTGCAGTAATAATTTTTTAAAAAGTTATTTGATGACAACTTATAATATTTATAATTATAGTTATAAAATATGAATACAAAGTCACCTGCAGTAATAATTTTTTAAAAAGTTATTTGATGACAACTTATAATATTTACAATTATAGTTATAAAATATGTAACATTTAAATACAAAGTCACCTGCAGTACTAATTTTTTAAAAAGTTATTTGATGACAACTTATAATATTTATAATTATAGTTATAAAATATGTAACATTTAAATACAAAGTCACCTGCAGTAATAATTTTTTAAAAAGTTATTTGAAGACAATTTATAACATTTATAATTATAGCTATAAAATATATAACATTTAAATACAAAGTCACCTGCAGTAATAATTTTTTTAAAAGTTATTTGATGACAACTTATAATATTTATAATTATAGTTATAAAATATGTAACATTTAAATACAAAGTCACCTGCAGTAATAATTTTTTAAAAAGTTATTTGATGACAACTTATAATATTTATAATTATAGTTATAAAATATGTAACATTTAAATACAAAGTCACCTGCAGTAATAATTTTTTAAAAAGTTATTTGATGACAACTTATAATATTTATAATTATAGTTATAAAATATGTAACATTTAAATACAAAGTCACCTGCAGTAATAATTTTTTTAAAAGTTATTTGATGACAACTTATAATATTTATAATTATAGTTATAAAATATGTAACATTTAAATACAAAGTCACCTGCAGTTATAAATTTTTAAAAAGTTATTTGATGACATTTTATAATATTTATAATTAAAGTTATACAATATTTTATATTTAGAAGCAAAGTAACCGGCAGTAAAAATTTTATAAAAAGTAAAATGTCTATTATAATTAAAAATATTTTACTTTTTTATTAATTATCTATTCACAATTATTTTTTCAGGCAAGAAAAAGTCCTGTACACATTTTGTATCGATTAAAAAGTCATAGATTTTCCTATATACAACTTTTATATTATTGAAAAAATTCTGACTTTAATGGGTTGTATTTAAATAATCAGTGATTGACACTTTCCAATAGCAAGGAAATGATATCCTTATTTTAAGTAATGAAAAGATCGTCTAAGGAAATAATATCCTTTTTGTATTATTATAATAATAATAAAAGAGATCCCATGAAAATAATATCCCTTTTTATATAGAAAAAGATATGCCTTAGAAATAATATTCGTTTTTAAACAAGAAAAAATGTTTTTAGAAAAAAGCGATATGATAATGAAGGAATAACTAGAGGACTAATTTTGTAAATAAAAATGAATACATTTTGGAATGGACCAAGGTGGTTGTAAGAAACATATTATAAATACACATTAGATCAAAAATATTTTGTATCACAAGTTGTAAACTGGCATTTATTCAAAGCCATGGAAGTAACATTTAAATTGTGATTTTAACTAATTAATTTCAAGAAAAAAAATCATTCAATCTATTTCAATAAATTAGGAGCAAATCTAACAGAATCTCTAACGAGGAAATTAGATTAAGAAATCAAATTATATAAATTAATTAGGGCAAGGAGACAAGATTTTCATCCAAAAGAATCAAAATTTTCATTCAGAGAACTTTAAAATGCTATTCGAACTAATGAAAGTACTAAATCACTTAAAATATCAAGATGGCCGCAGTCGGGAATAATTTATATACTAGTTGAAAAAGATCGAAGAAAAAATGTTTCAACTAATTCCTGAATAACAAAATTAAATATATACGTAAACTGAATATTTGTTTTGGAACTAACCTACAGATTTTTTGAAACGAAGCTCAATTAAAAACTTTTAAAATTTTTATCATCCTTGCATTTTTATCATCCCAAATTTTTATCATTTTTATCAACATTCGTCCTCCCTTGTTAAATTTTTTCAAGCTGTATTATATGTACAGTGCACTTTAAAAAAACTAACTATCTTGAATAACTTTAGATCTAATGGTCGGATCTTCACGTTCTACGCCTCAATCTTAATGGTTGAAAAGGGGTGACCTCAAATATGCTATTTAATAAGTTCAGACGATATTTTAAGCTGCGAAATTAGACACAAAAACGTCCTTTTTCCGAATAAACATACTTTTTTTTCGACGGTATCGGATTTTTAACCCCCAGAATAAAGAGAGTAGCCATAATCTGGGAAATAATGTCTCAATAGTTTGGTCAGGAGAGCGATCCAAAGTTTGAAACGCTTAATGCTAATTTTAGTTTTTGCCTATTTTGCCATATCTCAAGAACTTTTCAAGTGAATTAAAAAATTTTGGCCACAGTTATAAAAGTCGTCCATTCAAAGATAGTTCCATAAAAATATAAAGTTTTAGTAAATTTTTGTTATTTTTTATTATTTTATTTAATAATAGTCGAAAAACATTTGTAAGGTATGCAGTATTTTTTACATTATTTTAACGTCACGCAGTGGGCTGATCGTTAAGACACAGTTCCCAGCAGATCACCGAAGTCAAGCATCACTGGCTGCGGTCAGTGTGCGGGTGGGTGACCACTTGGATCAGTCTTCGTAGGGACCGAGGGTGTGCGGTATTGGTCCTCGTTAAACTGTGCTACCGAAAAGTGATCGACTTCGCGTGAAAATCGTTGGGCTACCGAAGCGGGGGTGCCATCCCCTCTGCAGAGGATCAGAATTGTGATGGCATGTCTTCGGATCATCCTCAGGGATGTTTCCCAGACCGTCGCCAATAGCCCATTGTGCAGCTCTAGTGCGACGTAAATGAACTACAACTACAACATTATTTTAACTAATGTTAGTTTACATTAATGTAATGTTTACATTAATGTAATGTTAATGTAATGTTAATGTTAATGCAATGTTTACATTATTTTAACTAATGTTACATAGTAAAATACAAAATTTGATCGAATATTTCATGAGAAAATGAATTTTAAAAATGTCGTATTTTAAAAATTCTTTTCCAGATTGTGGCTATTTCCTATATTTTGTGGATCACAAATCCAAATCCTTCGAAAAAAAAGGTATGTATAGTATAAGTTTTCTCAAAGTACGTTTTAGTAGGTAAAATTCAGGGTAATCCGTTTATTTTCCTCTGTGCACTGAATACATAATATTATTTAATCTAACAATATTCATCATGTTACTTAACTAGCAATCATAAAATAGTGTGCCTTCTTTCTGCTATCATAAAATAGTGTCCATTCTTTCCGAGTGATGATTTTTGATGTCCCATGAAGAGATTAAGTTACACTTCAAATGTTTATATTTTTGAAATTAAAAGAAAATCAATATCTTGAAATCAAAATCTCGTGACGTGAAATTTTAAAACTACAATTCTCGATAGACTTAGAATACGTTTAATTCAAAAACTTATTGTTAGACCCTGTTTAATGCATTTTAGCTTCAATTAATGAATTTATTTTTGAAGCAAAGGGCGAATTATGCATTATCCTTTTCTTCGAAAATTAAAAATTTGCTTTTGGTGTGAAAAGTTTAAAATTTCATTGCGACAATTAAACACTTTGTCATATATTTTAAAAATTGTCATAAATGTCTTCTTATTGTAAAACAATTCTTGTCAGACCCTATTCAATACAATCTAGTTTAAGCTAATGAAAGGTAGATTATCTATAAAAGTATTTACTTTTGTGACGTTAGAAAAGTGTGAGTGAAGTTAGAATTTCATGGATCACCGCTGCTCTTAGGATTCATAATTGTTATTTTTTTTTAAAAATTCTTTAGTGCTGCCCTCTATTGTTGAATGCTGTGTACTCTCGAAAGTTAAAATATTTCTTTTTTAAACGACACACAACCCTAGTCGCAAGTAGCACATATTAGATAACATCAGAAACTCAAAAAATCTAAGGTTATTTTGCCCAACTTTCGAATGTTAGAAAGTTACAAAACATTTTCTCAGCATTATTTAACTTTAGATTCTATACAAAGAAATATTTTATAGTGCTCGCCGTAATATAATTTCGCATCGATATTGAGGCTATGTTACATTAGATTTTTATTTTATATTTTCTGTTATTACCTCACGCCGTTTTTTTAATATTTGGAATAAGCTTGACGAAAATTCGGATAGTAGTTGAATAATTCATCCATATAATTTTATTTAATTTTCTGTGTTGTTATGAAGCAGTAAAACATAAAACAGAATACTCTTATTAAACTACAGTTTAATAATGCCATTCACTCATTATTTACCTAGCAATACAGAAATACTAAATAAAATTATAATTCTGCTACCATCCATTTTCCTTACTTCCAATTATACTTTGTGTTCAGTAGATTTTTATGAGTGAATATTTCAAAATTAACAAAAAAATTATACTCGTGTAGCTTAATTTTTATTGATTTTTTTTCTCCATCATACAAAGAATATTCTAATAATTTTATACCATTAATCATTTTCAAGTGCTTATTTTCGATTTTAAATGTATTTCTTTTCTTTTTTTCTCTTGCTTTTCTTTTCTTTCTTTCTTTCTTTTTTTTTTCCTTCTTTTTTTTTTGTTTTTTTTTTGCAAAAATGCGCCAATTTTATCAAAATCTGAATTTAACTTACTTATTAAAAATTTTTTATGAAAATCATTACTTTAGCAACCCTCATTTTACTTTAGTCATTTGTAATTTCATAATTATCATACATTATTCGCATTGTGAAATTGTATACTAAAAACCACACTATATATTCGGAAATTGGAAATTTTGACATAAAAAGAATTTTTTCCTTACCATTGTAAAATGCAGCTATAAGTCATTATTTATTTCCATAAAACAAAACTGCAGTTTTATTTAAAAACTTAATCGAGACTAAAATAAAAATATTGTTTGAATTTTTAAATGATCTTTTTTCGTAATAATTGTTATAATAATTTTAAAAAAAAAATAATAATTATAGCCAAATTACTTACTTCCATACATTTTCTTTCACTTCTTAGTTCTCTAAAATTAAATGCAGCAATAATTACATAACTTTTTTTTTCAGTGCCTAAAATTTTACCTAACAAAAAATCTGAAACAGGTCTCCAGGGTAGACAAAGAAATTTTTCAGGGGGTGAAACCAGGAAAGAGTCTAATATTTTAAAAATTGTCAATATTTCTTTATTGTAAAAATAATTTTAACAAATCTATCATTGTTTAAAGCTACTATGTACTAAACAAACAATCTTTGTCAAAAAAATTTGCATATTATTTAAATTTCAAAGCCAAAAAATATACTAAATATTGTGTTTTATTTAAATTAAATTTTCTCAATCATACATACGAGAATAAGAAGCATACGAGCATAAGAAGAAAAAACATACATTTTTTACATTAACTTTAAAAAGCTACTTTTAGTATTAATGATCGAAGTCAGGCTACTATCAGTTGCTATTGTAAGAACGCTATCACAAAATTTATTGTAATTTAAAACAAACTAATATAATTGCTAATTGTATTTCGCTGATAAAAGATTGTACTTTACGAATATAGTAAATGTGTTTCTGTAAAAAACTAGGAGTTATAGGTAAATATTTTAAACGGGGATTTAAAATATAAAATGTAAAAGAATTAGTAGATGAATTAGCCATATAAAAAGCTAGATTTACAGAACATGTTTCTGCAAGGAATATACAGCACCTTACGGAGGAAAATTTACACAAAATTCTTTTTTACTTTGATTAGGTTTTTTTAACCATAATTTATTATGTTCTTCAGTTGAATTTTAAAAATTAAATCGATCAAAGAAATTTTTACTATTATCATTATTATTATTTTAAGCATGATAAAACAAAAACAAAAATATATACTTCTTATCTCAAACTTCAACCGAAAAATTCAAAACTAAATAAATTCCAAAAAATAAGCACAATGCTGATAATATAATTATTCACAAGCTTGAGATATTGTTCAACGTTAAGTACTAAAAGAAAATTGATTCCGATATCATATCCTTACATTTTGATGCAATTAAACTAATACCAAATATTTTGTAACGAATCTATTTCTATTTATAAGAGTAATGAATGTTGTACCTTATTATTCTCATATTGGAGAAAAGAAGATACAAGAAATAAAATAAAGGTGGAAAAAAGGAAAAAAAAATCTTTAAATAAAAAAAAATAAGGGTAAATTCTTTGATATTTTCGTATGAAAAACAATCGATCACACTACAGATCCATAACATCTCTAAAAATTCAAAGTAATCAAATTCAACTGTCTTCATTACACATAAGAATTACTATAAATAAAAAATTATGTTAATCAGTCTTATCAATACCCATGTCATATCAGCCAACCTCCGAAATTCTGAAAAAAAAAATGCAGAATGAATTACTTGATCTTTTTTTTCTCAATTTTCAAATTCTTAGACGAGTCTACAGAAATTAAGAATAAAAAAATGATTTGAAAAGTTATAACAATTTTACTACATTTTATTTTAAAATAAAACACACTATAAAATAAACTTCATCAAACTATAAAAGCAATATATTCTTAGCTTCATTATTTTACATAAACATCACGATAATCTCGTGACGAAACACAAGTTAAAAATACATATTTGTTACTAAATAAAATAATTTTTATTCTTTATTCAAAAGAGCAACAGTTGGTTTCAGTGCTTTCATTTTGTTTTCTAATATTATTAAAAAATGTGACTTTTATGACTATGACTTAATAACTATTTAATGCAGTTTCGAGTTTATTTCTTCAATTGTAAGTCTTTATTTAGTTGCAATCATATTTCCGAGCAATAAACCGAGGAATCTTTAAATGCTTTTTTTAAAGATTTTCTAAAATGATCAGCAACAGCTAATAATGTGGGTAACTCACAAACACACACACAGCAGGGATGAATCACACATGTACGCCTCTCTCTTCAAACTTCCATATCACATCCAACAAGAAGACTTTTAATCATGACAGATTTAATGTGCTCATTGCTTCGTATACACATCGGTTGTTTTGTCTACTGTTTGATGCAGTTTAGAGTTTATTTTTTCAATTGTAGGTCTCTATTTACTTGCAACCATATTTCCGAGCAATAAACAGAAGAACCTTTAAATGCTTCTTTTAAAGATTTTATAAAATTATCAGCAACAGTTAATAATGTGTGTACCGCACAAACACACACAGCAAGGATGAATCACACAGGTACGCCTCTGACTTCAAACTTTCATACCACATACAACAAAAAGCTGCGTATACACACCGGTTGTTTTGTTTACTATCAGGATCAAACTTATGACTCCCAGTTATCTATCAGAGGATGTAATTTCCATTTGTAGTGTCCGGCAGCTTTTCTCAAATTTAAATCGGCTTTGAGTAGAAATGCTATTGAAAACGAACAGTAAGTAGTTTCTTCCTAGTAGACTTGATTGAGGAAGAACTGTAGCTGAAACAATAATGAATTTAAAACTATTGAGCTTTGAATATTTATTTTAAAGTTTAATTATTTAATTCGAAAATGTTTTTAAAAAATAGTATTGACCTTTACAAAAAAATTCAATGTGTGGGTGCGTATTAACACCTGCGTCAAAAAATTCCCAGTAGTGGCACACAGAAAGCAAAAAAGATCACAGGATGAAAGGGATTAACTTATTTCATAACCACTTGGTAGCAAACTATATCATATTTTATTTAAACAAAATATTTTTTCTATAAAACCCTATAGCATCTTTTAGGTAGAAAATAATTATTTTTAAAGTAAAGCTCAATAACACTTTTACTATTGAATTATTTTTAAACATCATGCAAGCTTATAGAGCGCCAGAGGGAGATTTTCACTTTTTAAAGAAAAAAAAATTGTACCAATTATCTAGCACTGCTGCGCATTCCACGTAAACACTACTCTGATTAGACCATATTATTGTTTATTGTTTAATCATTTACATTCATTTGCAGATAAATGAATGATGAATCAAAAACATGCAAATTAGTCTATATTATAAAAAAAATGTTAATGATTAACTCATTATTCTATATTATTTTAAACAGAAAATTTTAATTAAGTAACAAGATTTTTCGTCTTGTGTGTTAAACTTTAAACATTCTGAAACGCAATGGTTTTTACTGAGCTAAAAGTAGCCGATTATTATTTTTTAATTACTTTAACCTAGAAAACTCGTTAACAGGCAATTATTTATTACAAAAACATAATAGTATACATGAATTACTAAGTAAACAATGCTTTACAAGTATATTCTGAACTAATTACAGTACTTATTATTTATAGTTAGATAACTCAGAAGACGCACGTTTACGTTACAGATAACGTTTTAACTATTGAAATACTCATTGTCATAATTAACATAATTCATAATATTTACTAATTTAAATAGAGACTCGATCATTAAATTAGTACAAAAATGTTTTAATTAAGAAGTCAAGATACACTGAATGTCTTTATAACATATTCCTCTTTAACACAATATGAAGAAATTATTATAGAAATAATATTTAAGAAAATCGCAAACCATGATACTAGTTTAATGTTTTATGCAACTATTATTGAAATTTAGAAAGTTTAATTTGAAAAGAATTACTAAATTATAAATAGCTTTGAAACGATTTATTCTAGCTGCTAATCAAAACCAATATAGCGATGTAAACAATCATAAAAAATTTTTTTTAATCTAACAGTTTAAAAAGTTTTTTCAGTTTATCATTCGCGAACAGAATTTACTTCCAGGAAAATTTCCTTATGTTTTCTGGCATAAAATTGTATTGATAAAAAACGATATTTCATGGAATATTTAAATTTATTGTTTTCCTTCACGGCATTTCATCTATCTAATCTTAAATAATATCATTTTTCTATTGTACCTGGGATATTATTATTATTATCAGCCAACAGAATGAGTAGCTACGACCCCAAGCTAAAGGGGACATCGAAAAAATGACCTATTAATATTTTTCTCAAGCAAAATATTTCATTGTAAATGAAATATGATTATCAAATTTATTAATGGAGTTTATGATCATTCAAATTTATACATTCTTTGCATCAAAGAATTTTTTTTTTAAAAATATTTTTTACCTTATAATAATTTTCACTTACATTATATAAAAAGAAATATATGTTTTGGCTTCCAACCTGTATAGTTGAGGACACGCATCCAAACATGCCACTGTTAGCAGAATTGTTCATAAAAACAAAGTCACTATTGACAGTATATCTTATTTCGGACTTTTAATCATTCAGAGTGGTTTTTGTTGAATCACAAGAGATACCTTTCCTGAAAAAATAGGTGATTTTCTTCATATATTAATGAAGTACTTTAAATTCATAGTAAACCTTTTAATTTATTTATGAGTCCTCCGATATCATTTCTTCAATTGAAGTCAAATTTATGGCTCCTAAGAAAACCTTTTAAATAATCGATTTCGTATATTTCGTTTTTTTAAACAAGAGTTTATTTTAATATTAAGTAGAATAAAAAAAAATAACAGTTTACTTTTACATTTTTAGCGAAAGATTTTTTTTAGTTGTTACAAATTATTGAAACAAATTTTTTTTTCCAATAAAGGCACGAATTTTTATATAACAGTAAATAGTTAAGTGATTTAGATGTGAACTAAATTAACTCATCTATCAACAACAGAATATCCTAAAAAATATTTAACCAAAATTGGCTAGTTTTGTATTCATAATAATTTTTTTTTTACAAAAATATATGAATGATGATTATGTCAGCAATAAAACTCGAAAGCTGTTGAACCTAGCACTAAGCTGCTAATCGTTCGATTGCATTGACTTAATTCTTTAGATAACGTTAGATAAATAAAAGATGTAATGTTAATAACCTTTCTTGCAATAATATTTTAAGTCATTCGATTCCCTGCGTTGTATATTTCAAATTGATTCCTTCTTAATGTTGTTGTTGTTGTCGTCAGCCATTCAGACACAAGGGGTGCGATTGTTCTTTTATTCCCGTGGCGATATCTATGGACAAAAATTCGACTTCTGCCACACCCATACGCCACACACGTTTTTAAGGCGGTCCCATTCATACATCCACAGATCGCAATTTTGACCAGAACGAGAGAGCGATCAATCTCTAATCCAGTTACCCCAGAGTCATTTATTTGTTATGGGAACATGGAGGACTTCGTGCCCCGACAGATTTAACGTGCACCAGTCACTAATTACTAAATGGGGAGTGTTCAACCGGTTAGATTCGAACTTCGAGTCCAGTGCCCTGTCGACCAGGCTACCCCAGCCGATTTATTCCTATTGTGTTGTTTGTTTAATTGTAGAAACTCTATTTTTTAAATAGCGAAAAATAAAAAATACATTCTGTTAATTTGAGCATACAGAAACATTGTACCAGATCTTACTTATACTTTAACCAGCGCATAGTAGAAAACATGCGGTTATTTAGATAGTTTGCTGATTGCCTTGATAATTTAAAGCAATTTTTTATTTTTTTTTTCTTGGCTTTTTAACAGATTGCCCTTGTTAATATCTATATTAGCAAAAGAATTTTTATAATTTCTACACTTTAACAGTAACCTATACAAGCTTTTGTTTGACCCAGAAAAAAAATTATTAATGAAACCCTATCGATACTACTGTTTACTTTTCTGAAAGAAATTACTCACATGAGGCGTGGTCAAGCTAATATTTAATTCATTCGAAGCTCAGCTAAAGAGTTAATTCAATACTGCGCTTTTGAAAAAAATAATTTTTTGAAATTTTAAAGATTAATAAAGTTTTATAAATTATTGCGCAAATGCAACGTCAGCGGGAAATTATTAAAATATATTAAATCTGACGAGACTGATGTAAAGTTTTTTTGAATGGAATGTAGAGCTTAAGAGCATGAGTATCAAAAAATAGCAAGCCACGCCAATGCAAACCTGTGTACGCGTCACAAAATTTTCTGCTATGAGCTTCAATACACCTACTGGTATAATGTTCCATCTCTTACAATAAGTTTTTTTTAGAGATGGCATAGTTTCAAAAGGTTTATAACAAACACTTGTTCCAAAGATTGATAAACAAAAGAATAAAGTCCAGTAAATTCAAGTCTTTGCTGTAGAAAGTCAGGAAAATAAGCTTCGCTAATTCTCGAGTGCTGTCTGCAGCCTCATGGGTAACAAAACCAGCTCTGTTTGAATGGATACGTAGATTACTTATGTTACTGTACATGCTTAGATTAGGAACGTCTTTTTAATATAGAAGTAATAAAAAATATTTTCCTTATTATTCGGGTGAATATATTTACTGCTGGAATCATATTAATTCTATGCTGTTTTTAAAACAGAGTGAAAGCTAATACTGTATCTCTCTGAAATTGATACAAAAGAGCTCAAATAATTGTGCGAACTTTATTTTAAATTATCACCATATCGAGCGTTCATATTAATTATAAAGGGTGTAGTTAAACATAAATACCAATAATGTAAAATGCCAACTTCAAGCACATGTTTAGTTTGTCTACGGTAAGAACTTCCCCCGCCAGAAAATCTGAGACCGTATGTTGCTATGGAAACAAGAATGGCTCATTTTAGGGAGGGTAGCTTCACTCTAGGACTAACACAATAGACCGAAGAGATTCCCTTTCTCTCGCCATCCCGAGCCAAAACCACTTCAAAACAGTGACCACACACCCCTACTTGAAATAGTTATACCTCGTTGCTATAGTCACAGCCATGGGTCCAGACGAAAGGCTAGGCAAGTTTTTACTCTAGACAAACTATACACCATTTATGAATTATATTTGCTTCCATATTCTCCGCCGTACTTTGTTTATAGTCAGTAGATTGTTTACAATTGAGCTCAAATAGTCGTGAATTTTTTTTTTTTTTTTTTTTTTTTTTTTTTCTTGAATGCTGCTACGCATCTACGAAAAAGTTAACCGTTACAAAATGTAATTATGTTTTCAGTAGCGTATTAAAAATAATTATATTTTAATTTTAAAATATCTGTAAATTGTCATAAAAAAACTATATAATACTTAATTTCTATCCATTCTGTTCTCTTAAGCCCAATTTAAATTCGTTTAAATATTTTTGTTGTTACATTTGATTTTCAAACTAATTTTATTTTAAGATTGAGAATTTGTTGTGAAATTACTGTTCTTAATTGTACCGTGAAGATTGAAACTTTTTTGTGTTATTCTAAACTTTAGTGATACCGAAAACCCAAAACTTCAGTCAAAAGTAGAAAAATTCTTAAGTTTCACAACACTGCCGTGATTGCATTTAGAATTATGTTTCCCAACAACACTTTTGGTGTTAAGTCACCATATTTGGTATACTAAAATTTTTAACACTGTACTGTGTTTCCTATAAACTTAAATTGGCTACCACTTCCCATTTTTTGATTGAGTGTCACTAAATACTTAAAATAAAAATATTAAAACGATACTGAAAAAGAAAATATATTGCCTTAATTTTGAAGCAATTTCTTTTTATTCTGGTATATCTTTTAGATTTTAAATTTAAAAGCAAAATCTAGTTTTCCCAGTTAGTGTGCAGTTAGCAGGAAAAAACCTACGAAATGTAAAATATGAATACAAAAATTAATCTATTTCAAATATTTATCCATTACACAAATATCAAAATATAATTCCTTTCATCTATCTAGCTCTTATTTTCCTCTGCATTTTATTCCAAAATTCATTTGAATATTTTCTACAAACAAATCGATTTATCTAAATGCATTTAATAAGATTTAAATTTATAAACAGAGATAAATAACTTCATTTATTTCTGCTTTTATTTCTAATTTAAATTTTTGCTAAATAAGGAAAACTGTCCTTGCAATTTTTTTTTTTAACTGGGAATTAAATTGTGTTTTGCTGAAAGAAACTTTAATTTTTCGAAGAATTATTCATCTTTTCCGGAAAAAAGTAAAGAAGAAGAAAAAAGGTAGACTTAACATTCGAAAATTATATATATATATATATAATTTTCGAATGTTAAGTCTACCTTTTTTCTTCTTATTCTTCTTATATATTTAGTCTTTTTTTCGCATAAAATAGAGGAAGAGAGTATCAAAGGCAATTTTTTCTTATTTTAAAACTTCGCAGTATGCAAATTTCGGGTTAAAATGACGCTTTAGTGGCAGCGAACTTGATTTGGCTTTCAACTTAATGCAAGACAAAGCGAAAAGAAAGATCGACAAATAGTAATCGCGTTGTTTTGATGAGTGCGATGTCTCAACGAAGTCATTTAACCGAATCAGAGACTTGAAGAGTTGTTGGCCGGTTAGAGGGGAGGGCAACCACAAGCCGAAGTAGCAGAAGCCATTGGAGTTTCACAAAGTATTATCTCCAAGACCTGGAACCGGTTTTTTTTTGGGAATGCGACTCTTCTTCAACAACAACTTCGCTAAGCTGCAGGCACCACAGTTTCGACACAAACTGTCCAAAACCACCTTCACGTTGTTGGTCTGAATGCTCGCCGACCAATTTTTTTATTTTTTATTTTCTTGCCGTCGTTGAACAGTTGACCCAATTTTTGGGTCAGAACTGAAATTATTAAAACATGATTTTAAAATTTGAAGTTTAAAAAAAAAAAACCCAGATATCTTAAAATTAGTGAAATTGATGGTAAGTTCATTAAACATAGTCTTAGAAAGTGATAACGTTCATAAAAGACCTATCGAAATTATGATCTATCAATTAAGTTCTGTCTCAAAAATGACCTATGATTTAAAAAATGATTAAAGTAAAACGTAATTAAATGGAGACATACGGTTAACTACTTTCTGCTCAAGAAACTAGTTATTGTATCTACTTTGTCCTTAATTAGTTACAAAATTTGATAACAGATGGCGCAGTTGATAAGGAAAACTATAAAACATTGTTTCCTGTTGCATACCAGACCATTTTCAATAAAATATTTTTTGGTGGGCCTGTTAGTTTTGTCGTCATATTATGAAATTATATTCAGATTATGCAAATGGTGGATGTTTTAAAAACATAACTTTATTGTTCCTTCCAGTCAGTTGCGCCATCTATTAATAAACTCGTTCTTTTTTTCAAATTGATCGAAATAAATACTTCGATATCATGAGAAGAATGCAGAAAATCTTTACGTTGGTAAGCGTTGCTCAAATGAAAAGTGGACACGTGTGAAACCGATAACACGTATGATAGTCAGAAATACCGATTCGATGATATTGTAACCATTCAGTAGTATAAATGAAAAGATAATAGACATATTCCTTAACAGCATATTATTGATTAAACCATTCACATAAGAGCATATAAAGTAAAAGCAATGCTAATGTCTTCAAAACAGAAAGATGTGAAATAGTACAATTTTAGCACCATCACTTCATTTTTTTTTTAAACTCTTGACAGACAAATCCTGGCTGAACAGAAGTTAGGAGTCATAATTCACCGATTACCTTTATTCATTTGACGCTTGCTTGTCTTGGTTCCGATGTACTCTTACCATAAACACTTTTACCACCATTTATCGATGGGTACCAGCTTGTCTAAGAAGTGAAAGCAGCAGAAGCGCAATATTAACTGAATTACCATCATCGTGTCGTTGATTTTAAATTCCGGGTCCCTACCCTCCATGACCCCATTACACGACAATTACTGCTCTCTGAAAAAGGATTTCTCACAATTGAGCAAAAATGTGTCAAAAAAGCTCCGAAACAAATTTAGTCGAACTTGGAAACCCATGTACTCATTATTGAGTACAGTGACATGATCAAAATTGAATAGTCTCAAAAATGACGCACAACAGAATGACACATCATCCTCTAATGTGACAAATTTCAAACTTTACTAGTTTTTAACTATCACATATTTGAAAAAGAAAATCTATTTAGATTAATTTCACGACAATTAAATTAATTCCAAATTTATTTCACGAATAAAGATTGTCGGTAATCAGCACTTTCCTACTACCTAACCGTCATGTTTATTTTAAAATGAAAATAGAGCTGTTTCAATTGAGCCATGTTCAATAATGAGAACATTGGGTTTTCAAATTCGATTATATTTAACTCATATTTTCTCAATTTTGAGAAACCCTTTTTACAGTATAGGGCGATAGAGCCGCGATGGCTCAGAGGATAGAGCGTTCGCCTTCCAATGAGGTGAACCGGGTTCGAATCCCAGCGATGGTTAGTCGATACGAATTCTGCATCCGGCTTGCACCGACCACAGTGATGACATGAAATATCCTCAGTGGTAGATGGATCATGAGTTAGAGTCCCCTGACCGTAAGGCTAACCCTGGGAGGTTCTCGTGGTCTTCCTCTCCATGTAATGCAAATGCAAGTTAGTTTCATCAAACTCCCCGAAGGCAAATTTCTCCCAATACTTGATTCAGGAGTTCTTTTGTCTTCTGGATTGTGTTCAAAAATTCGAAGGGTACGGAGTTAAATATTAGTAGTTGTAAACGTAAAATTTGGGTCAACTGTTCAATGACGGTTATAAAATAAAAAACAAAATGTTGGGTGAGAGTACTTTATTAGATTAGTTTTAGAAATCATATTTGAGGATTATAACCGGATTTCGGTACACGTTCTTAAAAGTAGAAATATAATTTTTTCGTTCTTAGCATAATTTCCAAATATTCTAATAGTTAAAACACAAATTTTTTCTTTATTTTTTAATCTTGTTGCGTTGGAAAGTGATATTTTAACCAATAAATGAATCTAGTTTTTTTAGAAGACCATTACTGTTAGAAACTGTGGTTAGGTTCAGTTTATTCAGTAGGCGTTCTTAAAAATAGAAATAGAATTATTTTATTCTTAGCATAACTACCAAATATTCTCACATCAGTTAAAACACAAATTTTTTAAATTTTTCTTAAATACTTAATCTTGTTGCATTAAAAAGTAATATTTTACCCAATAAAGGAATCTGATTTTTCTAGAAGGTTATTACTGTTAGAAATTGTGGTTAGGTTCAGTTTATTCAGTAGGCGTTCTTAAAAATAGAAATATAATTATTTTATTCTTAGCATAAGTATCAAATATTCTCATGACAGTTAAAACACAAATTTTTTAAATTTTTCTTAAATTCTTAATCTTGTTGCATTAAAAAGTAATATTTTAACCAATAAAGGAATCTAATTTTTCTAGAAGAGTATTACTATTAGAAATATGACTAGGTTAAGATTATTATTGTGATTCCTAAATAAATAAATTTTTCATTATAATATTCCAGTTAAATTCTTTTTAGATGAAGTACTTATTTTAAAGTGTTTTTATATTTCAACTTAATTTACTAGTTTTAGAGCATTCCAATTAGAATATCTTTGAAAATGTTTTTTTTTTAAATTTATTGCTTACAATTAAAGGATATTTTCTTTGATAATCAATAAGTTCATGTAGCTCTTGATAATCTAATCATTTTGGAATATCAGAACCTTATTTTTTATAATTGTGTATATATTTTTTGCATAAATAATTTTATTTCACATATATTTCAAAATATCCTTGAGAAATCTATATGTTTTCCAATTATTAAATAAATACTGTTGATGTTTTATTTCTCAAGGGGTTAAATTTCAATAATAATTTAATAAAGAAATCTTTGTGAAATAATAAACAAATCTTTACTTGAATAATATTCGTAAAAGAGTAAATATTAAACAGTTGTAAAAGCATTTTTTCCAATTTATGTTCAATATTTCTAAAAGCTTCACAAAAATACTCATTTAATAAGTTTTTGATTTAAAGATTTACTTTCCAAAATAAAACATAATATTTCTGCAGTTAATAAATATTTTCTGGGCACTCTCTATTTAGAAATTTTCCCTCGTGACACCTTTAGAAATATAAAATTTCACGCGTCAAAGGTTACTTAAAAAAAACACAAGCATTAAGAGCATAAAATTTAAAATAGCTATACTAAAAGAGAGATTTGCTTTGATGTCAAAATGTATTGAAAGTTTTTCTTTTGAATTAAACAAACAAAAGAGTTTATTTATTTTTGAGGTAAAGTTCTTAAAAAGCTTTTAAGACTAAGAAAAGCTTTCTAAGATTTGTGTTAAAAACCAATACTTAATATTTAATACACTTTTGCATAAATAACTGTTTTTTAGAAATATGTATTCGTGGTTATATTTTTGTTCTAGTAAGCAAATTTATAGTTTGAGTCAAAAAACTATTCTTTGAATAAAAAACCTCGGGCATGCTATTTCTGCGAAAGAGTAAAAAATATTGCAAAAAAATGCATAAATAATTAATTAGTATTGTATTCTACTTATATCTATACAAAATTTGAGCATAAAAATTACAGAAAAAGCTAGCGGGAATTACACCATCATTATTCTTACTCTCATTTCTAGTTTTCACAAAAAAACTCATATTTTATAGAAGCACTTTTGCAGCTGCAAGTATTTACAATTGCATCTCTGCTAACATAAAAGCTTTTAGTAAAATAATTTATCTCGCTATTTAAAAATTTATGCTTTGAAATTTATGTTTTAGGATTAAATAAGCTTGATATTAAATTTTTGTAATTACAATATAAATTATTCAAATGTGAACAGGATCTTACGTAAACACCATCATTGATATACATTGTAAAATATGAATTCAGAATTACATGCATATTTATATGCAGAATAACATGCATGAATATGAATTCAGAATTACTTTAAAGGTGCAGAATTGAGAGACAATGCTTCTAACGTATCACTATTAAGGAATTTAGTAATAAACAGGGAGTTAATCGCATTTATCTTCAAATTAATTTCGACAATAAAACTGGTTCTGATGATTTTATTCACGACTTTATCCATATTGATTCGCTAGTTATGGACAACTTTTTCCTTACTTAAAAATAAATTTATGACCTCTAATGTGTACTTGATTTTGACTGCACTTTTAACAAAGACTGTAAAATTTTATACTAAAAGCATTATTATTAATTAAGTGAATCAAAATCATTGTAAATCAAAAATAAAATGGTGCATCAAAAATTTTACTTCTACTTTAAATAACTCTCGTGATTGCCGTCAAAGTCACAGAAGCTTCTCTGTGACTTTAACCTTTTCTCTAACGTATCTAATCTTCAACTTGACTTATAGATGTACTTCAGATCAAAATACACAACATTTCTGTAAGATAAATACGAATAATGAAGCACTTGTATTACAACCTTTGATACGTCCTTTTGACCTTTTATAGAGAAGCATATTTCACTAATTTTTAAATGTCTCTTCTTCTCTTACGTATCTAATCTTCAATTTGAATTACAGATCTACTTCAGATCAAAATATTATCACTGACAGAATTTCTGAAAAATGTATCCGAATGATGAAACACTTGTATTACAATCTTTGATACGTCCTTTTGACCTTTTATAGCGAAGCATACTTCACTAATTTTTAAATTTCATCGCTTCTCCAACGTATCTAATCTTCAACTTGACTTATAGATCTACTTCAGATCAAAATATTATTACTGACAGAATTTCTGCAAAATGTATCCGAATGATGAAACACTTGTATTACAATCTTTGATACGTCCTTTTGACCTTTTATAGCGAAGCATACTTCACTAATTTTTAAATGTCATCGCTTCTCCAACGTATCTAATCTTCAACCCGACTTATAGATCTACTTCAGATCAAAATATCATTACTGACAGAATTTCTGCAAAATGTATCCGAATGATGAAACACTTGTATTACAATCTTTGATACGTCCTTTTGGCCTTATATAGCGAAGCATACTTCACTAATTTTTAAATGTCATCGCTTCTCCAACGTATTTAATCTTCAACTTGAGACTTATAGATCTACTTCAGATCAAAATATTATTACTGACAGAATTTCTGCAAAATGCATCCGAATGATGAAACACTTGTATTACAATCTTTGATACGTCCTTTTGACCTTTTATAGAGAAGCATATTTCACTAATTTTTAAATGTTATCTCTTTTCTTACATATCTAATCTTCAATTTGACTTACAGATCCACTTCAGATCAAAATATCATAACTGACAGAATTTCTTTAAAATGAATCCGAATGTTGAAACAAGTGTATTACAACCCTTGATACGTCCTTTGGGCATTTTGATAGGGAAGCATACTTAACTAGTTTTTAAATGTCACCCCTTCTCTAACGTATCTAATCTTCTACTTGACTTAAAGATTTACTTCAGATCAAAATATTATAACTGACAGAATTTCTTCAAAATAAATCTGAATGATGAAACACGTGTATTACAATCTTTGATACGTCCTTTTGACCTTTTATAGCGAAGCATACTTCACTAATTTTTAAATGTCATTTCACTTTAACACTTATGGTTTGTGCCGCCATTTACTAACAACTTCAAAAAATTAAATATAAATACTTTTGAAGGACTTTGTTTAAATAAAAGTAAGTAGCAGTAACGGTTAGCGTGGGTATATCATATACAGTGGTCAAAAAAAAATATCACCCTGAATAACTTTCGCTCTAATGATCAAATTTTCACGTATTAAGTGTCAATCATAATGGTTTCTGGGGGTGACTTCAAATATGCTAAATAATTAGTGCAAACTATTAAGTTACGAAATCAGACACAAAAACGAACTTTCTTTAAATAAACGTATTTTTTCCCCTATATTTGCATTCCTGACCTTCAAAACATGGAGGTGAACAAAATTTCGAAAAGATTGAATTATAAATTGGGGAGGGGGGGGGCTAATAAGTTATATATAGTTGATGATAATCCCGAAAAACAGCCAAGCAAGGTCGCCGTCGCAAATGAATATTTTAATATGACTCATAGATTAATTCAAGAGAGGAATATTTAATTTTATTCTGTTACTAAACAACCAAGTTCAGACTATAAAAAAAATTAAATAATGTTCTGTGATTGCTTGGAGAGCTTTATTTATTAATAATTACTAGAAAATGTCTCGAAGTTTTTAGATAATAGACAATTTTTCTGCTGATTTCTAACCCAAAAGCAAAGTTTTTTTCAAATCTCCTTTGAAAAGAAAATTTGAATCGATTTATAAATTATTTATGATTTTCTTAGCCTTTAAAATTTGAATACATGAACTTTTTATCTAACATTATTTGGATTTTTATGTTGTTTTTACTTCGTTTATATGAGGTTTTCATACTAAAATCAAATTTACATAACTTATTATAACTATATACAACATTTTAGGGATAATCATTTTTACAGTTTGATACAGTCTTCTTGACAAGAAATTTTAAAGAAACAAAAAAAGTCCCTGAAAAAATGTAGATTGCATAGTAATTTTAATGCACATTCAAAAGGTTTTTTATAATTTACGATATTTCTTTTTTCTATGACTGAAGGTATTACTGAATATTAAGTGGCATTTTAAAAACATTGAAATATGTTTTGTTTAAGAATAACATATTGAAGTAATATGTTGCATAGTGTATAATTCATTGCTTAAAAAATCGCTTTATTCTGCCAGATATTTAGCTTAAATGGTTTTCTTTGCATAAAGATGATTTGCAAGTAACATTATTTAACATTTATCACATCAACACTATTTTAGATTATCTATGCTGAAGTCACAAGAAAAAATAACAAAATAAAATCAATAATTTATCTTCCTTTTTTGAAAAAATAACATGCTTAGTAAATAGTTTATTCTGACAAAAATGTTTCTAACAAAATGTTTTTAATTTCTGAACAAGATTTTTTTCTCAGCTAGCAGGCAATAATTCTAAGTTTTCTTTTAATAAAACTTGCCAATAATTTAAAAGGGAATTTTACTTTAAAGGAAAACCTAAATTAAAGTACTAAAACATATTGATTTCAAAATTTTATAACCGTCGTTGAACAGCCGACCCAATTTTTGGATTTACGACTGCTAATGTTCAACTACGTAGCCTTGTAATTTTGAACCCAATGCAGAAGCCAAGGGAACTCCTGGATCAAGCATTGGGAGAAATTTGCCTTCGTGGAGGACTTTTTGATGGAACTAACCCCCATTTGCGTTACATGAAGAGGAAGAACACGAGAACCTCCCACGGTTAGCCTGACGGCAAGGGGACTCTAGCCCATGATCTGTCTACCACTGAGGACATTTCACGTCAACCCTGTGGTCTGTGCAAGCCGGATGCGGAATTCGTATCTACCAGAAATCACCGGGATAGAACCCCGGTTCACCTCATTGGAAAGCGGATTGGATTTGAATTTCTCCATTAATCAAACAAGTTTGATGTTTTCAATCCTGCCTTCTTCAGTAGTGATCATTTGGATTTCGATAGTGTGTGTGTGTGTGTATTTTTTTTTCCTCTAAAATATCAATTTGAAACCCCTAATTTACTTACACTTTAGAAGTCATTTTTTTTTAAAAAAATATTCCAATAGTAAATGACGGACCATAATTGCTAAAAAACCTTTTAATATGACGATTTTAACAAATAAAACTAAAGCTACATTATAATTCAAGATATTATTTCACTTCTTTTTATATTAATATCGGATTGAATGTACATATATTTTTTTTTTGAAAATGTATATGCAAAGAAATTTTATTTACAATAAAAGATTCTACTTTACAGCATTTTATAAATTGCGTTGGCTTCTGAGTTGATTTTAAGCTAAAATTTCGAAGAAGCTAAATTTTAAAATACTATCTCTAAAGTAAAATAGTTACTTAAAACGAATTTGTTGAAAAAGTAACGTGACAAATATATCAACTCACTTGTGTATAAGACTAGAAAATATTAACTCTTTCACGAACAAGGGTCGTTATCGACCTTATCTTTCTACAAAAATAAAGTATTGTTCGTAAAAAGCTTTTACCATAAGATGCCTAAAAACGATTTTTTTTTAATTTTCTTCATATTGTATTCTCAAAGAAAAGTTAAAATATTTAAACGCTTCGCATTTTACGTCCTTTAGAATAAAATATCTCTTAGAAAATTTTTAATGAAGTTAAAACTAAATATTTATATTTTAAATGTTATTATTTTCTTATATTTTAAGTTCTATTATTTGTTACCTTGATTAAACATTTAAATATTTTTAAGCTTATTAACTAATTTAACTATTTTAAACAACCTCTGAAAGAATGAGTTATCGGAGTTATATTTAATTATTAATATTAAAAAATTAGAAAAAATCGAAACTTTTTTAAAAAAAAAAAGCATTGTTATGTAACAATGAAAACAAGTAATACATTTTCTCAGTGTTTCTAATTTTAACTGATTATTAAATGCACTGAGAAAAAAATTGTCAAAACTAATTGAATATAGTAAAATTTACAGTGTTTCTGGCATTATGGGAACTCCAAAAAGTTCATTAGTTTTTACCGCTGCGCTTTGATGAACATCTTGGTGAAATTAAAACAATAAAATAAGTTTATTTTATACGTGATAAAATTTTATAAATGTGGTTAAATTTGCTAATTCTTCAGTTTTGCATTTTTAATAAATGCGTGGTAGTAAGAACTATAATTTTGACTGTTACCATATGAATGGAAAAACATTTTGGTTTTATGAACCAGAATTTCGAGAGGGGGGCGTTTGTTTCTTTTAACCAGAAATGTCATTAGTTATACCATCAATTCTAGATTCTCCGTTTAGTATCTGGAAATTTTGTGTCACGAGCTGTATAATATTATATTTTATTGTTAATTTTACTAGAATCATCACTAAAGGACTTCGATAAACAATTACCGCGCTGTTTGGTACTCTTATATATCTAGAAACACAGTAAATTTTACGGTAGTTATGACCATACTTTTTCCCTCATTGAGCTGCAACTATTCAACAAATACTCATTCTTTATATAAAAATCATTATAACAGATGCCAAAGTTTTATGATAAATAAATGGAAAAATCTATTGAATATAAGTTAGGTGAAAATTCTTGTGCTAAAGAAAACATCTTTTTTTAGCAGAGCTGAAGAAAAAGGCTTTTTTAAGCAGAACTTAAGAAAATGTCTTTCTTAGGCTCTGTCACTAGTGCTGTGTCCATACTAGATGCCTAATCGGTTAACAACTAAAATGGCTTAATTTAATGCTTAAAAGTAAATCTGATATAAATATATTATCCCCAAAAAAAAAATCTAAATATTTAAAGGAGCATATACATATCAAGGTTTTTAATTTTATAACTCCTTTATACGATATTTTATGAAATAAGATATTACAGACTTCTTAGTATTGTTTCCTCATTGGTATTTTACAAATATTTGAAATTTCCTTGAAATAAGAGCACCAAAAATGTATAGAATACAATGTACTGAAACATTTTATTATCTATACGCAAATACTCTAAAAAATGAACGAATTGCATGCGTGGCTTACTACTTATACAATACAATATATTAAATAAAGATATCTTCTGTCATAAAAATAAGACAACTAAAACAAGTAGTCGAAATCGTGAGGACTCTCGTGACTAATGTGGGTGGGATTTTTCAGGCAATTTATTTATCTGAAGCTACCCTACACAATAAAACCACTTTTTTTTTCAATTGATTAGCATTTCAAACATTTAAAATTCAGTTAATTTTGAATCATTTACGATTCTCAATTACTCGTTTCAATAACAAATTTATTCGAAATTTTGTGAAAGTAATTTCTTCTGTAAGTCATTTTTGGGTAAAAGTATATTTGTAAGGAATTAATTTTGATTAAATTTATTATTTTTTTTAAATTTGATTCACGCGGTAAATTTTCGATGTATGCAACGCATGTAAAAAGAGAAAACAACACTAAGGCGTTAAATATTCTTCTACTTGAATGCAAAAAGCGTTTCACTTGATTATTCACAAATTTATATTCAAAAATGTGAAAAACATTGTTAAAAACAGCCGCCTGATGAAAAAACGACGGATGAATATTAAGAAGGAATTCGAATTAATTTTATAGGCCATAAAAAATAAAATAAATATATCAGAAAATATTACCATATTTTTCATAAATGTTCTTTTTGAATCACTAAAGATGTCAATTGCGATTTTTTAAAGATTTAATAACGGTAATTTAAAACAGTGATGTACTTAAATATGCAAGAAGTGGTGATATATAAAAAGAGAAATTCAACCAAAAGAAATCAACACTTTCTCGCATATTTTTTTTTTTTTTTTTTTTTAGTATTAAAATAAATTGAATGCAAGAATTTTCTTTTTGAATATACATCATTAATAATGCAATTGATGGTGGTAGTCACAAATAAATAACTAAATTGAGAAATTAAATAATAAGAAATATTTTGTGCTACATTTTGCTTTTTAGGCACACGTCTAAACTGCTAATATTTGCTCCAACTTTCACTTGGTATAAACAAATCCCATCTTTTCATATACAGTCTCTGGCCAAATTATTAGACGCACTATAAGATTCTAGGTAAAATATTAATTATCAGGGGATATTATACAGCTTTATTGTTTTTTCGCGACTGAAACCGGTTTGCACTTGTTTACGTTCGTGTATCAATTGGTTAAATTAGATGATATAAATATAAATTCGTCGACTGAATAAATTAAATGATATATTATATAAATATAGAATATTTATTATATCAGGTATTATCTTAGTATATTATAATAAGACCAAATTATTAGACGAACTGTAGTTTTTTAATAATTACATGCTTTGCACGAATTTATATGCAATACTTTTATATTTAAACATAGGCCGGCCGGGCGGCCGAGCGGTTAGCGTGCCTGACTGCGAAGCCATTGGCAGCGGGTTCGAATCCCGCTCTGGGCATGGATGTTTCTCTCTCTCTTTGTGCTGTCCTCTGTTGTGTGTGTGTATGATGTGTGAATGTGGCCCACCCTATAAACGGGTTTGTGGCAGTGTGGCGTGGGCAATGTTGCTCGCCTCCGTGACTCTGTATATCACAGGTGCCCACTGGGTAACGCGAAATGAGCAACAATTCTGGCATAGTATAGGCAATGATTCAAATTCTGAGCCTGCCAAAAGAAAAAAATATATATATTTAAACATACATGTAATGGGTTTTTATTCAGAAGATTTTTTAAATACTTCCTATTTGTATTTATTTTTAACGTATTGCATTACAATGTTAACCAATTGATACACGAACGTAAGCAAGTGCAAACCGGTTTCAGACGCGTTAAAACAATAAAGCTGTATAGTATCCCCTGATAATTAAAATTTTACATAGAATCTTATATTGCGTCTAATAACTGGCCAGGGAATGTAATTGTTTAACATTTATAGAAAATTTTTTGTAGCAGGGCAATTACGGGTTAAAATTAAGTGGTACATACATCACCCCCCCCCCAAAAAAAAATTCTTTTTTTTTCAACTACAAAACACAAATTATGAAACATTACATCTTAAACTTCAAGATGTGTCTCATTTCCTTTCGCAAAGTTTTAAAAACATAATATTACCTATTCCATAAAGTTAAAAGTTTCTTTAAGAAAATTACATACAAAAATAGTTAATCATAAACCAGCCACTTATTAATCTCACTTATCTCGCTCAGATTCAGCATTAATTTCTCTTTTTTTTTTTTCAAGGAAAAAAAAAGAACTTTCATCATCACTCGGCTTCATTTAACACGTTTTCGGGTCTTTTCAACTTTGTAAACTTAATACGGTCTGTGGGGAAAAAAAAGTCATTTTTATTTTTCAAGTATACCGCAGAAAGATTTGTTCGAAGGATCATTAAAACTAACGATGGCATTTAATTTCGAAAGTAATAATGCTGGTGTTAAAAAATAACGCTCATTCTTAAGGTTTTTTTTCCTTCTAAAGCATAGCGTGCAAGATAATGCATACATCACACATAACTTGCATAGTTACGTGGCTGTCTGGAAATATATAATTGGCTTGCTTTCTCAAATCTCTGTTACAAAAAAGAATATAACTGCAAGCATATGACTATTGTATACATTGACGAAGTTTCTGCAAAATTTATTGGATTTTAGCACATTATTGAATAATTCATACTGAGTTAATTTGTCACACTGAATTTGAAAATTATTTGATAGATAAAATTGAAATGAAAGAATATGTTAGAGACAGAATTGTAAAGTTTAAATATAAAATTTTTTTACCGGTTTAAGTGCCATGGAATAACTATATAGAATCAAAATAAAAGTACAAAAATATTAGTTTGATATGCTATATGAAACTCTAACACCATTAAAAACTCACGTAAGCCTATACCATGATTTTTTTAAATATTGATATACATATGTATGCAGGCTTATCTATTTATTATAAAGACGGCTTATAAGCCTGTGATGCCACAATAAGCATTATATATATATATATATATATATATATATATATATATATATATATATATATATATATATATTAAACCAATTATTTAATTTTTTTTGTTAAATTTTATTAAAAGCGAATATAAAATATTTTATTCTCTTCTTAACAAACAATGTAACGGCAAATTTTTATTTCAATACTAATATAAAACTCATTAATTCACTGTCGCGACTAAATCGAAATTAAAAATATATTTTTAAATCTTTATTCTTTATTTCTTACCACAGAAAAATTTTTCAGTTACATGTTATATTAATTCTCGCAGTCTTTTTGGCGATTCGCGTTCGCCAAATTATTTTTATATTTAATATTGATTATGGAGGGAATGGCTTAATTTTTGGCTTCATTATCTTTCGATAAATCGCCAACCATGGATCTCTTCCCATGAATTCATTTACTTTCAATTTTAAATTATTGGTGATTGAACTAGGGGGAGGGGGGGTCTTTGAGCCTGTCAGTCACAACCGTTGAATAGATTCCAGATAGCAAAATATGGTTTATTTTTACTCAGAAGAAAAACTTTTGTTATGCAGTTTACATGTAAACCTTCTAACCTTGAAACGAGATCTGTGACAATCTGCTTTATTCTACGCACATTACCGTAATCCAAAACCCTGGAAAACAACCTTTTACATAAAAACCTTAAATCAAGGTAGACTTAGGGTTTTCAAGCGTGAAAAAATCGATTAATTAAGCTAGTCTCAAGGTGAAAATAATCTTACATCTAGGTAATTGTAAAGTTTCTTTTCCCAAAGTCTGGTATGCTTAGTTAAAATCCAACTTGTCATGAAATTTTAATCGACAATGCAATTTGATCCTATCGCGCCTAAAACGCCATTGTGGACCTAAGTGACCTTTTTACCTAAGTGACAATACTTTTTAAAAAAGTTTTAAAAATATTTTTTTATCCTTTTAGGGTGAAAGGTTTGAAACTGCAATATTTTTGCTTTATTTTAAAAAGGTTTTCAGAGCAAACATTTTCGTGACAATAAAAAGAAAATTCCGACACAAGGTTGCAGAAAGTTTTTTGATTTCTGGGATATCTTGACGTAATATTCTTGGTGCGAAGAGAATGATTTTCTAAATCCTTTTGAAACACTTTTTTATTTCCTTATAATTTTCGAATGTGGTCATGTTCGATTTAATATTTACTTAATAAATCA
This sequence comes from Parasteatoda lunata, assembly GCA_949128135.1. Classification (NCBI taxonomy): domain Eukaryota; kingdom Metazoa; phylum Arthropoda; class Arachnida; order Araneae; family Theridiidae; genus Parasteatoda; species Parasteatoda lunata. The sequence continues at coordinate 12,556,706 of OX421981.1, read as the reverse complement.
ATTTTTCCTAAACGATTTTATTCATTTTTCTGGGATAATTATCCCTACATCATATCCAAATTGAGATGAATCTGAAACGGCCAAAAATATGCTTAATACTACAATGAGGTTAACCACTAAATTGGACTGCCCACCTCCATCAGAAAGCCCTAGTCAAATTGAACAACAGAAAGATACACCCAGAATAAAGACGGTATTCGAACCCTCTATCTCCACGCTACAGAGCGTTTGGTGGATTGGCGAGAACGGAATTTTAAGCCTATTCATTGATTGCATTGAATTAAACCATTGTGCCTTAATAATCAAATAGTCTTGTTTTTCTAAGTGCAGATTAAATGGATTTGTGAAGAGTGAGTAGTTTTCGACAATGTCAACCTTCATCTATGAAAAGGTACCCCGTCATAGAATCGAGTTAACGTGTCTTATATACTAGTGAATTAGAGTTGAATTTTTGTAGTGGTAGACATACTACAGTACTCCCCCACCAGAATTATATCTGTTATAGAATTCGAGGAACGGATACTACTAGTTGATTCATTGCTTTTTTTGTAAGAAGCCGGAAGAGCTGTATTAAGATCACAGTACTTTGCTGAGCGTGAGAAATTTATTAAGTTCAGGGTAGCTCCTGTGTTGTCATTAGAAGTCGAGAGTATGCAGGCTGACGTTGTGTGCGATCGAGACTGAGTAGCAACAGCGCGAGGAGGTGGATAATGTCACAGTCACAAGTCAACAGTTCAAAGGGGATCATCCATCGAAGTAGACGTGTTCAAATCGTTGTGGGCATTACTGCCAAGGTAGACATGTTAACATCACGTCCGAAGGTCACCAATGTGGGTCGAGGTCGTTATCGACCATGTCAACCTTCATCCATGAAAAGGGACCCCGTCATAGAATCGAGTTAACATATCTTATATATTAGTGAATTGGAGTTATATTTTTGTAGTGGTACACATATTACAGATTGAATATAGAGTTTAATAGTACAAGAACTGTAATTGGTTGTACATTATCCAGAGCCAAACGTGATTGAAGTTATTACCTTAGATAAGCTGATCCAAAGGTGCTGTAAACTAAATCTGACAAAAAATGAAAAAGAGAAAGGTCACAAGAGTATCCCAGAATGGTGAAAATCATGGAATAAATCTAGATTTAATGTTATACTTATCATACCATCTTTTTTTTAATGAAAAATTTCTAGCTACGTCAAATAGTTAAAAACACAAAAATAGCTGAACGGCTTATTGGAGTCTTATTTTCGATTTTATTTTTATATTTTTTTTAATAACTTTTTTTATTTATGTACGTTGAATGCTAAAATAAATCAGGCAAAATATTTTCCCATTTTTGATCAATCTTTTACATAGGAGATTGAAAATATATCTATTGAGTTAAATTGAAATGATAATATGTTAAATACTACCACAGTCTAGTCTTATGCTTCAGTTTAACTAATCAACTATTTTTCAGGTGTTGTTCAATATTTAAAAATAGTTTTAATAACTGAATTATCCTATTATATAGACAGATATTTGAAAGTTATTAGTGAATACATAATGTGATTAAAAGCAACAAAATTGAATTAATGAGTTTACAGAGTAGTAGTATGAAATATTACAAAATATTCGTGAAAATTACCCGAGGAATCTGAATAAACTTACGAATAGAAAAGAACTCAATCGTTGTCATTGTTTTGAGAAACTAATTCTTACGAATCTTTAATAAAGGTATTTTTTTATTTCTATCTTAAAAACAATGTGTTAAGTTATATTTCTGAGATAGATTAATTTCTAATAGAAAACAAACACTTCACTTCGAGTTTGTTCCGGACAACGTGGCATTGCTAATGAATAACAACATTAACATAGTTAAACGTAATTAAATCAGTCATGCTGCAATTGTGTTTTGTTGGAGATCAAAGATATCAATTAGATAATTCTTTTATTTTGTTGAAACCACGAAATATCATCCGGATTATTTTATTTGTTTATCGCTATTGCTTCATCTCCATGAAAATATTTTCTTTTGTTACATTTAATTATATTAAGTAATGAAGTGTCGACTCAATTTTGTGTTCATAAGTGCAGAATTGTTGTTAATTACTAAAGCAATACTGATGTGTTTGCTGAGTCCTATTAAAATTTAAATGTAATTGAGTCCTATCAAAATTCAAATATAATTGTTGTTAAACAGATGTTGCTGAATCAAAATTTAAATGTAATTGTTGCTAGATACTATGGCAATAGGAGTAGTTGCTGAGTCCTATCAAAATTTAAATGTAATTGTTGTTGAATACTATGGCAATACGAGTGGTTGCTGAGTGCTATCAAAATTTAAATGTAATTGTTGTTAAATACTATGGCAATACGAGTGGTTGCTGAGTCCTATCAAAATTTAAATGTAATTGTTGTTAAATACTATGGCAATACGAGTGATTTCTGAGTTCTATAAAAATTTCAAAGTTGTTACTTTAAACTAACAAACAAAAGCTTTAATTTAGATGAAGTCTAACAAAATGTTTTGTTTTTATGCTTCTCTTTATTTTAGATACAACTATGGTTGGTAGTTTTAGACCTAGATTTTATTTAGAACTGTTAATATGCCTTAGAAGTTGCAATATGTCTGTAATTTTCTGTAAAGTTATTTGTTTTAATCTAGAAAATAAATAATAAATTAGATCCCAGTTCTAGGAAATTGGTTGCCGGGGCTCTATCCCGTGTATGCGCAAGAGTTACTGCAGAGTCGCAATTTAGCACAGCTGTCCAATTTTATCGAGAAATTTTCTTTCTATACTTAAATTGAGAAAAAAAAATACATTTTAAAGAAATTTGATTTATAATGATTTTGACCTGCACTCCTTTCGAATTCCAATTTTAAATATATTATTTGTTAAAATCATTTCATTTCTTATATTTCCAGAAGGCTATGGGCTCTCTGGTAGCAACAAATATTCAGTGCAGTGCAAGTGCTACTACACATGGGAGGAAGGAGCTAACCGCAAATACTTCAAAAAGAAAGAAAGAAAATCAGTTGTAAAAGTTACCGATAAGGTGAAAACTGGGGCTTCAAACATAATATTAAAAAACACTTTACCGAGAAAGTAATTATTATAGTTAATAAACTAACTAAATAAACTAAACTGTTTGGAACTAAAGTAATTAAAATAGCCATGTTGGAATTGTGTTTTCTTAGAGGTATCAATTAAAAAGTTCTTTTCTTGTTAAAATTACAAAATATCAAGGAGATTAAATTTTTATTGGATTATCTGTGTTTTCGAACACTTTGTTTCTATATAAATATTATCTTTCGAAGTTTTTATATTTAATTCTGTTAACTTATGAAGTTCCAATTCTAGTTTATTTCCACAAAAAAGAAGTTGCGGCTGAAATATTATAACGTTATAAAAATTAATGTTTACATTATTATGCTTTTGATAATTTATTAAGCAATAATAAATTGTTAATTGCATCACTTGTGCTTTTACAAAAATTCAAAATCAGGTTTTTTCTGTTGAGAAAATTTTCTGTAGAAAAAGAAAAAAAATATTTGCGATGGTGTTTCTAATTTAATGTTTAAAAATGTAGATTTTAAAAATACTTATTGACAAAAAAAAACGTCCTTCATAAGTATTATTTTTCATATAAGAGCAAGATTACTAAGATATACAGGGTCATTCATAATTCCCTCTGTTTACTACAACCTTATTTTTACTACAACTGGCTTCAGTGGTACATGTTACTGCCCTCCACCGGCAACTGCTTAAATTGAAACTTGAATACTTTCGGAACAATTTCATATGTTCTTTTTTGCCATATTCATCGTCGTTTTTTTACTATAACGCTTCGAAACCCCGGAGGGAATTATGAATAACCCTGTATATGATTACATTAAATGATATTTTAATAAATAGCCCAAACATACAAAAGAGAAGTTCATTTCTTTATTTTTTTTTTTTGAAAGCTTGAAAGACTGACGTACCTTAGATTTGTCAATAACCATTTGATAACTGCAAAATTAAAAATGAAACTGTGAAACAATTGAAAGAAGTACGCATTTCAGTTTTATAAAACAAATAAGGTGACAGATTAATTAGAGTCTGTTAATATTTTTATTCTCGTTTAGTTTCTCATTTGCAAACTCTGGTACAAATATTTTCCTTTTTAACAAAGATTACAAAACGACAGATTCGGAGCTACTTTCTTTTTGCAGCTAATCCAAAGAACGTTGTTTATTTACTCCTGAGACGCAGTGTCACAACAATTGCTATAGTTTTTGCTCTTAAAAAAATAATATTTCAAACTTTTTTTTTCCATTTATATGCTTTTACAAAGTGATTGTCTATGCAAAAATATAATTGAATTCACCCTCCAAGATTTTAATTGTAATGTAAAATTAAAAAAAGTTTGATTAAATTAACAAATTTTAACGGCATTTGAGTCTAGTGGATTTTGTTTGAAGACCAAAATGCGAAGGAATACACTGTAAATTATGCAATAATTATTTTTTTGAAATAGCTGAAAAAACAATTTTAAAAAATGTTAATTAAGTTTAACAAATCAATTTTTAAAAAAAGCATTCGATATTTTATTTTTGAGTGTTTTCTCTTCTTATTATTAAAGATTATTTAAAGATTGCTTCTCAGAAGGGTAAATAATATAAGAATAATAACTGTGCCAATATATATTTTTTGTTCAGCATCAATAATGATTTGTTCAGCAGCGCTATCTCTTATTAGTCCTTCGAACTATTTATAAATAATCAAAATGCTATTTCTTGTTTGTACTCATCTATATGCGGTTAAATTTTTTTGTTAATCGCGTGATAGCAATTAATATGATTAATTTATTTAATTCAAAGTTATGTACTAACTGTTTTCGTCTATTGTTTCACTTTCGCTATTTAACAAAAATAATATTAAAAAACATATTATGGAATATAGAGGTGCTTACGGGCATTGCCCGGTATTTCATATACGGTTGCACCGTATGCATTTTTCAGGTATTCATTATGCAGATGACATTTAAAGTTTAAGGTTCCAGTATGGAGCTGCACAATATTTCCAACACTGATGCTTTTTTAAGTTTAAAAAATTTTACTCGATATTTACGGTATTTTATAATAGTAAGGGACTTGGTATATAGTCGATATTTCCATCAATTCGGCTATTTATTTTTAATTTAAGTTAGATTCTTTTAGAAAAAAGATAAGATTTAAGATATTTCAAATCGATCTATATTACTTTTTTACTTACTTCAATACACAAGCAATGCACAGCCGGAAAACAAAGAATGTAGAGTGAGCGGAAAAAAAAAAAACAGTTTTAAACATTGTTGTGAAACACTCTGAATAAATGTTTAAGTCAGTGGTTCCCAAACTTTTTGACCCATGGACCCGTTTTTATAGTCAAAATTTGTCCACGGACCTCCAAGTGAAAAACTGCATATATGTACGACATAAAAATTTAAAAAAAAACATTTTGTTGAAGAACTATTTATTGAACTTTTGTTTAATATAAAATAAAAAAATTTATGACTTGGATAAACGTGATGAGACTTTAAGAGTGTATTTATGTCCGGCTCAATGTCTGTGAGCACTAATTTCTAATCATTTATTTATTTATTTTTATGTGATGAGGTTTATTACGGCACTGAAACTGAGAGAACAATCTCCTCTTCCCAAATTTTGTTTATACAGAAAAAGTTTTGCAACAAACGCAGTTTTACGATTTTAGTTTTGATTAAGTTTAATTGTTCATCTTGTAGTTTCAAATTAGTTTCGTTAAGTTTGGAAAATGTACTGAAAATACATTCGCTGCAGCTTGTTTTAAGTTAGCGAGAAAACCTCGGTATCTTCCTACCATTGCCGGAGCACCGTCAGTAGCTACAGAAATGATATTAGTCAAGGGCATAGCTTTTAATTCAGTCAATAGCGTTTCACCTTTCGTATCGCTTTCCAAACATTTAGCAAATAACAATTCTTGGTAAAATTTTTATTCTTTTGAAAATCTTACATAAGCTAAAAGTAAAAGCTTCGTTTCCTGGATAAGTGTACTCGTCAAGCTGTATAGAAAATTTAGATATTTTTAAGCACGCACTGAGATATTTTGTCAATCCTTCTTTGTACATTATTATTACTCCGTGGAATTCTCTTTACAATGTTAAAAGCTGGTTTGTGCAACCCGGTGAATATTATCTCACTTACAGCTAGTAAAATAAGTTCTTCAATAGTGTGAGGCTTTCCGGATATTGCAATCATGTACGAGGGTTGCTATTTATATTTCTGGCCTTGGCAACAGTAAGTGTTGCTAGGCGACCGCAGACGATTTTAATCGAAAGTTTGATATTTTTAAACATATATTCAGCAGACGATTTACCATTATAGCTTCATTTGTGTTGTTGACAGTAAATTGAAAAGTTCTTCTCTTTCAAAAAATGGAATTGAATCGTGAACATTTTCGTGCCATTATTTTTCATGACTTTCGACGTGGATTGTCAAAAAAAGAATGCTTCGATGAACTTAATTCTTTATTCGGCGATAAAGCGCCATCCTACAGCACTGTAAAAAATTGGTATAACGAATTTAATCGTGGTCGATGTTCGATCCAGGACGAATACCGTGCAGGTCGTCCAAAATCCGTTGTTGTGCCAGAAAAGATCGATGCTGTGCGTGAACTGATAAAGCAAGATCGTCATGTGACATACCGTGAGATAGAGGCGTCTTTGGGCATTAGTATGACTAGCATCAATAAAATATTGCATGAACATTTGAGCGTAAAAAAATTTTTTTCGCGTTGGATCCCGCACAATCTGACAAACGCTCAAAAAAAGGCTCGTGTCGATTGGTGCAAGGAAATGTTGGAAAAATACGTTCAAGGTACATCAAAGGCTGTGTATAACATCTACACAAGTGACGAATCATGGATCTATGCATATGAGCCGGAAACAAAACAGCAATCAACTGTATGGGTCTTCCAAGACGAGGCAAAACCAACAAAAGTTGTTCGAGGAAGAAGCACATCGAAACAAATGATTGCCTGTTTCCTAGGCATTAACGGTCATGTGGCAACAGTGGCGTTAGAGTAACGCAGGACGGTCAATTCTGAATGGTACACGACCATTTGTTTGCCAGAAGTCCTCGGAGAAATTCGTAAAAAGCAGAAGAACAGGCGAATCATTCTTCATCATGACAATGCGAGCTCTCACACATCGACTCAAACAAAGGCATTTCTGACGGAGCGAAAGATCGAACTGATGGGTCATCCGCCGTACAGCCCTGATTTGGCACCCAATGACTTCTTCTTATTCCCACACATCAAAAATAAATTACGTGGACAACGATTTTCGACCCCCGAAGAAGCGGTTGATGCATTCAAAACGCATGTTTTGGAGTTACCTCAATCGGTCTGGAAAAAGTGCTTTGAAAATTGGTTCAAACGCATGCAAAAGTGTATTGATCATCAAGGAGAATATTTTGAAATACAATAAAACCAATTTCGATTCTACATATTTGTTTTTTCATTATTAGGCCAGAAATATAAATAGCAACCCTCGTAATATATAGAAACTAAGAGAAACATGCAATCCATCGTCACCTCGCTTAGATGTTGTCCCTATAAATTGTTGCAGTGACGGTGTTTTCAGATATTTTTCTTTGACTGTTTGAAAAACAGTTAAATCTTTATCTTTTTTGTCACTATGGATTTTTATCAATTGTTCGTTAAGCTTGGAATGTTTCATTGAATCACTTGTTACAGTTTTATTACATAGAAGAAACATAGATAAAGTGCCATTTCCTGGTGAAGAAATAAAAAAATACTTCAAATATTCAACACTGTATTTCCAGCGTTTTTTCTTCGACTCATTCATACTGTTATCTCTTAAAAAGGAAGCAAAATATATAAGAAAATTTGTAAATCAACTGTCTAGTGTGTAACAAACCACTGTTAATAATTATAAGCACCCACCTTTATTTATAGGTGGGACGTAAAAATTCCTACTATTTTAATACTACTTAATTTCCATAATAATAAAAGCCTATCACGATTTTATTATTTTATATTGAACCTTACGTGGACCCCCTGACGTTGTTCAGGGACCCCTAAGTCAGTTTTTATTTTTCACGGACCCCCTGAATGGTACCCCGGACCCCTGGGGGTCCATATGGACCACTTTGGGAAACACTGGTTTATGTAATGATAAAATGGCTATGTTCTTGAGCTTAGTAATGCATAGGCCTAACTATATGCCTTAAATATGGTAATTAAAGTATGCTGGAGCCGCAGCGACAAATAGGATGAATAGATAGCCTCCTAATGCGGTGACTGTGATAATGTTAATTATCACAAGTTTATACTCTCTTTAATTTTTTTTTTTTTTGGTTTTATTTTTTTTTTCAATTTGCTTCACTTTTGGCCTCTTAACTCTAAATTTCTTGTTTACGGGTTCCTGCCCTTAACTTCATTAACGTTCAGTTTATAATACTTAAATCTGTTATTAATTTGTGTAATCCCTTAACTTCATTAACGTTCAATTTATAGTACTTAAATCTGTTATCAAATAGTTTAATTTATGATGTATATATTTAATTACTGCATTTTTTTTTAAATATCAACTTTTGCAGATTATTATTATTTTTTAATTACAAGCTTGATAATGTATATTTTAATTATGCAATATGGATTTAATTTTTAATTGCTTATAACTGCATTTTTGTTGCCCTTTCTTTTAGTCGTGCACTGCCTTAGATATCTCTTCCAGATCTTTTTTTACCATTCACTGCAACATAAACCATTCTGAGACCCCTCTCCTCTTAAGTTTCCTCAGCAGCTGGCACCTGTGCATCAGATGGTCTGTTGGTAGTCGGATGGGAGATGGGGTTTTATGTTATGTTTCCCTCTCATTTCCACCCCCTCTGCAGCTGCATCCCTGTGCTCTTCACTTAAAAATATGAATTTTATTTCTTAGTCCCCTTAACCTTGCGACATTTTTCTTTCTTTCTCACAGCATGTGAACATTTAATTGCCTATTGGACGGAAATCGTTATTTTTAACCTTTCAGCTTTTTTGATCTTGCTCCCCATTCACACGTTAGTGTCGTGGTCACGTGTTTGCTCTACTATCTCTTGCTAATTTCTTCTGTCGGTCAATAATTTCTTAAGAGGTTTGGTGTGAACTGCCCACCTCCTTTTTCATTTGTTTTCCCAGTGCCCTTTTTTTCATTCCGACCCTCATTGGTTATTTAACAATGAGACCGAGTTTTTTTAAGGCGGATGCACGACTGAAGGACATAACACCCACTTATGTAAATTAAAAAAAAAAATTGTTATTTTTTTTTTTTCATATGCCTGTGTAGGCAGAGGGGATGCGATTGTTCTTGTTTTTCAGTGGCGCCATCTATGGCCAAGAATTCGACTTCTGCCACACCACACTGCCACTTACTCGTTCATAGGGTGGGCCACATTCACACACATTCACGTAGTCACACAAAGGAGAAAGAACACAGAGAGAAAGAAACATCCATGCCTTGCCCGGGATTCGAACCCAGAACCTTTCTGATGCAAGGACAGTTCCCTGCCCTCTACACAGACCGGTTGGCATTTCTTGTTATGCCAAACTGATAGAGTTGTGAAACGATTTAATGCCTTTTTTATTTGTAATGTCAACATGTTTTTGATGGAAAAGTTTGATTGTTGAGTTTTAGTGCAATGTCAACATAAATAAACAACAACATATAATAAATAGCAACAGTACGAAACGATGTTTTCATTTCTTCATGACTACTTTTTTCGTTAAATATTTTATGAACCGCCACCTCTGTTACGTAGTGAGCAACAATTAAAGGGTGTCAACCCTAGGTTGAGTAGACCAGTTTTATAATGCCTTTGAGCCTACAGATTTACGTAAACCCACAGTAATGATTTTTTTTCACATCTTTATTTTGCTCCTTACCATTTAAAATTTATGACCCAATGGACCTATTGGGTTATTCGGTTTGTACCAAAGCTGTACCACCACTATTTGGGAAACTTAAATGCAAATTAAGAAATAATATATAACCTTTCTCTTTTGATTTGATTGTTAATTTGTTTAAATTCCTCATACATTCTTGTGGGTTTACCTTGCCACATACTCAATCTGTTTTGCTTTTCTTAAAATTTCATATGTTAAAATTCAACTGTCTCACTATATTATTGAGGATTAAATATTAATTTTTATTAATTTTAAACTTAACATTTATTAATTTTAATTCCTAACAAACATTTTTAATTTAAATTTTTAAACTTTTAGAGTGACCAATATCTAATCTCAGAGGTGGCTGGTTGATACGAATTCTGCTCGCGCCGACCACAATGGTTATGACACAAATTTTCCCCAGTTGTTGATAGATCATGGGCCAGAATCCCCTTGCCCCGGGTTTATTGATGGAGATTTTCGTGGTTTTCATCTCTATATAGCGCAAATGAGCGTTAATTTCATCATATAGTCCTCCACGAAGGTTATTTTGTCGCAATGCTTGATCCAGGAGTTCCCTTGTCTTCTTGGCTGGGTTCATAATTAGATAGCCGGGGATTTAACATCGATAAACTTCAACTCAATATTGGTTCAGCTCTTTAACAATGGCTGTAAAATAAAATTAATGTTTGCGGATAATATTTTAAGTTCAGAATTTAGACATGCGAACACCATTTCTCAGAATAAACATCTTTGACGGATTCAGATGTTTGGCCCTCAAAACACTGCTCAAAATCGACTCTATATTTATCTATTTGGACGAAAGTTAGGATTATTTTATGTTAATTGCTTATTTCACTATATTAAAGAGGTCAGCTGTTTAAGTTTTTATTTCTTAGAAACTAATCGCGCAATTTTTTTTTTAAATTTAAAATTTTGTCATTTAAAACTACATAAATAAAAGTTAAGTAAAAATTTGTCCATTTTAAAATTGAATTTTTCAGCTGAATGATAAGAAGAAAAAAATAGGGCGTGGAGTCCCTCCGCGCGGAAGAAGTGAAGCTTCGTTATGTGGAAATGAAAATAGGAAGGGGTAGAAATCGATTTTTAGTGAAATCATATTGTTTCTTTAAGACAAACTTTATTAACATTGCTTACAACCACCTATCTACATAACTTTATTTTAAAATGAAGCGCAGAATTACATTACAATAATAATAATAAACTTCGTAATGTGGAAATGAAAATAGGAAGGGGTAGAAATTGATTTTTAGTGAAATCATATTGTTTCTTTAAGACAAACTTTATTAACATTGCTTACAACCACCTATCTACATAACTTTATTTTAAAATGAAGCGCAGAATTACATTACAATAATAATAATAAACTTCGTAATGTGGAAATGAAAATAGGAAGGGGTAGAAATTGATTTTTAGTGAAATCATATTGTTTCTTTAAGACAAACTTTATTAACATTGCTTACAACCACCTATCTACATAACTTTATTTTAAAATGAAGCGCAGAATTACATTACAATAATAATAATAAACTTCGTAATGTGGAAATGAAAATAGGAAGGGGTAGAAATTGATTTTTAGTGAAATCATATTGTTTCTTTAAGACAAACTTTATTAACATTGCTTACAACCACCTATCTACATAACTTTATTTTAAAATGAAGCGCAGAATTACATTACAATAATAATAATAAACTTCGTAATGTGGAAATGAAAATAGGAAGGGGTAGAAATTGATTTTTAGTGAAATCATATTGTTTCTTTAAGACAAACTTTATTAACATTGCTTACAACCACCTATCTACATAACTTTATTTTAAAATGAAGCGCAGAATTACATTACAATAATAATAATAAACTTCGTAATGTGGAAATGAAAATAGGAAGGGGTAGAAATTGATTTTTAGTGAAATCATATTGTTTCTTTAAGACAAACTTTATTAACATTGCTTACAACCACCTATCTACATAACTTTATTTTAAAATGAAGCGCAGAATTACATTACAATAATAATAATAAACTTCGTAATGTGGAAATGAAAATAGGAAGGGGTAGAAATTGATTTTTAGTGAAATCATATTGTTTCTTTAAGACAAACTTTATTAACATTGCTTACAACCACCTATCTACATAACTTTATTTTAAAATGAAGCGCAGAATTACATTACAATAATAATAATAAACTTCGTAATGTGGAAATGAAAATTGGAAGGGGTAGAAATTGATTTTTAGTGAAATCATATTGTTTCTTTAAGACAAACTTTATTAACATTGCTTACAACCACCTATCTACATAACTTTATTTTAAAATGAAGCGCAGAATTACATTACAATAATAATAATAAACTTCGTAATGTGGAAATGAAAATAGGAAGGGGTAGAAATTGATTTTTAGTGAAATCATATTGTTTCTTTAAGACAAACTTTATTAACATTGCTTACAACCACCTATCTACATAACTTTATTTTAAAATGAAGCGCAGAATTACATTACAATAATAATAATAAACTTCGTAATGTGGAAATGAAAATAGGAAGGGGTAGAAATTGATTTTTAGTGAAATCATATTGTTTCTTTAAGACAAACTTTATTAACATTGCTTACAACCACCTATCTACATAACTTTATTTTAAAATGAAGCGCAGAATTACATTACAATAATAATAATAAACTTCGTAATGTGGAAATGAAAATAGGAAGGGGTAGAAATTGATTTTTAGTGAAATCATATTGTTTCTTTAAGACAAACTTTATTAACATTGCTTACAACCACCTATCTACATAACTTTATTTTAAAATGAAGCGCAGAATTACATTACAATAATAATAATAAACTTCGTAATGTGGAAATGAAAATAGGAAGGGGTAGAAATTGATTTTTAGTGAAATCATATTGTTTCTTTAAGACAAACTTTATTAACATTGCTTACAACCACCTATCTACATAACTTTATTTTAAAATGAAGCGCAGAATTACATTACAATAATAATAATAAACTTCGTAATGTGGAAATGAAAATAGGAAGGGGTAGAAATTGATTTTTAGTGAAATCATATTGTTTCTTTAAGACAAACTTTATTAACATTGCTTACAACCACCTATCTACATAACTTTATTTTAAAATGAAGCGCAGAATTACATTACAATAATAATAATAAACTTCGTAATGTGGAAATGAAAATAGGAAGGGGTAGAAATTGATTTTTAGTGAAATCATATTGTTTCTTTAAGACAAACTTTATTAACATTGCTTACAACCACCTATCTACATAACTTTATTTTAAAATGAAGCGCAGAATTACATTACAATAATAATAATAAACTTCGTAATGTGGAAATGAAAATAGGAAGGGGTAGAAATTGATTTTTAGTGAAATCATATTGTTTCTTTAAGACAAACTTTATTAACATTGCTTACAACCACCTATCTACATAACTTTATTTTAAAATGAAGCGCAGAATTACATTACAATAATAATAATAAACTTCGTAATGTGGAAATGAAAATAGGAAGGGGTAGAAATTGATTTTTAGTGAAATCATATTGTTTCTTTAAGACAAACTTTATTAACATTGCTTACAACCACCTATCTACATAACTTTATTTTAAAATGAAGCGCAGAATTACATTACAATAATAATAATAAACTTCGTAATGTGGAAATGAAAATAGGAAGGGGTAGAAATTGATTTTTAGTGAAATCATATTGTTTCTTTAAGACAAACTTTATTAACATTGCTTACAACCACCTATCTACATAACTTTATTTTAAAATGAAGCGCAGAATTACATTACAATAATAATAATAAACTTCGTAATGTGGAAATGAAAATAGGAAGGGGTAGAAATTGATTTTTAGTGAAATCATATTGTTTCTTTAAGACAAACTTTATTAACATTGCTTACAACCACCTATCTACATAACTTTATTTTAAAATGAAGCGCAGAATTACATTACAATAATAATAATAAACTTCGTAATGTGGAAATGAAAATAGGAAGGGGTAGAAATTGATTTTTAGTGAAATCATATTGTTTCTTTAAGACAAACTTTATTAACATTGCTTACAACCACCTATCTACATAACTTTATTTTAAAATGAAGCGCAGAATTACATTACAATAATAATAATAAACTTCGTAATGTGGAAATGAAAATAGGAAGGGGTAGAAATTGATTTTTAGTGAAATCATATTGTTTCTTTAAGACAAACTTTATTAACATTGCTTACAACCACCTATCTACATAACTTTATTTTAAAATGAAGCGCAGAATTACATTACAATAATAATAATAAACTTCGTAATGTGGAAATGAAAATAGGAAGGGGTAGAAATTGATTTTTAGTGAAATCATATTGTTTCTTTAAGACAAACTTTATTAACATTGCTTACAACCACCTATCTACATAACTTTATTTTAAAATGAAGCGCAGAATTACATTACAATAATAATAATAAACTTCGTAATGTGGAAATGAAAATAGGAAGGGGTAGAAATTGATTTTTAGTGAAATCATATTGTTTCTTTAAGACAAACTTTATTAACATTGCTTACAACCACCTATCTACATAACTTTATTTTAAAATGAAGCGCAGAATTACATTACAATAATAATAATAAACTTCGTAATGTGGAAATGAAAATAGGAAGGGGTAGAAATTGATTTTTAGTGAAATCATATTGTTTCTTTAAGACAAACTTTATTAACATTGCTTACAACCACCTATCTACATAACTTTATTTTAAAATGAAGCGCAGAATTACATTACAATAATAATAATAAACTTCGTAATGTGGAAATGAAAATAGGAAGGGGTAGAAATTGATTTTTAGTGAAATCATATTGTTTCTTTAAGACAAACTTTATTAACATTGCTTACAACCACCTATCTACATAACTTTATTTTAAAATGAAGCGCAGAATTACATTACAATAATAATAATAAACTTCGTAATGTGGAAATGAAAATAGGAAGGGGTAGAAATTGATTTTTAGTGAAATCATATTGTTTCTTTAAGACAAACTTTATTAACATTGCTTACAACCACCTATCTACATAACTTTATTTTAAAATGAAGCGCAGAATTACATTACAATAATAATAATAAACTTCGTAATGTGGAAATGAAAATAGGAAGGGGTAGAAATTGATTTTTAGTGAAATCATATTGTTTCTTTAAGACAAACTTTATTAACATTGCTTACAACCACCTATCTACATAACTTTATTTTAAAATGAAGCGCAGAATTACATTACAATAATAATAATAAACTTCGTAATGTGGAAATGAAAATAGGAAGGGGTAGAAATTGATTTTTAGTGAAATCATATTGTTTCTTTAAGACAAACTTTATTAACATTGCTTACAACCACCTATCTACATAACTTTATTTTAAAATGAAGCGCAGAATTACATTACAATAATAATAATAAACTTCGTAATGTGGAAATGAAAATAGGAAGGGGTAGAAATTGATTTTTAGTGAAATCATATTGTTTCTTTAAGACAAACTTTATTAACATTGCTTACAACCACCTATCTACATAACTTTATTTTAAAATGAAGCGCAGAATTACATTACAATAATAATAATAAACTTCGTAATGTGGAAATGAAAATAGGAAGGGGTAGAAATTGATTTTTAGTGAAATCATATTGTTTCTTTAAGACAAACTTTATTAACATTGCTTACAACCACCTATCTACATAACTTTATTTTAAAATGAAGCGCAGAATTACATTACAATAATAATAATAAACTTCGTAATGTGGAAATGAAAATAGGAAGGGGTAGAAATTGATTTTTAGTGAAATCATATTGTTTCTTTAAGACAAACTTTATTAACATTGCTTACAACCACCTATCTACATAACTTTATTTTAAAATGAAGCGCAGAATTACATTACAATAATAATAATAAACTTCGTAATGTGGAAATGAAAATAGGAAGGGGTAGAAATTGATTTTTAGTGAAATCATATTGTTTCTTTAAGACAAACTTTATTAACATTGCTTACAACCACCTATCTACATAACTTTATTTTAAAATGAAGCGCAGAATTACATTACAATAATAATAATAAACTTCGTAATGTGGAAATGAAAATAGGAAGGGGTAGAAATTGATTTTTAGTGAAATCATATTGTTTCTTTAAGACAAACTTTATTAACATTGCTTACAACCACCTATCTACATAACTTTATTTTAAAATGAAGCGCAGAATTACATTACAATAATAATAATAAACTTCGTAATGTGGAAATGAAAATAGGAAGGGGTAGAAATTGATTTTTAGTGAAATCATATTGTTTCTTTAAGACAAACTTTATTAACATTGCTTACAACCACCTATCTACATAACTTTATTTTAAAATGAAGCGCAGAATTACATTACAATAATAATAATAAACTTCGTAATGTGGAAATGAAAATAGGAAGGGGTAGAAATTGATTTTTAGTGAAATCATATTGTTTCTTTAAGACAAACTTTATTAACATTGCTTACAACCACCTATCTACATAACTTTATTTTAAAATGAAGCGCAGAATTACATTACAATAATAATAATAAACTTCGTAATGTGGAAATGAAAATAGGAAGGGGTAGAAATTGATTTTTAGTGAAATCATATTGTTTCTTTAAGACAAACTTTATTAACATTGCTTACAACCACCTATCTACATAACTTTATTTTAAAATGAAGCGCAGAATTACATTACAATAATAATAATAAACTTCGTAATGTGGAAATGAAAATAGGAAGGGGTAGAAATTGATTTTTAGTGAAATCATATTGTTTCTTTAAGACAAACTTTATTAACATTGCTTACAACCACCTATCTACATAACTTTATTTTAAAATGAAGCGCAGAATTACATTACAATAATAATAATAAACTTCGTAATGTGGAAATGAAAATAGGAAGGGGTAGAAATTGATTTTTAGTGAAATCATATTGTTTCTTTAAGACAAACTTTATTAACATTGCTTACAACCACCTATCTACATAACTTTATTTTAAAATGAAGCGCAGAATTACATTACAATAATAATAATAAACTTCGTAATGTGGAAATGAAAATAGGAAGGGGTAGAAATTGATTTTTAGTGAAATCATATTGTTTCTTTAAGACAAACTTTATTAACATTGCTTACAACCACCTATCTACATAACTTTATTTTAAAATGAAGCGCAGAATTACATTACAATAATAATAATAAACTTCGTAATGTGGAAATGAAAATAGGAAGGGGTAGAAATTGATTTTTAGTGAAATCATATTGTTTCTTTAAGACAAACTTTATTTACATTGCTTACAACCACCTATCTACATAACTTTATTTTAAAATGAAGCGCAGAATTACATTACAATAATAATAATAAACTTCGTAATGTGGAAATGAAAATAGGAAGGGGTAGAAATTGATTTTTAGTGAAATCATATTGTTTCTTTTAGACAAACTTTATTAAAATTGCTTACAACCACCTATCTACATAACTTTATTTTAAAATGTAGCGCAGAATTACATTACAATAATAATAATAAACTTCGTAATGTGGAAATGAAAATAGGAAGGGGTAGAAATTGATTTTTAGTGAAATCATATTGTTTCTTTAAGACAAACTTTATTAACATTGCTTACAACCACCTATCTACATAACTTTATTTTAAAATGAAGCGCAGAATTACATTACAATAATAATAATAAACTTCGTAATGTGGAAATGAAAATAGGAAGGGGTAGAAATTGATTTTTAGTGAAATCATATTGTTTCTTTAAGACAAACTTTATTAACATTGCTTACAACCACCTATCTACATAACTTTATTTTAAAATGTAGCGCAGAATTACATTACAATAATAATAATAAAAAAACAATTATCTTAGTTTTAAACTCTTGAATTAAAAGCGTAATAATAGCGGTCCAGGAAAATAACATTAAATTAGGGATGCAAAAATATTTATAGAAAAACAATACTTTTATGACTTTTATTAATTTTATGCTAGTGAGAACCAAAACAATATGGAAATGAATGAGGGAAAACTGGATCTTACCACGTGATTTTCCGGCCAATAAAAATGTAGCGTTAAACGTTTAACGCAACCTTGTTGAAGTCGCATTAGAAGTTTCACTTCAATAAAATTTTATTATAATAAAACATTTCATAAAATATTTCATTCATAATCAAAAAAAAAAAAAAATACTACTAATAAATCTCAAAACAAAAATTTAAAATACAGTTATATTGTTCAAAAAATATCAACTAAATATTATCTAATTATTACATTTGTCTTTTTGTTCGATTATTCTTTTAGAAGAAATAATACAACATCTTGAAAGTGTAAAAGTAATCAATCTTCCTGTGGTCGGCGAGTATTCTGAAAACGATTGCTGATGGTTTTAACAAAAAGACTTTTTTTCATTCTTCATTGTTCTATTCTCTATCAAAATAATTAATGCTCTTGAGCACTGTTGGCTGGAACAAGTTTGGAAAAACTTTAACCGAACTAATAGCAATTTATTTGAGAATACTTTAAGAGGAAAATTATTATCCACGAAAAAATCACATATTAAAAAGAGAAATTTGGCTATTTAATAAAGCGTTTTTATTCGTTGTTTTCGCCATTTAGCGAGGTAATATCTTTAAAATTGTTCTTCTTTCAAAAATATTTTCTCAGAGGCTTATAAGTTACGTTTATGATAAGTTTTCTTTTGTATAGATGAAAAGGCAATTTAATATAACATTTTCAAAATTGATTCACGATTTTTAAGAATTGTGTTGTTATCTAGTTAATTGATATAACCTTTGAACCTCCCCAAGATTATTGGTGTGTTGAATTAAACAGTTATATTGTTGAGAAAATTTATTTCAGAAAATTTGATATGTCACTTACAGAAAGTATTATATTGGCCCGTGTTCTTCATATGTAGATGTTCATGGATCAAATCATATCAAGACGTGAATTAGGAGTTATTTACTGAAGAGATATTATTAGCTGTTTACATGGAATTTCTACGACCTTGAAAAAATTTTGGGAATTTATTTTATTCTCTTTTTCAAGAAATAACCCATTCGTTAGGAATAACTAATTCAGAAGACATGTATTCAATCAATACCTCCTAGAGGATAGAAGGCCTCTGCACAGATTACCATAAATAAAAAATTTTAATTTTTAGTAGTCCAAGCGTAATTACATCTTTTGTATTTTCCTCCACTG
This sequence comes from Parasteatoda lunata, assembly GCA_949128135.1. Taxonomy (NCBI): domain Eukaryota; kingdom Metazoa; phylum Arthropoda; class Arachnida; order Araneae; family Theridiidae; genus Parasteatoda; species Parasteatoda lunata. The sequence continues at coordinate 12,537,504 of OX421981.1, read as the reverse complement.
CGCAGCCTAGTAGTCCAAACGCAGTGACGTCTTTCTTATTTTTTCTCCACTGCGCAAATTATGTCGTTACGTCAGACTGTTAAATTGATCCAATCTGAGGCCTTCTCTTTTTTAGGAGGTGTTGATTCGATACAATTATTTGGCAAAAAAAAACAATTGCGGTTGTAGCTACATCGCAAAGATTTCACAAGCTTTGATAATATTTTGCTCACCGCTTCTTTAAATTTATAGCTATAATTTCTGTTCTCTTATAGCTATAATTTTTGGAATATTATTTTAAAAAGTCTTTATACAATGTGCTAATATAATTCAAGTTTTTATAATACATATATTTCCATGTTACAATTTATTACAATAAGAAACAATAATGAAATTATTTGGATACGTAAGTGAAGCGATCGGTGTCTCATTGTAATAAATTAAAAATTCGTGTTTTGAATTATTTGAAAATATTATATAATTTAGGAAACCCAGTGAGATTACTCGATATTGTTAAAACCTGAACAACAAAAAAAAACAGACCTCTTTTTAATTTAGCATCGAAACACAAGAGTTATCTTTCTAGTAAAGCAAAATAAATTAAATAAAGTCTTTAAAGTCAATAAGATTTTTCTGTTGAAAAAAAAATCTATCCTTTAACTCATAATAGATGTTTTTTAACCAATATTTTATCTGTGACTTCAAATCCAATATTTGAAGAAATATGATAAAAAAGGAGGCGTAAAATGAAGTGTAAGAGCTATAAAATTGTCGTAGTCTGAGATCGATTCAATTAATAAAGTTTATTTATTAATATAACATCATGATTGACACAAATGCCTTTTTTTCTATTTAATCACACCTTTCATTTTAGCTGTCAGTTTAGTTAACCATGATCTCGGATAAAATTAGTAAATTATATTTTTTTAATATAAAGCCGAGATTGACATGCATTCCTTTCTTCTTTTTACTATTTTGTGAAGCCTTCTTTTCAGCTATTACTTTAGTTTACCGTAATCTCAGATATAATTAATAAATTATATTTTTAAATATGAAGCCAGGATTTACATGCATTCCTTTCTTCTTTTTATTATTTTATGAAGCCTTCTTTATCAGCTATTACTTTTGTTTACCGTAATCTCAGATATAATTAATAAATAATATTTTTTAATATAAAGCCAGGATTGACATGCATTCGTTTTTTCTTTTTATTACTTTATGAATCCTTCTTTTTCAGCTATTACTTTAGTTTATCATGATCTCAGATATAATTGATAAATTATATTTTTTTAATATAAAGTCAGGATTGACATGCATTCCTTTCTTCGTTTTATTATTTTATGAAGCCTTCTTTTTCAGCTATTAGTTTTGTTTACCATGATCTCAGATCCAATTAATAAAATTTATATATTAATATAGCGTCATGCTCCACACAAATGCATTCATTCATTTAACAGTGTATTTCAGGATATGCAATGATTTTTCTAAAACTTGCGCGCTTTTCATTGCAAATGAATGCAGATTTGTATATTAATGTTCCGCTTCTTTGGATAGAATACTCCGCATTTTTTGTGAAGAGAATCCTGCAGAAAGAATCTGTCCTGTTCCACGCGAATTATTTTTTATAATTATATCCGTTCTTATTTATTTATATAAAAAATATCTTTCCGAAGAAATTTCCGTGAAGCAAAAGACATCCGAGTTCTTTTATTTAAAATACTTTTATGAAATTCATATGAGCATGACTCTCGAATTTTTCCTTTTGCTGATATTTGACATATTTTACTTACATTCCAACTGAATTATCATAAAATAAAGTGTATATTTTAAATTTTAAAAAAATTTAATTTATATGGAGAAAAAAAGTCCTAAGAAATGCAAATTAGGTTTTGTTACTTTTTTCATGATCAGAAAAAAAATCAATTTTGAGAGATATTTTCTATAACATACTATTATGAAAGTTAGTTCGTTGATTTTATCGAAAACCCATACACATAAAAAAATCTATTAATTAATTCTTTCTGACATTTGTGAGGGTTATTTCATTTACGTTGCACTGTTTTGATACTTGGTGAGTAAAATCTTACCAAAAGCTATTAAAATACAATTATATAACTAAGATTGGTGATATAACAAAAACACTTACTTTGAATTGTCATTTCTTTTAACTCTGAAAAAAATTTTATTGCAAGAGAGCTTTTAAATTAGTTAAACTCATTGGACATTTTTGAAAAAGGTCAAATATATACATCTCAAAATGCATATAACCTATAAAACTTGGTTTATTAATACTTTTGGTAATCAAAATGCTGGGACATTTCCTGATATTAATCTGGAATATGATTTCCTGAATGTTATAGCCTGATTGATGACTGCCAATCTGGCTAAATTTTTATTTACAAATAACTTTTCAGGTCACGAAAAAATATATATAATTTATTTTGTCTATTGAGCTGTAAATTATCAAAAACTATGATTCTTTTTTTTTTAATGCGTTGTCAAGCTCTAATATTGTCCTGCAGATTAAGAGCTTTCTATTCTTTGAAAGATTGGTTTTATTTAGGGCTCTTTTTTCTTGATTCAGAGACTTTATTACCGTTTCAAAAGACTTAGATTTAAATATTCAAATTAAATTTGTTACAAATTAAATTACAAATTCAGATTAAATTTTTCTATTGAGCTGTAAATTATCAAAAACTATGATTCTTTTTTTTTTGAATACGTTGTCAAGCTCTAATATTGTCCTGCAGATTAAGAGCTTTCTATTCTTTGAAAGATTGGTTTTATTTAGGGCTCTTTTTTCTTGATTCAGAAACTTTATTACCGTTTCAAAAGACTTAGATTTAAATATTCAAGTTCAAAACTACAATAAAATTCATCTGTTTTGAGTTTTATTTATTCCAAAGTTCCTTCATAGCAAGTAGTTTTTTAAGATTATAATTTACCTTCCACGTTATAACGAGAAATCGTTTGAGATTTATATTTTTTATGTAGCTTAAAAGTAACCAACTATTCGTTAACGCTTAATTGGCGAAATTATTGCTCTACTTAAAAAAAAAAATTTCCTTATATCAGTTTTTATTTCATCTTTTGTTGCAAAATAAACACAAAAAAAATTAGATCTATTTTTCTAACTAAAAATACTAACAATATAAAAAAAAATCAGTGCAAATGACATTTCTTCTTTGTAAGAATATTTTCAATGGGACAAGATCTTAAAATCGGGATAGTCGTGTATATTACAAATGTAACATTTCTGACGATTTCATTGAGCTGTTGAGTTAGAACAAATGGATGACAGTTACGTCGAAAACCTTTAATTTCCAGTGCATAATTTTACGAACCAAAAGATCACTACTAAGAAATTTAAACGTCTTTTTCTTGGGAGGGGGGTAATCCTCAAAGTCTTTACGGCTTCAGTACCTAGGCCTTTATAAAAATTTCACCTACGAAAAAAGCTCTAAAGAGAACTGTGAATTATCTATTGAATAAAGACTAAATTCAAAAATGGGTACAAAGGGTTTTATGCATTACGAATTTATTTGGCTTTTTCTGTTAATTATAATAAAAAAAATTAATAGTTATAACAGCATTTTAAAAAATAGAATGAATATGTTCATTTTTCTAAGCCATTTTTGCCTATCGTCCTTTTAAAAGGACGCTTCATTTTCTCACAGAAAATTGGTAGTAGAAGGATTTCCCTATTGGAATTTATTTTTCAGGAACAAGATAGTTTTATCTTTCATTATATATTAATAATTTAAAATTCAATAATATTCAAGGAGTCAAGATTTTTTAAAGTTACAGTAATAGGTAACAGAAAGTAAATTAATAAGTAGTAGTTAAGTAATTAGTAGCAGTAAGTTAATTAATAGGTAGCAGAAAGAAATATCCACTTAGCATGAATAAATATGTACCACCATTTTTTTCCTATAAGTATTTTTTACAAATAGACCACTTTTTTTGCTTATTGCTCAGTCATAAATAGGTTGAACACGCATTTTGAGTTCTGTCCAAATAAAAAAGCTATGGTATTGAATCGTTGCTAATTTTATAGGAGGTGAAGAAAAAATATTATATTTTTTTAGGAAATTTTATTTTACGATTATTGTATATAAAAGAGAGTTTTAACCAGATGAAATAATCCTTTATTGAATCGGAAAACTATTTATTTGAATGTTAGAATTCTGAAAAGAATTGTGAATTATCTATTGAATAATCACTAAATTACATATGCGTACAAAGAGATATATGCATTATGAATTTATTTCGCTTCATCTGTTAATTATTAAAAAAATAATAGTTATAACAGCATTTTAAAAAGCAGAATTAATTGCTATGTTCGTTTTCTTAACCCGTTTTTGACTTGCGTCCTTTTAAAAGGACGCTTTATTTTCTTTTAAAAAAATTAGAGCAAAAGGATTTCATTATTGAGATGTATTTCTCAGAAACAAGATAGTTTTATCTTCCATTATATTTTAATAATATAAATATCAATATTATTCAAAGATTCAAGCTTTTTCAAAGTTACAGTAATTGGTAGCAGAAAGAAATATGTACTTCCACTATGTACTTATGTATAAATATGTACTTCCACTTTTTTCATAAAAGTATGTTTTACATATAGACTTTAAGTTGTGTCCAAAATAAAAAGCTTAATTTTAAAGGAGGTAAGGAAGAATATTTTATTTTTTAGAAAATTTTATGTTATAATTATTGTGTATAAAAGAGTGCTTTAGCCAAATTGATTAATTCCTTATTGAATCGGAAGCCTATTTATCTGAATGTTGATAAACACAAAGTCTCATAAAACGTTTGTTATATTTAGTTTTAAATCAAAATAGAAATTTTCTAATTTAATTTTATATTTAAGAACCAAACCCAATGTCAAAATCATCTTCAAAACAACGTCAATATTATTCTGGCGATGAACTTTATCAAAATAAAGAACAAGGAGTAAACAAGTAAAACTACTTGTATACTCAGTGGTTTTCGTCTGACATAAAGTTCGAAAATTCGACAAGTTGAGCATATGAATGAAAGGAAATGCTTCAATCAATATTTCTGAAAGAGTAAAACAGTTTGGACATTCTCTAAGTAGAGATATTTTTGGATAAGTCATCACCTTTTACTACTGAAAACATCCCCATGGTTATATATGTTTTTCGGGGTAAAAAAATAATAATAAAATCGTTATTATTGTAATATATTTCAAGAATTTTCTTTTCAAACTAAAGCGAATTAAAGGACAATATTTGAAAGATATTTCATAAATTTTTTATCTAAACTGTTATTGGAAAATCTTTGCCATTGAAATATGATTTTAGAAGATTTCTTAAAATAAGTAGTCTCGTAGTTGAGATTATTTCTAGGAAGTGAATGCACTACTTTTATTGAAATTTTGAATGCTTTTTTTTCCACCACAGTACTTTTTTAGATAGAAATTGACAGGAAGTTTAACACTGAATATTAAAACTTATGTTTTTGACTTAACTGTAAGTAAAAAAAAGTAACGATTAAAATCAAAATCATGTACTGCCTTGTAAAATACACAAAGAAAAAAATTCTAGTAAAATAACCGTACTGTATTGTAATAACATTTCTGGTAAAAATAAATCTGTGGAGTTTAATACCTTTTCTTTAGTAATTTTTCCTTTCATATGGGGTAACTGTTTAACGAAAATTCAGATTTTCAAAATTATAATTCTTTTTGCTACATGTGTAGTAAAAAGTACAAAACTGGAAGGTAAATTTAATCGAATAAATGGTTTTCACACTATGTACCACATTTACCAAATTTCATTCCATGTTATGAAATCATATTTTATTGTTAATTTTAGCAAAATGACTACTAAAGCTTTGGGTAAAAATTACTGATCTTTTTGTTGTTCCCATAGAACCGGTAAACTTTACCACATTTTGATAGTTTTTACCATATTTAATTTGTTTAATTTGTAAACATTTAGGAAAATCTTTTTTTTTAATCCCTACTTAATTTTTTCCAAAAACAGATTCAAAATTTTAATAAATATCGAGTGTTACTTTTTGAGAAAGCGTGTCCACTACGACAGATTTTTCCCTACGCCAGATCTCAGCCGGTCGATTTTAATGATTAGGCCTAATGATTAATCAATTTAGGAATTGAAAACTGGATAAATTGAGCTAAGGACTAGGTACATTGATTGCAACCCTTATTATTATCTCCAATTGATGATCGCCGCCTGTCATCGAAAAGCTAGTTTAACACGATTAAAGTAACTTTGACAAAGAATGCGCGCGCATTGACCAGCAGGGAAATATTTTCAGGGAAATGGGATGATGTAAAAGGGATTAATTGTTTGTAGGGATTAAATTTTGGTGCTTGTTTAAAGAAATCAATGCGTGCATATATGATCTGAACTACTCTATATTATCAGTCAAATGAGAATTTCTGCTTTTGTTATTAACTATATGTGCTTTTAAAATGAATTTCATGTTAATTATTTTAAATACTTTTAATGCTTTATACTAATATATCTACAATATCTTTGGATAGGTAATAGACTACTAGAACTATTTCTGAACTGAGTAATCTGTAAACTAAAATAATGTGTGAGCCATTTTCTATTCTTAATATTCCATGCCTAATAGCTTATTTATTAACGGTCGTTGTGTGTATAAATCATTCATATTGGAATTGATAAACTATTTAATCAATTTATCTTCCAGTACTATTATTTTATAGTATATTATACTTTTGTTTAGAGTTCCAAATTTCAATTTAAAGCTATTTTTAATTAAAATTAACTGCAAATTACTTCTGTTATGTGGTTACTTTCTGCCTGTATTTAATTAAAGAAAAATACGTTGTAAAGAAAAGTGTGTGTCACATATAAATATGTGATAATAAGGACTAAACTCTAAACATCCTAAAAAACATATTTTAGAAGTTGATATTTGAAATTAGCTGCGACTCAAGACTTTGATTTTGTTCCAATATTAAATTTATGCATAAAATGCCAATTCTATACTTGTAATTAATAAACAATTATGGTTTGTTCATAACATTTATTATGAACTCAATGTTATACAAATCCCATTTAATTGCCTTAAATCTAATAAAATTTACTTTAACCATGATTAAAAAAAAATGAGTGGCCTGCCATAGTATGAAAAAAAAAAGGAAATGCAACTTTACTTGCACAAAATTAACTTCCTTTTTTATATTAAGTCCTATAGCCTAGACACTTAAGTAAATTATCTTCGAAACAAAATACTAATAAATTAAGCATTCAATATACTTTTTATTCCCATTTACAATATAGTTGTTAAAACTAAGAAGAAGGAAAACAGTTCTCCACTTGATTACAAAACATAACACTAATACGTTAGGTTATAAATTAGCTGTAATAAACATAAACTAACACTATTATTTATAATTATAAAGTGTAAAAGAATTAACTCCGCGTACTAATCTACTTTATAATGAGGTGCCTCAAAATCCGCAAAGATGTTGCTCTACCTCATCATGCTTTTGATCAAAACATAAAAATACAAAATAAATATCCTTTTAACCTAAAAAAGAGAAAGCTACAAATCTTTACAGAAATAAAAAAAAAATTTGATTCATACAGAATTCTTTTCAAATAAACTGTCAAAACAACATTTAGACCAATATAAAATAATTATTCAAAAAAGACAAAACATTCCTTAATGAAAAAGACAGCGTTATTGCAATAAAAATTCGAGTAGATTAATTACACCTTTCAATATTATCATCAATAAAAAAAAGTTCGTGTGCATAAAATCTTCGAATAAACATAAAACCAAAAAATAGACTACAGAATACAGCCAACTGCTAGATTATTATTATACTTATACTTATAAATTTGTATCATAACTATAATAATAAAATTTCCTTTTGCTAATATTTCTTTCTTTTTATAATAATGAATATAATTTAAATTTTACGGTATTTTCTTGATTGATAAATTCTAAAGAATATTGACTTTATATTTTTAAAAGTGATGTATGAATTTCGATAAATTTATCATTTGAGTTGTTACAAACAATTTACTTTTTGATAAAGCATGTTAAAATATATTAACTCAATTTTAATTTGACTCTTGACGCAAATTTGACATAACATGGCTTTAAATAATCTATAATCAAACGTCTAGTCTATCCACATAAAAGAGTTAATTAAACAACTCTCAAATAAACTTTAGGTAACATGAATTTTGTCATTTTCAATGTTATTGTTTGCTATAGTGCCATGAAAAATAGTGTTATTATATTTTATATTTTCAAAAACAGGCTTTAACATTCTCCAAACAAATAGAAACGGATAACGATATAATATATAACCATATAAAAGTTATAGAGCTAAATATTTTTAACAACTAACTCTTAACATATTTCTTAACATATTTTTTCAACACATATTATTGAAACTTCAATTCAATTATTACAGGTTTAATTATAAGGGAGAAATAAATTCACTTCGTAATAAGCATAATATATAAACACTTCCAATATAACTAACATAAATCCACTAACTAAATTCACTATCCACTAACATAAATTTAAAAAGTACTTTTTGGTTAGCCGGGAGCAAGGAAATTCATCTATATTTTTTTATAATTTTATCTTTTTTTTCATTTCATTTAATATGTTTCATCTTACTTAATTTTTTTGTGTAATTAATAAATAAAATTTTTTAAAAAAAGTTGGCAGATCCATACACTTTTGTGCGACTTTGCACTTGGTTTGCACGAAAAGTACCATTTAAACTTGATTGTAAAATTATTTTCTATGTTACAATGATTAATAACTTAGTATAAAGGTGAGGAAATTAGCATAGGGTGATGAAATTATATTTGACATAGCTATTAAGTTCATTAAAATCCATATTTTCTTTTTCATTAGATTTTTATATCAAAATGTAAGAAAAATACATAAATATTGCAGCGAAAGTTTTATAAGAGAATACTTCATTATTTTAACACAATTAAGGGTACCTATGAACGTATGCTGATTATCAAAGATATATAATTTCATTTAAAAATAAACGATAAACATAGCAAAGAAAAAAGGCCTTTTATTAATGTATTAGAAAATATCTAAAATTTAGAGAAGAAAAATTTCCTTTTTTTTTTATCACAAATCCTCTCAGTGCTACTACTTGTTTACTAAGTAAATATGTAAACATAAACACTAACCATCAATGAAACAGTTAGATCGCGTTACAAACGTGCAGGATCATTTAAATTTCTTATTACAATTAATTGCCAATAAACTCGTGAGCTTGGTGCCGAAGGAGTTTCCAAATGCTTTCGTTACTTTACTCCGATTGACTTAAATTTTGAAACAAAATATTCTTAATTTTTTTTTATAAAATAAAAATAAAAAATAGTTTATTTGAAATTAAAAAAACTGTTTCAAGTTTATAATTGTTTAACTGTATTAGAGATATTTAGGAACAAACTTGAAAGCTTGTTACTCGTGATTTAGTAATAAAACTAGAAAAAATTCTTAACATAAATTTCCTTCTATTATTTGATAAAAAGTATTAAGTATTTTACAGTTAAATGTGCCTTCTTATGCTTTTTTAATTACTTTACTAGCAACCATACCATTTTTTCCATAACTAATTAAGTCTAGTAGTTGAGTGCGCTGCGTTATAATTCTTTTAAAATTTCATTAAATGACACAAAATGTGAATATAAACTAAAGAACGGGAATAAGTCAAACCATGACTAATAATGAAAAATGTAATGATTGTTATTATAGTAAGTATAGCTTAGTTTTTTACTGTGTTTTAAACACCAATTTGAACATTTTTTAAGTGACAAATTTTAAAATTATCAAAATCTTTGTTACTTTGTATTTGATCAAAATCTTTGTAACTTTGTATTTGATCAAACTCTTTGTCACTTTATTTATAGTAAAAAGCTTTTTTTTAAAAAAAAAAGGTTTTTTCGAATTTGGCAAAATTATATATGATTTTTTTAAAAAAAAAAGGTATTTCTTTTTAGCTTTAAATACTTGTTTGAATATTGCAGAAAAGTGGAAAGTAAAGAAATTTCAAAACTTTGTTCAGTATAATTTTAAAAAAATTAAAATCTTTTCTAAGCTACTACTTTTTCCTGAAAATAAAGGTTGAAGTCATCTAAACTGTATTCGATTTTAAATAAAGTATATTGTAATTTTTCTAACACTAATTTCAACTTAGAGGGAAAATAAAAAAAATTTAAAAAATTCACAGCTTTAATCAATGAAATTTATCAAATATTTAGAGAACTATTTTACTCTACTCTGTAAAATTTTCAACACTTTTTAAACGAATTTAAATATTTTATAATTATAACTGATATTTAATGTTCCAAGGTATCAAAAATTAAACGTAAATTCCAGCACTAATTGTCCTTGTCTAAAATACAAAAGTCTTGCACATAATTGTAGGAAACTTTATATTCTATGCATTTAATTCATTTGCACCAAAAAAATTTCCTTTCGAATAAAAAAAAAGTGCGTAAAACAAGTGTATTTTGAAGTTCTCTTAAAAGTGTTAAAATTAAAAGTGTTTAATTCCATTAAAAGTGTTCAAATTTTTTATCACGATATTACATCGATGCTCAAAACAGCATCGATGTAAATAGCTTAACTTATCTTACGTCACTTCCTTTTATCGTAAAATAACAAAATTTGTAGATACATTTAATAGGTAGATTCTAGAGAACAATTTAACAGAAAACAACAACATGATCTTTCCATACATTTTTGCAGTAAGAATTTTAATTAAAGTTCCTTCATGCACAGACAAATGTAGTGTCACAGAAGTTTTTGACACCTGCCAAAATTTGTAGCAAATATGTAGTATAAAATATGGTAATTTGAAAATGTATCTTTGTTGCGTTGTTATGCTGAATTAAGTCAATAAAGTAAAAAGGCATTTTTTAAGAAAGTTTATATTTAAAAGCGATTTTACTGTCCATTTATTTGTATTAGTAGTTTGTAAAACTCTTTTAAACATTTAATTGCTCGTTACTATAACATGTAAAAATGTTTTTTAAGCTATCAAATGTAATTTAAAACATGCATGTAAAAATACATGAATTTCTTGGTTCAAACATATCATTTAAGTCATTTAATGGACTCTGAAACTCTTCTTTTTCTGCTATAATTGCAGCTCGTTGAAGTAAACTTGACGAATAATTATTGTATACTTAAAATATTTAACTAAATGCTTGTGTGAAATGATGACATGTTTAATGAAAGTACAGCAAATACTTTTGAACCATTAATCGAAGCAATTTCACAATTTCAAAATTGTGGTAATATGCCGGCCATAATGGCGATTTGTTTACATGAAATGCACTGGTAAAATATGAGTTTTTCTAATTGGTTTAAATAGATTAACTTCTCATTGCATACTTAATACCAGGTAAATGTAAATCATCTTTAATGATTGATAAAAAAAATTTATTGTGGTCGATTATTTGCCAAATAATTTCAATATTCATGTTTGACAAATTGACAAACTATGGATTGATTTGAAAAACTATTCATGTAAATTATTATAAAATTTTCTTTACAGCATAAAGATATTTATTTTTTTAAGAGATTTACATAAATCTGTAAGTCAATTGTATAAATTAATTTTATGCTATTTAACTTCTATTCACTTAGGTTTTGTTCTGGTTCATATTAATATTCTGTCTGTGCTGCGTGTACGTTTGATTAACAAACTAACTTTATTTCAAGAAGTATTGTAAACAGTGTAAGAACATTCTGATACATAGTTGCCAACTTTTTTAGTGTTGAGATAAACTAAATACATTTTTAAGTACAAGACTGCAGTAATCGTGCAAGAAACTATATAAAATTGACAAAATAGCAGTAGTATAAAACAATCAGTGTGAATATATTGCTCTTAGAAATTCAGTCACTCATTTTATTTTAAAAATATTTTTTTATTTCTTTTTTAATTTAATAATGTCAAAATATTATTCATTGAATTTTGTCAAAATGTATCTTAAAAATTATTCTTTAATTCAGTGACTAAATTTTGGTAGTAAAATTTTAACAGTTTTAAATTATTAGAAGTGAAATAGTTTTTCATATTAATAGAAAGGTGAAAGAATATAACAATAAACTCAATTTTAATATATTTTCTGCGTTTTTTTTTTCTTTTATAAGAATTCAATACAAGAAAGAAATATCATAGTTTTTCCTTGCATATTACTCGTAAATTGAAAAGAAATTTATTCTACTAGGGAATGCGGGCTGTTTGAAACAAAGACTTTTTTTGTTTTTAAAAATAGAAAAAAATGCTGAAGAAATACAATTGTAACGAAAAAATAAATAGGGGTAATAAAAAAGCATGAAAATTTTTACAACATTTATTTATTTCCAAAAAAAGAGAATGCTATATAAATAGAACATTGTTGGTTGCATTATTATGTACTTAATAATCTTGTTCTGTTTACGATTCTTAATTAATAATAATTTCATTATAAAATTTACCATATTAATTCTAACTTTATGTGTAGAAAACATTGTTTTTATTTTTCCAAAAATGAATTATTTATTTATTTCAAAAAAGAAAAAGAGTGTTTCATAAATAGAACACTGTTGGATGCATTATCATGAACTTAATGATCATGTTTCGATTAAAATTCCCAATTAATAATAATTCATCATAAAATAAAATTACCAAATTTATTCTAACTTTAGGTATTGAAAACTTTGTTTTTAATTCACTAAAAATGGATTTAATTCATCTTCTATTCTTTCCTTAATATTATTTAGTGCTTATTACAATGCAGACAATACCAAATCTTTACTACCAGAAAAAAACTTGAAATTCTACCAAATATTTAATTGATTCACATGAACTAAAAATTCTATAATTTCATATTTTTAAGTAGGTAAACTAAAATTAGTAAAAAAAATATATAATTCGTGTAAATCTAAACATTATTTTAAGTGACAAACTTCATAACATAATTACATTAAGAATAAACATTCTTGAAACTATAAAACGACAATTAAACCAAAGAATTTTTAACATAATTCTCCACTTTTCGGTTAATATAGAATGTTGATAAGTAAATACTTTATCTTTAATCTAAAAGTAAATAATAAATACATAATAGTTGAATTAGTTATAATAAAAATAAGTACTAATAGCCGCAAAAGGTTAATTAAATGAATAAATGATTAATTCATCATTATTACAGTCAAGCTTAGTAACTGAGATTCTTACTAACTTATCTTCAGTGCCTTATGCTAATATGCTGCCATAGTGTCAATTTCATTAAAAACAATTGGACGCAAATTATAACATTGATTGGATATTTCCCCACCTTAAGACAGGAATGAGCAATTATGGTTCTTAAATTAACCATTGCAGTTCATTATTGGTGGCGAGTTTTTTAATTTAACAAGCTGAATGCTTTGGTATTAATCTATCGCTTCCGTCTTGTGATTTATTGGTTGTCGAGTTAAACTATTACGCTATAGCAAAATTGATATCCGAAAAGGATAATTCTCTACTAACTATTAGTAACAAAATCGAATAATCTATGCATCCATTTAAATAAAGAATCGAAATATTAAAACAATGTGAAAAGAATTCTCCTTTTCCATTTTTTGAAGTAAAAAAATTAATAAAAACTTTAAATTTATTAAATATACCCTTCAAAATGTAAGAAAACTTCGCAAAAATCTACTAAATATTTCATTCTTTCATAAACATGATTTTTTTTTTTTTTTTGAAACTAACAATGTGTCTTAAAAACTCTGTTGTCCTCTTTTTGTGAATATTATGCTATTTTTACAACTGTTGTGAGCTTGTAGCAGTGTTTCATAACTGTTGCTATAAATCTTTGTCCAATTCCGGATAGTTCCTTCGAAGATGCAAAAATTAACTAAAAATTAAGAAAAACTCCAGCGCTGAAAATTAAAAACATTTGTGACACATTTTTTCACGTTTTAAAAAATACTCTTTTGCTGCGTTTAAGCTGATAAATATAATTTGGAGCAAAAGTTTTGAGACAATTTGTCTTTTTTTTCTTCTTTTTTTTTCCTGCAAGTAAAATTTCTTAACAATATAAATTGGTAATTTGTAGCTTTAGACACCCTACACGGGGAGCAACTAATAATAGACTTGAAAAAATTTCAGTTTAACAAACACAAAACAGGAACTTAAAAATTGAAATCAAAAGTCTAACACAATTCATGTTTTTAATACTTATCTTAAATATATATAATAACTTCTAACAAAAAAAGTGCTTCTATAGTTCAGCAGTTAGAGCAGAGGAATTCGCCCCAAAATATGTGGGTTTGATTACAGTTCCTACTTTTAAAAAAATCATTTTTAGAGAGTGATTTAATGATCGAAGAATGAACTGTTGGCCACATAGTAAGGAAGCAGAAAGAATGTGCCAGATCTTCCAATATCTTGATCCAAAGAAAAAAGACTCAACGTTAACATTCTGTATCCCAAAAGTCTGACCCAAACAAAAGCGGTAATCAAATATACAATGATATAGCCATCAAATATGAACTCACAGTGAGTAAACACACCAGAAGACGACTCGAATGCAGCTGGATTATAAAGATAAATTTCTGTAAAAAAAAAACTCATATCTGGACCAAGAATAGAATAAACCAAATGAAATTTTCAAATAAGCACGAATCATGGGCATTTAAAGATTGGAAGAAGATCCTTTGAAGTTCAATTCAAATTCAAATTTGTTTCAATGTGTTAGCAGACGCTTTGTTCTTCATCCAAGAGGCACCAGAATGGATTCCTGTTACCGTTATCAAACACGCAGTGAAACACGCAAACGGGTCAGTTGGGGTGTTCCCATCATTATGACATCGCCGTCCTCGTACACATCAATGAAATTATAGATGAATGTATAAAAACATTTCAGAAGTTCGCGTGCTACTTTATTCTCGTAAAAAGATTCCACGTTGGTGGATATTTCAGCAGGATAATGATCCTAAAACCAACTCGAAAATTGTGACTAGTTGGTATACAACTAAGAAGGTCAAAACTTTGAACTGGCCGTGTCAATTACCTGACATGACTCAAACATAGCATCTGTTGAAGTTCACCACAAGAAAAGTCGGGGCACAAAAGCATCCTTTACAGGCAGTCAACTCCTTCAGGATCTTCAGTCAGAATGGGCGAAGATGTCTAAGTTCACTCTAGAAGCCCTTGTTCATTCCATGTCCAGATGGCGAGCAGCAATCATCAAAATAAAAAAGCTCTGCGTCATCGCGTCGAGCATACAGCGTAAGGACTATTTTTTGTGGGACCAATCGTTATGAACACAATTAGCCGCTGGGACAATTCATCATGAGCACAACTCGTCGCAAAAACAATTCGTTGTATGTGCATTTCATCGCGAGCACAATTCATCGTGTTCAAAAATCGCAGCAACGATAATTAGTCGTAGACACAATTCATCGTAGACAGAGCACGCCAAGAGCGCAATTTCCTGCTGTTACAATCAAACACATCTTAGTCTAATTATAGCCATGAAAAGGGTGACGTTTCTTAGGAAAAACTAACGCCAAAAATATGTTTTTGGCAAAAATCTTTGTTATGTCTTTATAAATGTATATATTTATACCCAGAAATATTAGTAGAAATTTGTGTTCATTTAACCAGTAACAAATTTTTACATGTCTAAATCTGCTGATGTCAGCGTTGAATAACTGTATTTAAACCAATGTAATATGCTTAAATCAATTTTGTTTTCCCCCAGATAAATCTGTCTACTTAACTGATATAAGTATTTAAATTCCCCCCGTACAGATCATTTCATTCTACTGATATTAGTGTATCATTTCTCCGAACAAACCAGTCCATTCTACTGATATTCGTGTTCCATTTTTCTCAATACAAACCTGTCTATTCTACTGATATCAGTGTTTTATTTTCCCCTGCAAACCAGTCCAATCTTTTGATATCCGTGTTTCATTTCCCCGAACAAGCCAGTCCATTCTACTAATATCAATGTTTTAATTTTCATATAAACCAGTTCACTCTATTGATTTACTCAGATATCAATATTCTATGACCAATCCACTGCACAGATCTATTCTACTGATAATTATGTTCCGGTTCCCAGTATTTTATTGATTTCCCTTGATTTTTTTATCGATTCCTATTGATCATTTTTTGTTGGGCTTGTAAGTAATAATAAGCAAATCATAAAACCCTCCCCCCGTCTAGGAACGTTCGTAATTTTTGAACGGCCACAAATTAAATATTTAGTTAGTTTTCGTACAAAATGCAAGAGTTTTGTCTCCGTAAACAGATGTATTTCATCAAAACCGCAAGAAATTGTGCTCACGATAAAGTGTGATAACAATGAATTGGCACAGTAATGAATTGTGCCCATGACGAATTTTGTTGTGAATTGTGTCCACGACGAACTGTTGCCCCAACGAATTGTGCCTGATGAATTGTCCCACGACGAACTGACTCGACAGCAAGCAGAAGTATACGGAAAGAAGTATCAATAATTTTCGATATTTTCTCACCTTAAGATAATTCATTTAAATAAAAGCTTAGAAAAACTAAATCATCTCAAAACTTCAGATTTAAATTTTTCAAGTTCACATTTTGTATTTGTTAAATTAAAAATTTTCAAGTCTATTATTAGCTGCTTTAGTTGCTTCCCATACCGGATGATTAAAGCTACAGACTTACGAATTTACCTAATTTAGAAATTTTTCTTACAGAAAAAGTTAGAATAGAAAAATATATCATCTCAAGCTTTTTACTCCTAACTATAGATAAAAAAAAATTACAAATACTAATTGATTTTAGTGATTTTTTTCTAATTCGTAGTTTGATTTAGTTGGTTATTAAGTAGTAATTATGTAAATAAAAATGAATCTAAATTAATGTTTTCTGAATAACTGTTAAAAAAGTAAGTATTGTGATAAATAGTGACACCATTTAAGCGAGCTTTTGTTAGAAAGTGTACCAAAATAACTCCTAAAAGGAAGCAATAATTTGCTGTCGACAACCACTAAATGATATTAAAATGCGTTTATGTTCATCAGAAAGTATTTGGTCGTTCTAAAGGCCTGACAAAGTAAATTTTGAATAGTTGTGTTGGTTGACAAATATATTATTCGAACATTTTCGGCTGTAAAGGTCACTTCAACCGGATAGAACGGATCAGCCTACTTTTGATGTTTCGTGAATTCAAAATGAAAAACGACTTAACAGTGAATAACAGTCGAGGAAAACGGGGTTGCACGCGCCGCTAAATCAATCCGTTAACCTTTATTTTAACATACCCTAGCCCCCATATTAACAGAACTAAATTGTGTCATCGGACATTGATCTTTGCTATTCCGTGAGTTTTCATTTTTTTGTTATTTATGATTAAGAAATGATTTCAAAATAATCGATGGTTTTTACTCATCGAGGAAAACATAATTTCCGATGAAAGGACAAAAGGAAGGAAAATTGGGATGTATTAGTTAAAGCTTAAGCATTAACCCTTACTGAATAATTCCAAGAAACTGAAGCTGAAAGATATGCTTGATAATATATAAACTTCAATAACTTCAAAAAGTATGAAGTCAGAAAAAATTGACATGTTTCGATCTCTCAAAAATAAGTACCTATTCTCATCAGGTGTGAAAACAAAAGAGATTTAAAATAAAACGAAAAATTAAACCAACAAATATAAATGTTTCAATATGAAAAAAAAACCTAAAAGGTAGCTAAATCAGGGTATTTCCAGGCGTCATGTCATTAACAAGGGAGTATAAACCCCAAAATGCCCGTTCCAAGTGATCCACCAAAATAATCAACAAAATTTGCTTACCAGAAATAATGCTTACAAATCTAATAATTACTGGTTTTAAAATTATAACTACTGAAATGAAAACTAAATCAAATTTATATTTATCTTACTAATACTAAAATAGTTTTGGTGAACCATTGAGAACCACGTGACCATATCATAAGATCTCTTGAAATATTTTTTCGACCCAAATTCCCTAACAGCAAAATAACTTGGGCCAATATCCATAACTCTTGGCTTAGTAAGGGTACAAAGGGCTCTTATTTTTCCGATATTGAATTTTCCGATTCACCCGATATTTTACAGCCATTTTACAACCAATATCGGTCCAATATAGAATTGTCAGTTTCACCCTATATTTTATATCCATTATTTAGCCAATGTAGGTTCTATATTGGCCAGTGTCGGCCTTATATTGGTCTTTCAAGGACCCATATTAAAAATCTAGACATCCCACTATTAGTCACTTGGTGTATGTTCATATAGGGCCCATATTGAGATAATTTTGAACCCATCTGGGGCCAAGGTAAAATTGTTTTTTTTTTTTTTTTTTGAAATATTGATTTCTTTGAATCTTATAAATGGAAGCATTTATTAAGTGCTCAGTAATGAAAGATTTTTATTTTCACGACTGAATAGAAAATAATTTTTTTCAATATAAAAAAAATCATTATTAATCTCAATTATTAATCTTCCAACCAATCGTGCCGTATATTACTCACGGTTTTCATTCAAGACAGGGAAAAAATATTCCCAAATCTAGACATAACATTAGTATTCACTAAACTAAGAATGAAGGGTTTCGTGGTTTTCATCTCCATATAACGAAACTTCGGGTCAATTTTAATTAAAAAATATTTGTCACAATATTTTGACCAGAAGACTAAACAGGAGGCATAATCTGGAGTAAAAACTCACATTTTTATCGGTTAGAGATAAACATATTTTCTTATCAAAATAATGCTTAGATATGGTGGATTCTTTTGCAAAAATGAATTAAATAACCATCTCCCAATAGCGACTCGTATTGTTTAAGAAGAATGAGAACTATAATTGGATATACAGTGAAACCTCCAAAAAAAGACCACCTCTATATAACGACCACCTTCATTTACGACGCAGCAGATCTCTTTTCAACTGTATAGATCAATATTGCAAAAGTTATTACTTTTGTCATACATTTGGACTTATGTAGTAATTGTGTCTCTGTAGATGGTTTTTGTGGCAAGCCCATAAAGGCCTCTTTGAGAGACCCAATAACAATTTTCGAAAGTAGATGGTTGTTTATTTCGACTAAATTGTATTGAACAAAAATTAAAATCATAGTTTAAATGAACGCTCTTTAAATTCTTGTAAGTTATAATGTTGGAAATAGGAACCAACGGATAATAATTTTGGAAATCAGAGCTTACTTTGAAAGTGATTTAAAATTTTTTCATAATGTTGACTCAATTATTGAATTTTTATAACTTTAAAAAAATCAGACTCTCGTGGAAATCGAATTTTATGTAGCATAATATATTATTAACTGGTGCTGAGTATAATATATTATTGTGAAATGTTCAAATAATGTTGCTCTAAATTTTGATTTTAAAAAAACCAAAACCAGAGAACAAAAGTAAACATGGTAAAAAAATTATATAATAAGAATAACGTAAGATCTTCTTTTATTTGGAGACCCTGCATCCATAAATTTCTTCTTTTTTAGTATGCAATCATATGTTAAGATACAATAACAACAAGTAATAACCAAAATATAGACCAAAAGCAACACTGGGGGGAGTCTATAAGTTTCCAGCCTGTTTTGCGTCATTTTCAAACGCATTTAGTTGATGGGAAATATTACTTGAAATAAAAACTAAAAGGAATATGACCGGTACTGAACAACCCATGCTGATATTTTGACGTTTTGTTAACACTAGAAAAACTGAAACTTAGTATATACCTAGTCAAAATGACTGCATTATGAAAGAATAACTAATGTGTAAAGGAATTTGCTTAAATAATTTTTAATATTTTTTTATATTGCGTACAGTTATATAACAAGTTATTAGTAAATAATAACAATAAAAAAATCCTCTCTGGAGAGGATTGAAGTATTATATATTTTTTCTGATCCCCCTGAGGGATGTTTCCCAAATCGTCCTCAATAACCTATTGTACAACTCAGGTGTGATGTAAACAAAGTACACTATCAAAATTTTCGGATCAAATTACGGAAAGTACCGGCACACTAAGCGCAGCAACTGTTAATTCCATTTCACCGTAAAATCTATTTTTATTGTAAAATTTTCTAACGTTATTTTTACAATAAAAATTACAGTAAAAAAACCACGATATTTCATATTTTTTGATCTGCAAAATCAGACGGTTAAAATGGATTTTACGATAAAGAATACTTGCACCCTGATTGCCAGTACTTTTTACCGTTAATCGGAATTCACAAATCTTAAAAATAGAAAATGACTCCATTCTGTAAGAGTGGTTGAAATTAAGAACTGTGGTCTGGAAATAATCCTAGAAAAATATTAAGTAAAAAGATAAGACCACCCTAGGCTGTCATGACAAATAATGATGATGATGAACTCAAATCATTTAAATGTTCACTGAAGAAAAAAGTATGGTCAAAACTACTATGTGCTACATTTTTCTGTCTTTCTCACTGCATGGGATCACAAAAAAGATCGGTAATTTTATCCGAAGAGCTTTGGTAATGATTAATGAAATTATTTGTAATATGTTGAATGTATGTAATTTTATAATGTGTAATTTGGTAAATGTGGCAAAATTCGGTTGTTATATCCTCATGGCATTAAAACATTTCTTCGGAAAAATTTACTTTCCAGTTTTGTATTTTATGATAATAAGAACTGTGATTTTTAAAACCAAAATTTCCGGTAGACTTTCACCATATGAATAAAAAAAAATTACTTAATGATTGGTTTAAATACCATATATTTTGGTCTTATTAATCTGAATGAAGCTTCTTTTTTTTTTTTTTTTTTTCTTGTTATTACTATAAAGCTATAATGTTATTACTATAAGGCTAAAAAATGTTATTACTATAAAGCTATAAAGTACGATAATTTTACCAATTCTTCTTCCTCCGTGTGTTAACATTTAAGATTAACATATCTTGATTAAGTAAAACATTCAAATTCACTGAATTATTTTAATACACAGATAAAAACAGTTAAAGGGAGGAACGTTTTTTTTTTTTTTAAAAAAAAAGACGCCTACACTCAACTAAAGGTATTAGATAACAATTAAGCTTTTGACGAACACCTCTACCACGCAGTGGTCTGTTACGTCAAAGGGCAGTGAAGAAATAACTCATTTACTCGCCGAAACTTGTAGTGTAAGAAAACATCGTTTTTAAAACACCATTGCTCAACCCAATCCTTGTTTTTTTTAATGTCTTTGTTTGCCCATCGTTATTATAGCCAGTCGTCATCGTCTATACGATGATGGAGGATAGTGGCAAGATGGCGGATGGTTGGAAGCCTTTAGGCGGGACCACAAACTACCTGTTATAAGAACCTCGTGGTTTCGAAAAATGCCGTGTCCATTCTGTGGTTACAGTTCACAGGAACAGTGGTCCACTGATCTGGACAAGGCCGGAAAAGAGCACGAACGCCAGCTTAAGACCATTGTATGAGCTTTTAGCAGAAAGGGTTAGGTCCGCGACAGAGACACAACTTTCTCGTAAGCTATATAATACAACAGTAACATCCATTTCACGGATAAAAATAGCCCAGAGACTTAATGCAGGGGACCTACCCTGCAGTATGCATCCCTTTGACTGCGAACCTTAAAAAGAACCGTCTAGCAAAGGACCGAGAACACTTGGCTTGGATAGAGTAGGATTGGGAAAGTGAAAATCTTCAGTGATTAGTCGCGATTCAGTCTGGACAGCGACTCGAGACCTGTTCTCATCTGGAGAGAACTGGGAGTCGATTCCGTTCTTCTAACATTGTCGAAACGGACCGCTATGACTGAGGTGGTCTGATGATCAGGGCAGGCCTAATAGCCGACTTGCATACCGACTTTCATGTTTTCGATAGAGGTTGTCTAATTGGTCAACGGTACAAGGACGATACCCTGAAACCCAATGTGAGACTTTTCCGAGGATCATATGTACCCAATATCATTATTATAGACGATAATGCTCGTCCCCACAGAGCTCAGTTGGTGACCGAATACCTCCGATTGGAGTATATACAACGATTGGCCTATGATGTCTCCAGACGTTATACCTTGAATGCATAAGGGACTCTTTCGGGCGCTCAATTGCAGCTCGAAGACCAGGTTCAACAACCATCAATGGTTCCTTGGTGAAAGAATGGGTGCGTTTACCATGGGAATTGATGACGACCGTGGTAAACAGTATGAGGCTAAAGTTGCGGAACTGACAGATGTGACCATACACCTTATTAGTCATGTTTTTCTCTGACCAACAGGGTGTCGTTCAGCTTTAGTGCTGCACAAGTGACCAGTTTCGTGATTTAGGGTGCTGGTAGTGCCCATTTTTGTTTTTCCATACATTCGTCTTTCATCGGATATTTTGGACAGGTTTGGTTTCATTAGCTTTGATATTTCTTTTTTTACTGCAAAAAAATTTTTGTCTCTTCATTTGTTTTCACCAGTTTAATATTTATTTGGTTGTATTATTAATTATTAAATGCTCTAAATTCTAATTCTAATAAAATGTTATTATCTTCTAAATTCTCTACATTGTTATACTTTTTTAACCCGTTTGGATTTTCAATGAATTAAATATTTTCTTATTTTAATCACAAATGAGCTACCATTATTTTTTTCATAAAGGCACTCTTCTCAATTTTAAAAAATATGAATCCGGTAAATAAAGGATTTAAATTAATTAAATAACTGAATTTAATCTTTGAAACAATTACATGATTAAAAATGCTTTCTTTCATGAATGAAATTAAATTTTTCATCACATTTTTTAGTAGGTATCAATCGAACCAAGAAAAAAAGCTTTATTATTTATTATTTAATAAAAAGCTTTAATTGTAAGAAAAGCTTATATCTTTATTTATTTTTATAATTTTTATTATCTGATATATACATATATGTATCAAAATTTCATTCGATATAAGACCACATAATTTTTTTAGCTTAAATTATGAAATTCTATTATTCATTTTAAAACTCGTTAATCCTATTTATTTTGTAAATAATGATAGTTTAATACAATGCTTGTAAAAAAACGTTATCCTTATGTCTTAAACATAATGTGATAGCAGAAAAAGGATTAGCTAGTTAAGCTTGTCTTATGCATTTCTAAGAACCACGGCATTTGGATTTTTTTCTCTATTTTTTTGTAAAAAAGAACTAAAAACCTTTCTCAATTTTCAGATTTTTTTTTCAAAGTTTTACTTGTCTTTGCTCCTCTTTATTGAGGCAAACAATGTGTTTTCTTCTTATATATTTGAAAAACAATTTTTTTATTATTATTCTTTCGGGCTTGAATAAAGACATAAACATTACTTTAAAAAGTACTAATACAGTAATTATTTTTTTAAAAAGAAGATAAAGCCGTAAAAATAAAAATTCAAGTAAATCTTGCGAAAGTTTTTTTCCAAAATTTTTTTTTAATTCCTTGATACATTGAAACTCTTCTTATAACAGCATGCGAACAAAAACATTTATTTGAATATTCCAAATTTAATCAAAAATGTTTATCAATTTTTGTATACTTTAAAAGAAAAAAAAATTTCATTTTTCCCAAGTCTCTTATATATTTTGTTTATTAGAATAATCTAATTTGAATAGATTTTATAGAAATTATAAGAGCTATAGCACACACAGCTAAGTTTTTGGGATCAAAAAAAATTTTTTTTGTTTATTTTCCCTCAAAATTGCTACGCAGGAAGTAATAAAATATTAAAGATTTCTTGTTAATGTACTTTTGCACATTTTAACTAAGGTATTTAGGAATTTTTTACTATACAGCTCTTAATGATATGCAAAACTTTCTTTAGACATTTCAAGAAGAACTTAAATCAAGAAATATTAGAAAAATTTGTTTAAGAAGAATTTTCTTAATTAGAAAGTTAAAAATGTATTGAATTAAATTTTCATCTTTATCCTTTATAAGAAAATTACCTTATCTATAGAAAACAGTTTTACGAAATCAAGATTTCGTAAAAAGCATACTAAAGGATAATGTAATATTTACAATTAAAATTCATTTCAATTTGTACGTATAAATCTATCAAAATGACTGAATGCCGTTAAAAAGATTTTAAAAAAATATTTTTAGCAAATGCAATTTTTAAACATAATTTATACGCTTACTTCATTAACTTAGCAATTTAATTAATGATTATTGAACTCATTTCTGTATCTTAGTGTAAGTCATACAATATACAATAAGTATTGCATAGCTGGTCCATGCTCTTTGATTCTTAGTTGATTTAAAATAACTTTTACAACCACGATCTATAAATAATTCAAACAAAATCTATCAATAATTATTAATGGAAGTACAAACTGACCCCTCCTCTAAACCAACATTCGATTCTACCGTTGGTTGGATTGACGTACCATTTTCAAGGGACGCTTTGGATATTGAGGACATGGAAACGTTTAGTGGACAATCAATTTAATCAATCAGGGATGTTTTCAACACATGCATTAAAATTGCTGATCTCGACCTATTTGAATTGATTATTAAGATTAAAAGGATGGTTTCAACAACTATAAATGATGCTAGTGGTCTTTGAATGTACAAAAGGACCCTTTCTCTCTCCCCACATTCAACTCTACAATTGGCTGGATTGACCTAACGATGCCAAGGGGCTGTTTGGATATTGAGGACATGGAAACGTTTAGTGAACAATCAGAAAAAACTGGGATACTTTCAACACAAGCGTCAAAATTGCTGATCTCGACCCACTTAAATTGATTATTAAGATTAAAAGGATGGTTTCAACAACTATAAATAATATTTACGGTATCGAAGGAGAACTAGATGATTTCATAGAAAAAACCTTTGATGGAGTCATAGACATATCCCGAAAATCTAAGAAGGCAATTTGTAAAACATTCAAGAAAATATAAAAGTGATTGTCATTGGATTTATTCATATACCAAAACAATTAAGAGCTAAAAGAAGAAAATTTCAGGCAGAGAGAGATCCAGATATTACAAAAAGAAAAAAGATTGAATAAAAGAAAACATAAGCCATGTACAAAAAGTCAATAAATAAAACAAAAACGGAGTGATTTGGCGAAAATACCTTCAAAAACAACTGCGCAGGAATGCTTTAGTCCTGGTTATGAATCATCCAGGGATTTAAACCTAGGAAAACAATTGATAAAGAAGAACTTAAATAATGACGGAACATATACAACAACCCACACAGGCACAACCAGAACAGAGAACCACATAACCGCTAACTATGAATCACAATATTGATCACCCAGTCATTCAAGACGAAATTGGACAACTGATTAATGAATTAAAAAATAATAAAGCACCCGGTGTAAGTGGCATAATAGAGATCATCAAAACAATATTTAAAATATAACCCATTTGGTACACAAAAAATGATAAGTTGGAATAAAACAATTAAAAAACCATGACTAAGAATTAGAATATTTTCCGAAAAAATTGAACAAAGCAAAGATGGCACTGATACCAAAACCAGTGAAAGGCAATCAAAAATCAGACAGTTGCAGATCAAAGATTTAAAAAAAGATTTATTTGCTCTGGAAAACAAGAACATCATTAATGACTTTTAGCACTGGCAAACACAAAACAGGATAAATAAGTTATTGATATGATGAAAGAAAATATAACCTCCAATGTCAAATTAAACTGGATACGTACTCACCGAGATAACAGAGGCAATGAAAAGGCTGACAAGCTAGCAAAACGTACCTGTCAAAAACACGGAATAAATCTTTTTGAACTGCCTACAGAGAAAAGACACTCAGGCATCAACTTAAAACATAGGCTAGAAAAGCATGGCAATGGTGATGAGATGACACGGATAGCAAGGAGAAACACACTCGTAAGCTAACCCCTAAAATTAATTCGAAGAAAATCTATGGAAATTTTTATTTAAATTAGCTAATTACCAACCATGGCAACCAGGCCACTTACCACTTACAGATTTTTAGGAGAAACAAAAATTGCAGATTGTGCGCAACAACAAAAGACCTGGAGCATATTTTGCTACAATACTCACTTTATAAAATGAAGCGAGAACAATATTTTTATACGGGGTAGAACAATCCAGAACCTCGTGAAATAGTGGAATCGGAAACTAATTACTAAAGGAATAGCAAGCACTATGGAGGTAGGTACTTTATTTACGTCGCACTAGAGTTGCAGAATGGGCTATTAGCGACTAGTCAGGAAACATCCTTGAGGACGATCCGAAGTCATTCCATCGCAATTTTATTCCACTGCAGAAGGGATGGCTCCTCCGCTTTGGAAACCTGACGATCTGCGCGTGAAATCGAGCACTTTACGGTAGAACAGTTTAACGAGGACCGACACTTCGCATCCTCGGTCCCTACACAGGCTGATCAAAGTGGTCAATCACCAGTTTAGTGACCGCAGTCAGTGATGCTCGCTTTCGGTGCTCTACTGGGAACTGTGTCTTTATGATAAGTCCACTGTGGGACAAAAGCACCACGAAAGGCGTTTTCAAATACAGTATAGATTAACATAACAAAATTATCATCCTTTTAATGTTCACCTTGCATGGATCTTTCTTATCTTAAGTAATTTAGTGCTCTAACGTGATACAAAACCTCGACTTAAAATCTTAGTACTACAAATAAAACTCAACTCTGCGTTAAAACTTTTCAGTTACTAGTGTAACAACAATAATGTCCAGGTGTGTTTAAATACAAAAGCAGAAGGATTTTTTCTTGGCTGTCATTGTTCCATGTATCTGTTGTGTGAGCAAACTTCTAGAATACTTCTGCGTTGGCTCCTGGATGCAGTGAGCAACCAGATGAGACTTTCTTGAATTTAATAAAAATTTGGCTTATATTTCATGAACCTTTACAGAAACTATAAGATTAAAAAATCTTCTAGGATTGCAATATCTGTCTTTTCTGATCAAGACTACTTGTGATCTACTTACGCCAATTCTGTAAAGGAGACCTCTCTGCATTTGTTTTAAAATCACATGGTCTGATCGGAACCTGTTTACCTCGAGCTGCATTTTATTTGTACATATTTTCATTATCAATTTAATCAGCTTGTGTTTGATTTAGTTCTATCTGTACATTTTAACTCGTGAAATTTCCATGTTAATCTTCGCTGTTTATTGGATTTCTGTTACATTTAACACAAATTTTGTAATTGTTTTATGTTTGTAAAAACTTGGTAATTTGTTTTTCAAATAAAAGCTTTCAAAGCCCCAGTCGGGGCATTTGAGTTTGCTGCTATAGTGTGGCACTCTGTCAGTATCCAGGGTTTTCCTTGGCTTCTGAATCCGGACCTCCCTTTGGTCATTGGTGCCTTTGAGCGTCAGCAAATCATTTTGTACTTTTGTCCATCTCTTTAGCTGAACAGTCACTTTCTGTCGGGGTTAAGCTTTGTTTACCATGATTCGATCCCTAATTTTTTACATTGCAAAAAAAAAAGGTGAAATTTGTTGTAATTTAAAAACAAAATTCTTAATTTCGCAAAAATTTCTTAAATTATAATCTGTTATTAAATAATGCATAATCAGTAAGTATCGAAATAAAAATAGTAATAAGACATTTTAACAGGAAACAAAAACATTTGAAGCAGGTACTCGAAATTCATGATAAAACTGATTTATGGGCAAGATAACTATGAATTACAATTCTCTTAAGTACCGATTATTCAGATTTTTCTAAGCATTAATGGAGCGATTAAAGTTTTTTATTCAGTAATACTGCATACTTAATTGCCATTTTCTTCTCCAAAAATTAATCACTTTTGATTGTTTTAATTCTTAAGGCGTAGAAAAAGCTATAAATTTCTTAACCCTTAGTGTCGCTATTAATTTCAATGATTTTCATTTAATCATTCATCAATGATGTCACGATCAGTAGCAACAATGTTTTTTAAATCTGCTACATTTAGTTGAAAATATTTTTAAACTTTTGAGTCTTGAGAACATTTGATTTTATTATTTCGATGTTATTTAAAGGTTAAAGGACAAATTGCAAAATCATGCTGAAACTACTCAGCTTGCGTTTCACGTATCTCCTTACTGGATAAAAGTATCTGGAATTTTTCTGATCTTCAGAGGGTTTGTGTTATTAAGATAAAATCGAATTTCATGAACTCGAGTTTAATGCATTCTTTTTTAAATTATTTCTGTGTTTTTGTATGAGATATAATGTTTGACACTATTTGATTTTTTTAGCAATATTTTCCATTCGTATAGTTGTTGTTCGTTTTTTTTTTTTTTTTTTTTTTTTTTTTTTTTTAACGTGGAAAATACTAAACTGTGTTAATCTATATAACAGTTTCCGCAACATATTTCTCATTGAAACTTTCTGTTTACTTGAAATAGCCATAGCAAAAGGCAAGGATTGGAAAGGCTTCTTTTACAAAAATGAAACCTGGAGCAACCATCCCCACATTGAGAAAAAACTATGATCCAAACTACCAGAATATGGTTACATTTACCGTGTTTCTGGCTCTATTGGAGCGCCAGAAAGCTCAGTAATTTTAAGCGCTTTGGTAATGATTTCGATAAAATTAACAATAAAGTATAGATTTATAAAATGTAATGAAATATAGTAAATGTAGGAAAATTTTATAACTTCTATTCTGAAGAGCATTTTAGTATTTTTATCGTGATAATTTAGATCACTGCATGAAAAACATTTATTCGGTTAAATTTATTTTTCAGTTTTATATTTTTTACTTAAATTGTGGTAATAATTATAATTTTAAAAATCAGATCCAAACTACCAGAATACGGTTACATTTACCGTGTTTCTGGCTCTATTGGAGCACCAAAAAGCTCAGTAATTTTTAGCGCTTTGGTAATGATTTCGATAAAATTAACAATAAAATATAGTTTTATAAAATGTAATGAAATATGGTAAATTTAGGAAACTTTTTAACTTCTAATCCGAAGAGCATTTTACTATTTTTATCGTGATAATTTAGAGCACTGCATGAAAAAGATTTATTCGGTTAAATTTATTTTTCAGTTTTGTATTTTTTACTTAAAATGTGGTAATAATAACTATAATTTTAAAAATCAGATCCAAAATACCAGAATATGGTTACATTTATCGTGTTTCTGGCTCTATTGGAGCACCAAAAAGCTCAGTAATTTTTAACAGCGCTTGGTAATGATTTCGATAAAATTAACAATAAAATATAGTTTTATAAAATGTAATAAAATATGGTAAATGTAGGAAACTTTTTTACTTCTAATCCGAAGAGCATTTTACTATTTTTATCGTGATAATTTAGAGCACTGCATGAAAAAGATTTATTCGGTTAAATTTATTTTTCAGTTTTGTATTTTTTACTTCAAATGTGGTAATAATAACTATAATTATAAAAATCAGATCCAAACTACCAGAATATGGTTACATTTATCGTGTTTCTGGCTCTATTGGAGCACCAAAAAGCTCAGTAATTTTTAGCGCTTGGTAATGGTTTCGATAAAATTAACAATAAAATATAGTTTTATAAAATGTAATGAAATATGGTAAATGTAGGAAAATTTTTAACTTCTATTCTGAAGAGCATTTTACTATTTTTATCGTGATAATTTAGAGCACTGCATGAAAAACATTTATTCGGTTAAATTTATTTTTCAATTTTGTATTTTTACCTAAAATGTGGTAATAATAACTATAATTTTAAAAATCAGAATTTCGGGTAAACCTGTTACTATATGAACGGAAAAATTACCAAATAAATGGTTTAAGTATATTATATTTTAGTGTTCTTAACCAGAATTATAATGCGTTTTTTTACCAGAAATATCATTACGTCACAGCACGATAATTTATCAGAATTTCATTCTCCGTGAAGAAATGCCACAGAGCCATTGCATACTAACTAAACATACATGAAACTAGAACTTTACGTATAAAGCGAAATTCATTCTA
The DNA here is from genome assembly GCA_949128135.1 of Parasteatoda lunata. Classification (NCBI taxonomy): domain Eukaryota; kingdom Metazoa; phylum Arthropoda; class Arachnida; order Araneae; family Theridiidae; genus Parasteatoda; species Parasteatoda lunata. Next base: position 12,507,593 of record OX421981.1, on the reverse strand, counting down.
CCTTAGCTACAGCACTATACCCTTCAGTTTTGCTCTGGTTATAAAAATACATACTTAAGGAACTTATCAAGATTATTTCCAATAGAGTTCTCAGTAACATAAATTATTTTCTAAGAAATGAAGATCAATATGCAATGCTCTAAAGAAACTTTTCTTCCAAATATATTTAATATATACTGTTACTCGTTATTGCGATGTAGCGTTTGAATTTGATACATTAAATTTTGATGATAAACAATATTTTTTGTTATACCAAAATTTCATTTTAGTATATCGTACCTAGATATATAATTCAGCTGGACATGCCGTACCTCAATTAATGTGTCATTCGTATGTTATGTGCTTTCCGAAAGAAACTAATAATATTTCTTAAAAATGTTCGATTTCTGAGAAAACTAGAAAATAGTAAATTTTTATCCTAAGAAAAAAATTTAAAATAGAATATTTTGCGAATTTATTAAAACTTTTGAAAAAAGAATTCCTATTGAACTATAAGGACTGAACAATAATTTCATAAGGTAGCAGTGGAAATTCGAAACTACTCTAGTTACATTATTCTTCAGGAAAAAGTAATTTGTTTTTCTTAAGATTGAGAGAGTAACATTATAAGTGGAATTACTTATTAATATTACTTGTTAATTGATATAATAAATTAAATGACATAATAAATGAGGCAAAAATATTATACATTACAACTAAAAGAATTTTCGACTATTATTAAAATACAATACCATTTTCGCCCACATTAAAAAGTCCTGAACAATTAGAAAAAAATATTTTTTGCGTATCTTTGGGTAAATGGATTTTATACCTGTGCGCGAATTATTTTATAATATCTTAAATATTTTCAGAGAAATGGTGCAATACGCAAAACTTGAAATTAACTTTAATAGGTCAAAAATTTCGAATTCTCTGCTGACTTGTGATCATAATGTAAAAGATTGTGATTACCCCTCATACGTTGACAGTCAAAATTCGTAGAAATAAACATATGCTTATTTAGAAAATTGCAAGTTTGTGTATATACAGAATAATTAGCATATTAGCCTTTCGCACCATTAATCATGAAAATCCAATCGCTAAATTTAAATTTTTTTAGGTGTTCCTTTTTTTATTTTATGAACTATTTTTTCTTTTTTTACCAGAGTAGAATGTATAGTATATTACAGCCAAAATGCAATGAGTGCTACTCATAAAATTTAAAAGAGATTTTAAAACAATGTTCATAAAACGTAAAAAAAAAATTAAAAAGCATTGCTTTTACACTCATATAAGTAAGAAATCAAACTTATTTTCGAATGACATTGGCGATAAATTTCTTTGGCATAAAAAGACAAATTCGAAATGAAGTTACTCTCATCCATTAATCTTACGAACTAAGAAAATCCAGTCTTGTAGAAGTAAGTCATTTGCATATCTTATTAGCCGTATGATCTCAATGAAAAAATTACACATTCGTTTAAAAAAAAAATACTTCACTTTACAAACTTTCGGGACACTCCTAAAAAAGGTTTGTACGCATGGTAACTAACTATGAAAAATGAACGCTATTGATCAGGAAAGAAATTATTGTTTTACGTCACCGGAAGTTAAATTTTGTTTTTTCTTCTGGTTGTAAAAGGAGAAGGTTATAATTGATTTCATGCATGGAAGCTAACACCAGAAAATGCCTTATAGTTAATAACTTAGTAACGATAAGTTTAGGCTATGTAATGTCTTTGCAAGGAAGTAGAAAAATAATTTTTAATAATAATCAAAGACCCTTTTCAATACACTTTTTTTTTCAAAACTATGCAAATTTTTTTGTTTCAGCGACATTCTATCTTTTTAAAATGTAAATTCTCAAAAAAAATTAATTACGTTTTTCTTACAATAAAAGTTTTGAAATAAACGGTTTAGGTAAATATTTGATGAAAGCAAGCTGATATTGACAGTTTTTATTCGTTTATTTTGCTGAAGTTGGCTTTGAATTTAATAGAAATAAAAGGGTGTTTCGTCATAACACATCATCCTATTCATACTAAGAATCCTTTTAAAAAGAAACTTTTTTAAAAAATTTCTTATGCAAATATTTCCTCATTAAACAGAGAAAAAATTCTGGTAAAATTATTGAGCTGTATGGTAATGATATTTATAGTTAAAAAATCCATATTTCTGCTTAATAAGACATAAATATACATAATCGGTTTATATGGTAACGGTTTACTGGAAGTTTTGGTTTTCAAACTTATAGTTCTAATTCTTCTTCTTCTCATAGGCACTACAGCCCAGGATGGGCCTTGCCCTTCTCAACAAGCCTACGCCAAGACATTCTTCTCTTAACCAAGGTTCTCCAGTTTATTATCTTTAAAACCTGTAGGTCCTTTTCAAGGCTGTCTAAAAATCTTAGGTTTGGCCGTCCTCTTTTTCTTGTACCTGTTGGCCTGGCACTGAAAACTTTTTTAGTTGTTCTGCAATCCTCCATTCTTATAATGTGGCCTGTCCATTTAATCCTGTGAATTTTGATAAATTTAATGAAATCAGGCTCTTTATATGCTTTGTAAAGTTCCGTGTTTGTTCTTCTAAACCAGGTACCGTTTTTATTTATTTCACCAAAAATGCTTCGCAGTATTTTTCTCTCAAATCTAGCTATCATATTTTCATCTCCACGGGTCATTGTCCAGGCGTCACATGCGTATGTAAGCACTAATCGCATAAGACATTTATAGAGTAACACTATAGTTCTAATTACAGCACATTAAGTAAAAAATTCAAAACTTTAAAGTAAATTTAACCGAATAAACGGTTTTTATGCCTTCTTATATTGAAACTTATATTTTTGGCTGAACAGTAAGTAAAAAAAAAAATTCCGATTAAAATAATAATCATATGCTGCCATATAAAATGTACAGAGAAAAAAATTCTAATAAAATTACCGTACTGTATAGTATAAACATTTCTGGTAAAAAAAAAAGAAATATGTGGAGTTTAAAACCTCTTGTTTAGTCATTTTCCTTTTTATACGAGATAACCGTTTACCGAAAATTCAGGTTTTCAGAAATATAATTCTTATTGCTACATATTTAGTAAAAAAAGCAAAACAGGAGAGTAAATTTAATGGAATAAATGGTTTTTACACCATGTAACACGCTTACCAAATTTTACCACACATTTTAAAACCATATTTTACGGTTAATTTTACCCAAATCATTATAAAAGCTCTTTGGTAAAAATTAACGAGCTCGTTGGTGTGATCATAGAGCCAGAAACACGGTAAATCTTACCATATTCTAGTAGTTTTTACCACAATTTCTTCTCGTTGTAGAAATTAATTTTGCAGAAATATTATCCTGTTTATAAACTATTAATGATGCAAATATTTATATTTGGTTCTGAAGTCACGAAACACATTACCTTTTGAAGTTAATGTGGTAGGGCAACAAAACAGTATCCACTTCGTCAAACAAATATGCATTACCACTTTTTTCTCCAAGTTGTATTTCATATTTTATTTTATTTATTTATTTTTTTTTTCCAATTTCGGGTGTTAATGGTTTAAAGCAACTAGGATAATTTTTGACAATATTTTTAAACGTCAAATTAGATGTATCAAAAATAGTGTTTGCTTATTAATACCATCAACAAAAAATAATTAAATTGTTTGATATGAGATGATAGAATAAACAAATGTATAGATAATATAAGCAATTTTCTTCTTATATTTGTGGTAAAGGTAAATATCCGCAAACAAATCACTTTGTTTAACCTTTATAAGTACAATTTAAAGAGTTTTATTATTTAAGTTCATATCCTTTATTATCTGCTTTATTAAAGAATGAGTTAGAAAATTAATACAGTCAAAGATGAAAACTCAAAGTAAATAAGCTGCTATTATATTATGGTGAAAAACATCTCACTTTACTTAAATAAATATTTATTCTATGGGCACAGAGCAACTTAATGATAAGCCACATTTTCAAACTGTGCAAAAAAAAAAAAAAAACAAAAAAAAAAAAAAAAAACAAATTGTGAAAAAATCTACGCCTTCCTTGTAGGTAGCAAGATGTTTCTGTGATTTGAGTGCAGAAATGGATATACTATAGTTTCGGTTCGATAATCAGGAACTTTTCATAGTGTTGAAACACCAAAATGACAATTTTCGTTTATTTAGTCTACATAAAACCCTAAACTCTTTGGATATATTTATTATTAATATAATAAGGTAAACATGCATGTTTAACCTAATGCATTAGTAATATAAAGATTCTGTTCCTCGATATTAAATTTTAAATAATTAAGTCACCAGTCTTTTCTTATTTCGAAAACACTTCTTGGGTTCATTGGTTCTTTTTGAGTTCTAACACATATGCTCGAAACTAAACATAAAAATATAAATGACCAGGAAAGCCAAAATAATATATTAGTTGATTTGTTCATTATTTAGTGTCCCCTATAATAATATATAATTTCAAATATGGGCTAAAAAGTAAGCCATCAACTGTACATGTATCGATGCCGTTTTAAAAATGATCCAGACGCATACAAAGGTTAACATTTAAAAAAGTATTAAAATTGAAATTCAGCATATTGGTTTTAAATAAATGCCACGCTGATGTAATATCACAATAAATATCCTGTATCTTCTACGAAGAATTCTCTATCAAGGGTTAGTTTCCGGAATTCGAAATGCATTTATAGCATCATAATTCTTTCAAAGCAATTGCCAACATGACAAATATGTTAGCAGAAAAAAAAGAATTATAACTAAATTTATTGCACGCGACTAGATCATTGCACGATTTCCGCTATTTCACTAACTGACATTGAAAATAAAAATAGGGTGGCAATTCTCTAAGTATAACTTGCTACCAGGTGGCGTATGAAATTTGTGTCGGTGATGCCACTGAAATTCTATTGTGACCACTTTTACGTCACGCCCCATGGCGGCTATTCAAAAGGTTTGGTTATAGAATAAAGCGGTCATATAACTACTCATCTTCGATCTATTCATTTGATCGCGAAGAGCTTACAGGATATTTTCATTCGAGAATTAATTCAGGTAAGTCCAATAATATTCACATCATAAATGATTTCATATAAAATCTAATGAACAAATTAGACCTAAATTTCAATTGCAAATAAAAGTATCTTATGGTTGCGAATATAAGCCAATAACGAAACTATTAGTTATAATATGCATTTGCTATAAAATAATAAGAACTTATTTAGTTTAAGCATGCAGACTAGTTAGAATAAAGAAAATTTAGTATTATGCTTTATAAGTTTTGTATAACATACCCTCCAACATTTCCTGCGAAAGATATTTTCTAATAGTAGTGACTTTTGTTTAATCTAATGAACAAATTAGACCTAAATTTCAATTGCAAACAAAAGTATGATATAGTTACGAACATAAACTAATAACGAACCTACTAGCTATAATATGCATTTTGCTATAAAATAATAAAAACTTATTGATTTGAAGCGTGCAAAATAGTTTGAATAAACAAAATGTAGTATTATTCCTTATAAGTTTTCTATTACACACCCTCTAACATTTCCTGCGAAATATATTTTCAAATAGTAGTGACTTTTGTTTAATCTAATGAACATATTAGACCTAAATTTCAATTGCAAACAAAAGTATGATATAGTTACGAACATAAACTAATAACGAACCTACTTGCTATAATATGCATTTTGCTATAAAATAATAAAAACTTATTGATTTGAAGCGTGCAAAATAGTTTGAATAAACAAAATGTAGTATTATTCCTTATAAGTTTTCTATTACACACCCTCTAACATTTCCTGCGAAATATATTTTCAAATAGTAGTGACTTTTGTTTAATCTAATGAACATATTAGACCTAAATTTCAATTGCAAACAAAAGTATGATATAGTTACGAACATAAACTAATAACGAACCTACTAGCTATAATATGCATTTTGCTATAAAATAATAAAAACTTATTGATTTGAAGCGTGCAAAATAGTTTGAATAAACAAAATGTAGTATTATTCCTTATAAGTTTTCTATTACACACCCTCTAACATTTCCTGCGAAATATATTTTCAAATAGTAGTGACTTTTGTTTAATCTAATGAACATATTAGACCTAAATTTCAATTGCAAACAAAAGTATGATATAGTTACGAACATAAACTAATAACGAACCTACTAGCTATAATATGCATTTTGCTATAAAATAATAAAAACTTATTGATTTGAAGCGTGCAAAATAGTTTGAATAAACAAAATGTAGTATTATTCCTTATAAGTTTTCTATTACACACCCTCTAACATTTCCTGCGAAATATATTTTCAAATAGTAGTGACTTTTGTTTAATCTAATGAACATATTAGACCTAAATTTCAATTGCAAACAAAAGTATGATATAGTTACGAACATAAACTAATAACGAACCTACTAGCTATAATATGCATTTTGCTATAAAATAATAAAAACTTATTGATTTGAAGCGTGCAAAATAGATTGAATAAACAAAATGTAGTATTATTCCTTATAAGTTTTCTATAACACAACCTCCAATATTTCCTGCGAAAGATATTTTCAAATCGTTGTGACTTTTTTAAACTTTTCTAAGAATACGAATAATACCGAAGCCAATAACGAACCTACTAGCTATTATTTGCATTTTGCTATAAAATAAGAACTAATTTATTTTAAGCATGCAAAATAATATGAATAAACAAAATGTAGTATTATTCTAATAAAATGTCTATAACATACCTTCCATCATTTCCTGCGAAATATATTTTCAAATTGAAGTGACTTTTTTAAACTTTTCTAAGAATACGATCATTTATGTGTTGTGGTGGGAAAACATCTTTTGATTCTGAAATGTTATTGCATTACTTTTGCTTTTTCAAAACGCTGGGGAAGTTGTTGGAGAGAAAAACTGAAGTAAAAATACAAAATGAAATGTTAGAAATAAAATGGTGAATTTAAAAATTGTTATACTATGAGAAATATCCTTAAAGTGTTAAACTAGATTTGTAAGGAAACATTTACTTTTTTAAAAAGAGCTTTTCTTCCATTCTTAATAATTTTATGTTTCTTCCCTTTAAAATGACAAATAATTCGTTTGCTTTATATTGTGAACACTATTCCATGTATTAAAGAAAAAAAGTTCTTTTTGCATGAAAACAAGAAAAAGTCGAATGTCGTTAAAACAATCAATTATATACATTTTTAAATTGCTTTACTACATTGCTCTTTTAAATTGCTCACAATATCTTCCAAAAATTGGAATGCATATATTCCTATAAAGACTGAAATCTTCTTTTTCAAAACTAATGCTGTAGAAAATAAATCTATTTGAATTTTTTTATTCTTCTATGTGAAAATAAAATGTCATTTCTATAACTATTCCATATGACATAGTTTACAGTAGAATCTAAGAATTTGTTCAGAAACTTCAATTATTCAATATTCTTACAAAACATCTTATTGCATCTTGTAATGCACCTATAATATTATATTTCTTTACAATATATGTTATTTTTCTAAATATGTATTATACTTAGCTTGAAAATAGAAAACATAATAAAATAAAAGCAAATATCACAGTTTAAATATTTTCAAAAGCTTTCGTTAAATAATTTTCGTGAAAAACCTTCCAATATTCATTTAGAAAATGTTTTTATTAAAGCATTTTCTTGATGAACATTGATAAATGTGTGATATAAAATAACTAAATTTATTCGATAATTTCGTAAAAATTGGAACTGTAATAATGGGTTTTTATTCAATGTAAACGACAGATTATAAATTAAAACTTTTTTCATTAAAAAAAATTATAGAAGTTGATTTAGTTTTAATCATCACTCCAGTAAAAATTCCTAATGAGGGTAATCAGGTACTACGAGTTTTAACTTCAGCAGGAATTTTTTTTTTTGTCTTTTTTTATATTGTTATCTTTTATGTTTAATGAGGAAAAAAAAGTGTAGAAAATGACTTTTTAGAAGTACTATCAATATTTTTAGAATAAAATATTAAGTCGATATTTTTTATTAATATATTAAATAAATATTTTTAAAGTTAAAATAATTTAATGCTTGGACCGTTGGTAGTTTTACTAAAAGAACTGTTGCATCAAAGTATTTTAAAATTTTTTTAATTCATTTATTTATTTAAAATTTATAATTTTCGCATTTGTTGTCACTCATAAATCTTTGTCTTGTTATAAGAACAAACAAATTTAACAATCTTGAGAACTTAATTTTTTTAATTTTCTAAAAGAAGATATTTAAAGAAAAAAAAAAGAAAAAAGAAATTTAAAGAAAAAAGTAATTTTTTTAAAAAAATTTATTCAAGTAAAAGAGTTTTTTGAACATTCTGATAAAATTTGAAATTGATTGTTTTAACTTATAAAAAATAAAATTACTGGCTACTATTGAATTAAGATAAATAATTTACAGTAGTAATCGTATATATTAATAAGAGTAATGTAACAAAATAAATAATGCTAAACAGAACAATATTCGTAATTTTGAAAACACAATAAAAATAATAGGATCTTGTAATAAACCTACAGAATAAATTATATTAGTCGGGAAAAAAATGTATTAGTATAATTTTAATTTATCATCCTAGTTATTTTAACTAGAATATAATTAATTTCTGATATTATTTAGATATTTAAAAACAGTTTTATTCTAATTATATTATGTTTCCTTATCATACCAATTTTTTTCTTTTAAATCTTTCATACGGAGTGATAATTTAATTTATCAAATATTTAAATCAATCTTTTTTTTCTAATAATTGTACAGAATAAATTATTATTGAAAAAAATTTCTGAATGGTATGAATTTTGGATAAAAAAAAATTTTCTGGTCAAACATAATTCAATTCTTGTCACTGGTTCCAAGGATATTAAGAAAAACGCTGCAAATAAGAGTATCACATATATTGAGTAAGAGGAAAATTAGGTATATTCAAAAAGTTCTGATCTTTCAATTTAATTTATCGCCTGCAATTTTATAAGAGCAGGCCATATTTTACCAGTTTAAACCAAAGATTTACTCAAAAGTTTGCTGTAGTTTGCTGCAGAAAGTTTGCTGCTGTAGAAAAACAACTATGACTGATTTAACAACAAGTATCATCTTTTTAAACCATCAAATATAATATAAAAATTAAAACAAGATCTTAGATTAAACCCGTTGACTATAATGCTACAGGTAAAAAATAAATTCACGGGCTCAATTTCTAGCCATGAATAGTTTTCCTCCCTTTTAATGAAAATAAATTTGCTTTTCTTTCAACAGAAAAAAAAGAATGCAAAGAATATTTCAATAAAAGTAATTTTGAGTAACATTTTTCACCTTAGCTGATAATAAAACGCAATCGGCAAACGAATCATCATTAAACTATATTCTTCGCTTTGGCTTAAAAAATTATATTTTCAGGATAAAAAATATAATTCAACACTTTGCATTTTTATTTTGTTTTAAAAAATCAATATTTCATTCATTTTCTAATCAATCGTTTTTACCCATATTTATACTAAATTATTAACAATTTTGTCAAAATATTTCCTTTTCGCAAACCAAAATATTATTTTGTTTTGAAATATCTTTCCCTAGATTTTTTAAAATATGAGCACTTAGTATAAGTGCACTATAATAGAAAAATTTTTATGTGACCCTTTCCTATAACAAGGATATCATTTAATTCAGAGCTAACTTGATAAAAAGCTGTTTTTGCTTCTTTTTAAATTGAGCAAATTTCTTAAATTATTGATTAAATAGTAAGAACCGATTATTACACTAAGGTTAGTAAACTTGAACATGCTAGTCATTTCATAATGCACTTTATTATTAGCTGAAATTTCATCCTCTTAGCTACTGATTGGTTATTCTAAAAATAAGGCATGTCTCATAGCTTTTTCTACATAACAGCACTTTTGTCACTATATCGATGACCCCCCTTAATGATTAATGGGAGAAAATGGGGGAGAAACTAATAAAGGGGAAAGAACTTATAGCCCCAGTTCACTCCATGTGTCCAGAATACTTAAAAATCCCTAATATCCCCAAGTTTTTTTTTTTTTTTTTTTTTCTTAGTCATTCAGAACAAATCTTCAAAAGAATCATTTGAGCTATATGTTAAAAAATCATTATTTTTTGACAGAATTATGCACTGTAAAAAAACTCTGTTAAATTTGTGTAAAACTTAGATCAGTCAACGCCGGAATTCGAACCCGGTTCACCTCATTGGGACACAAGCACACTATTCCTTCAGTCACAGAAGCTTCAGTGTTTAGTTATAAAGAAAACTCTTAAACTGTCTTTATCTTATAATTTTTACTTATTAAAATCATATTTAAGTGGGGAAAAAACGTTTAAAACTATAGTGGAACACCCTTACAAAAGTGCCTGGCGATTTAACTTAAGATGTGTTAAAATAATAATAAACTTTATTATAATAATATACAGAAAGCATTATTAGTTAAACGCAACGGTTATTCGTTTTATTTCTAACAGAAATAAGAAATTTTACTCTTTTGTGTAAGCAGCTGAATTTTTTTCCGACAACAAAGAGAAATTGTTTTTTGTTTGTGTATAGACAGTGCCCTCAAACACGCTTTAAAACCAGTCTTTTTTCAATGGGATTCTATATCATCCTTTTCAACAATTCTTATCAAAATCGCGCATCCTTAGCAATGCTTTCAATAACTAACCTTATTTATTCTTCGTTCTCCAAAGTTCTGGTCTATATCTTAAGTTTAAATAAAGTTCTCTTGGAGATATTTTTAAGAATGACATGACTTCTCCATATAATTTGAAATAGAAAAATTCGATTCTAAGGTAAGGTTGATTTTATTAATATTGATCATTTCGTCTTATTAAAGAACTTTTAGGCTCATTCATGTCGAGTGAAATTGCAGAATTTTATATTTAATTTAATTTGTAATAAATTTGGTAAATGTGGTACAATTTGGTAATTTTATCATGAAATATTAGAACATGTGATATTCGGTTAAATTTACTTCTTAATTTAGTATTTTTTTACAAGTTTCCATAACGGAAAAACTACCAAATGAAAGGTTTAAATATCGTATCTGTACCGGTTTTATGAATTATGTTGAATTATTTCCAGAATTACGTTGTTTTTTTTTTTCCTACCAGAAATGCCATTATCATACAGAACGGTAATTTTTTCAGAATTTTTTTCGCTGTAAACATATTGTAAGTTATTCTTATAGTGAATTTCTTCACACTTTGGTTATTAGGCAAAATCTTCAAGACTCAACCCTAAACTTCACCGGAAGTTTGTTTGAATCAAATTTATTACCTTTAAAATAATTTTTCGTTCTAACTACATATTTCGAATAATGAAAGTGAAACCAATTGTATTAATGTGTTGTGAAGGCTGAAAATAAACATAAAATATCATTTCTTAAATGTTAACTAAATGTTGTCCAATATATAAGAATAGTAATAGGAAGATATTACAAATGTACGGTTGAACAAACAACCATATTTTCAGCATTCTTTTTAGCTATACAGTGGAGTAAATCATACAAATACTTCTTAATACCTGTAAAAACTAATAAACTGTGAAAATTACTTTTTTCAAAGTGATACAAAACATTATAGTAGCTGTTCAGCATTTATTTAATGAAGCCTTCCTTTTTTAAAGATTTACGACGGAACCCGGCAATTTCATGTGAGAATTGCAATTATACCGTGTTTTGCGAAAACAGCAAGTTGGCAAAAAAATACCCGAAAAAATCATAAAAAAATTGCTTGGAACAAAAGCAGTTGGCAATAAAGCATATGCTATACACTACAAAAAATAACTGTAAATTTAGTAGATAAAATTATTTTTTTACAAAAAAAATTGTTTTAAGATAACAGCCTTTCATATTTTATATTTTTTTATTTAAATGTATTATTATATTTTAACTTATAATATTTTTTACAGATAACAAAAAATACAGATTTTTTCTGTTTTTTATCGTTACCCACCAGCTGCAAAAAAGTCACGTTATATTTGACGATTTAAAGCTATTTTTCTCTATAATTAAAACGTAAATTACGTAAATTAAGATTTTCTTCTTAACCGAGCACTAGAACCGTGAGGGCTCAGAGGATAGAGCGTTCGCATTCCAATGAGTTGAACCGGGTTCGAATCCCAGTGATGATTGGTCGATACGAATTCCGCATCCGGCTTGCACCAACCACAGTGCTAACGTGAAATATCCTCAGTGGTAGACGGATCAAGTGTCAGAGTCCCCTTGCTGTCAGGCTAACCGTGGAAGGTTTTCTTGGTTTTCCCCAACATGCTACGCAAATGCTAGTTTGTTCCATCAAAAATTGCTCCACGAAGGCAAATTTCTCCCAATACTTGATTCAGGAGTTCCCTTGTTTTCTAGATTGGGTTCAAAATTACAAAGCTACTAAGTTGAACATTAGTAGTCGTAAACCCCAAATTGGGTCGGCTGTTCAACGACGGTTATAAAATAAAAAAAAAATAACCGAGTAATGGAGCTGCTGTGGCTCAATTTTCAATGAGGTGCCCCGTGTTCGAATCCCGGTGTTGACAGGTCTTTTTTCGCAAATTTAACAGATTTTTTTTTTATAGTGCACTCTTCTGTAAAAGAGTAATAATTTTTTAACATACAGTTCAAATTATTCTTTTGAAGACTTGTTCTGACTCACTTGTAAAAAAAAACTTGGAGAAACAGGTTTTTTAAGTATTCCGGCAACACGGGAGTGAACTGAGATTATTAGTTCTTTTCCCTTTTTTAGTTTCTCTCCCATTAATCATTAAGAGGGGTCAACGATATTGTGACAAAAGTACTTATTTATGTAGAAAAAGCTATAAAACATGACTTTTTTTCAGAATAATGAATCAGTAACCAAGATTTCGGAAATTTCAGCTTATAGTAAAGTACATTTTGAAATGACTATTAAATGAAATGACTATTATCAATTAAATGGCTGTACTAACCTCATTTTAAATATCGGTTTTTACGATTTAATCAATAATTTAAAAAAATTTGCTCAATTTAAAAAGAAGGAAAAAAAATTTCTTTTTTATCAAGTTAGCTCTGAATTAAATGATATCCATGTTATACGGAAGGGACAATCAAACATTTTCCCATTATTGTGCATTTATACTAAGTGATGATATTTTTTAAAATTAAGGGAAAGATATTTTAAAAACAAAATAATATTTTGGTTTGCAAAAATGTAATATTTGACAAAATTCTTTCCATCACTTTTTCGAAATAAAAAAAGCCTCTTAACGCGTTTATTTTAAATTCCTGGAAAAGTTTCTGATTATTTTCAATAATAATATCTTAAATTGTTATTATGATTTGAAAATATGAATATAAAAAAGTTCAAGTAAAACTAAATTTCTTTTAGAGAAACGCAATATTCACCATTCTAAAAATACTAGTCAACTTAATGATATCTCCGAAATTGCTGAATAATTTAATATAGTTTAAAAATTATTTTTCTATAGTAATTCCTTTCAAAATATATTCACACGTTTATAAATTGCTGAATAAGATATAATATTATAAAAATTACTTCTAATAGTATTTTCAAAATTTTATAAATTACGAAATTTTTGAGAATAGTTTAAAAAAATTTTATCTAGATTTATTTATTCCACTGTATTTTGAAATCTTTATAATTGAGATTATTCTATATTTATTTTCTATATTATTTTTTTTTTTTTTGGTAATTGAATTGAACTACTTTATTTATTTTTCAAACAGGAGACATAGTTTAACTACTAAAAACAGTTTTTACACTAGATTCCAAACTAATGTACTTCGAAAGAAAATTAATTAAAACTTTAGATTAAATTACAAAGTATTAAAATAATGAAGATATTTAATTTTATTCTAGCATAATTTTAAAAAAATCTTGAGCTTGCTTTTCTAATAATTATATCGCAAACAATTCCTTTCGTTTTTAATTACACAAAGTAATACTCTAATTATAAACAAATAAATACACATAATTATAGCAACATTTAAATTTCTGACTATTAATTAAGTCAAAGAACCTATTATTTATTTATTTTTTTTAAATCTACAGCTGTAATTCCATCAATGAAGTATATTTTATATAAGCCCTTTGCTAATTTCATTAATTCCACTCTGCAAATGCCCCACTAATTAATAAAATAAAGTTTGAAGTTAAGACTTTATTTTTTTCGTGCTCAAAGGGAGTAATACCTTATTAATAATTATTAATTTGCTAACATGTGATAAATATTCTCTAGACATTCAGTCCCATTCCTTTTCCAAATGAAACAGCACAAGAAGTACTTGCACTAATTAGTACAAACTAAAATAAAATAATTGATATGATTTTATTACATTAATTTTGAGGAATTTTAAATTAATAATTATCGTAGAAAATAAATTTAACGAAGTAAGGAATGTGATTATCTGTTCGATTATTTTTGGTTATCCATAGCAAATCACGTAAGCGAATACGCGACGCCCTAATAGACATTGTCAACACCTCTTCTTTTGTATGAACAAACAATAAACGAGGAAACAATGAAAAAAATTATGCTGTGAACATGTGTTATCTTTCTTTTTTTTTTTTTTTTCTTTTTTTCTAAAATAAGCAAAGTCTCTTGTTACGCGTTGTGTGATACACTCTCAGATATGAAACTCCTGTTTTTAGCGAATTTTGAAACACCCTATTAATTTTATTTCATGACCAGCACTGGGCCCCTTTTGAGTTTGCCACTCTGTAGTTGTATCAATGTTAAACTCCGCAGTCTTGTCATTTTAACCTAATCAAGAAGACGAGGAACTACTAGATCTCGTACTGGAACAAAATAGCCTTCGAGAATATTTTTTTGCTCTAACTAATTCACATTTGTGCTACATGGAGAAAAAACATAAACCTCCCATGGTTTAACCTGATGGGGATTCTAACGTCTGACGGCTATTTTTACGTCGTCGGGTGAGCTCATCGATTGTCTTATTGGGAGTTCTCTTTAGGCACTAAAAAATCCTTTTATTAAATAAAGTGGTAGAATGAGAAATGAATGGGCAACTCACTTACTGGCAGAATAAATTCCTAAAATGGAATATACAAATGTATTTTATTGTTGAAATCTAGTGCTAATTATTAAAAATTAAATTCCTAAATTTTCAATTAAAATCTATCAGGATGCTTATTTCAGGGGTTCCATTAATTTATTTTTAGTAAATATTAATGACTTTTATTACAGCTGGGGGCTTTTTTATGGTTAGATACATACTTTTGACACTCAACTTATATTAAATTTAAAATAATTTTTGTAATCCTTTCATGAATCGAAATTGCATTGCATAGTTCTGATTCATCAGTTTCCCCCAGCAGTGCCCGATTTTTAATAGCTTATTGATAAAAAAAGACCTTACACGAAAATTGGGGTGAAATTTATTTTAAATTAAGTAGACATTTTATTATGTTAGCTATCACAGTTAAGTAAAAAAAAATAATAAAAAAAAAACATAGTTCCATGTTTACAGATTAAAATTAGATGTTTCATCGGCAGTAATTATGTTACTATTTTAAAATGATCCTCAAACGGTCCAAAATTGCGCAGTGTTGAATGTTGTGTAGGGTTGGTCCAAAATTGAACAGATCGTAAATAATTAGAATTGCGCAATTCTAATTATTTACGATCAGTAATAAATTATTCAGTCTTTATTATCTATCAAATTATCATAGAATTTAAAACAGAAACTTAGCATATACCTTTTTTAAACAGTTTCTAAAGAATTAAAGATTTGCTTAATTAAGTTTCAAGCGAATTAACAAAAAAGAAAATTCCTAATTATCGCATTAATTTAGTTGAAATTTTAATATCTTTTATTAAAACTTTCGGGTTTTCTTACCCAGTATTTTAAAATTTCAAGTACATTGATTCTTAATCCATTGAGGAACTTAAAAAAAAGCTTATAACTAATAGGTGGATCAAATTGTCTGGCCTCCTTTAGTTTTTATAATTATCTTCAAAATAACTCAAATAATTTCATTGAAGCATGAATTCAAATTTCATCATTTTATCAAAACTGTCTGAAGAGCTTTTTTTCAATAATTTGAGAAAAAAATTCTTGCAGAAAGTAGCTCATTTCATTGTTTTAAAAATATAAAAATAAATTCATAATTAATGATACCTTGAGTGGTTTTTTTTTTTAAAATTTTCAATTTCATTCTGATAATACAGAAAGAAATAGTCCTATATTTGTTTTAAATTCGAAAATCTGCTACCTATGATTAATTAAACATTTCGTTACCCCTTTGACAAAAAAGTTAATTAATTAATGTTCATAAACTGTTGCAAACTTGAAAAGCAAATGTCAGGGCGCTGCCTTAATTTTTCTTAAGATTTAAGACTTTAGAATATTAATTGGCGTTCGTTCCTAAATTAATGAATTTTTTCGTTACATAAATAGTTTTCCCTAAAAATAATGTAGGCTTTCATTTTATGTAAAACTTCTTTCGCAAAAATCAGATGAAAAGGAAATTATCGCGAATTGGAACATTTTAAAATCTAAAATTTAATTAACGTTATTTGTATTCTGACTCATTATTCAATGGTATTAAAAAATTTCTTGTGAAATGTAAATAAGAGTTTCGTCCATTTAAAAAAATATATTTTGATGACTTATAATAAATTTCAACTACCTTTAATTACTTCTGCTTTTTTAATCTTTCATTTTACAGAAACATAATTCTTTAAAATAAAGTTTTATAATTGAGGCTGAATCTTTCAGTTGATGGATTTGATATATTTTGTTATGGTGTTAGGGACTGCATTAAAGTTCCATTAAGTTATTTACTTTAGTATAGTTTAAATTTAAATTTATGCTAAGTGAATAAATTATAGTGTATAATATTACTTCAATTAATATAAATGAATCTGAAAATTTAATTTATAAATAAATGACTGACAACATCATCAGATTTTGTTAAAAAAATGGTGTCTTAAGTAAAATTAGATGAATTCAAACTAATTTGATTAACATTACTGTTAAATACTTCCACAGTTCTCAAAATTTAGTTTGACTTTAATTGTAATAGCTTATATACAAAGACTGGTATGCAGATAAAACTGTGATATTTTATATTTTATTTTATAACCGACGTTGAACAGCAGACTCAATTTTTGGCTTACTACTACTAATGTTCAACGCCGTAGCCTTGTGATTTTGAACCAAATCCAGAAGACAAGGGAATTCATGTATCAAGTATTAGAAGAAATTTGCTTTCGAGGAGGGCCTTTGATAGAACTAACCCGAATTTGCGTTACATGGAGAGGAAGACCGCGAGAACCTCCCACGGTTAGCCTAACGGCAATGGGACCCATGATCCGTCTACCACTGAGGATATTTAACGTCAGCACTGTGGTCGGTGCAAGCCGGATGCGGAATTCTTGTCTACCAGTCATCACTGGGATTCGAACCCTGTTCGCCTCATTGGAAGGTGAACGCTCCATCCTCTGAGCCCTCACGGCTCAGAGCTATCGTGGCTCAGAACTGTTTAGAACCATTTAGAAAATTCCTCTTTTTTCTTAGTTCATAATTCATTTATTCTCATTTGATGCCGGGTATTTCAAATTTACGTGCCTTTAATTCTGAAAGATTGGGATGTGGAATAATCAAAATTCGTTTGTTATATTTTACCAAGCTAAAAATCCTTTTATTTCATTTAAGACATGTTTATTTCCTCTGACAGTAATTTCTTTTTACTATCCATAGTTTAAAGGAAATTTTAAAAAATTCTTTTTGTCTTTTTACGAACAAATTTAAACACATGTTTATATTCTGAAAGGCTGACCGGACTCTGTGGTGTTTAGGAAGCTGACCTCACATCAGAAAGGTCCTGGGTTTGAATCTCGGATATGCCCTGAATGCCCTTACATTCATGGCATACAGTGGGAGCAACATTGGCCCATCTAATATAGTGCCCTGTAAGAGTAGCCAACAAATCTGCCCTACTGGTACCTAAATAACAAGTGTCAATCAAGTGGGCATTGGAAAAAAAATTCTGAAAGTACTTTCTTTTACTTTCCCACGATATTGGAAAAAAAAATTAGGAGTACTTATCGACACTTAAAAACATCACTGTTGATAATCAGATCTTTTTTATAAAGTTTTTAAATATTTAAGTATTAAAGGGTGATAATTGTTTTATAATTTCATTAAACTAAATATCAAATGTAAGAGCGTCAATTTTCTACCAAAACAGGAAGGCTACACTAAGAAAAAAAGTATAGTAAAATTTACCTGAACATGGTAACATTTACCCTGTTTCTGGCTCTATGGAAATACCAAACACTCCGGTAATTTTTAACGCTTCGTTTTGGTAATGATTGGTAAAATTACCAATAAAATATGTTTTAATAATATGTGATGATATTTGGTAAATGTGGAAAAATTTTATAACTTAAGTTCTGAAGAACATTTAGTTACTGTATCGTAATACTTTAGATCATCGTATAAAAACCATTTATCCGGTTAAATTTACTTTTTAGTTTTGTATTTTTTACTAAAAGTGGGGAAACAAGAATCTATAATTTTGAAAAGCTGAATTTCCGGAAAATTGTTACCATCTGAATAGAAAAATTACAATGTAATTTTGCCTGAGTTTTTTCTTTTTTTTTTTATCCGAGATACAATGCATTAAAGATTTACCAGTCATCTTCTGCATTTAATCCTTTTAATAGTCATCGTAATTAATTGATAAATAAATATAAATACCTACTGTTAAGACTTTAAAAAGCAATTGTTGCTTAAAATGTAAAAAAAAAATTATTTTTAAAGAAGCATTGTATTTTTACAGAAATATTTATTAAAGTTTTCATTTAACTTAAACTAACTTTGATTTTTACAGATCAGTGTTTTCATTGTTATTAGTGCATCGCAATGATTTTAAATTTAACAAATGGTCCATTCTTTTGAAATAATAAAGGGTAATAACATAAAATCATTTTTATTATAATTATCTTTTTATTAATTTATTAAATTTATTAATAATAGAAGTTTTTGATGAAAGTTTTAATTTAATTAAAACACACTTTGATTTTTACTGAACAGTGTTTTTACATTATTATTAGCGCATCGATGATTTTAAATTTAATATATTGTCAAATCTTTTAAAATAAATCATCAAACTTTAAAAAAAATTTTAATTATATGAAATCATTTTTATTATAATTATTTTGTTATTAATTTTTTAAAATAGGGAAATTTAAGTATTTTTCAATTTAAAAGAATAAGCTACATCAAATTTGTTCACAGCTAATTAAATTTAAGTAAATGTTCTGGTACTGTTCTTGGTACTCTCCATTTATTTCCAAAACAAAATTTAAATAATAAAACGAAGCCAAAATAAACTGTGTGAATTGAAAACAATTGATGTCAGAGGTAAGAAAATTTATAACGATAATATGATGATTTTGTTTCGTATTTTCAATCCCTCAAATCAAAATTTCAATATTTTTTATATGTTAATAACGTGAACACGCAATAACAACACGAGTCAACTCTGAATTTTGAATGCTCTACATAATTTTCCATGAAAACATGCAAATCGCTAGAATAAATGTGCTTTTGTATCACCCACAAATTGTGTAATTGTTATATGGCATTCAACGTGATTATTCGAGTTGCAAAAATAAACACAATCATTGGTCTTCAAGAGGATACAGCAATTTTATAACTCTTACAAGTTTTGAGAATAACAATACTGAATTAATGCAGCTATTGTTGCATTTGCTCAATCTTTTTTGAAAGCTGTTGCAGATAATTCCAACAACTAAACTAAGTCTTCGACAACTATTTGAATCTTAAAAATATTGCAAATGTATAATTTCAGATAAAAAAGTATCTAGTTATATTTTTTATTATCATTTGGTGAACGCGATTGTCCTTTTTTCACCTAAATAAATTGGAGAAAAAAAAGAAATATTTAAATTACCATTTTTTATGTATTTAAAAAAGCACTCGAGTGAGAACTGAAGTTTGGGCAGTTTATAGATTAAAGATTATTCTAAAATTTTACTTATTAATTCTATCACTTCAAATACTAAAAATTAGTTACAAATGTTCCATAATTTTATAGGTTCTAATTTGACTTTGGAATTCACTTGATCAGTTGTAACATCGGGATATAGATAATAGAGATAATATCTATATCCAGATGCTACAACTGATATAGAGATAATATTTAAATAACCATACTGATATAGAGGTAATATTTAATTAATTAGATATGGAGATAATATTTAAATTATCATTTTTTATCTATTTGAAAAAAGCACTCGAGAGAGTATTAGAGTTTGGGTCGTAAATGGATTAAAGATTATTCTAAACTTTTACTTATTAATTTTAGCACTTCAGAGTCTAGAATTTGATTACAAATGTTTCATAATTTTATAGGTTTTAATTTGTCTTTGGAATTCACTTGATCAGTTGTAATATCTGGAGATAGATCCTTTAATTTATTTTTTTTATCTTTTTGGTAGGTAAAAGGCAGTTGAAACACTTGATTACATTTTTTCATACTGTAACTACATTGTATTACATTTTAATCAGAATAATTAGTTAAAACTGGATGTGCTTATTAAAGCACGTAAAAGTGGAAGGAAAAATGGGTTTTCGGTCATTTATGGACCAGTAAAGATATTTGTGATATTTAGATTATGATCTTATGAACGCTATAATATTTTGACACATTATTGTGATCTTATGAAACCAGTAAAATAAACACTATTCCTATGTTTTTAGATAAATAACAATATAAATGACATGAAATTCTATCAAAAATTCTGCTATTTCTATCATAAATATTGAAAGGATCCTGTGTTATAGCTCTTTAAAGTTAATTTTACTTTTTTCGCAATTTGCTATACTTCTTGAACTTTCCAAATAAATTCTTTCCCATAGTTTTAAAACTCGTTTATGCAAAGATAATACCATGCAAGAAAGTATTTTTTATGAATTTTAATTACTTAAACTGCAAATAGTTTATAACTCTACTTGGAAACATATTTTTTCACTATTTAAAATAAGGTAATTTTAAATTTAACAGCAAGCAATTTAATTTTTTTTATTTAAAATTAGGTAATTTTAAATATAAAAAAATGAAAAGGCTTCGGTCTAATAATTTTTGAGATATTAAATTTTAAAGTTTGTTTTTCTGAGGGGGGGACAAGCAAAAGGTAAATATAAAATTAAGGAATTATACACTCTCCAAACCAGATTTTTTATAAGGGGGCTCATATTTCAAGGATCAAGAATGTAGATCCGTCAACAAAGAGGTTTATTTTTATTAAAGAAAGAAGTCTTTTACGAAATATTTTTCTTGTTCTCTTTGTATTTTTCTCTATATATGCTGACAGCCGGAGAGAGGTTAATATTCGACGGTAATGGATTTTCTTCAAGTTACATCTAAAGGTTCAAAATTCTATTCAACTCTTACAGAATAATTTTCTATTTAAATCATTCACCCATCAATACCACGAAACACATATATAAAGCAATTTCATAAAAAAATGATACTACATATTTGATCATCCACCTATTTGATTTCTAAAATAGACTCCAAATATAAATAGTTATATTAGTAACACATATCTGAATACTAAGCATGAAATGCGTTTACTTCGCTTTTGGGAAAATGAACATTTTTAAAAGGTTTGCAAGGCTCAAATGGGTTAACACAAACTGTTATTCACTTGCTACATGGTAAAATGTTTTAGGTATTATAAGTATTAAAAAGAAAGATTTCTTGTAAAAAAAAGTAAGATTATTCAATAAATTAAGTTTTTTCTCTTCAAAACTTAAATATTTTGACAATGAATATGCATAGTAGGATATATTTATAACAGTATAAGTTATTTTAAAAGCGTAATCGACGTTAAGACTTTTAATAATGCCTGCAGATTCGAACATGAGAAAAACACATATAATTTGACACTGATTTGTCCCTTTACTTGCGTCTATGAAAATGAATTTAGCTTGCTGAAATATATGTTTATTAAGTTCATTTGGTTATCATAATTGCAAAAAAAAAAATTTAATTCTAATTCATTGTAATTTTGAATCTAATTTCAAGCATTAAGTCTCAAGTACAATAAGAGTTACAATGTATACAAGTTATAAAAATTATTTTGAATAAATATTAACTAAACTTCGTTTAGTTTAGTTATCATTATTTACTCAAATATGAATGTTAGTGTATGATGTATAACAATGAAAACTATTAATTTAGTCGTCCTTAACAACAACAAAAAACATAACCTCTAAAGAAGTTTGATTTAAAAATATGTTTGCTGAAATATATGTTTATTAAGTTCATTTGGTTATCATAATTGTAAAAAAAAAAATTTTTAATTCTAATTCATTGTAATTTTGAATCTAGTTTCAAAAATTGAGTCTCAAGTACAATAAGAGTTACAATGTCTACAAGTTATAAAAATTATTTTAAATAAATATTAACTAAACTTCGTTTAGTTTAGTTATCATTATTTACTCAAATATGAATGTTAGTATATGATGTATAATAATGAAAACTATTAATTTAGTCGTCCTTAACAACAACAAAAAACATAACCTCTAAAGAAGTTTGATTTAAAAATTTCAAAAATATCTCTCTTTGTAACCAAAATAAAATTTTGCTGCTAGTATTTATCTGTAAGAAACGAGAGACTGTGAAATTTATTTGAAAAATATTTTTGGTTCAGACATCATATATCCTAAATACTTTTTTTCTTTGCTAATAAGCATCAAATTTGTTTGGTAGTATAAAAACAAATTTTAATACTTGATAGAATTCAATGTTGTATTTATCAATGTAAAAGAAATAGGATTTACACTATTATATTATGTTAAAATACAATTATAAAAAGATATTCTTTAGAATTATCTTTAATAAAACTGCTTTCATTTTCAAAGTCTTTTTTAAAGCGTGAACAAAATATAATAAAATAAAAAATAAAATGCAAGAAAAAAATTATATCTCAACATATTATTTAGATTTGAGATAAAGATCTTTTCTTAATAAATTAAAAGGTGTTATTCTTAACAAGTTTCTCCCAACATAGTTTATTTATTTATTTTTTACACGTTTAATAAATTCCGTTGTTTTTAATTACTTATTGCAATTTTTTAGAAGTCATTTTAGAAAAAGACGAAATAAATTAAAAATAACATCGTATAAATTAAAAACTACATCGTATAACTAATGAAATTTGTCTTGAAGTTCTACGAAACTTAAGTGTTATATTTGTTTGTTTTTACAATATGTATTTATTCATACATTTAATATTTATCCAAAGAAGCCAATTTTAATTGTTTTCCCAAAAGCATGCATACACTTCTTTTAAAAAATAAAAATAAAAACAATTTATTCCGTGGACAATTATTGCATTAATATCAACTTCATTTCCTGAAATTAAACTTTATCTTTAAAAAGCATAATTAGTGAAAAAGATCAATTTTAGAACGACAATATTCTTTAAATCTGGGGAGAACAAAATTACAGTTTTATAAAAAAATTATTATTCGTTTAAAGAGTGTTAATTGAAATAAAAGTAAAATACAATAAGCCAGTTTATAATACATTGCTATACTTATTTGAGTCTTTTTATAAACATTTATAAAAAAGGATTAATTTAAATTAATAAAATGTTTCTTTTTAAATAAGCAATGGCAAAGTAAGTTCTGTTGATAATTTATTTTATTATATATTTTTCCTTCTAATATATTGAAATTTCCAAACAAAAATGTAGATTTCTGGAAAAGAAATTAATTAAATATTACAAAAATATATATTTGTGTTATAAACTACACAAAGAAATTTTATCAAAACCTATTTTTGAAAGATATAAAAGAAATGATGCATATAAAAACAAAATAAATTAAAAGAATAACATTTTTGAGATGATAGTATGTTGTGGTATTGAAATTTAAGCTATGAGTAAAGCTAATTGAAATTTTGAAGAAAGAAAAAGTTAAAGCAAATACTATTTGCGTGAAGAAAAAAAATATTTTTTATTAGCCTATGTTATAATCTATGTTTGGTATAAGTTTGTGTTAATCTAGGTAAGACAATAAGAGCTTTAGCTATCATCATTAAATATTTTTTAATGAAGATCTCGTTGCTATGGAAACTAGAACTATGAATAATCCTTGATATAACGAATTACTCAAAAATAAAAAGAATGAGAGAAGGAAAATGAATTAATGAATGAGAAAACTAAGTAACGGACGAAGCAGGAAAGGGAAGAATTAGTTTGTTAATTACTAAAAAATACAATAAATATGTAATTTGTGGTACGGCAGTCGAAGACCACAATCATCTTGTTCAATCTATTTTATTTTATTTTTAATTTATTTATTTATTTATTTATTTATTTATTTTTTGTTAAAAACAACTACAGTACAGAAAATTAGAACAAATCAATAAATCAGTGTATCAATGAATTAGTGAACTGGCTTATAGCTTAATTCGGAAATGGAGAAATGAAAAAATCATAAATCTATAATCTGCGATTCAACATTGGAAACCCGCAATCAGCTTATTTAATCTATCTTTGTGGTTAAAAAATTACAATCCGTAATATTTTTAGTTAAGTAATATTTATAATTCCCTTAATACTTATAATTTCAATGATATTTTTATTTGTTTAAAAACTATTCCTATTTTTTCGACCTTTTTATGCACTAAAAAATTTTAACAAATATATATCATATAATAGATATGTTTATGCTGGGTGTCAATGATTAAAACTAAAATTATTGAGTAATAAATGATAAATCCAAAATAGATTTGTGTTCAGTCAACTGAAGGGTTCACATAATGATAAGCCACTTCTTAATTTTTTTATGCACCAAGGAAAATTATAAAAATAATTTTAAAAAATTTCTTCCTTACACCCAATTTTGAGTAAAGCAAAAATGAAAAGCATTTCCAGTGAAAGAGTATTTAATATAGGGAGTGCATCTATAGAAAAAGTATATTCGCTTAATATGATTTTTTAATTACTTAATTGGATAGCTACACCAAGAAAAGAATTTAAGTTATTAAAAAAAGAAGTTACATGTACTTAACATTTTTAATCGAAGTAATATATATATATATATAACATGAAAAGCTTCTATTAATCTTTCTATGTTAGTTTCTTCGTTATAAAACAACTCCTAATTTATTACTAATTAATTTCAAATCGAAACACTTTATCATACTTTTAAAAAGTCACATCCTGTTTCTAAATCTATTTTTGGCCCAACTATGCATAAATTTAAATAAATACATTTCTCCCTTTAAGCTTCGTGGGAATCGCGTGATCTATTTAATTAACCAATAGTAATTTCTGAGATTTCCCTCTTTTCCCTAAATAGAGACATTTTGGGAATTTTTGCAAGATTTTCCCTGCCAGAAAGACTGTTTGTGAATGGAGTTAACGTCACTTTTTCGCTCCCACTCAACTAAGAATGACATAATAAATTTCTTTCGCTTTCATTAAAATCCTGTGTCTGTTTTCCTGCTCGGTTCGACTGCATCATTTTACAAGCCGAGCAGGATTTTTAGACCTGATGAAACGGACGCAGGATAATTATAAATAATTATGCTTCTTCAAAATATAATTCAAAAATGAAAATAAAAATACAATTGGCTGAGTTTGATGCTGAATTGACATTGTTCATGAAGAAACAGATATTATTCTTTTGAAACCTGACTAAAAGAATCCGATGCCAAAAAAATTTAAAAAAGAGCTTCTTGGGACTTTCCTCTTTCATGTGTCCAGCGGAGTTGTGTTATTTGTGATTTCATTCCCGCCTACCTAAATGCTAAAAGTGCTGTGTAGAGGTTTCGGAATCGGAGTCGCTGAGTCCCGCTTACTGCCTGCTCGGTCCTACTGCATCATTTTACAACTCAATAACAGAATTGCTTGAATATTTACTTACAGATTTCAACCGATTACGCAAGGTACGGGGCGCAAAATAAACAACGGGATGCCTAAATAACTTTTGATCCAATCATCGGATTTTCACTTACTCAGAGACAATTCGATAGGATATTCTCAAATGAGTTAATTAATTAGTGCAGACGGCATTTTCTCATAAGAAGAGTACGGATTTAGGTTTTTGACCCTTAAAATGTATGGGGTAACCTCAATCTTGAAAATATGGTCTCAGAGTAACCTTCTTAAGTAACCTTCGTACTTAAAAAGGGGTGTAAGAATTTCAGAAACATTTTAGCTGTTCTGAATGCTCTTTAATTCTGAATCCTTAAAAGTTGTTCCTTGATTTCTCGATCCCCAGACAAATCTTTTTCAGACTTTTTGTTTCCAAAGAAAAGCATTCACTCTTTGCAGCTGGCTACATAAATGCATTAAAGAGAAGCTAACATTAGATTAATACTGATAATTAATGACTCAGCCTTCAAATATTCGATCCAATGATCAGTAACGCAGGGATAAAAAATTTTGTTTCATTTATACATTAAAAAAAATATATCTCCAAAATTACCAGAATATGCTAAAACATACTGTATTTCTGGCTCTATGATAGCACAAATTAGTTCAAAAGTATTTTAACTAAGAGTTTTGATAATAATTTCAGTAAAATTAACAATAAAATATCCTTTTATAATACGTGATAAAATTTAATAAATATGGTAAAATCTGGTAATTTCACCGTAATAGCTTAGAGCATGGCATTAAAAACTATTTATTCGGTTAAATTTACTTTTCAGTTCTGTATTTTTTACTAAATGTGTGGAAAAATAACTATATTTTGGAAACTAGAATTTCCTGTAACCGTTACCATATGAACGGAAAACTTCTAAACAAATTATTTAAATACCGTATATTTTGATTTTATTAACCAATCTTTTTACCAGAAATAGCCTAATTATACATTGAGTTAATTTTACCAAAAATTTTTTTCTCCGTGTAAAGTACTTAATATTGCCCAATTTGTGTGTGAGGTTCTCAATTCTAAAATTAGTGTAGCTCCTAAGGCTACAGGTTTTTTTAACTGATATTTTTTGTCGAAAATTACAAATTTAAAAGCTTTATATCTTAGAGGGGATCGAGCAAATGTTACGAAAACTTCTAGGGTAGTTAGGGCACATCATCAGGATTAAAACTGCTTAGGTACCCATGCCCGAAAAATATCATCGTACGAGGCTAGAGACGCTTTCCTATTATAACCTGCTCAGAAGCATACGAAGAAAGTTTTTAATATGAAACCACCACTATGACCACTTGTCCAGACATGGGTTCCAATGCAATTTCAATCCTGATAATGTTTCCTTACTCTTCTAGATCTTTTTGCAACATTTACGGAATCCCCCGTTATATATAACTTTTTTAAATTTTTGTGCATTTCGATAAAAAAAAAGAGTACAAATATAATTAAAAAATAGTTTGTTGAGCGAAATAGACTGCAGATTTGAAATAAGCAATGCAAAAGTCTCAAAGATCATTTTAAAATAAAGTTTTATGCAACAGAAAACAAAAAAAAGAGGTTGTTCCCCGATTTAATTTTTAACTAAAATGAAACACATGCTAAAAGAAACAGATCAGAAAATTTAATTAAGTGAAATTAAGGACATAATATATACATTTAAATAGGAGAGTGACGCTCTTTCTCAGAAGAAAAAAACTTTTTTTTCATTTAAATATTCAAAAATACATTTCATCGGGTGAAAAGTCACGAAACTAAAAATTAAATAAATTTTATCTTCCTCAAATAAATCAACTGAAAAATAGCGTATTTATTGTTCAAAAGCTCGTATTTTCAAGATACAAACTTTCGAAATAAATTGAGAAGAAGGCTAATTTAATTTTATTTTATAAGTAATTTTTGATATTTTATAAGTAATATTTTGAATTTATATTGAATAAAACATTAGGTCTAAATAGTTTAAAAAGTTGTCTTTAAATACAATTGTGAACCTAAAAAAGTACCAAAACTTATTTTTGACTCAAGCTCAAATAATTGAGTAAGATAAAATGTTATCTTCAAATACGAACTACAGAAAGTATCAAAACATATTTAAGACTCAACCTCAAACTATTGAGCTGGATAATAGTTCTTTGTTTTTATCACTATTGTGACTTCATGAAAATAATTCGAACATCTTACCAATATTTCAGCAATGTGATTGTATCGCTGAAGTAAAATCTATACTTTTTTTTTCCAATTTTCGAGTTTTTAAACTATCTACAAATAAGTGATAGAAAAAAATAGCTATTCTATTCAATTGCTGATAAAGAAAATTACATCCGAGGCATCCTTGTATGACACCATATTTTCTTCCACTGTCTTTTCACTGATTTGTTATGTTTATTTCATCCCTTAACTGAATCGATAGGGTTCAGATTTCTGGGAAGGCAGATCATTCAGTTCTTAAAATACTACACAACGTGGTTGTTAGCGTTGTTTTCTTGGAAGTAACATGGGCTACCTCAGTGTTAGAAGCTTACTTTTATTTAAAATAGAGCAGTAGATGTCAGTGGTGAGCAGCTTACCATGGATTTGAATCAAGGGGTTTTGCTTATACCAAAATCATCATTTCACTTCCACTGATACACATTGGTGTCCAAATATTAACGCTAGTGTACAAATTAGAAAAGAAATGGTAAAGTTCTCATTTTAGCTATTGAGAATTAAATATATACATTTTATTTATTTATTAAATTCTTCTTTTCCTTTTGTTTTACTCGCAAAATACTGGTAAATAGGAACAAACTTAATGCCTGTCATTGGCACCGTCCAACAGTTTTTCCAAAATGGCAGAAAAAGCTGAATATTAAAGTTTAATGCTTTTAAAGAATCGATCATAATATAAAAAGAATAATAAGGAAAGTTGGTTTTCATTTCTAAGAGGAGAAACTATGCGCGGCACATAAAAAAACTGATTCCGATAACTTTTTATATATGTATAGTGGTTACAAGAATATTAGGAAAATTGGACAAATTATATATATATATATATATATATATATATATATATATATATATATATATATATATATATATATATATATACAGAGAGAGAGATATATAAAATCTAAAATAATGGCTAACTAGAATTAAAGGGATTTAAAATTGAACCTAAAAAGAAATATATATTAACTGTAGATTAGCCTTTCTGACAAATAAAAACTTTAAATAATCTCTTTCCCATAATAAACGAAACACTTCAGATATATATTATTGTTAATTAGTTAGAAATGAATATTTTCTTTATATAATGAATCCATACTGCGCAGTAAAATGTCTTTATGAAACCGAAATATATTTCTAATTAATAAATATTTTGAGATTTTAATATATCGTCATGCGGGCTTATGATTACTTCTGGAGGTGTCAACCCTAACAAAGAAGTCTGGATATTATGGATCACGTGACATGAAAGAAATAACTGCATGTTTCATGTGAAAGAAGTGCGCACTTGTCTTTAGAAAATGAATCTGTAAGTCTCCAGGATCTTCTGCCCGAGTACATTTTGTAAATAATACAATTTCCTTACTCTTTTTTCACAATAAATGCTTAGTAAAAATTAAGGTGTTATCGTCCTTATACATAGAGTGTATAAAAATCGACTGCATTAAAGCTGTTGAATTAAAATTGAAATTGAACGTATTTCTGGCTTATGGTCCTAAAAGAAAAACTTGGCACGAAAGCGTAACATGTATAGATATAAATAGATATATAATGTACTCATTAATAATTTAAGGAAATCTTTCCTCTTTTAAAAATATTCCTGTTGAACACTAAAGCGGCAATCGGTGGTGCAGAATCTTAATAATGGTTAGTCAGTTGTAAAAGTTTGTTATAAAAGTCTTTGCTTAGTAAAAGAAAAACATCAGATACATGAGAATTTTATTCCGAAGCTTTTTTTAAAATAATTCCTTTAAACATTCAAATAGTGAGCTTATAAAGTGGAATAATCCAGATGATACTTTTGTGATGTAACGTAACGGCTGTTCGAAGAATTCGCGAGGCTGAACAGAAGGAAATACAATTCGCCGGAGCAATAACCCAGGAATATCGCCACGATAGAACGTTTCGGGTGATTCAACAGGATACGTTTTGTGCTTGATTTCCCGGAAACATCGAGAAAGGGATCGTTTATACAATACATTCAAATATGAATTCAAAGCTAACGTTGAACGTCAACTTTGGACACGAGCGCCAAAAAAATGTCACTGTTTATTTGGGGTCATAATGAGTTTTTATTCAAGCTTGCTCGCGTGATGTAAGGTATAATTTTACACACCAAATGAATGCTGAATTTCAGTTTATCTTTAAAAATAAGCACTGTCAATCATTGATAAAACGCGATAATATTCTCTTTTAGAACGAAAGTAGGTAACTTATAGTGATAAATTTGATGCTTAATGTTTTGTTCGGAAAATAGACCGGGAGTGTTTTTAGCGCATAAATTCATAATAGTGTTTGGAAAATGCAAATTAAATTGAATAACCTGATTTATTCAATTTTTAGGTAACTCAAATATAGCGTGCTTGGTATGTTGCGTAAGATTAAATCTGCTACCTTTCCTGGCATTTAAAATTAATCGTTTTTGACGTGATCGTTAAACTTCATTTCTTTTTATCTATTTTGGGTATGTGAATCTCCATACTATTGTTATAATGTTTATAACTGTTACATATAAGTGTAACAATTGCATTTTAAAAATCCTTCCATATCGTTTCAAAAAATACCGCGTTAAAACTATTTTCTTTTCAAACAATTGTACGTGTAAAAAACGGACATTTTAGACTTTGAATAGTAAAATACCTTTAATACCTGACAAAATTAATTGTAAATTTTTCAGTATGTTTTGTAAGAATAAAATTAATCTTTTCTAAGTAGTCAATGAACTTTATTTGTTGATCTACTTTGGGTTTGCAAAGTCTATATACTATTGTTGTTATAATGCAGCAATTTAATTTTATTTTATTTTAAAATTATTTCCAACAATTGTAAAGATAAGAAAAATGTATTTTCAAACGATTTGTACAATAAAAGGCTCATTAGTTGTATTTAGTAGTAAAACCTTGATCCCAGATTAAAATTATAACTAATTAAAAAAAATTTAAAGAAAATCTAAAAATGAAAGAATCTAAAAGTAATTTTGCGTGTCCAGTACTTTTTCTCAGTTCGCCTCATCTGCCTTTCCTGTCATTTAAATTAATCGTTTTTGACGTAATTGCTGAATCATTTTTCGTAATTGCTGATCTTCATTTTTCACTCGATATAGTCTATGCAAGTGTTCGAATTATTTCTATAATGTAAAAACTGTAACAACCTAATGTTAAGAAGCATTCCATTTCGTTAAATAAAATGAACTAAAAGTTTACTTTCTTTTAAAAAATAAACAATTTAGACGACGCAGGCTCTTGCAACATTCTGGAAGAAAAAAAAAAGGTTAAGATTTCTAAGAGTCTTATACAATTCTTGTTAATTTAGCCTTATCCAATTTGAACGGCATGCATACATTTTGGCAAATCATTAAATTTTGGAGATTTCAGTAAATAACGACTTTAAAAGGCAATTTCTTTGTTGTTGTTGTTGTTTTTTTTTTCTTTTTTTTTTTTTTTTCAAAGCGGAAGAAAATTTCAAGTGCATTTGGCAACAGTCGACAAGAAACCCTGGGAAACCTGTATTTTAACAGCAAGTTTAAACGACAAAAATTCGAATGCTATATAACAAAATCAGTTTTAAATAATTATAAGGGATTTATGAATTTTGCCAGTTGTAGCTAGTGGATAAGAAATAGACATGATCTTTATTTTCTACAGTAAGCGTGTAAACTTGTGTAAAGTATCAATTAGAATCTTTATACACTCTTCAATTGTAAATGCATAAAAATTATATTTCTCAGAACTTACTAAAAGGAAATATTAAAATGAAAATCAAATACTTTAAATGTTGATAAAACCTTTAACTTTTAACAAAATAAATGTCACTTAAAGTGCAAATTGAAATAGAATACAGTGCGTGTGCTCCAGTTTTGTCTTCGGATCGCCGTTAAAGCTGAATAATACAATAAATAGTTCTTTGTCAATAAGTCACCAATAGTCCGTTATTTACCTATGCTCCATTAGTGCAGCTTTACACTGAGAAAAAAAGTATAGTCAAAACTACCGGAACATGGTAAAATTTACCTTGTTTTACCCCTATGGGAACATCAACCAGAGCAATTTTTTTCCGATTCTAGTTGATAATGGCTTTTTGGTAAAATTAAAAATAAATTATATTTTTTATAAAGGGCTCGACTTCACGCGTCAAGCCATCTCATTTTTCCACAAAACACTATTTAAATTGGAGGTTACGGGTTTGAATCAAAGCGTAACCATGGATGAGTAACAGTAAGTAAATTAATTTGGTTTAGATACATATGAAGGCCCGTGTCCTTAATGCAAAGAATAGTTTGTCTCGCAGAACAAATAGCACAAAAATGAGAAAAACAGCAGAAAGATATTGAACCCTCTACTCATAGCGTTTAGGCCGATAGCGATAGCTTGGTTGGTAGGGCACTGGGCAAATGTCCAAGAGTTCATGGGTTCGATCCCAGCTGGCCGAAGACTCCCCGTGTTGAAAATTATGACTGATGCACGTTAAATCTGTCGAGTCGCAAAATCCTTTACGTTTCCATAACAAATTAATACCTCTGGAGGTACTGATCCAGGAGTTTCCTTGTCTTCTGGATTGGTTCAAAATTACAAGGCTACGGAGTTGAACATTTGTAGTCGTTAATCCAAAAATTGGATCACTGTTCAACGACGGATATAATACTTATAGCGTTTGGCGAAAGAACCTATAACAGTAGGACCAATGGAGACCCCAATAAAATATAGTTATTTCACTTGCACCTCGCCGTGCAATATTGCTGTTCCGCAATATTGCACTTATTAACCCCTATGAAGCGTAGATGTAATGCGTTTGAATCCTGCTATAACTCTGGGTGCATATTCTTTCACAAAATTATGCTACCTGTTTTTCAAAATATAACGAGTTTTAGCCGTTCTTCATATTGGCAAAGAAACCCACATTTGTATGTAAATAAATGTACCTCACTACCTCCATAAAAGATGGATAAAACAAAGTCACCATAGTTTGATATATCTAAGTTTAGTATCTTTTAAATTTTGAAGTAAATCATTCATGTCCTTTTACCTCTTGTAATAATTATAAAATTTGTGTTAGAATAAGAAAAATTAACAGTCATTTAACTTCCATCAACTATTTAAATAAACCACCATTTTAAATAAACAATTAACGTGTAAGCATATTATTACCATTCTATTTTGTGAAAGGTATGAAAAGGGTAAAATTATCAAATGAATGGTAAAATAAGGAATAGTTCGAAAGAACATTGTAGAATACTTTAGAGTGTGGCATAAAAATTATTTATTTGGTTAAACTAACTTTATCAGTTTTGTATTTGTTACTAAATGTATGGTAATGAGAGCTATAATTTTAAAAACCATACTTTCCGTTAAACCAAAAGGTATAAAATACCGTATAGTTAAATAACGTAAAGTTTGGTTTAATTACCAGGATTATGGTTTGTTTCCAAGAAATATTTTTATCATGGTAATTTTGCCATAATTTTTTTCACCGTGTAACTTAACATTCAAACCGAACTAAATTAACCATTCCTTTTTTTTATTCACTCTTAAACAAAAAAAGAGTTATTTATATTTATTTAAGCAACATATGAATTTAGTTTTAAAGTTTCTAACAATAATAATTAAAAGAAATTTACAGTACTTATTAATTGTTATAATTATTTTTTGTTTCGTTAAGTTCAAATATTTAGATACTATCTGAAATTTTATAAGGGAAATGAATTACTTGTGCAAGAAGCTCATCACATTGTTTGTACTACGATATAAGATTCTAGTTAAGTTAGTCATACTAAATTTGATTTGTTGAGCATACTTCTGATCTAAAAAGCGAAAGTAAATAACAATATATGGAGCTCCTTTGCACGTATATTCTGTTCAAATATAGAATAGGGACTGTAATAAAAGTATATTAAATCAGTGCCACAGTAAATCAAAGCCTTAATCTAGACAACAGATCCTATTAAGTTCAAGAGGTCTTATCAAATGCTATATAAAGGTCACATCTTAGAAAAAACTAACATCACTCGCTTATTTTTTTCTAAAACGTTAAATTATTGGTAAAAACCAAATTATTATAATAATTTGAACAGTTCTTTAAAATCATAATTTTATCTCATAAATTAATAAAGAAAGTGTAGTAACTTTATTTTTCTTTCAAATTTACTAAGTTAACTACATCGCTAGGAAATTAGTTTAACAAATTTGAAAGAAATTTAGTGATTCTTGCTGTTGATCATAATTATTTTTCGTATTTTATTAAGATCTGTTATACTTACAGGTGTTTTGTTATTGCACTGAATGATTCAAAGTATGTATTATTCATAGCTTTTAAACAAAATTTTTAAAATATTCTTTTTTTTATGTGTATTCGTCTAAAGCCCTATTGAGCGTGTAAGTATCATGAATAATTGCCTTTTTAAGACTAATTTCCTTGAACGCACTATTTTTAGTAAGTATAATTTTTTTAACAAATAGAGTGCTATATTTCTCTCTGGGAAAAAAAAACAAGTAAGTCTATTTATTTCCAGAAAAAAATTACACTAAGTACCTATATGATGCAAAATGAAAAATTCCATAAACTCTCCAGTCTTTTATCAAAGAACCTGAAGAAAATCATGAAAACATCGCAATGTAAATCCAATTGGTAAAAGTATTACAGAAATTGTATGGGCACTATTAACAAGACAAGCACAGTGCACAAAATATAAACAATTTATATCGTATCTTATTGTTTAAAATTGATTAGATATAATACCCTTAAGCAAAGGTGCCTTTTTTAAAAAGAATCGATATTTTTTATATATACCTATAGTCCATGGTCAAATTATTAGACGCATTATAAGATTCTACGTAAAATCTTAATTATCAGGTGATACTATACAGCTTTATTATTTTTACGCGACTGCAACCGGTTTGCACTTGTTTCCGTTCTTGTATCAATTGGTTAAATTAAACGATATATAATATGAATTCGACGAATGAATAAATTAAACGATATATTATATAAATATAGAATATTTATTATATCAGGTATTAGTATATTATAATAATTAGACCAAATTATTAGACGATCTGTAATTTTTTAATAATTACATGTTTTGCACGAGTTTATATGCAATACTTTCATATTGAAACATACGTGTAATGGGGTTTTATTCAGAATATATTTTATATACTTCCTATTTGTATTTATTTTTAACGTATTGCATTACAATGTTAATCGATTGATACACGAACGTAAACAAGTGCAAACCGGTTACATCTGCGTAAAAACAATAAAGCTGTATAGTATCACCTGATAATTAAGATTTAACCATAAACTCTTATAGTGCGTCTAATAATCTGGCCAGGGGCTTTATGATTTTTTGCCAGCATATATCATGTAATGATATGGAAAGTTTTTTGTCCATTTCATTTCGATTACCGAGTTTTTTCCATGCAGTAACTCTTTAAAGTCATATGAAGGCGTGTTTATTAACTTATAATTCCTTTATATAAAGAAACTTGCTTCGAATACTAAATTTAAAAGTTATTCTCGTAAGTTGAGTTCTAGTAATAAATCTACTCACTCGGCAAACAGTTCATGGCTTGAGTTTAGGATGCATTTAAAATTATTTTGATTAAATTTACTGTGATAGTAACCAGAAAAAATAGATTTATCTCTGATGATTACAACATTTGCCCGATATCAAATGTTAAATAAGACAAAAAATGTATATTCTAATTTTATTTATATCTAAATCAGTGTTAACAGGAGTTTTTCAAAAGTTTCTTAGAATTTTAAATGTCTTTAAAACTATAAAAGCTGTCTTCTACAAAAAGCAGCTGAAATAATGCTATTTCTACTGAAAGCTCAAACATCAATAATTGCCATATGTTTAAAAACAATCTCTCTTATTTTATTATTATGTAAATGTTTATTCTTTTGTTTTCCGCTTTAAATATTCAATTTGTCTCTCTAATATATTTGATTAGATTAGATTATATATCTAATATATTGATTTGTCTCTCAAATACAACCGCCATAAAACAAATACTAAGAAAGGTGCATTTCAATCTTATATAAATGCAATTTTTCGCTTATGAAGGGCTTGTATCAAAAAACCTTGAATTTTTTTATTTGGTTGATACAAAATAGTATTAATATTTTATTTAAATTCCATAAAAGAATTTGTCGAAGCCACTTTGTGCAGAGTTTAAAAGTTTATATTTTGATAATAAGATTTTTTTAAGAGATCACAATGTTAAAATATAGGAAATAAATGGAGTTTTCTTATAAATGTGTTTCGGTGTTTCTTTTTCTTACAAAGTAATTTCTATATGAATGAAATGGCATGTTTATCATTTGAATTCATCATAGTCTCTTTTATTAATGAAAAATTTTAAAAACTGGTTTTCCAATCGGAAAATTAAAAATCCGAAACTTTTAATTTATGAATGCTCATTTTACATATTTATACACAAATGTCAACACACTAATTATTCCATCTACTTTCCCAATTCACAGCACATTTTCAAATATTCTTTACCAACACTGTTCTAGAAGAAATGAAAAAAAAATTCTAAATCTTAAAATAATGTATAAAATAATGAATCTGAGAAATGTAAAACTCAATTAAATATTCTCGCATTGGAACTTATAAAAATGTCGAATCTGTGTGAATCCGAGAGAGAATTTGAAAACTCAATTAAATATTCTCTCATTGAAACTTTTAAAAATGCCTAACATATTTGAGAGGTTTTTTTAATGTTTAAGTAAGCAAAATTGTCTGCATCCTTCAGAATTTTCATAAATTAACTTTTTTTTTAAATAATTTTTAAATTTCAAAATAAAAAAGAAAGTTTCTCTATTTAATATATAAACTGTTAGTGTTTGATGTATTAATAATAAACTGCATTAGAAAATATTTGTTTCATATATCTATGAAAATATTTTTTATCTCACTATTTGAAAAATCAGAGCATATACTGAGCCTTTTTTAATCAAAATTGATATTTAATTTTGCTTGAAAATGATAACACGTGCCCAGTAACATTGTTAAACCAATCAACCAATTTGTTTTCTCCAGTTTGAAACAGTTACAGTAATTGCTGGAATGAACTTACTTAAGCTTAATATTTTTATTCTTTGTTAATTCAAACCGCTATTGAGTCAAATAAAACAAAATATGTTCAGGCAGGCAATCTTCTTTCAGCAAATTTTCACAATATTTAACATTAACATAAAAAATATCGTACTAATTATGCCAACTTGGGCATTAAGGGGTTAAAGTTGATAGACAAAAACAGATTATATGTATTAATAATCAATGAAAATTAGTCAAATAAAGCAAAATGTCTTCGCGCAAGCTTCTTTTAGTAATTTTTCAGCTGATTTAACAGCATTAAATATGAATGTATAAAATATTATTTATTAATTATTATTTTTTGTTATTATTAATTTTTTAATTTTTATTCTTTGTCAAGTCAAGCAACCATTGAATTAAATATAAGCAAAATATGTTCAGGCAAGCTTCTTTTAGCAACTTTTCAGCTAATTTCATAACATTTAACATTAATATATAAAATATTGTATATTAATTATGCCTACTTGGGCATTAAGGGTTTAGAGTTGTTCGACAAAAACAGTTTATATGTTTCAATAATCATTGAAAATTAGTCAGATAAAACAAAATGTCTTCAGGCAAGCTTCTTTTAGTAATTTTTCAGATGATTTAACAAAATTTAAAATGAATGTATAAAATATTAATTATTAATAAAATTATATTCTTTGTTATTATTATTTTTTAAATTTTATTCTGTGATAAGACGAACAGCCATCAAATAAAGCAAAATGTGTTCAGGCAAGCTTTTTTTTAAACATTTTTCAGATGATTTCCCAACATTTCATATAAATATAAAATATTGTTTATTAATTTTGCCTACTTGTGCATTAAGAGTTTAGAGTTGATAGACAAAAGCAGTTTATATATTTTTACCCTCATTGAAAATTATTCAAATAAAACAAATGTTTCAGGAAAGCTTCTTTTAGTAATTTAACTTTATTTTACTGATTTCATAACAGTTAATATTAATTTATAAACAATGGCTTAAAAATATTTACTTGGGCATTAAAATTTAAAAGTAGAAAGATGAAAACAGCTTCTATACTTTAACCATCATTGAAAATTAATCAAATAAAACAAAAAAAAATGTAAAAACAAGTTTATTTTAGCAACTTTCCCGCTTATTTCATAACATTTAATATTAAAGTATAAAATATTATTTAAAAGTGAGCATCAATTAGTTGTACAAAAAGAAAAGAGAAGTTTATATTTTTCAAACCATTACTGAAAAACAACCACAAAGTCAAACGAAAATAAGTTTCCGTTTATTCACGTGTCTCTCAGTATAGACTAGACGAATGACCTGCGGGTCATCTTGCCGTGAAGGTCAAAATTACATACGTTGACTGACCTAATCCTTTTAATTAACAATCTCAATAACTGTTCTTAAATTTTTATTAGTAACATCAGCATAAATAACTTGCATTGATTGTTACTTTTTTACTTTCGCTGGAGATAAAAAGTGTATATTATTAAAGTAAATGTACATGATGGTTTTAAATATTATTTTTCCATTCATTTATTTATTACTTCTTTTTATATGTCAACATCTTCGTTTCTTAATTTATCTTAAAAATCTTCGAATTATTAAAAGTCTTAAAATTAATTAGTTTTTTGAAAGGACTAAAATTTTTATTCTATAAATATATTTTTTCCTTTATAATTAAATAAAAATCTGAAGTTTTCATGCGAGCGGATCTTACAAATAATTCTTTTTCTTATCTCTCCATTTTTTTCAAGATTTTCAACTCAGATAATATTAATAAGAAATCGTAAAAATTCGAAATGCTAATACATAAATTTAAAAGACTTTTTATTGTTAATTATATTAGAACATGTTTCAGAATTTTTTTCTTGTTTATTTTATATAATATTTTTCGTTGAATATTTTTTATATTATAAGAAATCTATTCATCTTCAACAAAATCAAATCCTGCAAATAGATAATGAAAAAGTAAAACTTTTTCTTTTAATTTTTCACTTTTATTTCTAAATGTCTAAAACCTGAAGTAACTAAAAAAAATTCAAATTTGCTTACCCCATTTTTTTTTTTAATTTTAGTTAAGTAAAAGATAAAAACCTAATTATAAATGAAAGGTTTTTATCAAAAAATAATATGGAATTATAAATGATGTCAACGTTTTAGAAAAAAGATTTTAAAAACACCTGTTCCGACTATTAAACCGTCTTTTTTATATTTAAGTTTTTAAATATTTATATTTCAACCTAATATATATTTGTAATTGTCTTATTATGAAATAAGATAATTTTTAAAATTGTGCTCATTTATAAAAGCGTATTCATTTCTTAAGTTATGCTTGTTTATGATATTGTGCATAAACTCAGCCCATTGTTTGTTCTATATCTAATTCTGTTTTAAATATCAAAATAGCTTTGTATAAACTATTTGGTACAATTTTTGGAAGTGTTTCATAACATGATATAATAAGAATATTTCCTTTTTTCACATTTATTATTTTATTTCCATTATATAATTACATAAAATTATCATTAATTAAATACAATGCTCAAAAAATTTTAGTATGTACAAAACCATTGCCTCCTATGACTAAAAGCCTCCTCCCGATTTCTTAAAGGTAGTCCTATCTAACCACTTTGCAAAAAAGTGGTATCAAACATATGTTTTAAAACCGCATGAATAACCTGATTAAAACCTGATTAATGAATATAACTAGTTTGTCTAACTTCCTTGTTAACCCCCACATTATAATTCTCCAAATATATAAAGTAAAAAAAATTTCTTTGAGGAATTTTTATAATACAAGTTTATTTCATGCTCAAAACTAATTCACTTTTGAAATAGCCTGCGTAGACTACTTTTAAAAACCGCGTGGAGGTGTAAAGGATTCCTGATGTAGAAAGCAATCACAAAACACAGTAGTTTTTAATTAATTATACTTCATACAAATATTTCGGCACGTTTAACAAGTGCTTTGTTTTCGATATTTTACAAAACAAATTAAAATGTTAATTTCTAGTATAATATTTTTAAGAATACACGAGTTTAATTTATTGGCATATCCGTTTTTTTGTTGATCGAAAATCTAATTAACTCTCTTAAGAAACCGTTAAAGTTGAATAATCAAAATGAACTTAAAATAAAAATGTACTTACAAGTTATATTATCAAATTTTAGTTAAAGCTGCTTAACCAGAAATGTTATTAAAGCTTGGCAATTAGCTTGTTATGAAAGTAGTATTATCAAAATGTTAGCGCTCACTAATTTAAAATTGAAGCTTGTATCATTTAATGAATTTGTCATTAGTCAATTAATTTGGAAACAAAGCATTTATACCATTGGAATAATATTCTGTTTTGATAAAGATTTATGAATAAAAAATACTGATTTATTTTCGTTCAATACAAATATTTCTTTTTAAAATGGTATAATTTTAATTGGATGATGTAAATTTAATGGATGTGGAAATGATGTAAATTTAATGAAGATTTATGCCCGTTTTCTTCATCCCTCTTATACATTTTTTTTTAATATCTTTGATAAAAATGGCAAATAAGTATTTCATCTTTCAACATGTAACACTATTTGTAACATTTTCAAAATATTTACGAAAAGTTTTAGAAATTTTAACGAAACGCTTCAAAAACGATCTCATAAAAGGGAATCTATCAACATTTCAGTTGATAAATAAAAACTTTCTAGTATTTTTTTAAATGTTTCCACGCATTGAAAACTTCGCTTTATTCTTTTTCTTTTATCTTCTTCTTCAGTCTTATTTTTATTTTCTTTAATTTTTCATCTTCTGATTAACTACAAAACTGTTCGAAAATAATAGATCTTTCACCATTTCATTCAACAAAAAGAATCGTTTCAGGTGTTTTGCTTTATTCTTTTTCTTTTGCATTCTTATTCTTCAGTCTTCTTTTTATTTACTTTTTTTAAATCTTTCATCTTCTGATTAACTTCAAAACTATTCGAAAATAATATATCTTTCACCATTTCATTAAGTAAAAGGAATTGTTTCAGGTGTTTCTCTTTTTTTTTTTTGTACATTGTAATCATTGTTTTGCTCTTTGTGTTTTCCTTTTTCAGATCAACTTTAAAATAAAGTGAAATTAGTGGATATTTCCGATTTTAATTAATTATTAAAAACGATTCCGGTATTTTTGAAATGTTTCAGTTTGGATTTTTCTGTTGTTCTTCGACCTTTCCCCTTTTTCTATTTTCCTTTCAGATAAACTTTCAAAACAAACTGAAAATAGTGGATAATAAACGTTTTAGCAACTAAATAGAAACGAGTCGGGTATTTTCCAAATTTGTTTATACACTGAAAATATTATATACTGAATAATTCGATGAACGCTATCTAACATCAGTATGTACATATTTATTTTTACCGTGAAAAGTATTATCCTTTATTTGAAAAGCTAAAGTTTCAACATAGAATGGTAAAACACGATTTCTCTTTATACGGTTTGCAAATTATGTTGAGAAAGCGAATCATAGGACTGTCTCTGAATCGATCGGAAATCATGTCCTTTCCTACACTTTCTTTTCTCAAAATATCTTTTGATGTACGATGTGATAGAGACTATTTATTATTATTCCCATTCTCAGTTGAATGTTCTATTTGAGATAGAATAGAATAAGTATATCTACCCCGAGTATAGCTTGAAAGGATTGTAATATATAAAAGTGGGAAGCAATAGATACGCATACATGAAAAAAAGTACGTTAAAAGAAATTAGTTTTAGCACAAAACGAATTAAGCCTTACTTTGTAATGACCACATAATCGCATATGCATGTGCAACAACAATAAGTAGAAATACAAAAAACAATTATAGTTAGCTGTAGTAGCGAAACCAGTCTTGTTTTGTTTTTAAACTCCTTTCTTCTTTAAAAAAAAAGTAATTAATATCTAAAAACTTTTCTTTGGTGCTTAATTTTTACTACTTACATTCAGTATTTACATTCTCAATCCTTTCCGCAATTTCTGAATGGAAAACTATAGTTGTTGCAGTCGTCGTCTATTAAGTAAGAGGGGATGCGATTGTTCTTGTTTTACAGTGGCGCTATCTATAGCCAAGAATTTGACTTCTACCACACCCATACGTCACACCCGTTTAGATTGTGAACCCATTCAGTGATCCACAGATCGTAATTTTGACCTGAACCAGAGAACGAGCGATCCCCAAATCAGTAACCCCAGATGTATAATTTGTTATGGGAACATTGAGCACTTCGTAACCCGACGGGTTTAACGTGCACCAGTCACCATTTACTACACGGTGGTTCTTCAGTCAGCTGGATTCGAACTCCAGTTCTCAGGAACGAGAGTCCAACGCCCTACCAATCAGGCTATCCCGGCCCCGAAAACTATATTAATAGTAAAGATTGTCCGCATTCAAGTTAACTTAACATAGAAATTTTCATTTATTTCTATGTATACATTATGTTCTCTTAAAATATTCCATTATATGTTCCTTAAATTATCGCATCAGTTAAATATTATTATTGACAAGGATTCTAAATATATGAATCCCAATGCTTGTCTTAATATAAAAACTCAAAAATACATTCCGTGAAACACATCACTAGAGAGGAATTTGTATTTTTGATCCTGATACATACACAAACACAGAAGCGAAAACTGGCACATATGTTACAAAGCATTTCTTTGCTTCATTTTGATCTACTTTCAGTCGATATTCATTTTCAGCAATATCATCTGATACTGCTCAAAATTCATATCTTTGTGGCTTTTTAAATATATTTGCTCTGCAATGAAATACTATGAAACTAATTTCTTCTTTATTATTCTTAATTTCAAAGATGTATTTTACTTCCATGTTACTTTTTGCCATTTAATGTATTCAATCAAATACCGACAATTTTACTTATTTTATTTGAATTTAATTCAACAAACCCTTGTTCAGTATATGTTTTGTTGTTATTATGTCTTTTCTATTTTTAAATAAAAATTTTAAATTTATCATAATTATTAATATTAAACTTAAATGAATTCATATTTTATTATAACATATCTAACAAATATGCGTCGAAAAGATCGGATAATGGAAGATTAATTTAAAAATACTAACACGCATTTAATTCAACTTAATAACTA
Organism: Parasteatoda lunata; assembly: GCA_949128135.1. Lineage (NCBI taxonomy): Eukaryota > Metazoa > Arthropoda > Arachnida > Araneae > Theridiidae > Parasteatoda > Parasteatoda lunata. Next base: position 12,464,234 of record OX421981.1, on the reverse strand, counting down.
CAAAATAAAATGTTTCTAATATAATTAGAAATTCTTTATAAGAATCTACAGATTGTTCTAATTGTGTTAGATGTTCGCATTATTCAGATATTTTGAATAGCAGTTTAAGATTTAGAATGTAAAAACTAAGTATTTAAACTGTTTCCTTTCAAATATACCAAACAATATAATATCCTGAAAGTTCTATACTTTTTCCTCACATCTAAATAAATTATTCGAGAAACATTTTTTAAAATTAATTTTAACTAAATATTTAAATTAATTAATAGTTAAACGCATGCATTATTTACTTTAACTAAGGAAATTTCTTCGAAAGTATGCCGCTATATATTATTATGTAATTTATCATAATACCTGGTAGAAAGAATTGCGATCAAAAAAGGTTTCGTGCTGTTTTAAAAATTTTAAAAATTAGACTAAATCAGATAATTTAATAAAATGCGATGATTTCTGAATAAAATTATCTTAATTTGAACTTTAGAAACTGTATTTAAACTAGGTTAAGATTTTTACCATTTCAACTTATTAAATTTATGATTTTTTTTTTTTAATATCTAAAAGTAATTTGCGTAATAAGTTGCCTAAGAGACATTTTTGCATCTTATGACACTTAAAGCGTTCTTACATAAAAATGCTTATTATTATGTATAATACTAAGCACAGAGGCATGAATACAAATTGAAAACTATAAATATAATCAAAAAAATAGTTTAATATCATGCATGTAACTAATGTAAATTTTTTACAACGCATATAATTTTAAAATATATGTATATAAAGTATAGTATAGTTTTTCAATAATTAAATGATAAGGTTAGGATTTCCTCAGAAATTAATTTACAAAAACTATAATCACAAAAATTGTTAGTCCAACGAAAACTTTTAAATGATTAAGTAAAAAGAATTATTTCTTTTCTGAAGTAAACGGTTGTATATTTTCGTTTAAAACATTTCTTGGTGACATTTTTTTTAAGAAAGTTGGTATCAAACTGTGTGAACGGTTACTTTTCATATTACTATTTTATGATCAAGTAAATTTATGTTTTTTTTTTTTTTAATTTTTCAGATAGTGCATAAAGAATATGTTTAGTCTACTTAGCATATCTGTATTGACCTGGGGATTAGTTTCCTCTCAATATTTATCATCAGAACCCCAAGTTAGGCCTTTAACGTTTGCCATGCGCAAATTAGCATTTTCAACAAATCAATTTGGAATAGATCTATACCGTGCTTTAAAAGTACCGAAAAATGAAGGTGTGGCGTTTTGTCCATTTTGCATAAGTACATCCTTAGCCATGATTCTCTTAGGAGCACAAGGAAGATCTGCAAATGCCTTACAACAGGCTTTATATTTATGGGGAGTTCGTCAAGAAGATGTGCATATTGCCTTCCACGATTTGCTAATTCACCTTCGAGACAATTTGCAAGTAACTCCTGGCCATCACATACCAGATCACATGGGCAACAACAATGGTGGTTACCGACAAGATTATGGAGTTCAAGATTTTGAAATTGTATTATTTAACAGCATTTACGTTCAACGAGAATACAGTATTCTTTATCATTATCAAAAGTTTTTACATAGCTTCTACAACACATCTGTTCATCCACTAGATTTCAGTATGTACGGCGAAGAAAGCAGGCTTCATATTAATGCTATTGTTGAGAAACAAACAAAAGGAAATATAAAAAATATTCTTGCCCAGCCTTTGCCCAAAACTACAAGTGTCTTGCTTCTTAATGCTTTATCATTCGATGGTATATTAGATGCAACAGGATCTACTATTTCTCAACCTCAAGAAGACATCCATCGTCATTCACAATTCAGCCAATATCCTCAAGGACCTCATTCTTTTGGAATGAATTATGCTTATCAGCAAACTCATAGCAGATTACCACCAATGGGAGGACTTTCATCTTACTTTGCACCCTCCATTGCTCAAGTTGTTCCTTACGCAGCCGCCAGTGCTTATCAGAGCCATAATTTCATCACAGCACCAACCAGAACTAGACAAGGAGGACTACGCCATGGAACATATGACTATCTTGGATGCACTGGTGTAGAAATACCTTTCAGAAGTGGAATGCTATCTCTTGTTATTTTGATTCCATCTGACACAAGTAGTATCAACATGTTAGAAACCAGACTAAATGCTCAACACATCACTGATATTTTGGGAACAATGCAATCCAGAAACGTCATCTTAGAAGTAAGTTTATTTGGTTATTATGAGTGATTTGTATTTACAAGATTAAGTTTAATAAATAGTTTGATAAATAGCTGTCTTCTTCGAAAAGTAAAGCTCTATTAATATCATTAAAACATATTTTAAACCCATGATTCATACATTACCACATTCAAAATATACTTTAATCACACTGATGCATGTGGACTAAATGGAATTAATGTCATATAATTACCATCCTAAAATGTGAACAGATCACTTTTTCTCGGAAAGACATAGTTTATTCTATTTTATTTTATTTAAATGCAAAATGCAAATATTATAGGGTAATGAGCCTTCCCACTAAGAAAAATATATAATTGCATATTTTTCAAAAAATAAATGCTAAAATTTTTTATGCAATATAAAACTATTTTTACTACTTATCTCTATACATTCATTAATTAAAAATTTTATTTAACTTGTAAAATTTCTAAATGATTCTTTTGAGGTGAAGCAACTTTTAATTAATTCTTAAAAATCCATTTTGGATTCAATAAAATGCGCTTTGAGCTTATTAAGACCGTATATTTAGATCTGCGTATTTTAAAAATATTACTTCTAACCCAAAATAGAAAGCTACAAAATGGCTAAAAACTATTTATGACTAAATTTTATGTTAAATAAACAAAAACAGTTTCTTTTTTAATGAAGCACATTTTTTCAGCGTAAAAATTTAATAGTGCACATTTTCTAACGTGAAAACCTTACATTTTTATATCTTTTAGATGCCTCCTATATCTTTCGAAGAAAGTCCAAAGAATTTGACCCAAGCTCTTTTCAGAAGTGGTCTAGTAGATCTGTTTACACCAGGGTTTGCAGAACTACTGGGAATGAGTGACTTTAGATGGTTGCACATCACTAACCTTATCCATAAGATAAACGTGAATATTAAAAATGGAAATGGTATCCAAGCACCTGCAAGTGGACAAGAAACAATACACATGAATGTCCAAGACAAACCTTTCCTCTTTTTCGTCATCGATAATATAAGTGGACTAGCCTTAGTTATGGGCAAAATGGCCGGCAGACGGATATAATTGAATTACAAATAATTCTATTTTCGAACAAGTATATATTACATTGAAAACTCCAAGGTGTGCTAAGTTATTTGATGTGGTTTTCAGGTTTTGTTCTTCTTCAAAGTGATAGAATTGCTTCCATATTTTACTTTGATTAAGTTTATGCTTCTATATTATTTTTTCCTTCCTATTTTTTTTTCTTTTTTTAATTTTGTGAATCGACATATTTGCATTTTTTGGCAGCAGAAAACCATCTTTTTTTTTACTATAAAAGTATTTATGCATAAGAACGCAAAAACTGTTTATTTTTTTCTGTTTTTTAACTTCATGAATTTCATAAAATGCTTTAAAAGTAAATTTATTGCTATAGATGTCTCACTTATGTATGTACATATTCACTATCTTTATGTATTCATATGAAATAAAAGGTTTTGTATCAAATTATTTTGAAATTTATTTAGAATATTTTCACATAACCTTTTTTAATAAAAGACATTAAATTTGATGAATATTTAAGAAGTAGTAATGAGTACTTGATAAACAATGTCAATTATAAAATACAAGACAACGAGAAATAACTTCGCAAGAAAAATAACATAACTTTCAAGTCACATATATACTGTAATTGTAACTCTTATCTCCACCAAATTTTCAAGTAATAATTAAAACATATTGAAACATTTATGAACATATGAGTAGCATTCAAACGAAACCTGGTCACTAGTAAAAAGTAACAGTTTATTTTAGCTCACAAATGTAGTTATACATAGTACACATACTCAAAAATAGTCGCCAAAACTGTTGGCACATTTATCCCATTGCGACACATTAGCCGTTCAATTCCATCTTTGAAAAAGCATGTAGGCTGTTGCCAGATCCAGGCCTGGACCCAGTCACACACGTTGTCGTCCATTGTGAATCGATGTCCGCGAATAGCGTGTTTTAGAGGTCCAAAAACATAAAATTCACACAGTGAAAAATCTGAACTGTACGGTGGATGTTCCAGCGTATCTTGTTCTCCATCACTCCTTGTTGTTCCTGCTTACTCGCCGGCATGTTCCGTAGTGGATGATAACTTGCGTGACCACCTTCTCTTCGGCGTGCAACCACACTGTCACTATGCAACGTCAAACGTTGAGCATGGGTCAGTCTCTCTACCAATAGATGGTGCCGCCATACACGCAGTTACGTGGTGCCCCATTACGTCTAAAGCAAAGTTAGAAGCCCTGACCAGGTTAATTGGAATGACACTCATACTTGGGACATATTTATAAAAGGTTGGTGGCATGCTTACAGCTGCGCCTAAAAGCGCAGTTGTAAGCATGCCACCAACCTTTTTCCATGCCTTGCAACTCTCTTACTAGTTCCATTTCTTAAACAAGAGTTTTTAGGAATAACAAAGTGTTGTATTTATCACAAGATGGAAAAAAATCCGTCTGGTGGAAGACCATTTTTGTGCTATAGCACCGTTTCCTTACCTCTATGAGCTGAAGCAGAACAAACTTTTATAGACACGTTTTAACGCAAGCTAGGATCAATATATCACATTAAAAAGAAGTAAAAATTTGGGGATAGAAGAAGATATTTTAAACTTTTATCTTTGATCTCTAGTTGATCTTGGAGGCTTGAAAAGTTTGGAAACCCTTGTTCCAATCCAATTGTTTGTTCTGCGTAAGTTAACTGCTAGGGACGAATAATATATTCTGTAACCGCTCTTTTTTACCTGGTATTAAATTTTACCTGTTATAAAAATAACATTTTACTCTCCAAAGTCTGTTACAAAATACTAAGCTAAAGTACGATACGAGTATATTATCAAAAGCTCATTTGCTAAACTTTTCTGTTTCGTTTAATCTTTTGTTCAGGTTTGAGTACTTTAAACAATAACAAATGTAATGAAAAAGGTTAATACATTTTCTTCGTGTATTATGAGAGAGTTTGCAAAAGATTTCATGTTGCAGCTGTTACTAAAACTGGCACACGTTAACCACTCAAAACGCTCTTAGAAGATCACGTGCAGTTTAATATGTTATAAACAATATTAACGCAGATGGCAGTTGCTCGGAATAATATGAGATGATAAACATATCTGTTTTAGTATCTGTTCCTTCTATTTTAAAAGATTTCAAAACTCTATAAATATGGGAACATATATTCATAACTGTTATGGTTTATTATCGGTTAACAGCTCTAACATGTTATTTGAGAGCAGTTGTTACGGCCCATTCTATTCATAAGCATACTCCTCACTCTAATATTATTATTAGTGTCTCGGTGGTTCTTCAACCTTTCTAATTCATAAATTCAATGACATTTGCCTACAAAGCGTTTAAATTAGCGACAATTCAGTTACCATTTACAACATGAGTATAAATTAGCAATCCATTAAGCTTATCCCAAACAAATATTTCGTACTATGAAAGCGAATTATTTAATTATTGCTTTAAAAGCTAAAACAATATTTGCTTCGTTATTGTTTCATGTTTGATGTTTCTATTACTCCGTTACTGCATTGTATAGCTTCGACATAAATTACTCGTGATGCTTATTTTATTTTACGTTGCAAATTAATTTTGATTCCTTTTTTTTTAGGTAAAAAGATGATTTAACTATTTCTTTCTTTTTAAAGGAATATTAAACTTTGCTTTAAAGGTTAAAACTATACTTTTAATTTTGTTTCAAGTTTGATAATCCGGTTTCCCCATAACAGCTTATAAGTACTATTGTTCCCTCTTTCATTTTACAAAAACAATACGTATCAAGCATTTAGTTAACAATTTCTAGGGGGCTTAACAGTGGTTATTCGAGATGCCAAAAAAATAGTGGGAAATTTATTTTTTTAAGAATCAATTCATTTTTATTGAATGAATATTCATGTTAAAATACAATCTTTAAGAAAATTTTTACATTTTACATAAATTGAGATTTCTACAAACAATTATTTTAAATTCTGAAAGTTTAGGATGCATATTCTCATTATAGATCGTAAAGGAATTTATCTACTCTATAGAATACCTCTGTATTTTATAACCGTCGTTGAACAGCCGACCAAGTTTTTTGGGATTACGGCTACTAATGCTCAACTCAGCAACCTTGTAATTTTAAACCCATTCCAGAAGACAAGGGAAGTGCTAGATCAAGTATTGGGAGAAATTTCGTAGAAGACTTTTTGATGGAGCTAACCCTCATTTGCGTTATATGGAGAGGAAAGCCACGAAAACTTCCCACGAGTAGCCTTACTGCAAGGTGACTCTAACCCACGATCCGTCTACAAATAAAAATATTTTGCGTCAGCACTGTGGTCGGTTCAAGCGTAATTCGTATGGACCAGACATAGCCGGGATTCGAACCCGGTTCACCTCATTGAAAGGCGAACGTTCTATCCCCTGAGCCATCACGGCTCAAGAAAAAGTACTTTCATTTCAGTTAGGACTGTAGTGAACAGAAAAAGCTTTCGAAATTAAATAATCTTTTTTGTTGTTGACGTATGCCAGTTTAGACAGAGGGGGTGCGATTGCTCTTGCTTTTCAGTGGCACCATCTATGGCCAAGAAATCGACTTCTGCCACACCATACGTCACACCCGTTTATAGGGCGGACCCATTCATTCATCCACAGATCGTAATTTTGACCTGAATCAGAGAACGATCGATCTCCAATCCAGTACCCCCAGAGTTATTGATTTAATAATCTTTTAAATCATCAATATTACGCTTTACGATCAATTACTCAATATGATCTAGCAAAGAGAAATTTTAAAAAAAATAATTTCTTAACTATTCTTGCAACGTTTTTATATTCTCTATGAAATAGTAAAAACAAATAGGAACTAGAGGTAACTAAGGCTATTATTAAATATATTGTCTTTCGTATGGTCAAAAGCTGAAAACAAGGTAAGAAATTTAGAGTAAAGAGTGTAAGAGAAATGCTAATTAACATGATGGATATAAACTAAGCTAACTAACCTCACCTTTTTTCAAATTTTTTATTCATTTTTTAAATATTAAAATCCCTAGAAGCACATAGCAATAAATTCCTTTACACAAATTCCGTTTCATCATCCATCAGCATGATCTAGCAAGGAGAAATTTTAAAAAAATAATTTCTTAACTATTCTTGCTACGTTTTTCATATTCTCTATGAAATAGTAAAAACTTATGGGAACTAGAGATAACTAAGGTTATTAATAAAAACTTAACTTTCGAGATTTATGGTCAAAAGCTGAATACGAGATGAGAAATTTAGTTCAAAAGTATATGAAGAATGCTAATTTACATTTGGTTTAAACTGATCTAACTAACCTTTATTTTTCCGTTTTTTTTTTTTTTATTTCTTTTTTAAATATTATAATCTCTAATAATACGCTGTAATAATACACAAACTCAGTTTTATCCTCCGTCAATGGACAAAAAACTGCCCCACGTTAATAAACCAGGAACTTTCATAGAACATAAATTCAATATGATATTTGTGTCCAATTAGGAAGGAAAACATGACCTATTATGCATTGCACTATTCTCGAGATATTTTTACATTTATTGAAAAATAATTAAAACTAAAGAGTAATAAAAGGAGTTAGTAAATAATTTATTTTTGTCATTGAATATCGAAGATTGAAAGTAAGGAAATCAGTTAAAAACGTAACATTTTAGTTTAAATTTAGTTGCTTTAAAATGTCAAACTATACACCAGTTAGATATAGGACCATTTTTTTCTAGTAATGTTATGCTAAAATATTTTGGAATTAATTTATAAGAAGAAATTCATTTAGCGAATTGCAAAAAAATTAATTTGATTTCAAAGACTATATTTTTGTGGAAGGTGAATGAGATTTTAAAAATTTACCAACTGTAAGAAATTGGGCTCATAAATAACCGAATTTATAACCAAATATTATTGTATGCATTATCTGGAGCAAGTCATATGCAGGAAAATTGCTTCCTGTCGATCTTTCACTTTTTTTAAATATAATTTCAGTGAGGAGAAGGTTTCTATCTTTACCTCACTTTTTTTTATTTTGGCTATTTTATAGTTTTTTACATGTTATTTTCGCATACCTAGGCATAGACATAATATTTTTTTAATATTAAGTAAAACAGAAATAAGTGTTATAGTTCCAATAAGAGTTTCAATAAATAACTCGTAGCTATTTTATTTTACCTTAATACAGTCATCAAATTGGATAAAAATATTATGAGCATGTGTGACCATTGTTTTTTATTGGTTTGAGTATTTTTGATGTGTGTACATCGATCCATTTGATTGTTATATTTATATTTGATATCAATATCACGACACCAAGACCTTTCACGATAATATCGCGCAATGTAAGAATTTCTGGGGTTTTGGTAACCCAGCCAAATTCTGTATACAACCATTTCTAAAAGCAAAAATGTGGACGTCTTTTCTCCAAACATCCGATCTCGTGTTCTCGTGACTCATATTGCAGAAACTGCAATAGAAACCGAACTCCTAACCAGCGGGATTCTCCTGCGTTTCTAAACTTTACCAAAATAATCAAAATTAAATCCTCCCCATCATGTCCCAATTCCGTGAAACTAGAAAAAAATCGCTTTTAAAAAATAAATAAACAAATAAAAATAATAAAAAAATAGCGAAATCCGAAACAGAAGTAGGGGAGAATCGGGTAGCCCCGACGAGCGGGTACTCCCGCCAACTGTCAATTTCATATGTATAGAATATTTTTTCAAGTCAATGGGCCATCGGACAATAATTGTTATATTAAAAAAAGATTATTTTCAAAGTTTCAAGTATTTATGCAGCTGGTAACATGGTAAACAATAGTTTTGAAAATATGTTGAATACAGTTGTCAAGATATTAGGAAAAATTGGTTGAATGTTTCGATTAAACTTCATTTTAATATTAAAAAAATAATTTTTTCTATACATACAGCATTAAAGTATGTAGTCTTAAGTTTAGTTTGCACAAAGAACGAAGTTTATTTGTGAAAAATTGTTCGAGTAATTACAAATTTACAAAAAAATTGGATTTTGGTTAGCCCCGCTCACATGAATGTTAGATATCACAGCCCACTTTTATTTCGTCGATAAATATACGGTTCCAAAGATTTACTTAAATTAAATTATTTTCTTTAAATATTTAATATAAATATATATTAATATTATAATATATTAATATACATTAATAATAATAAAAAATATAACATTTGTTGTTAATAAATGATAGAATTCAATAAAGTATATAAATATGTAATAAAAAAAATAATTTTGTGATAAAAATAATAAATAAGGTTTATCTATTGTCAATACATTGGTCATTTTCATTTACACCTGAAAAAACAATCAAAAAACATAATTTTTGTAACTGGGCGGGGCTACCCGACACATTTCGAAAAGAGCTGAAAAACATGTTTTTTTTTAAATTTCTATTTCTTTAAGTTAAACTATTCTTTTTTTGGTTTATTCTTTTTATATTATTTAATTAAATGATAAAACAATAAAAACATACAAAAATCTTGATTATTACTCAATATTATACAGAAATATAAGCAATAGTCCTTAAGTGGGCGGGGCTACCCGACTCTCCCCTATATATCTCGCGAGCTGAGTTTAAATCGGAACTAAACAACTTCTCGGGGTCCATGGGACAATTAGTTGAGAGTACCTACGCAATACAGGTATTAATGATGGTGGATTGGATAAACACACCAAACGGCATATTTGGAAAAACCGCTTTCTTCCTACACATATTACTTTCTAATCGCATATTTTTCATCTGTTGGTGCTAGACCCTCTTTAAAGATTTTCAGTACCACCGGAGCTCCCGCGCCGACGATATTTATAATGCTGCAAAATATTTCGACTGGGTCATAACGAAGCTCCAAACTGCTCTCACCATTATCCGAAATCCGTGCATTGTCTAGAAAATGGCAATCACTCCCTCGAAAAGTGCAACTACTAATTTCTCCAAGATGCGTCTCTTGCCTCCGATTCTGATAACCATCTTTAATGAACAAATGCCTCGGGTTAATTCTATCAAAATTCTCAACATTTACTACACATCAAACTTGTCTACCATTTTTAATAGCTAGAAAAAATTTTAAAGAAAATAAACGCGCTTCGTTGCATTTCTAGAACGCACTGGAAATCCTGAATTTATTACTTCAATTGCCCTGAAATTACCTCAGTTGCAATGAAATTGCCTCAATTGCAAATCCTGAATTTATTAGCCATTTTGGTTAGCAATTTACGAAATTTCCCAATGAGAATCTCAATTGCTTAATTTTATCAAACAGCTAATCCACAATCACTGCTCTCACCTTAGGAACTCATTAATCTCCTCATAGCATCCTCCTGTTACGGAAAGGGAAAAAAAAAAACATTGTTTTAGAAAGTACCACCGTGAAATCCCTTTCAATCGCTTAGATCCCGGCAAGCGTCAGTGTACCCTTCAACGGAAACCGCAACTGGGCTGGCAAAATGATCGGCAACACGAACCGTTAATCCTTCATCTCTCCCGAAGATTTCTCATATTTATCAGGCTTAGACTCAAACCACGAATTCAATAATTCCTGTATAAACTCGAAGCACCACAAACGGTTCCCTTTCAATTAACAAAATCTTTCTGAGCCAACTCCCATACCGAAAATATGATATATCAAATATCCGAAAAAAAACACAATTCAATTAATTGCAATTTGGAACAGGATTGAACTTGCGGACTCCCTATTGAGTGACGATTGTCATTCCTCATAGCCTTCTTTGAGTGCAAAATGTTTGATCTGTATCGACAAGATCTGTGCGCTTCATTCAGGGTTTTCTTCTTCTGTGACTAGCACGAAAACCTTTTGAAAAAATTGGTGTTCATTTCAAGCTTAACTAAACTATTCTAATACCAACTTCTTACTTTTACGGAAATCTAACGATGTTTTATTTATGACAGGTGAAGCTTGGGTGTTCCTGCGTCTCTCCAAAAGAACACATATTTTGTTTTGTTTTTATACAATCTCCAAAAATTGCAAACTTACTTACTTATTTTCCATCTTCTTATTTTAGTTCTTCATTATCTTTAGCGTTCTTGGTTACAATCAATGCACCGAATCAGCTTTACTTTTCTATGATCACCTCGCAACTTCAATTCCTTCCTACTCAAGGCAAAGAGGATAAAAACTAGTAACATAGATCCTCATCATCATCCTAAACTCCTTTTAATTCCATATCATAACTTAACCCAAACTTTAAATGTCAACTTATCTCTCAGAGCACAAGTCCCGCAGTGGACTGATCGTTAAGACACGGTTCCCAGGAGATCACCGTAGTCAAGCATCACTGATTGCGGTCAGTGTGCAAGTGGGTGACCACTTGGATCAGTCTGCGTAGGGACCAAGGGTGTGCGGTATTGCTCCTCGTTAAACTGTTCTACAGTAAAGGGCTCGACTTCGCGTGCAGGTCGTTGGGCTACTGTCTGCAGAGGATCAAATTTGTGATGGCTTGTCTTCGGATCATCCTATGGGATGTTTCCCAGACGGTCGCCAATAGCCCATTGTGCAGCTCTACTGCGACGTAAATCAACTGCAACAACAACTCTCCAAGCACAGAGAACAAAAGTTTGTAGCATAGATCCCCTTCATCATCATCAACTTAACTCATTTTGTAGCCTCTCTGGCTAAGAGGTATCACCCGCCAAAAACTCAATAAAATGGCGGTAGCGGGTTCGAATCCCACCGTAACCCTGAATGTAACTTCATGCTGTCCTTCTCTGAATCGTACTAGTTGTCTTACTACTTGGCAAAGGCTTATAATCTGTACTTATGTAATTAAGCAGACATACCTGCATGCATGTGCACCAATTAATAAATTGAACCCTTGTTACCCAGTGGTTAGAGCATTGGACTCCAGTTCAAAGAGGCCGGGGTTCAAGTAAGACCCACCGAGTACATGCTCACAAAATTCGTGGAAAGTCCTGTGGCAGGTAACTGAGCGGTACCATGAGTGCAGGTATCTGGAATAAATGTCCTTTCCCTTCAACTCTATGTCTAAATTAAGGAAGTGGTCTCACCAATGAGATTCCCTCATTGGTGAGATCAATGAGAGAGTTTCAAAATTTAAATGGTATGTCTTTGGATCAACCTCAGGGATGTCTCCCAGACCGTCGCCGCATACCCAAAGTGCATCTTTAGTAAGACGTAAATAAAGTACCTACCTATAAATAAATCAACTTGTCTTCATCATCATCAGTCCCACAGTGGACTGATCGTAAGAACACGATTCCCAGTAGAACACCGAAGACAAGCATCGCTGGCTGCAGTCAGTAAGCAGTCAATCCTCGGCCCTGTGCTCTACCTAATTTATTCAGCGGATTTTCCAAATTTTAATAATATGAGAAACATCATCTCAGCCTTCTACGCGGATGACACTGCCCTTATGAGCAGATCCATAAATCCTAAGAAGTCAGTTACTAATCTCAGTAATATCATACCTCATATCGAAGACTGGTGCACAAAATAGAAGGTAGCCATCAACACCAATAAATCTTCATTACTAATTATTAGGAAATCAAGTAAAAAGAAAGTCATTTATCCAAATATTACTTTTTTCAATGATACAATACCACTAGTTCGAAAGGCCACCTACCTAGGCGTCACTCTTACTAGTACTTTAAACTGGAATTCTCATAATGATAATATTCTTAGCAAAGTGCAAGGAGCCTATAGAGCTCTGAAACCAATATTAAGCTATAACTCGAAACTTGCACTCATAACAAAACGAATCCTATACTTCCAATGCATTCGATCGATCATCAGCTACGCAGCCACTGCATGGAGCACAACCACTGCTACTCAAAAGAAGAAACTACAGAGAACTCAAATTAAATTTCCCAGATACATCACTGGAGCCTCCAGATTCATGAGAATGAAAGATCTAAGAAGAGAATTAAAAATCAACAAAATAGACGAACACATAGCTGAACTATGTGCAAGTTTCTTCAGAGATGCACTCCCTTGTCATACGTCTAACTACTTTAAAAACTTTGATTTTGAGCTAATCAAAGACAACATAAAATATAGCCCGGCAACCGCCTTTTTCCTATCCGATGTAGTTTTATCCCGTAAATTTTGTAAATAGTTGTAAATACTTGTATATATTTTGCGCATTTATAATGTATTTTTTCTATTTTTCTGAGGCTATGTGGCTACTGTGCACCTGAGAAGCTCGGGGGGTAATACCTCCAGAGGAGGCAAGGCAGTATGACACAAAAACCTCTTCTCTCTCTTAAATTTGTTTGTTTAATCTCTCGATTTCATTTTAATTTTCTGTCAGTAAATGTTACTGAACCCCAACTTTCACCTTTCAATTGAGCTTCGGCGATATATTATTCATTCCCACTCAGATGAACTAGTTAGAGCCCCTAGCGGGGCTGATGCTAAGATAACCACCACATATGAGTGTGAGTATGAGTCAGTAAGCGGGTGGGTGACCACTTTGATCAGTCTGCGTAGGGACCGAGGGTGCGCGGTATTGGTCCTTCTTAAACTGATCTACCGCAAAGTGCTCGAGTTCACGCGCGCGTCACCGGGCTACTAAAGCAGGGGAGCCATCCCCTCTGCAGAGGATCAAAATTATGATGGCATGACTTCGGATCATCCTCAGGGATGTTTCCCAGACCGTCACCAATAGCCCATTGTGCAGCTCTAGTGCGACGTAAATAAAGTACCTAACTACTTATCATCATCATCAAATCATGGCCTCAGGCACCCAGATAAATTTCGATGATGATTATGATGATCATCATCAACAACTCAACTCAAAAAAGCTAAAAAATGATGCAAGTTTCCACATAATGCGTGGCATGAAATTTGAGTGCAGATGAGTGGTGGTTTTATCGAATGTTTATCGAATTTTATGATTGCTAAGATTTTAACTAAAGAATTTTAAAAGATTTTAATAAAATATCTCTGCAGCATGAGCAATCAACGAAGCTGTATTCTGTTTATCGCGCTTGTGGTTATTTGTAAGTTCTATTTTTAACATTATTAATTACAAATATCTATAAATTATATATTCACCTAAAATATAGTAATTCTCATTTTGATGTGCGTTCATAACCATAATAATTGCTTAACTAAACTTAAGAAACAATAATTTGCCCTAAAATTTCAATTATGAAAATTAATGATTGAACTTTAAATCATGAAAAATAATAAATCGTAAAAAACTATCTAGTTTTATACTGTGCATTAAACAGTTTTTAGATTGAAAAATTTAGCAGAAGAAATTCAAATATTTTTCTTAATTTGAGTCTTTCTTTTCATTTAAAAAAAAAATCTTGATTACAAAATATTTTTCTAATAGAAAACATCTATATTTCAAAATATATAGCAGAATAAAATGTTTTTAACTTAGCCAACTGTTACCTGTATAATTTCTAAATATCTCATGTTTTATAATGCTTTCTAATTTACATATGCTTTTTTAATATACTGTGGACACTAATTGACTGGCATATATAAATTGTTGTTATTTACGTGAATTGTTATCTTAAACCATTTTTGCCGTAGGGGGTTAATAGATTGCATTAAAATCCTAAGAAAATCAAAAAAATATTTATTATAAACAATTTTTAGAAATGTATAAGTATAATTTTTATAAAATATATAAACATTTCAACGAACGCTTATAAAAATACGATGAAAGTTTTAAGAGTGAGAAAGTGTAATCGTAATTTTTATTACAAATTGATTTACAAATAATTTGATGTTTTCACATTCCAACGAAACTTATTATTTTAATTTCGATTTTAAAACCATAAATCTGTACTTAATCCAATTTATAATTTTAAAATATTTAAAAACTGGTTGTATTACGTTAAGTACCGGACTTCCAGTATTTCTCTTAGCAGATTTTTACACTTTCGCTGACTTTTAAAGGACTTTTTTATTAAAATATTTAACATTCTTAAAATTTTTGAGCTCTAATTACATTTATAGCTAAGTATATAAATTATGCAAATTTTACGACTCTTTCAGTCTTAAAAATAATTTTACTTAGATTAGGTACAATTCTAATAGTCGATATACCCGGTTTGCATAATAATTTATCCTTATTAAACCTCGTTGTCATTGTAAAGAAATAATATAATAATGATAAAACGATATAATCTTACAAAAATATTTTGATGTTTATAAAATAATATTGCTGCACCGTTAACTTCTACTCAACTTACCATTTACAGTAAACCTAGTTATAGTTATTTAATTTATATAAAAAAAATGCTGCATTATAGATTTATTTACTAAATTTCAAATACATCAAATAAAAATTGCTCTTAAAAGTTTTAATTTATTAAATGTTACCTACCTCTATTCAATGTTTTTAAATAATAGGAAGACTATGTTTAATTTTCCTTGAGAAACGTAGTTTACAAACTTTGAATAACTTGCAAATTATTACAGTAGAAACTTCGTTTTAATTAAAACTTCTGTTTTTATGAAATGTTTTTTATCCAAATGCAATGTCCTATTTACCGAATATAAATTTAAAAATAATCTATAAATTTAAAAAAATTATATTTTTAAATAAATTCATAATTTTTTCAAAGCACTGTTCACATTCTAAAATATTTTTAATTGCACCATTAACTTTGAAAATGGAATCAATCCTTTTGGAAAACGGAATAAGTTCGAGGCTTTTAAGGTAAAGATTTTAATAAAATCTCGGCTTGGGTAAATAAATTTGGGTGATGTTTTTAACCCTATAGTTAAATGAAACCTCAATGTTTACAATAATAACTAAAATCGTAAAACAATGAATTACTTTTTAGCTTCAAACGGGCTTTCAAAAATAACTCAAACTAGGAACACTTTTCGGGCAGACTCTTGCAGCTGCAGTAACAAGTTTGATGAATAGAGTGGAGTCAATGTTCTGTAAATCGGGCAAAATTTATTTTACAGAAGTTCTAAAAGATAACACAATTTTTTTTCAATTTTCAAAATTAAGCGATGAAATTTATACAAATTTTGGTTGTTGATTTTGTTTACTTTTTATCACAAATATATTGCAAATTTCTCAAATCTCTAAAAGCATTGCGTTTTATCCTGAATCTGTTAATATTATATAGGTCTCTTGAATTTGTAAAGATATTGAATTTTATCGTCAATCTGCAAATATATGATGCAGTCCTCTTGAATCTGTGAATCTACAGTTGGTAAATTAAAATTTGAACGGTCTAAATAAATTCTGATATGATTAGAATTCTGATATGATTACATTACACATAACTAGGCACACACACAGGATGTCCAAATTGTATGGAAACAGTCAAATGTTTGCATTGAATCGAAATTTTTAAAATACATGACATATTTTTGCAATCCAATCACAACTAGACCTTACTCTTTGAGGCGGGTAAATTAGAAAACTCAACCACTAATTTTTCTTGCAGATTTTCCAGAATTTTTTCTTGCAGATTTGTATTTAGTTGTGTGAGAGTGATATTATAATTTTTAGCCTCTGTAAACGGTATTAAATTTTATGTGTAATTTCAATCCGGTTCTGTTAAGCCTAGTTTGAGTTTGTCTTAAATTTCCCCTCTGTACTACGCGTTAATTTTTTCTAACTTATTTTGTTTCAAGAATTATTTTATATATGCATTAATGGTTCTTTAATATTGTCTCGTAAAATTGACTCTTATGTGTATCTTATTGTAATTACAAATATTTGGGCTAAAGAAGTTTCTTTACACCAAGTGTTCTTGGTGTTTCTCCACGCCAGGAACTGTTAGTTTAGTGTAAAGTAGTTGGCACCATTTTTGCTGAAACTTTTTATTTGTTCTTCCACTAATTTATATCAAGTTTGGATAGATTAACTACTTTTTAAAGAACTCAGTTGCGATCTTTCCTCTCAAGTAACTAAAGTGATGAATTCTTTTTATGGAGTTATCTTTTGTAGATCACTGCTTTAATTTCTTATCAACTCTACATTCGATACTTTTAAAAAGATTTTTGATCCAACATATGTATACAGCCCTAGTTTGCATATTTAAAAAGTGCTTTCAACCATTTCTCCTAGTAAGTGAAATAAATTTTAATCCTTAAATTCAGGGAGTAACGTATTCCCCTTAATTTTTTTCTTTTACTGTATATTTAATTACCGTCGTTGAACAGCCAACCCAATTTTTTGGATTTACGACTATTAATGTTCAACTCCGTAGCCTTGTAACCAATCCAGAAAACAAGGGAACTTCTGGATCAAGTATCGAGAGAAATTTGCTTTCGTGAAGGACTTTTTGATGGAACTAACCCGCATTTGAGCACATATAGGAAACCACGAAAACCTCCCACGGTTAGCCTGATGGCGAAAGAACTTTGACCCATGATCCGTCTACCACTAAGGATATTTTACGTCAGCACTGTGGTCGGTGCAAGCAGGATGTGGGTTCGAATCCCATAGCTGGGATTCGAACCCGGGTCACCTCATTAGAAGACGAACTTTACTGTATATTACCCAAACTACATTTCTACACCTGCTAAACAGTACTGTTAACTACTTATTAAATTATAGTATTGGTAACACTAGGAACGGGTAAGTTCCAAAAAACTGCTGGCACTCTGCTGAGAATGAAATACTCAAAAAACGTAATTAAACGTAAATTTTTAGGAAATTGTTAAAGCCAATACGTCTTATAAGTAAAATTCACGTAATATTAACGGAATGGATTTTACAAACTACACTTCAGTAAGATGGCTTTCGTTTTTTTTTTACGAAAGTTTGACGAAAGAATATTTACTATTTAGATTTAATAAAAATGATTCTGTGTATTTTACGTACTATTGTCGAAGCAAATTTACCATTTAAATTTTGGTTCGAATTTATTTACGCAAACAAATTACTGTTTGGATAACCACTTTTTTCTATAATTTGACGTTTCAACTTACGTACATTTTGACGTATTGTTTACGTAAATAATATGACAAGAATAACTTACTCATTCTTACATTAGTAAAAAGTGACTCGTAAAATATTCTTAAAATAAACGAACTTGTTTACGTTTTATTTTACGTAAATTATCCGTTTTTTGAAAAATTACTTTTTTCTATAATTCGACGTTTTAAATTTACGCAAAGTTTGACGCATTTTTGACGTAAATATTGTATAAAAATAACGTACTCATTTTTACCTAGTAAAAAGTGGTTGATAAAATATTCGTAATAGAAACTATTTGTTTACGTAAAATTTTACGTTAATTTTACGTTTTTGGGGGTAACTGTTTTTTGCTATAATTCGACATTTCAGTTTTACATAAATTTTACGAATACTTCTTAAAATGTAAAGGCGAAATATTCGTATTTTTAACGTGATAGTGAGCGTCCTCTGCCACCTGGATTCATTTTCGTAGTAAATAAACTCCCTCTAAAATATTTTCCTGAAAATTTTATGTGGAGTAGGGCGTAAAGCTCTTACAAATTCAGATTTTGTTTTAAATGAAAAGTTTTATTAAATAATTAGTTAAAATAAAAAATTTAAGTTTATAGCTTATAATTTTTTGCAAGTTTTGTTATAACAGATTTCAAGACTTTCTAAAATTTAACCCTTTCAAACAATTTTTTCCTCCAAAATGCACAAATTTAATTAAGCTAATCAAATTTAAAAACACATCCTTTAAAATTTTCGCAGCAATTATATTCAATGCACATTAACGTAAAAGTTTCTCCGAAATTAAACATTTTTTTTTATTTTTAAGCATTAGTTAGGGTTTCAAATATTTATTTCACTATTCATAACGTAGCATGCAATGTAGCTATATATATATTTTTTCACTTTAAACTCTGGCGTAAAACATTTTGTAATTACTAACTTTTTAAATTTTAAGCATTTTTCTGCCGTGTTTCAGTTGCTGTTTAATATTCAAGAGTCTCGAGCGCAGAATTATGCGAAGTTGTGCCAGAGCTACTTTAGGCAGCAACGAAATTTTATTTTTTTAACAATGTGTTTTTGAGAAAATAGTATTTGTTTATTAAACCAGTAGATCACCCGAAAAACATTGCGAAATAAATATGTATTAGTTTACAGTAAAATAAAAGCTTAATAATTTAATATATATTTTATCTATATGCACTTATGGTATGAGAATGTTTGTTTCAGTGAAAATAGACAAGAAAAAATATTTTTACACTTATCCTATATTTATTTTCGCACGTAAACAAAATTTTGCCTTTGCAATATTAGCGATGAAATCTGACGATATATTTATTATACAGAACATAATGCATCGAAAAAGTCTTGCTTTTACTAAATATTTTTAATTACGCTAGGAAATCATAAAACATTAAAAAATTTAACTTCAGTTTGGTGCAATGAACCAAGGCTTAATTTCAAAAAAAAGTGTGGGAATCCTAATACATTTGAAAAACCAAGTGTGAAATGTGTGTAGATTTTCAATTTTATATATTTATTTACAAATATTTATTAAAAAAGCATTAGAAAAGTCTTTGGAGGGCCTCTAAAGGCAAACCACTTCCTTTTCAATAGCAACTTACGCGCAGTTAGTACGAGCTGGCTGTCTGTGAGTATTTGAACTGATTTATTTTATTTATCTTGATTTTGCCTTTGTATGACTTGTCGCCATTTAAATAATCCTAGAAATCAGTATTTTAGAGAATATAAAAAGCATCAAAATTACGAAAAATTGCCATATAACAGGGAATCTCAAATCACGTTGAAAGGACTAAAATTGAGAAAACTATTTAGGTTTTGAACGTAACACAAACTACAAAAATAATTTAGACGTGCTAACTACAAAAGATTTATTAGATTAATTATTGCATACATGCAAACTTAATGGCAATAGTTAAAACATGAAGTGTATTTTTTTTTAAATCTAGCTACTTCCTTATTCATAAACATAACAGTATAACTAATAGGTCTTATTAAAATATGCTTGAATTATTGATTTCTCATAGTTAGCAAAATATTTTCCTTAATTTAAAAACCAAAATTTATACAGTTAAGCATGTTGCTACAATTAATAAAAAAATTTCCTCTGGGATCGTACAATTTGGTTGCTATGTTATGACAAGGGTTAGTCAAAGTGACACCGGCTACCGACATTTCAATCTGCAAAGTTGTAAAAACAGTTCCTGGATGCGATCAAAGATGTCAGTGTTTTGAAGTCTGCAGAAACGATGACAATCCAGACTATCCGACCTCCACTTTTCGTCTTCTCTTGATCCAGAGCCTGCTTATATTTCTCAGATTTTACCTTTAACCCTCACCGTGGTTTGCGACTCCATGTTCCAACGCAAATTTTCATCCTCTTAATTCCCTTTATCTCCCCTTTGGGTTTGCCGGTAAAATTTTGGAAAGACCTGTATGAAACATAAAACATCCATAAAACTCATAAACATGAAACAACTCGTAAGAGTATAAAATCATAAAAACAGAGAAATTCAGAAAACGGAAGAAAATAAATGAATAAAAAAAATTATTCGGATTTGAAATGAATCTCAAAGTAATATAACATACACAGCTTGTTTAGCAATGAAATATGAGATACATAACTTGATTAGCAACGCAATGGCATGCAATGGCTTGAAAAGTTACACTACAGAGCTTTGCATCGTAATATGCTTACGGCGACATAATTACTTATCTAAGCTACGTATCAGCTTAGTAGAAGCTGCGTAACACAACGTGATAACTTAGCGACGTAATATGACAAACACAATTTAATATTACTTAGAAGTGAAGCATGCAGGATATAAATGCAGGCAGGAATACATGCAGGCAGGAATATGTGCGTATATATGTATTAACACGTTGAATACCATGGGGGTAACCGGTGACCGGCGAAGCCAAGATTATTAGAAACACATAATTCGGGTAATTTTTTTTTTTCTTTTTATTATCGTTACTAGAATGGTTTGAAGAAATTAATGCAATATAGAACACACAAAAATAGTTTTATTTAAATACACGGCGATGCCATCTTGCTCCGATCAGCGAATAAATATTTTCAAGTGGTAGTTTATTTGTGATTCTTGGTTTAATAAATTCAATTTAGTACATTTTTATCCACTACTATTTCTAAACAATTCGTAAGCTTGATTAATTCACCACTTTTTTCAGATATGTCATATTAAACCTTTTATAAAACTAGCAAAATCTGACAATATTTGCACGTTTAGTCTGTAGTTATTTACAGTTTGGCCAGACGGGCAAGCCATTTAAAATTAGCGTGGCGTTTAACGTGTTAATAAAAATTTAGCCCCGTAAGCTACACAATCCTGTTATATTTTTAGGTGTTATTGAATAACCTAATTTATATTCTTGTTATAGTCAATAAATCTTATCACTATCAGAATTTAATTTATTCAAGTTAATCATCTGAACATAATAACGGGTGAAGTATCTGTTTCTAAATACTCAGGAGTTCAAAGACAAGACCAAAGTAGTTTCCTTTAACTTGATATCCTTTCGTGAATGTGTTATTCACTCTGCACTTTACTATCTCTTCTCTAACGCATTGATTTCAATCAACGATAATTACGAAGTTTCTGAAACTAACATTCAGCATCAGAATGTACGTAGAATAATTTTCAGTAAATTATTGAATCTTCTGCAAATAAAGGTTACTTTAGATATTCTAGAATAGCTTAGATTGCAAAGTACAAACAACTATAGTTTAGAAGGAAGTGTAAAATAAGTTTTTGATATTAAAAAAAATTAGACACTGAATAAAAATGTTATTTATTTTGAAGACACTTGAATAGTTTCTAATTTATCTTTCTATATTAAAAATTTCTGTCATCGCTGTCACTGCCGCCATTTTAAAAAAATTTTGCCTAGCACCAAGAAAAATGCTTAAGAAACATTCTGATATGAAAATGTTCGAGCTCATTAGTTTTTAGTTAAGTTTAGGCTCATTCTAAGAAAACCAAAATAAAAATTTGCCGTCTTGTCAGCAATTTTCACGAAAATATTTTGTAGAAAAGTTCTGGATTAAAAAAAAAATGGCTAAATTTACTTTTTCGGAAATTTTTTGAGGAAATCTATTTGGGAGCCATTTTGATTCAATTAAAGGAAATATCGCAACTACAGATGGTGGCTCATATGTAGCCCTCAATTGTTAGCAAAGCTAATTAAAGTCTATGACACCAGCAGAATATCAAGCACATAACCACAAAGAGATGTTCTCTAGAAAGGCATTAAAGTATACTTAGGGAAAACCATTGTATTTTCAGATGACCACCGCGAAAGGGTAATTACTCTGATGGTGAGCGTAGATTTATAATACACTAGGCTCATACATCTATCTCAGTCAATTTTGGCGTTATTAGAAAGGAAAATGAAAACACTATGTAATTGATTAAAATGCTGAAAATATTTCTATAATTTTTTGAAAAGCTTTATTCTAGTAATTGTAACAACCTCAATATTTTTCCTCAATGAAAAATTTCATATTTTTTAATATAAATGTGTTTTTTGTTTTTAGCTATCAAAAAAAAAAAATTAAAGATGCTTTTAGCTAGGATATTTCAGGATTTTTATAACCCAAAAGCAAAGTTTAGTTAACCTAAGAAACTATGAAGAAAGAAACTAAGAAAACTATGGCAAAAAATAAATTACAACTAATATAGAAACAATGCACGTTGATTTATAGCCCTCAGTTTTATGGGTAAACCTTTATTTTCATGAATATAACTTTTAGTTTCATAATATGTATTAAATCAGTCTATGCTACTCTATTTGAAATTACACTATCAATAGTTTAGACAATACTTATGACATTTCTTACTCAGATCTGCTAAATCGAATCAATCTGCTAAGAAAACAAGGCTGACTAGAAGAAGTGAAGGAATCCAGTGAGCGAGGGGGCCGCGCAAATGAAGTACAGAATTAGTTTGTCTACGGAAAGAACTCTCCCTCACATAGTCTGAGGCCGTCTGTTGCGCTGGAAACAATAGCGCATTTCAGGGACGATAGCTTCTCTTCTCTCTAAGCCTAACACAATAGACCGAAAAAAAAGATTCCCCTTCTCTCGCCGACCCGAGCCGAAACCTGTCCTAAACATCGACCCTACACCCCTACTTGAAATAGTTATACCCCGTTACCATAGTCACCGCCACGAGTCCAGACGAATGGTTAGGGAATTTTTACTTTATACAAACTATATTTAATCTTCGGGAGCTTCCCCAATCCAACTTTGAGAGCTCGTCCAGCTAATTGCGACCTCTGCATGAACACGGTTTATTTAGATTTAGTGAATTCTAACGCAAAAGCTTTTTTTTATTAACACTTAAACTACGTTTTAATTCACTTGCTGATTTAATTCGGATGTGCTCTTATAATACTAATTTATTTTAAAAAAAATTCTGTATGTAGTGCAAGAGTAGTTTTTGCTTTGACTTTTGAAACCTCGAAGAGAATTATATAAATAACCTTGTACAATTCTCATTTAGCATATATTGATATTAAGTTGCTTGATCCTTAAACATGAATATAAAATTTAAAAGGCTTGCTAATTGGATTTTTTTCTTTCAGTGCTCTACTTGTACTATGAATCTATACAGAAGAAAGAACAAGATAAAACAAGAGAGAAACTATTAAATGAAAATTTTTCCTCTTATAAAAATGAACCCAAAGTCTTGTTCGGTCGCCAATTATTATCATACTCTACTGAAAATGCAGCAGAAGATCCTTCTCAGAAAGAAATATCGAGTCATTCAACGAAATTCTTCCAATTTAGAGCACTAAATACTTTTCCTGATACAGATCATAAAAATAAAGTTAAAAGAATAAAAAGAAATGCCAGAATCAGAAAAAGTATTTATAAATGGAAATTTAACGTTAGCTTATCAAAATTGGATGATGAATTTACTAAACAAACAGATGACATCAAAAATTCAGTCAACAAAAATCAAGACGAAGAAGAATCTCTGAATGTAGAAATTTACATTGATGGAAAAACTAAGCAGTTTAATAACCTGGAACATTCTTGGAATGTCGTAAAAGAGTCTTTGAGAAATTTTTATAAGGAACCAAATGAGCCGCAAAGCAAGGATGAACTTAATTTTCTAGATTTTCCCTCTCAAACTAGTCTAGTGAATATTGAAGAGTCTACCAAAAGTTCTAAAGATTTTTTTTCATTAACTGTTCAAAACAGTTCAGAAAATCTGGTCCAGGAAGAAATTAAGAAAGTTAGTTCAAGTTTAAGAGGTAGAGAGGCTAAGTTCCTTTTTCTAGATTTTGGAGGTGGTGGAAATAAAGAAAACCCACCTATTTTACCTGAAAATGGCGAAAATAAGGTTAATAAAATTACCCCGACTGAATCTATGCATGATCTCTCATTTTTCAATTCAACTGAACAGTTTGACATAAAAATTGTAAATGGTGATGTGTTTTCATCAACATTACTCCCAGAGCATCAAAAACTTGATCTCCCATTGCCGGAACCAAATCTTCCATCAACAACAAGCCCCGAAACAAAACTAGATTCTACTATAAAAGTTGAAAAACCTAATGCTCCAAATCCTACATTTAGTAGTAACGTTTTAAATTGCAATGGTTGTGTCGTACAGGAAATGAAATCTTCAACTGAATTACAAACTGCTGCAGATGATAGAAAATCTGATGCAACAAACAGTGTAATACAAACAAACATACCGATAAACGTTATAGATACATCCCCCGATTCGATCCAAATGTTTTGCTTAAACTTTGTACAAAGTCTTAAAAAGTCACCTAGAGTTGAGAATGAGTTGGCTGAAATTGGTAGTGGTCGTTTAGATCCAGAAAATAATGTGGAAATTCTCAAAGAAACGGATATAGGAAGTGGAAGTTTTGATGTAGATATGTTCGAAAGTCTTAGAGTGACGACTCCAACTGTAGCCACTCTGAAAACAAGTCAGCAACAATTAGGTCTTCTTCAGCGATTATGGAACATAATACCAAATTTTAGAAGCAGAAACCAACGCAACTTGGTTAACGATGATTTAGAGATTTCGGGATTCCCTAAAAATTTTTCTGTGCAGGATTGTAAAGACCTTTTCAGTAATCAAATAAAACCTGAATTTAACACTCTTCATAATATAGAAAAAACTACTTTATCAGAAGCAAAAAGTATCTCTTTATTTTCACCAGATAATCTGATAAGCGAGACTGAAAGCAGATCAAAAAGTAATGTAGATTTCATTGAAAAAACAGATGCCGTAAAACTTGATGAAATTACAAGTATGACAGCATCAGATTTAATTGTCCAATTCCAAAACAAACCTTCTGCTGAAGAATTGTCTTCAAGTATACTTCAAACTGTTCCCTCATTCCATGAACAAATTAAGACAGCTGATAAATCTGAGATGTTCAACATCGTTCCTGTTAAGCAAACAAAATCAATTGGTGAAGTTAATGAAATTATAAGTATGCCAACACCGGAATTATTCGTATCTTTCCAAAACAACCCTTCAGTTAGTAAATCAACTTCAAATATGTTTCAAACTGTTCCCTCATTCCATGACCAAATCAAGACAGTTGATAAATCTGAAATTATCAACATCGTTCCTGTTAAACAAACAAAATCAATTGGTGAAGTTGATGAAATTACAAATATGCCAACATCGGAATTATTCGTGCCATTCCAAAACAAACCTTCAGTTAGTAAATCAACTTCAAATATGTTTCAAACTGTTCCCTCATTCCATGACCAAATCAAGACAGTTGATAAATCTGAAATTATCAACATCGTTCCTGTTAAACAAACAAAATCAATTGGTGAAGTTGATGAAATTACAAATATGCCAACATCGGAATTATTCGTGCCATTCCAAAACAAACCTTCAGTTAGTGAATCGACATCAAATATGTTTCAAAATATTCCCTCATTCCATGATCAAAGAATGATAACTGATAAATCTGATATGGTCGACTTTGTTCCCGTCAAACAAACAGAATCTTTAAGTAACCTAGAAAAGATCACAGTAACAGAGGGATTCTCTTTGAAAGTTGAAGATTCTGGGGAACAACCAAAAGTTTCTAGGTCAACGGTTATTGATCTAATAACTACATCAACAACTGCTTCTCCTTTGATTGAGAGTTTAATTGGTTTAAGCACCGAATCTTCTATTTCACTAAATGTTCAAAGACCAAATACAATCTCTAGTAAAATTCCTAAAGACTTGAAAAGTATACCCTCAGAACGCATAATTCAGGAGGATAAAAAAATATTTTTCAGTGATTTAAACAATGATGACATTTTAGAACTTGGATCATCAGATGAACGTATAATTTCTGATAAACTTACAACAATGGATGAAATCGAATTGAAAGAAGTTGCTCTTGATCAAAATACATTTATATCAGAGCGAAGATTTATCCCTAATTTTTTTAATGGGGGCAGTGGTGCACGTGAATTACCAGACTCTTTTATTTCCACCGATACTAACACGATTAAAAATGAATTGAGTTTGTCAAACACAAATGCTCAAAGTGTATTTGATAACCCATTTCTAGAAGAGGAAAATGCATTAAAGACAACTGTCGATTTTATACAAGCATCCATGATTGACGAAGAACGTAGATTTATCCCGAATTTCTTTAGTGCGGGCAGTGGTGCACGAGAATTACCCGAATTCGATATTTCCTCAGATGTTACATTGCATGAAAAAGAAATCGCTTTGTCAGGAACAAATGTTCAAAGTGTAACTGGTGACATATTTCTGGACGATGAAAATTATTCAGAGAAAACAGTCAATTTAATGCAAGCTCCCATGACCGACGATGGTCGTAGATTTATCCCAAATTTCTTTAGTGAGGGCAGTGGTGCTCGCGAATTACAAGAATTGTATAATACCACTGTATCTGATAGAATATTTGTAGAAGAATTATCTGAAAAGGAAATATCTAAAAATTATATTCTGATAGATAACCACAATGAATTTTCTTCGTTAGAGCCTTTTGATGTAGGTAGTGGAGAAAGAAAGCTAGATGAAGTTACCATAGATACTAAAAATTTAAATAATAATTTTCTCGATAATTTACCTCCACCTGAATCCGTGACCTCATCTTCTGATGGTTTGATTGATGAAAAATTATTTACCAAAATCTATACCGATCTTCCTGTTCATCGAGAAATGTTCATGAATGATGTCAATCCAAAAAAAGATAATTCTGACCAAAATTTAATTTTTAAAAGCAGTGAAAGAACTGAATATTCTTTAACAACTCAGAAATCTTGCATTAATTGTTCAAATATTTCTTTAGAAAAATCAAAATCCCAATTTGATACCATTTTTCTAACTGCAAAAGACACCCCATCGGAAAACAAACAACCAAGTAACGAGACAGAGGTGGCTGAAGCCGTAATTTCTTTTTCTAGAGATTCGGAAGTATCAAGTAGTACGTTTTCTAACTCTAACAAAAAGAACCCTATATTTGTTGATTTATTAACTGAAATTGATGCAGGTACGCAAGATAAAAATAAAGTATATTTAGAGCCAGAACCAGAGATGTCCTTTCAATCTGTTAAGCCCACAAAGCCCAGTAGAAGAGTAGAATCAAATGATCCAAAGACAGATAGTCTCTATTTCTCTTCAAAATCTGAAGCAACTGAAATACCACTTAAATCAAAGATTACCGACTCTCTAATTATTGATTCATTAAAAGGTGAAGCAGACCAAATCAATATTGATAAAATGCATCTTAAGCCAGAACATGAGATACCTTCTAAGACACTTACAAGGAGGAGAGGAGCCAGATTTGATATTTCCCCCACAGATATGCCCGGTTTTACTTCAAAGCAAGAGACAACTGTATCACAGGTTCGAGTGTCTGTACGACCCACGCCATCTGTTAACTTATTTCAATCAAGAAGAGGAGCCCGTGGGCATGATTTATTTGATCTTGAAAAGTTAGATACTGAAGCTACCGTGTTTGTTTCTAAGAAAGAAACAGAATCTAGTACAGTCGAAACAGCAAATTCTTTAACAGGGGTTAAAATTAAAAAAGCACTGAATCGTACGCTTATTGTTGAAGATGAGGAAAATGGCGCAACTAAATCAACTAATCTTACAAAAGCTTTTGAGGCACTTTCTACTGAAATACCAAGAAATAAAAGTGAGTCCCTTACTACATTATTTTCAGAAAACAGCTCCATGACTGACTCAATCCCGCCTGCTTCTTCAACGAAAGAAATGCAATTAATAGAAGTCAATCTTAACCCAGACCTCCCACTCCCATCTCCGAAGTTTTGCCAGAGTGCGAGTGAGTGCAATGTGTCTCTAAACGAGCGATGTATGCCAAAGGACGATATTCTGATATGCAATTGTGGTAAAACTTTTCGAAGGAATCTGAAAACAAAAAAGTGTGAAGGTGACTTATATTTCATTTTAAATTTTGTTTATAATTTACTATGCATGTTGAACCACCTACGTTGACAAGAATGAGCTTTCCAAAACAGTAGCCCTTATAGAAATAGGAATAACTATCTACAATCTTTCTTTTTGGGTGGGGCTTGCATGTTTTTGTGTTGAAAGCATCTTGACGCGTCACAAGTGGTTAAACTAAAGAGTAAAGTGTTTTTTTTTTTTTTTTTTTTTTTTGTAGGATATTACTTGAGATTTTTCAGTCCTTTCTTTTTCAAGACTGACTCAAGTTGTACAAGGTGTCAAATCTTAATATATTTTATCATTAATATAACATTTTTCCAAATGTTGACGTAGGTGGTTTTTGCACTAAGCAAAAAAATTAATACACATTTTTGTTTAATTAATTGAATCTGATTTTATGTTTGCTATTATCAAGCAAGTAATCTTCTTACTTAACTAGTTATTTTTGATTTCCAAAACTCAGAAAAATCTATTTAAACACGTTCTAAAATTTCTAACTGTGTAGAGCTCTGTTTTTACTCTCAAAGTAATTAAAATATTGTCTTTTAATCCAAGAAATTAATTTTTTCAGAAGTATTTGGGAGGTCGGTAGGATTAATCTTGAAACGTTTATGAAATTCAGTTTTTTCTGAAAGCTTGTAGTGAGTAAAACATGTTAATGACTATCATATGTTCTAATTTCAGAGAAAGTTTCCTTAGAGACATCCTACAAGATATAATCTCGTTTTTATAGAACCTGTTTTTAAACTTATTCCACAAATCTCCCTTATTCAGATAAAATACAAGGAAACTGATAATTAGATTCTGCAGAATTAATGGAATAAGATTAAGAAATATTTTTCCGTCTATGGTTATACATGGAAATATAGTTGAAAATATATTTCCATATATGGTTATATATGGAAATATAGTTGAAAATATATTTCCATATATGGTTATATATGGAAATATAGTTGAAAATATATTTCCATATATGGTTATATATAGAAATATAGTTGAAAATATATTTCCATATATGGTTATATATAGAAATATAGTTGAAAATATATTTCCATATATGGTTATATATAGAAATATAGTTGAAAATATATTTCCATACGTGGTTATATATGGAAATATAGTTGAAAAATATATATAACCTTATATTTCCTATATAGTTCATGTAAAATATACATAACCATATATGATTATGTACTGGGTGCAAAAAAATAAACTGACAAGCCTGAATAACTTTTGATCTAATGGTCGGATCTTTACGTGTTACGACTCCATCTTAATGGTTCAAAAGTATGACCTCAAATATGCTCATTAATTAGTGCAGGCGATAATTTAAGTCACAAAGTAAAACACAAAAACGTACTTTCTCTGAATAAACATACCTTTCTTCGATGGATTCAGATTTCTTACTCCCAAAATTTTAGAGCTAGCGCAATCTGCAACATATGGTCCCAATAGTTTGGTCACACGAGCTGTCCAAAGTTTGGGCCCCTTGTTTGAAATGTTAATTTTACTTTTTGCGTATTTCACTATACCTCGAGAACTTTTGAGAGAAATTGAAAAAACTTTGCACACAATTACGAAATTCGTTTATCCGAAAATAGTTCCTTGCAAAATATAACCCTTAGTAACTATTTGGTTTTTATTTTATTAAATAATAGTAGAAAAAAATTGAACTATAAGGTATTCAATTTTGTACATTACTTTAAAGAATGCAATTTCTAATGCGAAAATGCTAAGTCTGAGGGAACTTGGTCAAATAGTTACAGAAAAATTTAATTTTAAAAGCACTACTCTTTGAAGTTCGATTTCTCAGGAACTATTCCACCGATTTCTCAGATTCTCCTTTTCTTTCGTTCTCTCCTAGATTTCTCTACGTGGTTTCTTTCGCGATTTCTCTCTTTTCCCACGTAAAATTATTCTTGAAAATGATTTTAAAAAATTGAATACTTTGCAATTCAAAATATTTCCGTTTATTAAGTAAAATAATGAAAAGTAGTAAATATTTACTAAGTTATTATTTTTTTAAGTGGAATTATCTTTGAATAGATTAATTTTACAATTGTGAGCAAAAATCTTTTTAATTCGTGTAAAAAGTTCTCGAGGTATAGCGAAATACTCAAAAAATAAAATTAAGGGGTCCAATCTTAAACCAAATTATTGGTACCATATTTCCCAGATTGTGGCTACCAACTTCATTTTAGCAGCCAATAATCCATATTGATCGGGAAAAAAGTTGTTTATACAGAGAAAATACGATTTTGTGTCTGATTTCGTAACTTTTAATATCATCCGCATTAATTAACATATTTAAGGTCGCCTTCTCTAACCATTAAGATTTAATCCTAGATCATAAAGAACAATTGATCTAGTTTTTCAAGGTAGTCCTCTTTTTTTTTTATTGTATGCGATTGAAGCTTGAAGAATCGTAAATACCGTACATTACACAATTGTGTAATATAATTTCTCCAAAAATTTGAATTTCAAAAAAATCTATATCTACACTATTTCACGTTCTGTAAGCTCCAAAAAATGCAACAATGAATATATTTTTAAATTATTCTTATTCAATATCAAAAAACAAATACTTTAAATGTTCTTATATTCAAGATGACGTTGACTAGCATTATAGAAGTAATTCACTAGGAAAGATTCTTCAGTTCTACAAAGAAATGTATCTTTAGAAAAGTTCGTTACTTAGCAACTATGAGAAAAAAAAATCTGGTAAGAATGGAAAAAAATCAAAACATTTTATCA
The DNA here is from genome assembly GCA_949128135.1 of Parasteatoda lunata. Classification (NCBI taxonomy): domain Eukaryota; kingdom Metazoa; phylum Arthropoda; class Arachnida; order Araneae; family Theridiidae; genus Parasteatoda; species Parasteatoda lunata. Next base: position 12,432,876 of record OX421981.1, on the reverse strand, counting down.
AACTTAGCTCAGTTGCCTAGGGAAGTGATAAAATTGTCCACAATTAAATTTATTTTTTATATGGCATGTCAGTATTGCAAGATTACTTTTTGCCACCAATTTTCACAACAAATTCTTTATTATAGTTTAAACCTGGAGTAATTATTAAATTTTTTTTCAGCAACAATTACTTTGCAAACATCTATTACTCTTCCCGGAGAAAGATTCTATGAAGATTTGAGAGATATAAATACGCAACTATACAAACAAAAGAAGAGGGATTACATTAGAGTTGTAAGACTAGTTTTTCTTTAAGATTTGGTGTCCAAATTCCTTGTGTTTTTTAATAAAATTTTCCGAGTTACCAAATACTTGCTTTAACTTAATAGTGTAGTTTTGACAAGAAAAAGATTTATTGAATTACTTAAAAAATTTTGTCTCTAAATTAGTATTACGTGTTTTCAAAGTTTATTACCAAGAGACTTTATCTTTTGTTTAAAAGATTTTATCTGTATTTATAAAATTTTACTGCGCTCAACAGAATCTTTCTGTAATATTACAATCTTTCGGTGATAATCCAACTTTTGGGATTAAAACGATTCGTGCGCTGTAGCTTATACACATTGTATTGGTCCTCGTTAAACTGTTCTACCGTAAAGTGCTCGACTTCGCGCGCAGGTCGTCGGGCTACCGAAGCGGGGGTGCCATCCCCTCTGCAGAGGATCAAAATTGTGATGGCATGTCTTCGGATCATCCTCAGGGATGTTTCCCAGACCGTCGCCAATAGCCCATTGTGCAGCTCTAGTGCGACGTAAATGAAATACAACAACAACAATATACACATTGCCGAACACCAATCTAATCAGGAACCACATAAGTCTTACTACTGCTATTGAATGCAACTTTTCTAATTTAAAGAAAGAATAATTTTTTCCTCGAAATTTATCGTACCAATTAAATTCAAATATTGCTTAAAACTAATTTCCATTTACGCAACATTAGTTGAGAAAAGTCAGCTTAACACGCATTCACTTGATGTTTAAAAATGTTTTTTTCAAAATGACCCAATCTAATTAAGTAAATTTTCAATAAACATTTGTCTCCACATTTAAATTTGTCCCGGTCGTGGCCACACATGAGAACATTCCAAATTATTACAATTGCTGCTTTAAGCTTTCATTGCGGCGAAAATTCGTCGCTAGCTTTCATTTTCGGATACTTTCAGCGTTTTTGTCTCAATTAAGCTGCTTTCTAAGTTGGGTTCATTTATTAAAATTATATTTAGTTAAAATATTTCTGCACCTTAATTCAATATGCTATTCATCAATTCTATTAAGAAAAATTAAAACTTTAGATAAAATTTACTTTATTTGTAAAATAAATATTAAGTTTTCTAATTATTTATCCTTGTTGACTTCAGAGCGAGATTACCTATTAAACATTTATGATACACGTTGTAATGCATTCAAGTGTTTTGTAAATAATTTGTTTTATTAAAAAGCATTTTATGTTCACATCCACTTATATCACTTATATGTTCACATTTTTAAATAACGTTAAAATGTTGCTTTTAATATTTTTTAACGCATCTTTCTAGAATATAACTTCAATAAAACACTAAATATCATTTACCGGTTATTAGGATTTTACTTATAAATCTTTAAAACTTAACATCTATTCCTTTCTTGAGACTTGTCATTGTTTCGCAAAAGTTTCTTTTGAAGGCTTAAAATACTAACTCTTGCTGTTCACAAAAAGAAGCATAATCTAATGTGATAATTTTTTCCAGATGTGGTATCTTTTAAGACATAATCCTAAACTCTTCCACACTGTGGCTGAAGTAGATATTACTAGCTTCGAAGAAGGCAGTTTGATTGTAAATTATACTATGAAACTTCTGGATAATGGAAATGAAACTGCTTCAGAGTTAGCTCAACAGCTTCAAGAGGATCTGAGCAAAATAATCAATGAACAGGAACAGCTAAACAATGCATCCTTAGAGTTTAAAAATGCATCAGTATCAATTTTAGGTAAGAAATTTCTAACTATTTAGTGACTTTTTTTAGTTTTCAAAGAATTCACTGTTATAAAAAATTTTTTAAAGTATACTTAATTAAGCAGAGGAGCAATACAATAACTTGAAAATTTATTGTATTGTCCCTCTTTTTTTTGGGGGGGGGGGGGATTTTTTGTATTAGAAGAGTTTGCTCCAAAGTTAAATGTAGCTCCAGTTATTGGGTGTTTGGATGAAGAATAATATAGTCGAGCAAAAGAAATTGTTTTAATTAAACGGCTTGGAATAGTAAAGTCTCATTTTATTGTTCAGAAGAGCGTGTTTGTAAAAAACTTTTTCATGTATATTGGATATTTTGGACTCCATCAATCTGGAAATGATACTAAGGAACAGTTTTAACATGGTTGCAATAAAATAATCTAAGTATAACACTTATAAAGTTATGCAATACAGTAAAAGATTGTTTTAATTGGAGGGTAGGGAGGAAATTTTCCTAAATCATACCATTGATTTCTAAAAGAGCATTGAATACAGAAAGCACATATAAAGTTTTTTTTCACGAAGGAGATCCATGCAGAAGAAACAAGAACTTACGTGTTTATTTAAATGAATCTGTTTTAAAAGTTTTCCTGTGTAAGGATGTAGCTGAACTACAGATTATTTAATACCACTGTTAAACACTTGTTTCTTTGATAGCTCTATTGTTTGGAATAAGTTTGTTTAAAACGATACGTAGTTTCCTAAATCCTATGTACTGTACAATTTAAGTGAATTAATTTCAACTACAGAACAAGCCACTTAAACTGTCTAAAAATTACTTTTTTCTAGACCCATTTCGCGAGAAAGCAGCAATTGAGAACAATGACGATCTATCTTTAATTAACCTGACTTTTTGACAGCCTATACAGTGTATTATTTGGAATTTCAGTAAATTCAATGACGTTCCTACGCTTAGATTTTTAGTAAAGTGATGATTTTTGGTTTGTCAAATAATGGCTTAGTTACTTTTGATTAGTAATGTAATTAAATATGCCGATACTATCCCCTGGCTTAAATTACTCCATTTTTTAAAACTTGAAAATTTTAGTTATAGATCCTAAAAGAATAATTCTTAGCAAGCAAATGAAGCTTGAACTTTGTAGCCCATAATATCCATTAGCATTGTATTGCCCAATAATAATGTTAGTATACTTGCAATAATTAAATATTTATTCTACTAAAGAAAGTGTTACTCGTGCTCTACTTATTCACTTAAACATAAATACTCAATTTTTTTTTATGTTCGTATGATTTAGAAAGCAGGTGGTAAGCACCAGGTATCCTAAATTGTACCACTAAGATCTTGCAAAAACTGTTTTCAGTACTTATAGCAAAAATATTTCATCCGAAAAATATAAGTAGCTGAATAACTACATTTTATTAAAATATTTCAAATTTAATAAGTCAGTGATTGGTGACCTATAAAAATTTAAATGAGAAAGACACAATTCAGTTAACCCTCCTATAATAAGTCACATATTTATTCGGGGAAGCGTTTCTGCTGAAAAATGCCAATATTTCCTTGCATACTAGATGTTTTTATGTATTGTGTTGTTATCTAGTGAAAATTCTCCAAATTATCGAGAAACAATATTAAGGATAACTTTGATATGAAAATGATCAAGAAGGGAAACAAAACCTTCTGAACTGAATTAGAATGTAAAGTTACTAAAAAGTCTAAAATTTTAAGAAATGCTATCCTTACTAATATAAGGATGCTTATATAAGGTATATATAAGGTATTAATGCTTATATAAGGTATATATAAGGTATTAATGCTTATATAAGGTATCTCCAGTATTAAATAGTCCCACGACAAGATGCTCTTAAATCTTCCTTTTTATCTCCAAATTTACTTTTTTAATTTCTTGAATAACTATATAATGAACTTATTTTGAATTTAAAATTTCTCTGCATCCAGCAGCTTAGATATTTTACAGTAGAGATTTTTTTTTTTTTTTGTCCAAAATTACTTCAGATATCCTCCATAATTTGAAGTTTGAGTAAAATATTTTTCCCAATAGCAGAAATTTTCAATATAAGCTGGATTTTTATGAAATCTTTATCTAAATGTAATATGACCATTTTTCTATCTGAATTTTCTTTTAATTTATTAAAACAGTAACACACTCCCTTCTCTAACAGAAATAAAAAATATTTTCCGAAACAACGGAGATTTCGTAGTAGTTGGAGAGTCTGACTTCATGAAATTCAAACTAGTACTTTAATTCTATTTTTAGATTTTAAAAAAAAAATATATGAATTTCGGGATTTTTGAAATTCAAAATTACTGGGATTTAATAATACATTAAATTTTATGCTTTTCATGAATTAATTTTTAAAAAGATTTGATTCTTAACACCTTTCCTTACACAAACGGAAATAAATAATAAATTTTGTTTATGACAAAGATATCTAATAGGTAAATTTATTTTCTATTTTCTATGATATCAATGTAGATTTCTTTGCAAATATTTCAGTGCTAAATCCATGCTTGAGTAGCGACATGAATTACTGCCATAAAAATGCATTATGCATTCAAACTGAGGGAAAAGGATTTAAATGTCAATGTAAAGCTGATTATTTGGATAACTCTAGGGATAAAAGATATCCCGGAGAAAATTGTACAGGTAAATTTTTCTTGTTTTCCGTTTGTAAATATTTATTTCCGTTTTGTAGTTATCATTAAAATTGAGTAAAAAAATCGAAAGTAAATTATTTTTAGTAAAACTATAAGCATTTAACAAGTGTGTTCAGTCATGGGTAAAAATAGCTTTCCAAAAATATTAATTTCCAGTTAGACATTTTTTGCGCCTTATTTAAAAGTATCGCGATAATCGAAAGGAAAAAATACGAAAATTTTAAGTATTATGAGATAGAATGCTTTGCGAAGAAAATACAAAAACTGTTAAATATTTTGAATAAAATCATACGGCAAAAGAGATTTTTAATTAAAATTTTTGGCTTCTTACAGAGATAAAATAAATTGCCAAGTGGGAAATTTATTGAATTTATAACACTTTAAATTTAGAACACTTTAAATTTAGAACACTTTAAATTTAGAACACTTTAAATTTAGAACACTTTAAATTTAGAACACTTTAAATTTAGAACACTTTAAATTTAGAACACTTTAAATTTAGAACACTTTAAATTTAGAACACTTTAAATTTAGAACACTTTAAATTTAGAACACTTTAAATTTAGAACACTTTAAATTTAGAACACTTTAAATTTAGAACACTTTAAATTTAGAACACTTTAAATTTAGAACACTTTAAATTTAGAACACTTTAAATTTAGAACACTTTAAATTTAGAACACTTTAAATTTAGAACACTTTAAATTTAGAACACTTTAAATTTAGAACACTTTAAATTTAGAACACTTTAAATTTAGAACACTTTAAATTTAGAACACTTTAAATTTAGAACACTTTAAATTTAGAACACGTCATGCACTTAAAAAGAACAAAATTAAAGATAGTTTTCTTTGCCTTAAGTTTGCTTTTTAAAATTAAAGTGGCTTTTTATAAACATACTATCTTGAAAAATGCAATTTTATTCTTCGGTTATCGTGATAATGACCCCTTTTCCGCCTACATTATTCTCTTCCCTGCGACTGCAGTAACCGATTTCAATTGTGGTAACAGATTACACATGTTATGAAATTACAGTTTTATTAGACTGGTGTTGACAGTCAAATATTTCATTATTTTTATTTTAAGTGGCGATCTTTTTTTTTTTTCACTTAAGTTCTTTAATAAATTTAGCCATTTAACATTATTTCTATTTATTTTCTGTATGGTAGAGAACATGTTATAATTTACAATTATAAAAAAAAAATTTATAGTATTTTGTTTGAGAGAATTTGTTACATGTTTGAGAGAACAGATATGTTTGAGAGAGCATATTTATGTAATATAGAACATATCTATGTCAAAAGCATATTTATAGTTTATTTGCAAAGTACTTTTTCGCATAATGCTTAAAATAATTTTTGTTAGATTTCTTTTAATGATTCTCGATGCATAACATTTATAAATAAGGTAAAAAATATTTAATACTTATAGTTTATCTATTTAATGCTTATAGCTTTATAAAAAAATTAATTTTAGGTTTTTCATGATACAGTTGAACTTATGACTTCTTTATAAAATTGAAGATATTTAAACTTTTGGTGTAGCTAATAAATTTGTTAACTATCAAAAATTCAAATACCTAAAATTCATTTCATTTTAGGAATGCTCGAATAGTTTATTAAACATAGGTTTTATTAAAATTGTGATTTAAAAAAAACTTTACATTTTGTCTTTAAAAGCACATAAAATTATTATTCGAAAAATAAAAGCCCCCAATATTTACTTTGTTGTTTTGTTCACTTTATTTACTCTGTTGCTTTATTCTTCGTTAAACTTTAATGCTTCAAAATTTGATTGTTTACAGTGAAATACTCAAATTATAACTGCAGCTAATTTTACGAAATCGCTACTTATGAAATGAACGAATATATAAATCTGTTTGAATAAAAAGTATTCGATAGATTTCATTCAAATTTTGTTTTTTGTCATTTAAAATTACATAGTTTTGAAATGATGTAAAAATTTGCACAACTGATAATGAAATAATAAATTAAAAAATATAACGAACAATTATTATAAATTTTCACGTGGAATTAGCTAGTTTTATAATTAAATGGCAGACGATTTCCTTAAGTAACCGAGAAATGGGTAAATGAGTTATGGGAGAGAACATTTCGAGGACCAAACTTACGACAGTCCTCTTCACTAAATAATTTGGAGCATAAATTTCAGACAGCATAATTGGAGCATAATCCCCCCCCTTTATGATTGTCATAGATCCAAATTTGCATACAAATAAATACTTACTCAGAAAGTGTGCTTAATTCTGCTTTCGTAGCGTGATTAAAAGTTAGCATAAATTATTTATTATATTTGAGGGCTGTACCCCGCAAATTATTAAAGTCCTTTAATTCGTGGAGGGGAAGAGAACCTAGCATTGAAATAGAGGCTATTCACGGTGATATTTTTCTTTCCTCGGTAAAAAAAAATATATACATGTAGGTTTTTTTTTTTTTACGAACCAAAAAAAATTTTTTTAGAGCTTTTGTCACGGTAGATTAGTTTTAACTCTTAAATAGTTTTCTCTTTTAAACAAACTATACAGTGCGTAAAATAAAACACGGACCACCCTTAATGACTTTTGATCTAATAATCAGATCTTCACTTTTTAGAACGTAATGGTTCAAAGAGGTGACCTGAAATATGCGAATTATTTTTTTTTAAAAAAAGACTATTTTAAGTTACGAAATCAGACATGAAAACATACTTTCTCTGAATAATCATACCTTTTTTTGTTAACGAATTCGAATTTTTTAACATCACCAGAATATAGGGGTAGCCGCAAATCTGGGAAATATGGTCCCAATAGATTGGTCAGAAAAGCGGTCCAAGATTTGAACCCCTTAATGTTGATATTACTATTTACGTATTTCGCCAAATCTTTCACTTTTTAAGCGAATTCAAACAAAATTTGCACTCTGTTTTACATTCATTCAAAGATCATAATATACAAAAAACTTTTAATAAATATTTATTTTTTATTTTATATAAAAAATCGAAAAAAGTTTGAATTGTTATGTAAAAGATTTTTACATCATTTTAAAAAATATCTTGCTGAGCGCAAGATACAAAATTGGTCAAATAATTCTCGAGAAATCGAATTGTAAGAATGCATCTTTTTTTAAAAATATATTTCTGAGGAATATTCAACCGAATTCGCTCAAATGTTGTACTTTTCCATGTAAAATTACTTACTTTAAAGTGACATAATAAATCTTATACCTTACAACTCAAAATCTTTTCGATTATTATTAGAAAAAAAATTAAATATTTACTTGGGTTTTTGTTTCTGAACGGAATTTTCCCTTGATTAACAAATTTTATAATTGTGTGCAAAATTTTTTTAATTCACTTAAAAATTTCTCGAGACATAGCGCAATACCAAAAAGTAAATAACATTAAGGGGTCCAAACTTTGAACCACTCTTCTGATCAAACCATTGGGACCCTATTTCCCAAATTGCGGCTGCCCCCTATAACTAGGGCACGAAAATCCGAATGCATCGAAAAAAGGTATGTTTATTCAGGGTAATTACTCAGGGAAAGTACGTTTTTGCGTCTAATTTCGTAATTTATTGTCTGCACTAATTAGCATATTTAAGCTCACCGCCTTGAAACATTGAGTCCTAGAGGGTGAAGATCCGAGCATTAGAAAAAAAGTTATTTAGAGTGATCCGTTTTTTATTTTGCGCACCGTACTACGAGAATTACGTTATGCATACAATAATTAAACTTTTATTTGGCAGGAAATTTAAATAAACTTAAAAGAAAGGAAACTTAAAATTTAAACAAACTTCTTAATTGAATAAACTTCTAAAACAAGTTTTTAAGTATTTAATTATAATCTTTGACAAAACTTTAATGCGGTTTGAGGTTATTTGTAGAAAAGATGTATTTGATTTGGGTTCAAAGCTATAAAGGATACCAAAAATGTTTACCAATCTAATTTATCGAAGGGGTTTTAAATTTCCCAAATTTTTTTTTAAAATGATAAATTAAAAGAAATAGTCCAATTTAGATTTGAATTATCAAAATATGATCTTTATAATGTAGTTTTCCCTTAAGTGGTCTCTACTCCAGGGGCTTTCCTTTTAGTTTTATTTTTGCATCAAATTTATTATTAACTTTAGGAAAGTACTGTTATTTAAGTTTGGGTTAGTATAGCTTCTAAACTACAGTAAACCGATTTTTTTTCTACAGTAAATAGTTGTTTTTTTCCATTTAAAATATAGGTTTTCAAATATTTAAGCAGTCTGCGAAAATTTTTAAGAGAATGCTTTGCTTCGAGAAAAGTCTAATTAGCAGTTGTTCTAATAGTCAAAATCATTTCTAAATGTCAAGAGTTTTTTACCTGGACCAACTTCAAACACTAAATTTTTTACATTTCATTTTAAATAAAGTTATAAAAATGTTTAAAAAAAACAATATTTTAGAAATAAAATTAACAAAAATCTTTGTCACTGGTAATTGAATTAATAAGTAATTTAGTGACTTTGCTTGAAAATTCATTCAATTTATTCACCAACCTTTGTTTTAAATTAAATATTTTAAGTCTGTAATTCTAAATATACGTATTTGTATGCTTTCGCAACAATTGCAATACTTATTTTAACGTTTCAATTAATAATCGATATAAATGGATACAAAATATTAGATCTTTGAACAAGAAATATCTAGAGTATTTTGTTTTCAGTTTTCGCCTCGTTCATTTTTATTAATTTAATTACGAAGAGAAGTCTCGTACTTAATATAGGAAATGTAGGAATAAATTTCTGATACTCAACGCCATCTATGAAAGATTTCACGCTTTAAAATAAATGCCGCTAACAGAATAAAAGTTGTCTTTTTTCCGACTTGTAATGAAAATTCTAGAAATAAATGAAATACATCAAAGAAAATAGAAATACATAAAAAAAGGAGAAAGAAAGAAGTCTAGAAATACATTATAATAGAAATATTGTGAAATAGTAGTAAATGTTATGGACAAATATTTTAACTTAAAATTATTCAAAAGAGTCCTTGTTTCAAGTTTTTAGTTCAATTACGATGGTGCCGCTTGTTAACCTTATCATGGATGCAAACTTGTACGGTCTCTGAGAAAATTTTTCTTAATGAAGGTAGCATTTGTATTTAAACAGAAATTTTAATTTTAAAAGTTAAATCTCAAATTGTTTTATCTACAAAAAAAAAAAATTCAAATATGTATAGAGGAAATTCAAACATAGGTTATGTAGACTTACACCTGTAAGTGTTAGCGAAGTTGCTTAGCTCTTAAAAATTTCTGAATACCTTATTTCACTATACCACCAAGTAAAAGCTTTCCAAACTACTGTATAAATTAGCAAAGGTGCCTTATTGACATAACTTGAATCATACTAGTAAAATGCTACATTTCCAAACTAAAAAAATATTGAAGAGCTATACAACTGGTGCTCGTTTCTTTTTTTATCAATTCAATTGCTCGTTTCTTTTTTATCAATTCAACTGCTCGTTTCTTTTTTTATCAATTCAACTGCTCGTTTCTTTTTTTTCAAAATTCTACTTCTCGTTTCTTTTTTTTCAAAATTCTACTTCTCGTTTCTTTTTTCGAAATTCTACTGCTCGTTTCTTTTTTTCGAAATTCTACTGCTCGTTTCTTTTTTTCGAAATTCTACTGCTCGTTTCTTTTTTTCGAAATTCTACTGCTCGTTTCTTTTTTCGAAATTCTACTGCTCGTTTCTTTTTTTCGAAATTCTACTGCTCGTTTCTTTTTTTCGAAATTCTACTGCTCGTTTCTTTTTTTCGAAATTCTACTGCTCGTTTCTTTTTTTCGAAATTCTACTGCTCGTTTCTTTTTTTCGAAATTCTACTGCTCGTTTCTTTTTTTCGAAATTCTACTGCTCGTTTCTTTTTTTCGAAATTCTACTGCTCGTTTCTTTTTTTCGAAATTCTACTGCTCGTTTCTTTTTTTTTTCGAAATTCTACTGCTCGTTTCTTTTTTTTTCGAAATTCTACAGCTCGTTTCTTTTTTTTTTCGAAATTTCTACTGCTCGTTTCTTTTCTTTTTCGAAATTCTACTGCTCGTTTCTTTTTTTCGAAATTCTACTGCTCTTTTCTTTTTTTCGAAATTCTACTGCTCGTTTCTTTTTTTCGAAATTCTACTGCTCGTTTCTTTTTTTCGAAATTCTACTGCTCGTTTCTTTTTTTTAGCAATTCTACTGCTCGTTTCTTTTTTTTAGCAATTCTACTGCTCGTTTCTTTTTTTTTAGCAATTCTACTGCTCGTTTCTTTTTTTAGCTATTCAACTGCTCGTTTTTTTTTTCTGGCAGTTCAACTGCTTGTTTCTTTTTTTTTTCCTGGCAGTTCAACTGCTTGTTTATTTTTTTCCAGCAGTCCAACAGCTCGTTTTTTTTTTTTTTTTTTTTTTTTTTTTTTCTAGAATTTCAATTGCTCTACCAAAAATTAATATAAAACGCTTATATTTTCAAGTTATAAAATTACTCCCACATTCCCCATCTTTTGAAAAATTTATTGTACAATTTTTCTGTTTCAAGATCTATTTTAAAGATAGTTTTTTGCACCAATTTGTAACAATTTGCATTAGCAAGCGTGTGAATAAAACATTTAAATATTACTCATTATTTTACAAAGTCCTTATTTTATAATTTAAACTAATATTTCAAATTTTTATGGTTGTAGTTAGTTTATGCTAAGAAAATAACATAAATGCTGCTATTCTTTTGTCACTATTTTTAGTAATGTCCTAATTTAATGTATTTATCTTACTTATATTCCCCTCGGGGGTGAGTTAACCTTCTGATAAATAATTTTCCACGATTGGTAATATGTTCACCAGACATGGAAACCTGGAATAAACATTGAATAAGATTTTAATTAGTACTTGATAGTACAATATAGTACTTGATAGTACAATATAGTACTTGATAGTACAATATAGTACTTGATAGTACAACTTGATACTACAATATAGAGTACTTAAGTTTGTTTTACTTTTGAAATGAAATCATAAGCATTAAGTCTTTACGATCATGCAAATTGTCCATCATAAATGCATGGCCCAAAAAATAAATTGTATTTGTTTTACTATCATCCCCTTCATTTGAAGAAATTTTGTTGCACCCAAACTATAGATTTGTTCATTTTTAATATAATTATTAAACACACTTCTTTTATATTGAAAGAAAGGTAAATATATAATCTTGTGTGCTTTTGATTCAACCAAAAATAAAATCCAAAGTAACATTTTAAGTCTGATTTGTTTTGGTGGTAACAACTCTAACTTTGTTTTTGTACTAAAATTCTTATAACATTTAAACTTTTTGTAGAATAAGTTCAGTGCAACTGAGATTTCAGGTTCAGATTGTATTTTGGTAAAAGTTATCGTATTTGAAAAAAAAAAAAATTATATTACGCTTAGTGATTATATTAATAAAATGTAAATAAAATAAAAATATACGACTGAAAAATTTAAATAACCACTGTTTAATTTAGGCTTTTGCGATTCCAACTACTGCGGAGATCATGGGAAGTGCTATTTAAAGTATCAGAAACAAAAACAATGCAAGTAAGTGATTTAATATTAAATTTTATTTTGTAGTCCTGGGACCCTGTCATCAAAAATCGGTCACTTCAACATTTATTCATATATAAATGTCTATCTTGTCAAATCGAACAATATGAACAATAATGAACATTTTTCTTTTTAAAATACTTTTAAAATTTAATGACTAGAGCAATATTTTTAACGCTTAGGGATTATATTGCTTATTAAAAATTTGTTTTAAAAATAAGAGTAACTAAAAAGTATTGATTTAAACCTATTTGATAAAGCATTTAATGTGTTAAAGAAACCATTTTAATATAACTTTTAATGATTCGTTAGATATAAGGCATCAAATTTTGAATAATTCATAATCATTCAATTACAATTAAACTACTAATTTTTGGTTTTGCTTTTTAACCATTAAAGCATGACTATTAGACAGGCCAACTAACTGCAATATATTCTGTATCGGATAATTTTATTTTATAATTGTCGTTTAACAGTCGACCCAATTTTGCGTTTACAACTACTAATGTTCAACTCCGTTGCCTTGTACTTTTGCACCAATCCAAAAGACAAGGAAACTTAAAGATCAGTACCCCCAGAGGTATGGTTTGTTATGGGAACGTGGAGGACTTTGTGGCTCGACAGATTTAACATGAATCAGTCACCATTTACTATACAGGGAGTCTTCGGCCGACAGGGCTCGAACCCAGGCCTCTTGGACATGAGCGCAATGCCCTACCAACCAGGCAATCCCAGCCCCATTACAAAAAAGGTATCGGATGATTATAAAATTCTCTTCATCGTAAGAAAACTCTTGATCTTCTGAGAGTTCATTTCGACATTATGATGAATCTGCATTGGCACGAAGCTTTCTTCTTAGACATACAAGCTCTAAGTTTCTATCAGTTTATTTGCAGTATAACAATACTTTTAATTTCTAATTACAATTAAACTACTAAAACTAACAACTTAAAAGCCAGTACTTTTCATTCAGTTACAATTAAGCTACTAGTTTTTGCTTTCGCTTTTTAACCTTGACGATTAGACATGATGACGATTAGACAAGCCGAACAACGGCAATATTTTCTGCGTCGGATGATCATAGAATTCAGTCTATCTGTTCATCGTAAGAAGACTCTTGACCTTCCGAGAATTAATTTCGACATTATAATGAATTAACATTAGCAAGAAGCTTTCTTCCTACATACAAGCTTTTTGTATTCTTAGTTTACTAATTGTCATACAAAAATAACGCTACCTTTAATTTAAAAACTAAATTAATTCTTCTCTTCAAATATCTATCATTAATATCTTTTTATTCAGTAACTTTGCATGAAACCAAATTTTGGTTCTTTTAGCTATTCCCTCTGCGACTGTCACATTTGCTTAAAATTCAGAAACCGTTACCTGGTTTCTGCATTGTAAATTTGTTGTTATCGGCCATTTAGACAGAGTGGATGCGATTGTTCTGACTTCCAGTGGTGCCATCTATGTGGACAAGAATTCAACTGCTGCCACAACCATTCATCAAACCTGTTTATAGGGTGGACCCATTCATAAATCCATCCACACATCGTAATTCTGACCCGAGTCAGAGAACTATCAATCTCCAATCCAGTATTCATAGAGGTATTGATTTGTTATGGGATCACGGAGGACTTTGTGACCTGACAGATTTAATGTGCAACATACACCACTTACTACATGGGGAGTCTATATTTAGTAACCTCTGCATGAGACTAAACTTTGATCTTTTTAAGCTATTCCCTCTCCAACTATATTTAACATTTGCTTAGAATACAAAAAGTTGCCAGGTGTCTGCCTTGTTAATTTTATAAATTGGCACTTTTTCACCGACCACGCATTTTAAATTTTAAGTTCAAAGAATGGAAAAAGGTCTTTAAATGATCTTAGTAATAATTTGTAACGATTCATAGCCTGAATTTCGTGACTGAATTTTTTATCCCTTTCCAGCGCAGTGTAGCTAGTCTATCAACACTAATTCAACAAATGTTACAAACCACTTAAAATGTCAAAATTGCTTTTAAATGGTCACGGATTGTATAGAAACTATGATACTTTAGAGATTGAAGAATTGAAATATGTCGTTTCACTTACAATGTACTGTCACATTTACTAATGTCCTGTCTAAAATTTTCTATCGAAATTTTCTTATATAACCGGCGTTGAACAGCCGACACAATTTTTGAGTTTACGACCATTAATGCTCAACTCCGTAGCTTTGTAATTTTGAACTCATTCCAAAAGACAAGGAAACTCTTGGATCAAGTTTTAGAGGGAATTTTTCTTCGTGGAGGACTTTTTGATGGAGCTAACCCGCATTTGTGTTACATGGAGAGGAAAACCCCGAGAATCTCCCACGGGTAGCCTAACGACAAAGGGACACTAACCCATGATCCGTCTACCACTGAAGATATTTCACGTCAGCACTGTGGTCGGTGCAAGCCGGAAGCTTATTCGTATCGACCAGCCATCGCCGGGATTCAAATTCGGTTCACCTAATTGGAAGGCAAACTCTCTATCCTCTGAACCATCGCGGCTCTTCTATCGAAATTGGCTGAAAGGGTAAAATTTTCTGGGTGACAAATAAGCTAACATTTTTTCATCACTTGCTGGCCAAGATAAGATGCATATTTCTAAAGTCAAGTGGAAAAGTATCAGAGTAGTCTAAAGGCCAAGCGCCTGGCGTGAACTGATCTAGACTTTTGTATTGCTCACATTTTCACATACTTTATTTGATGCCACAAGTTCACCTGAGAGTGGTAGAGCTTTCGTTTTTATCGTAGGGCCAGAGTTGGTGAGTGATTGAATATCATCTTAAGTTTTGATTTGTCAACCAAGAATTAATGATTTTAAAGCAATCCGAAGAAATTTCTAGCAGGAACTGTTTGTCTTGCTTTTAAGATCCTTCTTGTATACAACCTAAAGATTCTGTTGTCCAACAGATATTGTTAAACAAGGACTGAATTTCGCACTACCAAAGATAAACTTCGGATTACTTTGAAATCCTTCGAAAGAATTCTGTCTTTAAAAGAAGGTAATCACTCATCAATTCCGAAACAAAGCGCCAAATGCTTCAGGTTGTTTATTAAACTTGTAATAAAAGATTCGAATAAAATATGTGAACAATGAAGCTAGCGATGGATATATCCAAACACTAAACTTCATTTTTCCAAAAATCGTTTAAATATGTTGTAGATACAAAAAATGAAACTTAAGACGAAGACCATTGAAAATAATTTAATAGTTATAATATAATAAAATACCTTACGGAAAAACTGGATGGTTTATTGTGTAGGATGTGGTCTAAAACTTGGCGAAGCCAGGTGTTCTGGGTCTTTCAGTTTTAACAAAGAGTAAAAAAACTAGCAATCTTCTGTTGTTTTTTTCTTTTTTTTTTAAAGAAAAAAACATTTCTAGCGTAGAAAATTTTAAAAAATAATCAATAAATTTTTAGGTTATTCAAACCATCAAACATAAAAAAAAATAAGGTAAGGTTTTAAAAATAATAAATTTAAGCTAACTTAAAAAAATATATAAAAACGTATTTTCTCTTTTTTTTTTCAAATTTTAAGCACTATTGCGAATGGAACATTTTGATCAATTTTAAAAAATTTTAAAGTTTTCATTTTAATAGCAAAGAGCAACTCTTCCTTACTAAAGTGTTCCGAAACTAAAAAAAAATTATACCCACTTAAATATACATCTTGATATAATTTTTTTAAATTTTAGGTGCGACGGTTGGTATTTAGGTGAGAGATGTGAAATTAATGGCATAGGTAATAAACTTTTTTGTTACTTCTATAGGAATAAGATTGTTAAATTCTATTAATGTAGGTTATTTAATGTTGCTTATTGCAGTTGTGATTGCGAGTTTTGCCTTCGCTAGTTTCTTGGTTATAGCTGTTGTGGTCCTATTTGTATTTTACTGCAAGAAAAACAGGTACGTTTTAAACACTTAATTTTCGAATCTGATATTAAGTAAAATAATGCAAGACAAACGAACCTCTCTAAAATAAATACTCTTTGTGAAAACCAGATTAGACCGAAACGTCTAATCTGGTTTTCACAAAGAGTTCAGTTCTTTCATCCTGTATTGACATCCTTTCATTTTATGTTTCATAACAAACTTTATAGATATATCAATGGTGGTACAAAAGAAACACTCAAAATAATAGATCGAATGTGAGACGTGATAAAAAAAACGCTAGTTTTTGTAGTAATATGAGGATTGCATATTTTTTAAAATTCATCCTGGTTGTATTGTATCATCGATGGTGTTTTCAATATAAATTCAAACAACAATCTCGAGCTATTTCCGGTTAGAAAGTATACAACTGCTTACTACAGCTTAATTCTTCGAAGCGATACTTTCAATTTAATAATTTTGTTTTTAATAAAAGAAAAAAAAAATACATTATTTCTTACCTCAAATCTGCAGTACTTCATATTATATTAATGATATTAAGTAATTCTGGTGAGTTTGAAGTGAAAATTTCTTTTAATTGTTTAAAGATGTATTGTAAAAAAAAAAGCTGACATGGTTGATCAATTTAGAAATTTCTCGCTTTTTTGGCAGTCCTGATTTGGCCCCTTTTTACTTGTTTATCACTGTTTGTTCTTATTTCAAATCGTGCGTCATCATACTTAGTGTTTTCATGTTTTTCAATCAGCGAGATTAAATTCATTTCACAAATTATCATTTAGATCAGAGGTCGCCAAAGTGGTATATATAGACCCCCAGGGGTCTATTTAACAAAAGCGGGGGTCGATCTGAGTCAGGGAGTCGATCTGAATCGGAAGGGTCGATTGGGAGTCGAAGAAAACACAGTTCTTAATACTCAAATCCCACATACCTAATTGAGTATGTAAAATTTGTGTATTTTTATAATTGAGTTAATATCAGTTTCTTTATAGAACATAAATTAATAAACTTATATTCATTCGGGGGAAACAAGTATTTGCGTACCAGCGCGCAGTGGCACGAATTCTGCACTTCTGGTTTATAAGTCATATGCATATATGCGCTTGTCCAAATGTCACGTGTGACGAGCATTGACGTCACAAACGCAAATATCATACGCAGTTTCAGCTATCTTATCAAACTGTGAACAGTGTTGAATATTTGCAGTGTCATTATTAAAACTTTTACAGTTTTGGATAATTAGTTATTGTTTCGATAAAACCATTCGTTTAGTTTAGATATCAATTTTAATTATCAATACATGTAAAAAAGAAGGTAAGCATTAATAATATGGATTAGTGCAACTCTCAACAAAACTATAACACACTTTGTATTTTTTGCAAAACAATAAGAACCACATTTTTAATTTAGTGGACTTATTTGGAAAATTTAATGATGCCCAAACAAAGCTGCAAGGAAAAGATGTAACAATTATCGATGCTCGAACAATAATGCTAGGCTTCCAAGTAAAATTAAATTTATTTAGATCTTCATTGCTACGTAAGGATTATCAGTATTTTTCAGATCTGCGCAATTAGAAATAAAAGAAGACTTGGAAATATATACAGGTCATCTTCAAAAATTGAGCGACGATTTTAAACTGCGCTTTGTTGATTTGGAAAACATTGACATCCCTGATTGGATTATTGTGCCATTTTCTGCTCAAATTGAGAACGTAGACATCAACCTGCAAGATGAGCTCGCTGAATAAATTATCGGATCTTGAAGCAAAGACTCTTTATAAAAATTTACCAATAAGCAAATTTTGGACAAATATAAATATAATGCAAAAATATGTAAAACTTTAAGAAATAGCTCAATCATTTATGCTAGCATTTTCAAGTTCTTATATGGTTGAAGCCGGTTTCAGTTACGTAAATTCAATCTTAACTAAGTACAGAAATAAATTAAATGTGAGTTTCGAGGGGATTTAAGATTGGAATTGACCAGTTTTGAACTCAATATAGCGAACTTTGAAAAAAAAACACCAGGTATACCCATCTCATTGATTAAGAAGCAATAAATTTGTATTTACTTATTTTTTTATTTCTACTTATAATAATGACTTATTATTAAATAAATATTAAGGTATTTAAATTTCAAAACTAATATATTTTTCATAAAACTAATGTTACACAATGTACTATTACTTTAATAAACGTTTAAAATCATAAAATAAATGTACAAACACAGTATCTAATAATTTTATTTTAATTAACAGAAAATAACTTTTATGGGGGTCGATGGAGATTTCGAAAAATTATATAGGGGTCGATGATCAAAAAAGTTTGGCGGCCCCTGATTTAGATTAAAATTCGAAGTTTGTATATTGTTGACAAAGTAAAAAGTGTTTTACAACAATTATTTTTCTCAATAGACTATTCATACATTTTGAAATGACAAGTAATGACTATTAACTCTCATAAGAACTTTTTTTTTAAACACTGATAATCTAATAAAAAAATACACGTATACAAGAAATACTACTCAAGAGTCTAAAAACACAATGGTCATGTGAGCCAAGCCTTTATTCGTACAAGCAGCGCCCCATGTCTTCCAGTCATTTAAAAATGTTTAGACTAAAAAAAAAGTGAGAAAGGAATATAGTTCCGAAAGAGAAGAACATTAACATAATGTGTACAAATTATTGATACAATTTTTTCGTTATGAAAGTGTTCAGATTTCTGCTTGTAAAGAAAAAATACGTGCAAGAATCAAAAACAAATGTTTCGTTTTGTCTCGAGTATCTGAAATGAAAGAAAGAGTGTTGGTGCTGTAACATTTATTTATCGTGAAAACGTGAGCTCCATTTTCTGTATTTAGAACGTACGAGCTTAAGTCCAAAACAATAGTTGTGTGTTTATCTTGGCGATGCTAAAATACTATAAAAATCGCAACCTAACCTATTTATTATGTGTATTGAAAAGTTGAAAATAAAAACTTTGAGAAAATAAAAAAAGTTCTTAAATCGCGATGACTCAGTCACTACGAAATTTCAATGTTTTGAGCAAGCATTTATGAATAAATTGTAAATTGAATAATGGTAGTAGTTTCAACCATTAAATCTGGTTTATAGAATGGTTTTCTGTTTCTCAAAGTTCATTAAAAATGTTTTATTTAAAACAATAATTGTAAAAGTTAAGAAGTTACTTAAAACCCTTCAGATTATTGAGCTTGTCTGAGAAACCAAAATGTTGCTCATAGTCCGGCTCACAACATTTATAATTCAACTTCATAGGGATTAGTCAGTTTAGAAAACCTAATAAAATATAAATATTTGTAAATTATAATATATATTAGTTACCCAGAATGAGCTTTATTTCAGGAATCGAAAGTTCTATAACAGAAACTTCCAGCCTGGCCAGGAACCTCCAACAGGAGATTCTCTAGAACTAGATCAAGCTACCCACCACTGTAGGATGTCAAAATTTCTCGCTGTTAGTACACCTTTATACGAGGCACCAAATCCTACTATACAAGTTACCAGTCCATCCTTTACTGGTAAGTAAATTAAAACTTCATTTTAAATTATAAAAGTTTGTGTTAGTTATTGCAAGTAACTTCAATTATAAAATTTTATTTTTGTAAAAGAGCAACAAGTATTCAGAAAGTATCTGCTTTTGAGAAATGAATTCCTAATAGTCATGCATTATCATATTATAAATGTGAACACGAATCTAACAAGCAGCTAAATTGGTTAAGTTGTATTGATTAGGAAAGTGTATATACAAGGTCCCAATAAGTTCTCATACAAATATTCAACAAAATAGTCTTGATTAAAAGTATTTTGAATTTATAATTGAAGCAAAAAATACAAATGCAAAATGACTATAACAATTAAATTGGAATAATTCCAGCACTTAGTTTTTACATGCATTGGTAGGTATATATGGATTCTTTGTGCAAGTAGCACCGGTAATCTCGTTAAATAATGCTCCAAACTTAGTTCAACAAAGTGCATAACATCACTCAGTTACTATAACATAACACAAATTTAATTGAATAGTGTTGTTGTTGTTTGCACGTCCCCATTGGCCAGCAGTGCTAGACCAGGTCCATGACGTTATACACCCTCAAAAAATCCAACACCGTCAATGGATCATCTGCTAAATCCTGTTTAGTGAGCCCCAGGCACGCGAGCATGTGGTGAGACGAAGCCTGGTCTGAAGAACAGCTGGTACAAATTTCAAAGTCCTTGGATCCTTCCGAAAATTTCATTGATTTAAGGTGACCACTTCGAAAGTGAAGTGAATAGTTGAATAACTTAACGGAAGAGCATAGTAGCAAATCATCTTTTGGAGAAAAGCTGGATTGTCACTATATCTCACAATTGATCAGTTTAAGATTTATGGTTAGTTCCAGAACAGTTCTTGATTGTCGGTGAATGCTGTTTTTCCATCTTCATCATGATGCTCGTGCCAATTTGTTTTATAAAATCTTTGCATAAGCTCTTAATATTTCATATTTAATTATTATTGGACTCGTGCATTATGTTTCCCAATTTATATTATGCATATTTTATGTTTCCCAATTACGATTTCTTTCCTTTAAAATTTATTTCTTACAGGTTCGAGCATAGATTATGATTCAACATTTGATCGAACTCCATATGACTCTGAAGCTTCAAATGAGAGTGGTATTGCACCAAAAGTTTAGATTGTTCAGTTACATTCTTTTAAATATTTAGTTTTTAAAATTTTGTGAAATTTGTTAATTTTATTGTTAGAACTCCAAAAACAACTAGGCACAGTTTAACAGTTTTAAAAAAATTGTGCCTAATTTTAGAATGTTCATCAGAGAATTTGTTTTACAATTTTTTAAAAATTGTTTTATATATAGATGTTTTTAAATTAAAATTTTAACCTTGATGTGGTTTTAAGTTGTTCAATGTAAAGCTTTTTAAAAAATAAAATGTTTCAATCTGAATTTCTTTTTTCTTTTAAAAACTTTCAAAACTTATTTAACCTTTGAAAAAATCATGACAAACCGTATATCAAAGTTAACTTTACCATAAAAATTAAATTCACGGTCACAACACTAAACTATTAATCATTTATATATAATAGTTATAGCAAAATATACTTGTACCTTGTACAGAATGATAGATCGAAAAAGTGGAAATGTTTTGAATCTTTTTGTGGTAATTAAGTACTGTTGTTAACTAACATGATAAGAAGCACATAATATTTAAGAATTCTGAATATATGGTGAGAAAAATTGTGGAAATTTAACTAAAAGGGCACCAAATTAAAAAAAAATATCGCAATTTGATCGGTTCTTAATAGTGCTTAAAAGTTCATTTCTTAACAAAAATATCTTTTGCTTGTTCAACAGAACCAAAGTTTGGATTAATCCATTAAAGCGGCAAAAGATAGCAAATTAGAAGATTAAATTCTGCCTCCCTTTATGAACAAATGTTAATTTTGGTGCCGTTGATGCGTCAGAAAATATTAACCAGTTAATGACGTTTGACGTATATACACGTAGAATCAAATCTTTATTGCAGTGACGTGTAAATGATTAAGTCACACGCACGTAAAGTATAAATTCGAAATTTCTATTAAATAATAGAAAATAATTTATTTCCTTAATATTACCAATAACACCCCTGATTGATTTGCGAAGAAATTGCGTAAGTAACCAATACTTGTTCATACATTGCAGGCCAACACTTGCCTGGCTTATTGGTAACGCAACTCTACAAGGCAGAGTTTAAGATATTCTTGAATTGAATCTAAGAATCTATCAAATTCTCTACCTGCTTCTTATGCTGTATTTTCTTTTTTGACAATTCTTAACAAGTTTCTAATAACAGTTAACCTTTTAGAAATTTTAATTTCTTATCAAATAAAGATTTGATACTTTATAGTTTTTCGTTCCTATATTTATTATATTATAAATTTTCGCAAAATTTATAATATGACAATTTACCCTTCGTTCGACGTGTATACACGTATTGCTTGATTTAAATTCCACGTCCTGTGGGGTAATTCTAAATTTAAAGCTTAAACTGGCTAATTTATAATTCTAAAATTTTGAACAGATTTTCGTTTTAAGAAAAAGTAACTTCTTAGCTTTAAGCGCTAATGTAAACCAATCATCAAAAATTTATGAAGTTTTATTTTTCGTCATATGATCACAAGTTTTCGCTCATTATACCCACAGAAGTGATTGAGATTGTGATTCCATACTTCTTTGATGGTAGTTGACAACTTTTCCACACAACTGCTGAGAAGCAAGTTGTCTCAATCCAACGTATTCTACAGTGCAGATGGGACACCGGTATCCCTTTTCTGACTTTGTAATTAATATTTAATTTATTATTTTCGTAATAATTGATAATTATTAATTAATATTTTCGTTTTTTTAACAATAAAACAGTTTGATAGTTAATAAAAAAAAAAATAGATTATCAGAATTATATTTTCACTGAAAATAAAATTAAGTATAAAAGTAGTTTGAAAATTTTTCATTTCACTCCTATTAAGTTTATTTTGTAAATTTAAAAAAAAATTCAGTGATAAATTAAAGCTCCTCTTTCATTTAAATAACTGATAATAAGTGGAAAAATTGCAAAATTGGATGCGAGCAGTCAGTCCATACTTGCCAAAAACAAGTGTCCTATCTGCGCCAATCTATCTCCATTTCATATAACCTTAAATAGTTAAAATTCTAAATATATTTTTCTCTAATTTTTGCTTAAATTAATTGGAACAAAATAATAAAAAATTTTAATAAAGATCATGAAAAATATGTTTAATGAAATTTCAGCCTCAAAAGGTTAATGGAATCATTGCCTCACTAGAATCTTTTCGTGTCACTTTAAACCTAGATTCATCAGATTCAAAACTTTTATTAGTTATGCATGTTACTGTAACGCTTTTAACATTTTCAAAGAATGCAAATGTTAAATTTTATCTCTTAAGTATAAACACATATTTTAGGTATTTTCTTAACGCCACGGTACTATGGTTATCAGATTGAAATATTTAATTTGTAGTTTGAATAAAGTAGGTTTAAGCAAAACCATGAGTGAATCCGTGATACTCAACAATCACTTAAATCTTCTTCAAAATGTCACTTTTTATAAAGTTATGTCGCTAAAGTTCATCTAAAAAAGTTCGTGAACCAAATTGCCAGCAGCTTTTATTACGAAATTTAGAATACAACAGTAGTCTTACAACAAATTTCTTCCTCTAGCCAAATTTTTATCAAAATGTTAAATAACACTCAAAATATTCTTTATTTAACAAAGTAGTTATCTCTCTATACCAAATTTTCATATAGTGAGTATTTCAACCGGAACCACTCTATTTATTAATAAAGAAATTCTAATTTTTTTTTTACTATTATTCTAAACCTTTTATAAGCAAACACTATATTAGAGGCACTATATTTGCAAGCAAATACTACGTTATTCTCAGACAATCCGTTTCTTAGCAGCAGTAAGGAAAAATCAAAGGATTTATCAATTTTTCCTGTTGCCTTTTAACGGAGAGGAATCTAGACTTTTTAACAAAATTTCCCTTGACATACTGTAGAATTATCCCTTATTAATGTATATTAGTTTAATTGAAAATATTGCTCTTTGAAATCCACCACAGTCACTTTGTAATGCGCCAGGCTTACGGATAATACACTTAGTTTCAACTTAGCCTGCCAGATTTCAGGCAATGAAACTCCTTTATGTTAACTAGTGAATATATAAATTATTGCTCAATGAACCCGATTTATTTTAGCAGTCTGCTACGAGTCCTAAAAAGAGATTCAAGTGAGGTGTAGACTTTTTAAAGCGAACCCAAACAAAAGGGATAAGCTAAAATTAAAACTAGCTCCGGATCACTATTTAAAGCACCGACAGCGGACTAAGTTCATTGCAATAAGCCTAAGTCAATTCTGGCTGAGTAATTCTTCGCACATTTTCTCATTAGCCTAAAGCTAGATTGGCTGATTGTAATAAACCTAATAATTATCGGGCTGAATAAAAATTATTATACTTTTACAAATAGTCCAGCCTATTAAGAAAAAGTGACAAAAGTTAAAATGTATTAATAAAGTCCAATATATACAAGGAGGCGGATAATCCAATTAGCTTATGAACTGCAATAAAACTTCAACTGAAATATTGGAAAATTGAGAATCAGGAGCAGCTTAGATCGACCGATTCAACCCATAAAGTAAAGAAAATTATTTTTAAAAAAATCTGGAAAGTGAAGCCTTCATGGAGTTTTACATCATGAGCAGTCCAATGCTGGAGTGAAACGCTTTCCCGCTATTATAATTCAGTTTCTTTTTAATCGTAATTTTCAATTGACCAGTTGAAATGGTGCCCTGTAGAAATCTGTGCTTTTCTTTACTCCAACACCTCGCAGATCGCAAAGACACGGTTCTTAGTAAAGCACCGAAGTCAAGAATCACTGACTGCGGTCAGTAAGCTGGTGGGTCACCACTTTGATGAGCCTGCTTACGTACCGAGGGTTCTTGGTATCGGTCCTCGAAGCCTCAATCCCCAGGCTCTAAAAATCCGGCATTGCAAGCAGGCACAATTTTGTCTATCACAGAAAAAAGTCGTGATGGCTCAAGGGATAGAGTTCGCCTTACATTAAGGTGAACCGGGTTGCACCGACCACAGTGCTGACGTAAAAATATTCTCAGTGGAGGACGGATCATGGGTTAGAGTGCCCTTATCGTCAGGCTAACCATGGAAGGTTTTCTTCTCCATGTAAAGCAAATGCGGGTTAGTTCCACCAAAAAGTCATCCATGAAGGCAAATTTCTCCCGATATTTGATCCAGACTTGATCCAGAAGTTCCCTTGTCTTCTGGATTGGGTTCAAAATTACAAGGCTACAGAGTTAAACATTAGTAATCGTAAACCCTAAAAATTAGGTCGGTTGTTCAACTACTGTTAAAAAACACAGAAAAATGCCGTGTGTTGGTGGAAATAGCTAGCAGCCAATTTTCAAATGAACCGAGGCGTCCCGCCGGGATCAATTTTTTCCCTTCCTCTTCATGACTTACATATCTAACTTTCATTTAGTTCTCCCTGGTGATATATTATGCCTTGTCTTTGGGGAAGATATATTTTTTATTGCAATTGCAATGACCATTTACGGGGTGAAAACAAAATATAGTTACAAAAACAAAATTACGGAGTGAAATTACCTCTCCACCAAAATCAGAAATGGTGTAATGATTGGAACTTTGAAATCATCCCAAAAAAGTTCCACCATCAATTTCTCTGAAAGACGGATTGCTATTAATTTCAGTTTCAACAAACCCATCACCTGGGTAAGAAACCCTTAGATTTTCGTCCTATATTTCTTTAGCAACATGACCTTTCATGAACAGTTTAGAGTGTTAAAACAGAAAATCCTAAATAAAATCTGTGCATCTCTGGCACCTTCACAAAAGGCTCAATCAGATCACCTGCTCCTACATGTCAACTCATGCGTCAGGAGTGTCCTTGGCATCAGAAGCCGCATCTTTCCTTTCACCAACCAAACTGATCTACAAACCCTTGACGTATTATACAATGCTGCACTGTGTATAGCAACTGGTTAGTCTCGATGAAAACCCATTCTACTCATTCTTAAAAAAGCGGGAGTGAATACTCTAACTTCACAACATTAATGGCTTTCAACAAAATTCTACATTCGACACATATCCCACCAATCATTTTCTGCAGCTTACCATCACCTATATCTCTTTCCATTACACTTTCCACAAGGTAAAATGACTTGGTTCATACCGTTCATGCATAAATGGATGACCAGCAAGAACATTCCTCAAGTTAACGTTATTAAATACCACACTCCAACTCAAATCCATGTCCCGCAGTGGACTGATCGTTAAGACACGGTTCCCAGCAGATCACCGAAGTCAAGCATCACTGGCTGCTGTCAGTGTGCGGGTGGGTGACCACTTGGATCAGTCTGCGTAGGGACCGAGGGTGTGCGGTATTGGTCCTCGTTAAACTGTTCTACCGTAAAGTGCTCGACTTCGCGTGCAGGTCGTTGGGCTACCGAAGCAGGGGTGCCATCCCCTCTGCAGAGGATCAAAATTGTGATGGCATGTCTTCGGATCATCCTCAGGGATGTTTCCCAGACCGTCGCCAATAGCCCATTGTGCAGCTCTAGTGCGACGTAAATTAACTACATCAACAACTCAAATCCCTTCAAATGTTTTAATTTGTCTAGGTAATTTATCATTTCAAAACAAACATTTACTCCTGCAACTGATTCGAGCTTTGTTTGAAGAGTTTCGCTATCAGAATCTCTCAAAATGTAACATTCTAGCAACTGATGGATCTAAACAATCAGACAAAATTGACGTGGGAATAGATACCTACAAAGGTTACACGATCTCAGGTCTGCTTCCTTCGCATACATCTGTCTTTAACGCTAAAGGATTGACCATTTTCTTAGTCATCAAACATTGTGTTACCAACAACAACCACTATATTTTTCACACGAAAAAGTGATCGATCTTTTTGTTTCTCATCAAAGGTACCGAAAAATCTCTCAGAATTTTTCTTATTCTTGATCAGATTGGTAAATCAAGTCAGCTTTATTTAGGTTCCATCCCACATAGGAATAAAAGAAATTGATCAGCTTGCTAAAGAAGTGCAAGGTTAAAATTTTATTTCACATCTATTAAGATTTTAGTCAAGCCTTCCTTAAGTGCTGAACAAAGAGCTCAGTGCCTGGAGGATTTGCAAATAGTACTTCATTTCCTTTCCTCACCTTGATGGATCCCATGTCTACCGTCCCCTTAACAGCAATCTGACCTTATCAGCAATGATCTAATCACCAGGCTCAGAACTAAATCTCTTCCGACCAACGCGATCTTACACAAGGGCAAACTAATACAAAACCTAAACTGCAGAGGTGTCGACACGAACGATCACTTCCTCCTGAAATGTCCCTCATTTCAGAATGCTCGTAAAGACCTCTACCAGTCCTTATTTCTTCAAAACCCTATATTTAGCAAAGCCGTAAACTTGTCTCTCAATCATCAGACAAAACTCCAAACACAAAAATTCTCCCAAGCCACAAATGGTTTTTCCCTTTAACTTTCTGTCTATCTAGCATCAACCATAAACCTCATTAATGAAAATACAGAGCTATAAGCTTACACAAAAAGCTCGTCGCACTATTCTATAATAATACTTAAGGAAAATTTTCTAGCCTTATAAAAGTAGATGCCTTAAAAAGTAAGTTGAATTTTTTAAAATCTTTCTTAATTCTTGTAGTAAATAGCTATTTGTTTACTATGAAAATAATGATTGTTGTAAATTATAAAGCCAATTTCAATCTCTTTTAGTAACTGAATTATTCTACAAGTTGCCCTAGTTATGAAACGCTATATCTTAATCTTCATGATAATCTTCAGAAGTTGAAATACATTAGTTTCTTTTTATTTAAAGCATAAGATATTCCAGCCCGAAGTTAGCAAAGACCATAAAATTCAGATTTTGCAGGGGCATAAGCGAATGACTGAAAAAATTAATAACATTTTTAAAAATGACGGAAATTTATTTCAATGATAAGAAAAAAATATATAATTTCATTTGTTATTATATTGTAAAATAGATATTTAAAGTAATAACCTATCTATGGTTTCTAAAATGACGGAGTAATTATCAAGTTAACTGAAAAATCTAAATTTAAAACTTATTCCTTTGAATTTTCCCCCATATTTGATGCAGATGGGACACCGGTGTCCTTTTAATCTAGATTTTCTTGACACTTTAATTACAATCCAAAATATATTTTCGTATTTTTTATTTAAAACTAAATCGTAATCGTAAATTAATTTTTTATTTAAAACTTATTTAAAACTAAATCGGCTTAAACTAAATCGTACGCATACCTAATACTTAAACAGTTGTAAAACAAGCTATAGGCTCATTCCAAATGGAATCTGAAAAAATAAAATAAAATAAAAAACTCGTTGTGGTCATGTCAAACAAATTTTCGTTTTTTTTTTTTTTTTTTTTTTTTTTTTTTTGTAGAAAATTTTTTGTTGAAAAAGAGCTAAAAAAAAATTCAGAGTTTTTGAACCAAAACTACAATTAGGGGGGGGGGCATCTTGAAATATGACTCAATTTAAGAGAGTGGCATAACTACAAAGGTGGTTCGTATGTAAAAATTGCCTATCGTTTTATTTAAGAGTCAATTTTCTTAATTTTGGTTCCGTTAGAAAGAAAAAAAATCGCACTATGTTCTTTTAAGCTATTTATATTCTGAAAATATTCACATAGTTTTTTTGAAAAATTTTATTGAAAAATGTTTTGGTGAACTTTTGGGTAAATTTCAAGAATTTTTCACTGGGAAGCACCTTTTTTTCACCTCAATTTCTTTTCTCATAATATTAAATATCATATTTTTTAATATAAAAAATTCGAGAGTTTTTTTTTTTTTTTCTTCAAAAAAATTAAGTTTTTTTAAGCCAAAGTAAATTGATTTTTTTAGCTCAAAAACTAAGTTTCTTGACCTCAATTTTTTTCACGTAATGTTAAATATTATACTGGTATAGTATTATAGTATAATATTACATATAATATTATACAATACAGGGATAGTAACGCGAATCCCATGACATCGATCTATCCTTCTCTAAGTTCCAAACGTTGTCTTGAACTAAATCCTTCACATGGCCGATAACGAAATATGGCTCTTCTTATTTTTATAACTAAATAGATCATTCAATTTTATTAAGGAGGTGGTTTGAATAATCGATTTGATGCATTACTGATTCTTTGTTTAAGGACTTAAATTGAAGAAAAAAATTATGAATTTGCTATTAGTTTTAGCTTTTGCTTCGACTTTTTACAGAACTACGATTTCTGTATATATCATTCTATTCGATGATATTTAATTAAAAGAAAGATTTTTTGGAATAACGTTGGCATTGCTGTTAAAAAATTTTATCATAAATAAAAATCTATATTTTATTTGTTTATTATGGAATTTATTTAACGTTTGTTAAATTTTTCACCGACTTGAAATAAAAAGCACTGGCTAGAATGGCTAGTTGGAAAGTGGTCAAAATTTCGATAACAAAATTTCCTCTTCACAGATCCGAGTGTGAATTAATAAAAACTGTATTAAAAATATAAAAAACGTTTTTAATATATTTGGCTATTTAAATATTAATTTTTCTCTTAAATAACAATATTTTAATAGGCATTGTCATCTGGAAAAGTGACTCACGGTAGTTTCAGAATTGAGTACTTTAAATAGGAATTTTTAAATTAATATAAATACGTTACAAAAATATAAATAGTATAATAAATGAAAAAGCAGTAAGCATTATAAATAGTATAATAAATGAAAAAGTAAGTTAAAAACAAAGTGAGTAAAAAAAAAGTAAGTCAAAACATAAAGCTAAGACACCGTAATATTCGCTGAATGAAAATTTAAAACAAAATCATTAACATTTTAGTAAAAACGCGAGTTAAGTTAAATCAGTACAAAGAAATTTTAACAAAAAATATTCTCCTTCTGCGGTGTCCCTAGGATAGAATCACTATCTAAGATTTTCACTTTTATTTTTGAAAGAAAAGAAAAATCTCGTATTTAAATTATAATTTTTTTTCTGTACTTCAAATTTGATATGCTATTATTTAATTTTTATGTGTTCTGTACAAAATATTTCTGTCTATTTTAAAGATTTTGCATTTAAAACACCGATCAAATAATCAACTAAAATTTTTTAAATAAATCTTATTTTCTAATTATCGAGTTTTTTTCCTTAGACATGAGGATATTTCCTTATGATAAAACAAAAAGTTTTTCGAATTATCAATACAACGCAACTTTAAAAAATTAAAAAAATTTGTTTAAAAAATATGTTTCGAAAATCACCAGCGTGAAGTCTCTTAGAGCAGTGGGCAGGTGCCCATTTTCCCCGCCCTTGATTGCTCTGAAAACTAAAAGTCAATTTTTAAGTCAATGGTATACTTAAAATTAAGAAAAAAAAATCCATTCTATGTATTTCCCAGTAGAATCAGTCCCTTAAGTAACATTACGATGTTTGTATAACTGTGTATAAGTAATTTCAAATACAAGCAAATTTTGTTTTAACTGATGAGCTCTCTTGTTTAATGTTGTGGGTGCTATCTGATCAACTTTTTCATTGAGATTTTTAGTTATTATTTTTATTTAAATATAATTAAATTGAAACTCAGGAAGACGATCAAGGTTAAGCAAAAGAATCACATTGCACGAAAATGAAGTTGCCAGAGAAGAAGAGAGAAATAGGCGCTACAGAGCTGCCAACTTTCTACGCTTTTTGCAAAAATTCACTCTAAGTTCATGTTTTAATATATTATTTTTTATTCATTTAAACTTATTTCACACATCACTACTTATAAATGATTTAAAAGTTCATATGCAACGCCACTTTGTTCCAGCTCTTTCATGATGAGACTTTTAAAGAGTTGATAAAATTACCAAACAATCTGAATCTTTGGTTTTTAAATATCTACATCTCTATATAACATTTTGCAAAAAGCGTAGTAGTTGGCATGCCAGGCCCTATTGTTCATTGGCAAAATTTTATTGCGGTTAAGAACGCTAAATGATGTCGGATTTAGAAAAGTGCTATCGGGTGTAAACGTCACTACAAAAAAGTAAAAAAAAATTTTTAAAAAAGACTACAAAAGTGAGCCACAAAAGTATACGTCACTACAAAATTGCATAACTAAGGCATATACCAATCCAATTAATAAAGATAAAATAATTCCATTTTTTTATTATTATTCGCCTTCGCTGGGGGGAAGAGGAGCTTTATGTCATTAGATTAAGTACAACACATTTTTAGCAGTTCATCCAGTCAAAAGAATTTTTTCATTTTTATAGTATTAGTTACAATAATAATTTTTTATAAGCATCATCGGTGTCAATAACAGAATGACGAATTTTTACGTTTCTCATAAAAGATTTAGTAATACCGATTCTACTTTTTAGTACTAACTTATCCTTTTTATTTCAATTTATACTCCCAGTAGTTAGTGCAGAAAACTAGATACAATGTATTACAATGTTTTTATTACTCATACAAATTTTATAATGTTGATTTTACTTTTTTCGTTCTTCATATCGCAAGAGCTTTTCAAGCGAGGAACTTTTATGATTTTGTTTTTTATTTTTCACAATTACTGAATCAAAGAACTTAAGAAAAAAATTCTAAAATTTGTTTGCACAACGATACAGTTTTAACATTTTACGTATTAAATATTAATACATCATTATACATCCTTTGAGAAAAAATGCCGATTTTAGTTTCCATCGGATTCATTTGTTTTTTGTTTTTTTTCAATACTGTAAATGCAAATTTTTTTTATAAATTCCATTTTTTTTTTTTTACATTCAGATATTTAAAAGCTAAGCAGTTAATTGATTTTCAACAAAGAAATTTTACCGTAAAATGTTTTTTTTTTTTTTTTTTAAGTGAATGTTGCCAACTTTCTTAAATATCAGCATGCAATATTTTATTTTGTTTAACTGTGTTTAATTGAAAATTAATCATACAGTAGTTCTCTTTAAAATGATATAAAAGTTATGTGCTCTTTCCTTTCCTTTATTAATCTGTTTTGAAAATAATCGGTAGCAGTAATGTTTCTTAAGCTTTTTTTTTTTTGACATTAGGCTTTAACCCCTGCTCACATTGCTCGCCTACTCCAATCATCATCTTTAGTTTACATTTTAAAACAGAAATTTTGTTGAAAAACAAAATTTATTCCATTTTTTAAAAAATTCTATTAATACCCAAGATTCATTTATGAAACGTTGGAATTTAAATTCGAAAATATAATTTTTAACATCATTTTTAAGAAAAGATATTTATTTTATTCACAACGAGCAAAGAAACAAAAATTATATTAATCTTTTTTTCTATAAAAAAAAAAAACCTTGCGAAATTCTTGGCTATTTGCAAAGGCGCCAGGCATAATTTCAAAATAACACAGAGGGAAAAAATACATACAGTATAGAAATCAGAACTATTTTTTCAAAAAGTACTATTTTCGATACGTTATATTTTTGTCTCAATTTCACCAATAATGTTACAATTTGTGAAAATCAAACCGGTTGAAAAATCTCCGTGTATTAAATAGGGACTGGTGCACCTTAAATCTGTCGTGGTCCCTAAGCCCTCCAAATTCCCATAACAAATCAATCCTATGAGGGTACTGATCCAGGGGTTTCCTTGTCTTCTGGATTGAATTCAAATTTACAAGACTACGGAGATCAACATTGGTAGTCGTAAACTCAAATCTGTCGGCTGTTCAACGACGTTTATAAAATAAAATAAAATGTCGAAAGACTTCAGTTATCTTAGATTATAGGTAAGTCAAACGTCATGACTTCTTCAAAACTATTTTATTAATAATAATTAGTTAATAATTAAACTATTAACTATGAATAATTAGTTAACTTTTTTATTAATATTATTTTAATAATCAAAACTAGTAGTATCTCGTTAGAAACCATTTTATTTATAAGGCAAACAAAGAGTTTCTTTTTTTTTTCCTTATTTATATAAAAAAAAAAAGCAACTTACAATTATGAATTATTTTCGAACATGAAATAATTGTTATTTATTAAAAATATGCTTACGTAATTACTATATAATTAATAATCATTTTTAAAACCAAAAATTGACTAATATATTTTGTTTTTATTATTGTAAATAAGAAAATGCTTTATTTATTACATAAAAAAACTTCATTGTTTATTTCCTATTATATTTTACAACTATATTTTTTTGTTTTCTATTTAGGTCTTAAGTCAAATTTTTAATTTTGAAAAAAACAAATAACCTAACAACTTGTTTACAATGTAGAACCATTATAAACAAGTAGAGAAATACCATTTTTCAATGAACAGTCCCTGGCCAAATTGTTAGACGCACTTCAGGTGACACATCCTATTCCCTTATTGCTTTATCGTTTTTACGAGACAGAAACGGGTTTGCACTTGTTTATGTTCGTGTATGAATTGGTTATATTAGACGATATGTAAATTCGAGGAATGGATAAATTAGACGATATCAGGTATTTTATCAGTATATTATAATAGTTAAACCAAATTTTTATTGCACTGTAGTTGTTAATAATTACATGTTTTGCACGAGTTTATAGGCAATACTTTTATATTTAAACATACATGTAATGGGTTTTCATCCTGGAGATTTTTTATGTACTTGCTATTTGTATGTATTTTTAACGTATTGCATCACAATGTTAACCAATTGATACACGAATGTAAACAAGTGCAAACCTGTTTCAGCCGCATAAAAACGGTAAAGCTGTATAGTATCACCTGATTATAAAGATTTTACATAGAATTTCAAAGTGCGTCTTATAATTTGGCCAGGGACTGTAAACAATATTTATTGCACAACTATTTTTATACATTTATTACCTTCGAAATAGTTTTAATTTCTAGAGTTATCTTGAATTTGCTTTTGTCGCAAAAATTTTATATATTTAGTATCTAAAGTTTTCGTAGTTATTATTTTAGTTGTCATTGTCAGTTTAATCAAAATAATGAGAATGATTTGTTTTTTCATAAACTGATGTAACCCACCCCCTGAAAAAAAAACTGGCGCACCTCTGAAGAGAATAGAATATACCTTTCTTTAAAAAGACGAATCCAAAAGAAAAAAACCAATTGCGTCTTTATAAAGTATAGGAACATTTTCACAATTATAATATTAAGTCTTAATCAACATATTTAGTTGTTGAAATCATTAGTAAAAGCAATATAAAAAAAGCTTTTATATATTTGACCGGCGATATGTTTAACAGAAATTATCTTTATTTCAAAAATTAAAATCTAAAACCCTCCGCATACATTTCCATTATTAAAGTTTTATATGGGTTTTCCTGTAAAGATTAAAATATCTTAATTATATTATGATTAAAATTATCTTAAGTCTAAGTGACCCCATAGCATATACATAAGAGAGTAGTGTGAATTCCACTTTATAACTGCATATTTCTTCTTAGCTGTTAGATTTAAACCATAGCGAATAAAAATTTGTTCCGACTAAAAATGACAGCAACAGGGGAAAAACATACAAATCATTCAGGAAAAGAAATAGACTGTTGAACAGATGTTGACTCTTTGTTAGGAGAGGAATGCAGAAAAATTTGCAATTAACAAATTTCAATGTAGAGAATATACATTTATGCATATGTAATTCCAAACAAAGATGTAAATTCTATGGTCTAAATCTTGAAAACTGGAAATCTTTTAATAAATTAAAGAAACCTTCCTAGTTTGGCTGTAGGGGGATGAAATAGAACAAAAATGGATTCATTTTCATAGAAACTAAAAGAAAGCCCATGAGAAACTCGTATGACGGATCTGCTCAAACTTGTATAGAAATATATATTAGTATATTTAGTTTTGACCATAAAAAAAAAAAACACTCCAAGATCTGAGAGTTTGAAATCAGTTTTAAAATAAGTTAAGGTGACCATAGTATTTAAAAACACTTAAGTTATAAGCAAAAAAAACTCATATCCTATATTAAAAGAAATCTTTAAAAAAAACTCTTTAACCTTAATTTTATTTCAATTCCATTGTTCATATAATTTAATAATCAATGTAAATGGTCATACAAGGCTTAACATTTCTTTTCCATTTTATTACCTTTAGTACAACTCTTACTGTTAAGGAATCTGATTAACTTCAATTTCCATATCATTATATTGAACTCAATATTCAATTATATCTGGGCAGTCTATTTTTTTATTACCTTATATTTGGGGTAAGATTTTATATCTAGCTAAGCTCATTTTGCCCTAGTGGTGAGAAAGAAACAACTCAATAGGAAACAGAACATTTTAATAACAAAATTTACAAAAAGTACAAAACTGTAGTGTACATTCAAATACCAAAAGGCCAAGCATTTTTGTAAAGAAAGAAAATTAGTTGAAATTTCTAATAGATATGACAGGATTATTCAGACAAATTTACATAATTAAAATATAACAAGGGAATGTACTGAAAGTGAAAACCTTACTTTTTTTTATATATACTTCCTAATACATAAGTGAAAGATAGTTTCATTTTATACCTTTTTTAAAAATCTTCATAATCAATACTAAACCTTTTGCACACATCTAACACAAAGAAATTTAATTGCCATGTAAAACTTGAGTAATAGATTTTAGTCTTAACAAGCACAGTTTTAAGGAAAGAAATAAGTATAGTATTTTTGGTATGTAGCATAATTCCAAATTAATGAATTGTATATTTTAGTAAATGGTTGGTCTAAATCAGTGTTTCCCAAACTTATGACTTTAGTGTACCCTTTCTAAATTTTTCGTAACGCTGTGTACCACTAATAAAAAAAAATGAATGTATTTTTTTTTTAAATATTTTTATTAACATATTTTAGTTAATAACGATTTAACTCTGCAAAAAATAGTCAATAGAAAAATACGTAATGGTGAATTTTCATGGCTAGCTTTGTTTTTAAATAAAATTTTTTTGAAATTTTCGTTTGTTGCAGGATATTTCGCATAAGAACGCGCACCCCCGCTAAACTGTTGCCGTAGCACACTTTGGGAAACACTGGTCTAAATGTATAACTTAGTAAGTTTATAATTAGTTTCATACAATAGATATAGAATGGTTCTCCAGACAGAAAACTAAAGAGGCACTGAAGATCTTATTTTCATTTTTCACTAATAAAAATAAACAAATAGATTTGCTACTCATATTTCTGCTTGTCTATGCATAGCTAATACTCTACCTGTAATTCAGGTAATTTAAATTTCAGAAAATTATCACAAGAAACAATTCTATAAAAATCACAACAGATAGTTAAGTAGATATGTTTAAAATGAAAAATTCAATTTTTAACAGAGTAAAAATTTTATAAAAATATCTCACTTTGTTATATAACTACTTAAATTTAAAGCTTCATTATCCGACTGCTGTGTTAATATACCTACCTATGTATCATGGAAATAGTTTAAATATAATAAACCTTTGCAAGCTATCAATCATTAAATATAAATATTAAAGCAAAAATATTAGTAACATCTTAACGAAGCTATAAGTAAAAAGTTTATGTGAGTGTTTAATCCAAAAAAAAAAACAATTTATATCAATGCAGTCTTTAACTATTTGAAGCTGTGGAGAAATATTTTTTTTTTTTTTTTTTGGTAGTAAAAATTTATTACAAATAAAGTATTTTGTCTATACGACTTTATATTTACAGTAGAGCCCTAATTAGCCCGACTGAAGCTGATCCAGATAATTGAACGTAGATACATAGATATAAATATATCTGTTTAAATTACTTGTGTTTAGTGATGTACAAAATTCTTTAATTCTAATTTATTAAAAATACATAAAACTTGCTACCTCAAGGAAAAATATTTTCTGAAATAATGGAATACCCGTAGTAGTTGGGAGTTTGTCAATGGTTACACTAAGTAAATATGCCAAGTTTACATTCTAATATTTTGCAATGTAAAGTTGGCCAGAGTTACAAATTTTTACTATAAATGATTAAGGAGGAATAGTATAATTTTTTACTTTTTTCTTGCATGATCACACAAACTTCTAATCGCATTTCAAATTTTAAAGAATTATATCTTCAATATCAAATGGTATATACAAATGTACAAAATGAAAAGACCATCAAAAATGTCCCACAATGGCATAATTTACAAAATTGGTATATATATATATATATATAGACAAGTAAAATTTTTTTCCCAAATATCTAAATGGAAAAATGTAATATAATTTACTATTAAAATAAAGGCAAACACCTTTTCTTTATTTAGATTAAGCCTTCATTTGAATATTTACACCAAACATTCCATACTCTAATCAGCAAATTTAAATCTCACTATTTTCAGGAAGATGGTGAAAATATTTTTGATTGACAACTATAAGATTAGACATAATTATTACATTGATGTAAAATGTGTACAAATACAGTGCCTTCAGTTTAATAAATCACCTTCATTTCAAAGACTTAGAACTATTTCAAAACTTTAAAAAAAAATAAGTCTGAATGTTCAATTTCTATGCATCAATATATTGGTGAAATGTTTGAAAAGTTTAATTATGAGCTGTACCTACTTGTGATAATGCATGATAATCTTTTAGCATTTACTTTTTTTATTAAATATGAACTTGAAAATTAGCTTGCTTTTAGTTTTAGCTTTCTTTAAATAATATTTTGGCAAATGTGAAAATTATTAAAGGCAGTCACTGTATTGAAACTCATTTGTACCAGCACCCTATTTTAATTGATTGTTGATTAATTGTTATTTAAAATTACGAATTCTTTCGTATCAAAAGACAAATATAATGCTTGAGCTTGATATTTTTAAATAAATTAAACAATAGTGGATGAATGTACTTCTGTGATGAGCCATTGATGATTCCTTGAATTTTAACTAAATGATAGAAATTTATTCCAATATATTAACATCTTCATCCTCTTCTAAACTACTAAATTTAACAACTTTTTCATAAACAAAAAGTCCACTCTTCTCCTCTTTTCTTCCTTGCCTTTGCTGTTTTCTTTTTAATTTTCTAAACTCATCAGTTTCTGGGAAATTTTTTTCTTTCTGTAACAAAAACTGTATTTTTTAGTATATAGACAAAACTTTGAAGTTATATTTTAAACCTAAGCTAATTCAAACTAGGAAAATTATAAAAAATTACCAATTATATATTTAAAGTTACTTATTATATTATCTATTAGTTAACTTTTTATATGTCAAACAGTTCCTGAGAAATCTGATTTTAAAAAGTCAAAACTTGATTATCAGGAACTATGTCCAATTTTGTTTAAATCTGTATTAATGCTAATTGCTTAAATAAAATTCAGCATCCCAAACTAAAACTAATTCTTTAAGTGTCTGTTAAACAAAAGAAATATGTACATGAGCAAAAAATAAATAAAATAAACAGATCAAGCAAAATAACTTTTGATCTAATGATAGGATCTTTACATTCTAGAATCTTAATGGATTAAGGGGGTGATCTTAATATATGCTAATTAATTTGTGTAGACAATATTTCAAAATCAAACATAACATACTTTTTCTGAATAAACATACCTTTTTTTCGACTGATTCAAATTTCAGACTCAAAATATGGAGGGTTTTGCAATTTGTGAAATAAGATTCCAATAGTTTGATCAGGAGGGCGGTGGTCCAGAGTCTAGCTATTAATGTTCATTTTACTTTTTGTATATTTAACCATATCCAAAAAAATATTGCCTACAGTTTAAAAAAATTAGTTTATCATGTTTAATTCCATACTAAATATAACTTTAAAAAAAAATACTTACTATTTTTTATTTTATTTAGTAATAGTATAAAAAAATTTTGAATTGTAAGGTACACAATTTTTTACATCATTTTAAAGATAGCAATTTTAAATGGCAAAATAGAAACATTAAGCAAAATCAGTGAAATGGTTCCTGATAAATACAATTTAGAAAATGCTGTATTTTTAATAAAAATAGAAATAAAAGAAGCGAAGGAAATAAAACTAAAATTAAAAATATGACCACTGAAGCCAACGTCTTCAGGGGGTACCGGCCCCAGTGGCCATATAAAACAAAACCTTTTCTATTGAGAGAGATGGCAAAAGCCTAAAAAAACTCCCTCAGTACCCTCGAAGGTTTTGTATAAAAGTCCAGGAGAAAAAAACATGTAAGACGTAGAACTTTATACAATTTCATCAGAAAATAAAAATCATCAGAAATTAAAATAAAAACTCACATAAACAAGGTCAGACGGCGAACTCACAAGCAAACCAAATGAAAAGGAAAAACTTAAACCAAATGAAAACAACGCCCTCTTTTAAATTGCGCAGATTGAAAAAATGAAAGAAAGAAGAAAGATAACGTCACAAAATAATAGAATGCTGAACTGGGGCTGCTCAGTTAAGTCTTGAATTGCGCCCTGTTAAAAGAAATAAAAAACTAATATTCTTCAATCATTTTCTTAATTAAAAAATTTACATTACAAAAATTTTAAGGAAAATCATTATTACTCAAATTATTCAAAAAATTATTCACAGCTTCCCAAAAACTTTCAACATTATTGCAAATATTTTGAATCCTAACCAATTGTGAAAAAACTAAATTTTTAAAAATTTTATTACACAAATTAGTATTAAAGTTGCAGAAAAATATAACTTTAAATTTAAAGGCTTTTCTTTTATCAAAAACACCAATTTTAATTATTTTGTCCACAATATCAATTTTAAAATCTAAATACTCAACATTTAAACAATCCTCATTAGTTTTCTTCAAATTAATATTAGCAAAAGCACCAGAAAAGGAATTACCTTGTGGAATTCCAATAATTTGTTTATAAAAATCTAAACCATTAAAAAGAACATTCTCAATAAGATTAAACCTACATAAATCCAACCAATTAGATTTATCTATTTTCTCATTAAATAAATACCTATCAAAAATGCCACTACAAAGTGTATTTCTGGTGCTTTTGCTAATATTTTTTTGCATTTCTTTGAAGCTAAATTTTTTGAGTATACTGAATTTAAAGCTTTTAGATATACTGATGATTTTACTTTGTTTAATTGTGATAATTATAATTTTATTTATAATATTTATCCTAAAATTTGGTTTTAAAGAATTGTGGACAAAATAATATATAATTGATATTGTGGACAAAATAATTAAAATTGGTGTTTTTCATAAAAGAAAAGCTTTTAAATTTAAAGTTATATTTTTCTGCAACTTTTATACTAATTTGTGTAATAAAATTTTTAAAAATTTAGTTTTTTCACAATTGGTTACGATTCAAAATATTTGCAATAATGTTGAAAGTTTTCGGGAAGCTGTGAATAATTTTTTGAATAATTTGAGTAATAATGATTTTTTTTTATAATTTTTGTAATGTAAATTTTTTAATTAAGAAAATGATTGAAGAATATTAGTTTTTTATTTCTTTTAACAGGGCACAATTCAAGACTTAACTGAGCCCCAGTTAAGCATTCTATTAATTTGTGACGTTATCTTTCTTTAATTTTTTCAATCTGCGCAATTTAAAAGAGGGCGTTGTTTTCATTTGGTTTAAGTTTTTCCATTTCATGTGGTTTGCTTGTGAGTTCGCCGTCTGACCTTGTTTATGTGAGTTTTTATTTTATTTTCTAATGATTTTTATTTTCTGATGAAATTGTATTTAGTTCTATATCTTACATGTTTTTTTCTCCTGGACTTTTATACAAAACCTTCAGGGTACTGAGGGAGTTTCTTTAGGCTTTTGCCATCTCCCTCAATAGAAAAGGTTTTGTTTTGTGGCCACTGGGGCCGGTACCCCCTGAAGACGCCGGCTTCAGTGGTCATATTTTTAATTTTAGTTTTATTTCCTTTGCTTCTTTTATTTCTATTCTCTCTTTTTGAAATTTCTGCTGCTTTTTAGCGCATTTTTTAAAAAGAAGTTTTGTCCATTTTGTTTAAAAATTATTTGTATTCATTTAGGACTATTTTTAAAATAAGATTTCTCAGGAATTATTCGACAGATTTCACTCAAATTTTGCCATTTAACATTACGTTCCTTACATTCTTCTCAAATATCTACTCTACAACTCAAATTTTTTTTCAAAATTGCTAAATAAAATAAAATAGTAAATTATACTTTAAGTTATATTTCAAACAGAATTATCTTTTGCTTAATTAAACTTTAAAATAATGTGCAAAATTTTTTCAATTCTTTTCAAATGCTCTAGTTATATGGTGAAGTAAGCAAAAAGGTAAAGCTAACATAATGCTCACCTAATTAAACTAATGGGGCCATATTTCCCAGATTGGGACTATCTCCTATGTGATTGGGATCAGAAATCAGCCCGAAAAAAAGCTATGTTTATTCAGAGAAAGTATGGTTTCGTAACTGAAAATATCTTCTACATTAATTAGCATATTTGCGGTCAGCCCTTTGAACTTGATGATTGAGTCCTAAAACGTGAAAATCTGATCATAAGAACAAAAGTTATTCAGGGTAGTCAATTTTTATTTTGTGCACTGTGCATTGACCATATCGAGGATGCATTGGGCACTTGAACAGTGCACCTTTAACATCAGTTTTCTCTAGCTGACTTAAAATAATTTACCAAAGAACATTGAAGAATATGACTCGGGCATTAACACGTTGAATACCATAGGGGACACCACTGACCAGCACTGAGTTTGTCCTTCAGGGGTCACCCATGACCGGTGAAGCCAAGATTATTAGAAACACATAATTCGAGTAAATTTTTAATGCTTTTCATTTTTTATATTGTTACTAAAATGGTTTGAAGAAATTAATACAATACATACTGAGAAAATAATTTTGGCCAGACAGACAAGCAATGTTAAGTTAGCGTGGCACTCAACGTGTGAAGGATTAAGCACAAGTGATAGTTTAACAAATAATGAACAATTTGGAAGTATTATCTTAGAAATATTCAACAGATGTCAGTCTGTTTTGGACTTTTTGCAGAAACATTGTATTTCTTTTTTAGAATCTATCTAGAATTTAATTTATACATGTTTAAATTTCAAATCATATTCTTACTTTTTGTCTAGGTTTCTTAGATGTTCTTGACACAGAAGAATTTGATTTTCCTGCTTTTGAGGACTTGCGAGATTTTACAGGCTTTTTATGTCTTTTAAAATAGTCTTGAATTTTTTTCCACTTAGTGTCATTTAATAAGGTAACATCTGAAATGGAATAAAAACATTTTACTAAAAATTCATAAAATAATCTAATAATTTGTTGCTAATTACTAGTTAATTTTATTAACTTTAAAACCAATTCAATCCTCCTTTAAAACAAATATATTTCTAAATCAATCTTTTAATTAGTCCTTATAATTGAATGAGGTTAAAAATTTTGATGCAGATTATTACACAATCTTAAATTACAAAATAATTAGCACAAATAAATACCAGGTGTCCCAAAAATGACTGATGGATTTTGAAAATTGATTTAAAAAAATATGGTTTTTTACTCTGGAATTTCATCTCACCAAATCACACATTTAGTTAAAATTCTTGCTAATAAGTAATTTTTCATAATTGGAGTAGTAGTAATTCTTATTAAATCTGCAAAATAGACTATTGTGATTGTCTGGAAAACACCTCTAAGGATGATCCAAAGACATGGCACCACAATTTTGATCCTCTGCAGAGGACATAGCTCCCCCACTTTGGTAACCCTACGACCCGTTGCGGAATCTTAAGTACAGTACAGAACCATTTATCCGATACCAAGAAAGCAGAGGGAAATTTTGCTTGGTTTTCCGCCATTTAAACTCAAAGGATAGAGGGGCAAAAGCAGAAATTTGACTCATCCTTGAAGTTGAGGGTTGAAGTTTCCCCCCATTTGTTCAGAAAAAAATTCAATATTTCTTCCATGACCTGAAGTCTAGGGGGCCAGGCAGGAGACAAATGTTTCATTTTCTCCTATGTGTCTGAAAGAATCAGTGATTTTCGGATAAGCTGCCATCAATCAAACATAAAGGAGCAGCAGCCTGATTTTGTTTTCTCTTCAATTAACAAGGTTACTGTTAAAGAATTAATTATAAAAAATTTTAACAATATACACTTAATTTTCTTTGCAAAAATATATCTAAAGAAGTAATATAAATGTGGGAGAAATTTC
Organism: Parasteatoda lunata; assembly: GCA_949128135.1. Classification (NCBI taxonomy): domain Eukaryota; kingdom Metazoa; phylum Arthropoda; class Arachnida; order Araneae; family Theridiidae; genus Parasteatoda; species Parasteatoda lunata. The sequence goes on along the minus strand of OX421981.1, from coordinate 12,389,998 downwards.
ATACCAGATAACATTTTGGCAAAACAATAGGCACTGCGTATTTTTTGTATCTCTGACCTAAGCTACTCAAAAAAATTTATTGTCTGGGCCAAAAATATATTATGAATTTCCTAACTCAAACAAATCACTGTTCTAACCGCATAGGTAATACTAACCAAGATGGATTAAGGTAAGCAATAATGTTATAAAACAAAAAAAATTTTAACCATATCAATCGGATTAAGGTAAGCAATAATGTTATAAAGCAAAAAATTTTTTAACCATATCAATCTCATAGTACAATATTGAATTTTTTACAATAGGTTGGACATATCTAATTACAAATATGAAGCATTGAACGCATGCTCTTAAGCTCAAATTGAAAAATAATGTCAGAACACATAAGGTTTTTAATCAAAATTGAATGGTTACATGAAAATTCGGAAAACAGAATGCAATGATGTTAGATTTCATAAAATACACGTAAAAGCAAATATTTCTCAGAAAAACATACCTAGAGTGAATTCTGTCATTTCGGCAGAAATTTCAACACCTGGTTTCATAATTCGTATTACTTCAATTTGTTCTGCAATACCCATTCTACAAGCTGTATCTGATATTTCTAGTAATGTCTTATTTTGCTCCTCAGCAGTCATACTTGACCTATAATATTACATTAATATTAAATATATAATTAATAAAAATAATATTTTATTAAATATTTAATTAAAATTAAATTAAGACATTTATTTAGTCATGTGTAAACAGGACTCCAAATTTAATAAAACCGGATATTTTCAATTTAATAGGATTTTGTTGATTTAAAAGAGGACTTAGAGAACGTGACTAAAAATAAAGAAGTCAAGATAAGTACAATTAAATCATGGTAATCCTATATTCTGAACTTAATTTGATACTACTTTTAAAAAATATTAAAGGAAATTTATTCAAAACATAGGAAAACAAAATATGGATTTTAATTAAAAGGAGAATCATGCAGAATCTGATGTTAAATAATATCTTAAGTAATATTTAGGTGTGGTGAATAAATGGGAAAGAAACAGATTTTTGTTGCAACTTGAACAAAAATGCAGGCTTGTCATCTCAAACTTTTAAAAAAAAAAATATATAAAAAATTTGCATAGAAGCAAACACTTAAAAATGTAAATGTTCATTAACAAGCTGCTCTTCAACTCTACAACTACGTCACACGATATTGCACCAGGAGATGACGTAATCATGATTTCATACAATGTGGAGAGGCAAAGGAAAAACAGGGGTTGTATCCTAAATGTGGATGGTCACTTGTTTTTTCCTCTATCGTGCACTAAATAGAAAAAAGCAGGAGAAAACACCCTGACGGCCAGAGGGCGAAGATTTCAAGCAAAAGCAGGAGAGTTGGCAGGTCTGCATGATGCTTAATCTTAAAATCACATGAAAACTATTCACAATGTGGGGTTAGTGTAAATAAGGAATGTGTTATTTGCTCATGAAATGCAGTTGACAAGAAGGTTGTATAACTTACAAGTCAGGATTAAATTACAATGAGTAATTTGTAAATCAGGTAAATATGAATAGCTAGAAATGATTGGAAAATTGTGAAGCAATGAGTAATAAAGTGATCATCAGTTGTAAATATCGATGGTGATTTGTAAATCTTATATACAAATCGCACTATCTACTACATAAATATTGTTAATGCAAATTGTCATAAGTGACTGGTAACTAAAGAAAATTTAAATCAAATCTGAAGAATTAAATTTTGCAATCAGCAATTGTGCTTCCCACTAAATTTTTGCTATACTTTTATTTCAATGGCGTGCCTAATTCAACGAATAATTGTAATTACTATTGACTTCAATTAATTTACTTTCATGACTCTTCCAACTTTTTAACAAATCGAGCCAAATACCACCATTTTTCATATATTAAGCCGGATAAATAATCATCCTTCTTTTTGTTACAATGTTGTAGATGCTAATAGAATTTTCCTATTAAAAATCTTCAAAAATGCCCCTTCAAAAATGCATTTTTTTCAAAAATGCCCCTTAGTACCGTCACTTACTACTTATTTGCAAAAATTTTTTATATATATGGAATTTTATATTACAGTAATAATTTAGCATTTAAATAAAATTTTACAAATTTTCAATTTTTTTACATAAATATGGTTTTTAGACAGAACTTTTGAGGGAGTAACCTTTTATTCAGTTTCACAACTTTTCATAACAATACACAAAATGATATTGAAAAATTGTGATAACAGAATTACTGAGTAACTAATTAGAAAATAAATTTACTATAATTTGTAGAATTTATTTTACTTTTAGGCAGGGGTAGCAGCAAAGTTTTTAAAAATTTTAGGAACTTTTTTCAACAAATTTTAGGTATATTTTAGGGGCAATATATGATATTGCTAGGATAAAAACAGATCACACGGTAGTTTATTACATAACAGAAGATTATTCTTATTCATCCATACATATCATAAATAATTGCAAGCCATAAAATAAAGCTCTGAAATTTATTAAGTCAAGAATGAAATCTCCAAAGTGTAAAAATGAAATTTCAACTTTACATAGTACCTATCAAAAATTAAGTGCATAATTCAGGAACAGGCAAAAGTGAGAATAAATCAAGAGAAAAAACAAATTAACACCAACTTGGAAAAATTAAAGATACTTTATTAAATCCAAAACAATTCGTAAATTAAAATGCAACGCCAAATAAAAAATTAAGGAATATTTGACTAGAACTATACGAACTTAAAATTATTTTAAGCGAATATTTGACTAGAACTTTACGAACTTAAAATTATTTTAAGCGATATTGTATATATTAAAAAAATTCACAATTTCATTTCTTTCCTATCCTTATCAGATTAAGTATACAGAAAATGATTTAATCATTTCTGAAGTAAAAATATACCATATGAAAACTGTATCAACTTAAATATTAACAAAAATAATACTGTCTTAAATTGTATATACTTTAAACAATTTAAATTCTCATATCTCTGATATGTACTATAAAAGTACACAGAAAAGTTTCCAAAATTTAATATCAGATAAAAATTTAAGGAAATCATGACAAAAATATTGCTAACTAAAGTTACATATACTGTAAACAATTCCCTTTCTCATCCTCTGCGATGTTTATATAAATAAAAGTATTAAAAAAAAATAGTTCGAAAATCAGAACAAATAATCTGCATAACTTTAATTAAAATTATTACCATAAATTAAAATTCTATTTCAATTCTATAGTAATTTTTTAAAAAAGAACCTTCCTCTCTAAAATAGAAAACTTTTTTTTTTTATTTTTACCTTCTTAATCAAAACTTTATTACCCTTTACCTTATTGTGAAAAACTATTGTGTGATATTATTAGATTTCAAATCAGCAATTTATATTAGAAGTTAGAGAAAAACAAATTAATTATGATCATTTTGCTAATATAATCTTGATATGATTTGTGAGATTCTTTTACTGCCCTCAATAGTGTTGTGATCTTCAACACTCCTCCATATATTCGAATGGTATCTTTGATTAGTCCAAGAGACACTAGTATTCTCATGGTGACTGACATTAAGCATTGCTTTATTCATCAAAAAACCTCTCTCAGGATCAGAATTCCCACGTGGCAAAATTAAAACAGTTTTAATTAATGTAGTTAAATTCTTATATTTTCGATCATTGCTTTTTTATTTATATTTAGCCTATAACTCAAATTTTTTAGGAACACCAACAAAATTTTATCAGATTTTCAGGAATTTTAGGGTTTGCACATAGTTTTAGGAATTTTATGAATTTTAGGGGGAATGCGACCTCTGTTTTAGGTTAAAAAATTAATCCAACTTTATTTCTGTTAAAATAGTATGATAAAATTCTAGAAAAGAAAATTAATTTGAACAATTAATGTCATTACATGAAAATATTCAAAAAACTGTCATGATCAGATGATTTTGTTTATTAACTAAATTTTGACCTTTTTACACATGAACATTTAACACAGAAACACTAGAATAACTAGTTTTGCAGATAACTTGCAGTAATATTTGTGGACTAATATATAAATTTACAAAATTCTATATCCTAATAACATACAACACTGTCACAATACAAAAAATATTCTCATCATTTACATAATAATCATTTAAATGTTCTTACCAAGATTTAATTGATTCTTGTGAACATGCAGATCTTTTCTTCTTGGAAAGAGTTATATTTGATTTATTTAAATTGCTGGGATATGTACTGGACTGATTATAGTTATCTATGTGAGAAAAGCTTGAGTATAGATCTGTAAATATAAAAAAAATATCAAATGTAGTAATTATTTCTATTAATATTTACTATGGTCTTTACCTTCAAATTAACATAAACTGCTTAATATATAATAAAATAAAAACGCTCAAAACTGACCAAACGGAAAGGATAGTTAAAAGAAACACCAACAGAAATATTAAAACCAGAGATAAAGCAGGACACAATGAGATAAACTGAATTAAAAAAAAAGAATCTATCTTAAAACTCATGAATAGAACGAATTTATTGCATCTGAAATTTATTGCGAATGGAAAAAAAGGAAAGAAAAAAATCAAAACGTAGTGGAACCAGATACGTATCATTGTTAAATAGAGAAAGCTGCAATCTGATTGTTAAAATAAGTCTGCTTTTAGTAATAAATAATTGTAAGTTTATACATAACCTCTTCTTTTACTTCTCTTACCAAATAGAAAAAATATCAAAAAACTATTTTTTACTGTGTGATGTTTTTTTAATGCTTAAAATGCGTGCATTAAAAACAAGTTTTAATGAAAGATTTGATTCCACATCCTGCAAAACTTGCAAATGATACTGCAAACCTCTGAGGAATCAGGATTGATTCAATTAAAAAATATAGTTTTTTAATAGATATCAAATAAATATAGCAGGTGCGTATAAGACTTTTGCAATGATTAATGAAATTATGAAATATATGAAATTATAAAACAATAATTTGTCACAATAATTCAAGGTTAACTAAATTTAAGAAACAAAAGTGGATTGGAAAAACCTAACTTGCAGGAACTTTAACTTCTTAACTTTTCCTCAGAGATAAAAAATTTTTTGAAAATACTGATACATTAATTGTGTTAAATTTTTTATACTTAGTCAAAATGAGGCAGGGACCCTAACTCTTTGGTTTAAAAAGCATTAAGACAGACAACTTTGGGACATGTGAAGGAAGGAGTTTATGTTAATTTTTGTATGGACAGTGTTACAAATCACTTTGGAGTTGTCTGGTTTTGACAGAAACCAAAACTTAAATTTTGTTAAATGTAATGTAAATAATACTGATTGTTTAAAATAGGAAATAGACAAAAATTTTATGTAAGTTTGACTAAAATACTACATGTATAGAATAAAAACTAAAATCACAGTTTAAATAAAATATGTTAGAAATTGCAAACCTGCTAATCCAAATTCTTAAATTTGAAGTAGATTTAGATGATTTAATTGTAGTAGATTTGCTTTCATAATAAACTTTTTATATCATAAAACAATTAATGAGATAATGCACAATTGAGTAATCACAGAACAAGGAGTGAAAGTGCTATCAAGGGATTTATAAAATTGAGACAGCTTCGAATTCAGTGTAGACCTGTCAGGAAACGTAGCAAAAATGTGGAAGAGTTGGCAGCTGAAATTTTATGCTTTAAAGGAAATTACTTTGACGCTATAACACTAGGACACTTTGACAATTCACTTTGTGGTGCACCTTAGTGATACTCAACATATCCAGGAGAACATAACTTATTGAAATATCAAAATTGTAGGTGCAAATCTATCTTTGATTTTAGTAGAACATCAAGGAGAAACAAGTTCACAATTCAGTTATCAATACTACACTGATCAGAGGAAAAACACTAGTCTATACAATAAAACTCTAGACTGAAAGTAAAGATGGTAAACAAATTACGTTAGAAAGACTTAGGCTTTTTTTTTTTCTCTTTCCCATGATGTGGGATCAATTTTCTTGCATGATTTATTAGATGATGCCTTCATAAACATCTTAGTTGAAAAAAATACATGAAAATTTTAAAATTTAAGCATACAACCACAGGCAAATACATAATAAACCTAAACAATGCCTAATATCTAGATCAAAAGAAATAATTGGCAAGTATGGAGATTCCTGGTTTTGTAACAAAATGTGATTGTCAAACACAAATAAAATAGATTTTACCAAATTTTAAATGGTTTTTTCTTCAGTAGATGGGAAAATTTACTTGAAGTATTAAAAAATAGAAGAAAAACAGATTTCCGAGCTGGCTTTGCAACAGTATGGCACAAAGCTTCACTTCTTGAAACTTTTAATAAATTAGCATAACGTTATATATTAATTACAAATATACATACCATCACCAAATATGTGGGATACAAATTCATCAGACAATGCTGAATTAGTTTCGAAATCATCAAAATTAAAACCATCTATGTCAGAAGAATTAGAACTGATGCTATCATAATTACAAAGAAAATCAGCCCTGCAACATGAAATGTATACACTATTAGCAATTAGTAAAATTTAAAACTCAAACATAAATTATTGTTATCAGTTTATTAATAAAATAAATAATTAAAATTTAATTTTTTTAAAAATTTACTTAAAAAGTAATTTTCATTTCACATTCACTTTTTTTTAAAATACAAACAACCATTAACAAAAAAAGGGTTTATAATTGTTATTAAATAAAATATTGTAAATATTATTTGATCTGATTACCAAAAGTAAGTTTTAAATCTATCCTCAGACTAGAAAATGTAGAAAAAATTAAGAGTCAACTAAAAATTGATGGAAAACTTTTCCTAATCAAAAAAATACCAAGAAAAAAGTACCAATTACTTTGAATTAAATCCAATTTAACACTAAAAGCAAACCTAGGTATCAATGAAAAAAAAATTTTTAGTTGTAAGGATAAAAATAAAAAATTTTTAAACTATTCTCTTAAATCTCTGTTAATTTAAATAAATTGAGTAAATAATTTTTCCATGCATAAAAAATTATTAGTTACATTAAAAATTAAATTTATTACACCACAAGAATTTTATAAATACCTTCAAAATTAAATACAAAAATAAATAAATCAACTTTAAAATCAATATTGATAAACTTAGAAACCATTTGAATCAACTAGATTTTATATACTAGCTAAATTTCAAAAATGATTAAAAAAATTAATTAACCACGGAAACTGATTTAATTTTAATTACTCAAAATTTAAGCATTTCATTTTTATAACCATTTTATTAACTAGTTTTAGTTTAAATAGATTCTGAATTAAGGTTTATATCTATACTTCAAGGTGGCAATACAAAGAAAGGTAGGAAATGTAATACACCTTTGAAAAGTTTCAGTTTAAATGTGCATACAAATACAAAATGTTGTATAATAAGAAAGTTTTATGTAGAAACATGTATTTGAAGTTTTTCATGTTTAAATGTATTCAATCTATAAATAACTTCTCAGTAAAGCAAATGAAGAAAGAATGTGGTGTTTTAGTTTGGCAATGAATTAGTTTCCAAGGTCGAGGAATCAGCGTCTTGCCTACTGTTAAATATATATTTTACCGTAATGGCAACACCTCTCTTACGGTTAGTAATCTGGCAACACCATGTTGTTTACATTTTAGTTCAATTCCATTATTCATGTAGCAAAACATGTGTCATCTTTGTTGATTAAAGATAAACCTTTTCTGTTTATTTTACTTTATCAATATAACAGTTTAATCAAAGAAAATATCTTATCATAAGCTTATCAACATTGTTTTTCTTTTCCAATGGAGCAATTGCTAAAGCCAGAACGTTTCGATGTGGACCCAACGTGTTTGGGTGCAGAAACCAAATGGAAACATTGGAAACTGACTTTCACAAACTTTATTACCAAAATACCTAATGTTAACAACGAAGGTAAGCTTTTGCTCTTATGCAATTACATCTCTGCTCTTATTTTTAAGTATCAACGATGCAGAAAGCTATGACGATGCTATATCTACCTTGGACTCTCTATATATCGTACGTCTCAACGAAATATTTGCTAGACATTGTTTAGCCTCCAGAGGTCAACAAACAGACACAGTCGGAGAATACTTACAAATCTTAAAACAACTCAGCATTGACTGTGATTTCAAGGCTGTCGCAGCAGAACAATACAAAAACGAATACGTACGTGACTCATTTATTCGGGGCCTAAAAAGCACTCGCATCAGGGAACGGCTGCTGGAAAACACAACTATAAGCTTAAATTATTCTTTTGATCAAGCTAGATTTTTGGAATTGGCAGAACTGCACTCAGCATCCTATCTGACAGTACAGACACCAATGCACACTACTGCAGCTGATTACGCTGAAAGAAACAGAAGCTAGGTCCTTTTCTGAAGGAAATACTTTACAGGAGCAAGAACATTTTGCTGCCGCAACTCCATCATGATCAAATGCATGTTGTTTTTTTTTTTTTTGTGGAAATGATCGCCACCAACGAAGTATCTGTCTTGCTAAACATGTAACATGCCATAATTGTGGCAAGAAAGGACACTACCAACAAGTATGCAAATCAAAACAACGTAATACAAACGAAGTAGGGACATCTGCACAAATCTTAGCCTTTCTTTCATGTGCTGCGCCTAGTTGCCTACATAAGTCGTTAGCTACAGTGACTGTTAATGGTGAATGGTTCCACAGAAGTGAAGGCATCCTCATCAAAAGTACAGCACCTTTCGAAAGATTGAATATTGATTTTAAAGGCCTGTTACCCTCTAACAACAAAAACCGCTTTCTTTTAACCATCATTGATGAGTTTACGAGATACCCATTAGCTATACCCTGTCAAGATATTTCTTCATCTACTGTTATTTCCAGCTTACAAAATGTTTTTTCTGTTTGGCATGCCCACTTACATACACTCTTCATTTATGCCGCGTGAACTAAAAACTTACCTAACTTCACAGGGTATAGCCACCAGTCGTACTACAGCATATAATCCTGCTGGTAATGGGCAGGTGGAGAGATACAATGGTTTAATCTGGAAAACAATTGAACTGGCACTTAAATCAAAAGGCTTAGCCATCAAACAATGGCAGCTGGTGTTGCAAACAGCCCTTCAAGCAATACGCTCGCTTCTATGCACAGCAACTAATGCTACACCTTACGAAAGGATGTTCACACATATCCGAAGATCTCACAATGGGTGCTCATTGCCTACCTACTTGGCTGTCTATTACAGGACCTGTTCTGATGAGAAACCACATCCGAGAAAATAAATATGAACCCATTGTTCAAGAAGTTGAACTCTTGGAGGCTAATCCAGAATATCATACTTGCCAACTTAAAAAAACTGGCATCAGTAAAACTTTTTTTATGAAAAATTTAACGAAGACTATTCGAATTATTTAATAAGTATATTAATTATAGAATCTATCACATGATTGAATGTTGATGAAGTGAGAAGCAAATTTGCATTAAATTTTTAAATTACATTTATTAGAAGATGTACAGAAATATCTAATCAACCATCCAATTATCATCTCAATCATTTTAAATTCTATTACAATTATTTCAAATTCTATTACAATGATACTACTTTTTAAAAAAAATGCTATATGCAAAATAAAATAGTTCCTTAAGGGTTTTCTTCTAAATCAACAGCAAAAGAGGATGCTGAATTTAAAGAAGCTGAAGTAGCCTTCTTTGCTTTAATTAAAAAATCTTTTTCAAACACTTGTTCGTGACAGATTTTAGAAAATTTGGTTTTTAATATAAGCAGGCTTTCTAAAGTTTTATTAGACATAATTCTTCGCGATTCAGTACGGTTCTTTCTAACCAAACTAAAAATTCTCTCACATTCTGAATTTGAATGAGGTATGAGAAGAATTGACAAGACAATGTTTCCCAATTTTTCATACTTAAACATGCCATCCGCACCTTTCATTTGACTTATCATTGACCACTGTACATCAATTGATCTATCTGGAACAGTTATTTCACTCAAATCTTCTAATTGAAGTTGGCAAAACTGTTTCTGCAGTTCATCCATTGCTGTAAGCTTGGTTTCATTACTTTTTGTTTTTAAAAGGAAGGGAAACAAATTTACAAAATATCTCACACTTTCAAAACTGGAGTTTTCAATTTTATTCAAGTCAGCAACTTCAGCATGTTTGAGTACTTGATCATTTAAAGGGAATTTCTTAACAATATATTCACAGGCAGTTATGAAATATTTGATAACAGCTGAATAAAACAATGATTTTTCTTTTTCCGAAGAATTTGAAATTAAGTCCATTGCTGCACTGCCTATAACTAAATTTTGCTGATCTTTATGGTTGTAAGAAGAATGAAAATTAACACATGTTAACTCTTTTCCTTTAACCTCAGAAGGTTTAACAAATTTGGAAAAAAGTTCTTTTAACAGATCCAAAAGAAGAGCTCTTAACCGATGAATTTGTGGGGAAGATGACTGCAAAATCACATTTACTTTTTCAAATGTAGGGATAATACTTAAAAGAAATAAACTGAAGCACTTATTTAAATTTGAAGATAAAAACATAAAAATTTTCTCTTCTTTGGATAAAGTTGAATCTTTTTTAGCTTTATGTCTTTTAATCGGAATCACACTTTCTTGCTGTAAACTTTTCCTTTTTCTATCATTAGTTGGGTCCTGTTTATGTGTCAAAGGCTGTTTCATTATTGCACAAGTCTTAGTTTCCACATTAGGCACAGCAGGTTTATCCTTTAATTTATCTACTCCTGTGCTGCTTTCTTTATCAACTACTTTTGGAATTTTGAAAAATGACAAAGTAGATGATACAGACACACTGCAAGTAGAAACTTCAGCTCTAAAATAACTCATAAGTGGGTCCCACTGATTAACCAAGCGTGTAAGACTTCTCCCTAACGATAGCCAGCGAGTTGACACATGTTTAAGCACTTTTTGTGCTTCTTTACCATACATTTCCTGAAATTTCTTAAGAGAGTCCTTACGATTAACGCTCCTTTTTAAATGGTAAAAAATATCTACCAAAACTTCATCTATCCTAACGGGAAAAGTTGCAGCAGCTTTTTCAGACGCAAGATGTATTAAATGGCAACAGCATCCAATTGATATTATGTGCTCATTTTCTTTTTCTAAAAATGAAATCACACCATTTTTCTTTCCCTGCATAACAGAAGCATTATCTGCACTGAATGCTATGCAATTTCTAAAAGGAATGTCATATTTAGCAAACACATTTAAAAGAAGGGAGCTTATATTTTCACCTGTGGAGTTTCCTTCCAAATTTGGGATTGGCAATAAAGTACTTTCAATGCGTTGAAGATCCACGTTAAAATAACTCACCACAACTGGGTACAACTTATAATCAGCTTCGTGACTACCATCACATGCTGCAGTAAATGCTTGTCCTTGCAAATATTTAATTATTTCTGAAGTTCGATCCATAGCCATTTCATGGACAAGGGATGCAGTTTTGGTTTTAGCACATCCGTAAAAATTTCGCAATTTCACTTTTCGGAAACATCTTTCGAAAAAGCGGACCCACATGGCTGGCGGCATTTAGCGGAACATTATGCTCAACTAAAAAAGAGGTAAACAATAACTCAGCACGCATTACTTCATCTTGGACATTATCAGGTGGCTTAAAAAATTTGCTTAGTCTTTGGTTATTTTCAGCGTTTTCAATGTTCTTGGCATGATTCGGTCCGGTCACGTGGCGATGTATATCATTTCTACCTCCGTGCGATATTAAAAAGTCAGAAAAACAAATCGTACAATAAGCATACTTTTCTCCTTTATTAGATTTCTTTATGCATGAAAACTCTGCAGTATAAGAATTCTTATACGACTGAAAATAAGTTTTCTTCGGTTTCATTTTTAACGCACACCACGCGATTACAAGCTACGTAGTAGTCGACACCGACAGTTCAGTACGGTTTTTTTTAGTTTCCAAGGGAGGAAGAACGACGTTTCGATCGGCTAGTTCAGTGACGTAGTTGAAACGGGGAGTGGCAATAATGACGGAAACAGCGCATTCATAGAGGAGACTGGAAGCAGTTAGGAGGGAGAAGGGAAAGGAAGAAAAACCAATCAACTGGTTTACACGTGAACGTGCCGTTACTATGGTTACGAGGTAAGCCACTTATACGGGGTGTGTGGTTACCGTGCAGCTTTGGAATAGACCAGAAAACTTGTGTCATTTTTTCTGTTTTCCCCCTTTACAAATGGTTTTACTCTAGCTCCGTAGCAGCTGATAATCGCGGAATTTTGCCGATGCGCTAATCGTGCAACGTTAAAAGCGGGGGATCCGTGTAAATTTCAGGTTAATCCGTAGGCCTGTAAAATTAGACGTAAATCCGTACATTTTACGGATAATCCGTAAAAGTTGGCAAGTATGGAATATGCCCGTGTCAGGCTGCCTGACGGAAGAAAAACCAGCGTCTCATTGAGGCACCTTGCTCCTCAAGGGGATTCCACTGGAAACCTAGATGAAAACCATCAACCCTGGAATCTTCCCCACGGTTTGAAGAAGTTCAAAATTTAGAGATGGGTACTACAGGAATAAGAGAAGAATCACTTGAACCCACAGACAAAAATAACATGGCTGAAATGAACTCTCAAAACTTCGTGCCACTCACAACTCAGAGGACCAGACATCCACCTAGCTGCCTCAAAGACTATGTGACTGATTAACTAAATGAAAAGGGGGTGAATGTTATATATATATTTTACTGTAATGGCAACACCTCTTACGGTTTGTAATCTGGCAACACTATGTTGTTTACATTTTACTGCAATTCCATTATTCATGTAGCAAAACATTATGTGTCCTCTTTGTTGATTCAAGATAAACCTTTCCTGTTTATTTTACTTTATCAATATAACAGCTATGTTTTTGCCCTGGTCAGCCAACTCTTTAATTTCCTTGCCATTGCTAAGGTGTCTTATTGCAGTTCTTATTTTACTTTCTTTCTTGTGCATTGCTTAATTGTTTTTTTTTTTTTTTATCTTGTTTAATAGAAGCAAATATACTTTAGGAGAATTACTTGTATAACAAAAAAAATTTCAGAAAAAAAAAATTTTTTTCTTTAAAAAAAAACTAAAATTATCATACAATCAAACATCCCTCCCCCACAAAACACCAACATAATTAATGTACATAAATCTAAAAAAAGTTGCATAGAAAAATAAGTTTCTAAAGAAAAGTATGAGCATCTATGCATTTTATTATATTTAATTTAAAAAAATTATATTTTTAATTAATTTTATTTAGTTTAAAATTAGTTTTACTTAGTTAAAAATAATAAGAAAACCTATTTTTTAAAACTCACAATAAGAAATCAGCTTACTTCTAAATGCGTTTAAAAAGTTTTTCTGTATTTTGTTCAAAATTTCAGTAAGATTCTTGGTGGAAAAAAATTTTGCACTCTTATTTAATGCCAATATGGACCACTTTTTTTTTTTTTTGCTCCCATTGCACTGAACCAACTTAAAGAGTAGCCAAGTTTCCATGACAACGGCTGCAATCGGGTCAACATGCTTTTTGCACCAGTGCCACCCAGAGGTGTAACTATATTTTATAATTGTTTAATTAACAGCTTAAAGAACTTTGAACAAAGAATAAATATAAATAAAATTTCATCATATCCAAAATATATTTTAAATAACATTGTCGATAAATAAGATTTCAAAAACATACTCATCATATTTGAACATAAAATCATCACTTTCAATAACATCTTGAAAAGGGCCTTCCATATATAGATCATTTATCAAGCTAGAAAATAAAAAAATTTCAATACATTTGTAAAAGTTTTAGTGTAGCTAGTAAATAAAATCTAAAACTATGTTCAACTAACTTTTGCACCCAAAACACAGAAATTTCTCAAAACATATTCAGTGGTATTTTATACTTTAAACTATTAATAAAATTTAATTTACATTAATTAGGACCAAAATAATTTTAAGATATAACAAGAAAGCCCAGTAAGAATGATACCGTAAAAAAGTGCTATTTTTATATTTTATAAAAATATAAATGCACTTAAACAACCTTTTCTTATCTTTTATTTGAATAAGAAATTAATTCTTTTCTTTACATAAAAAAATCACTTGATTACATTAATATAAAAACTATAGTTAGCTTCCATGTATGTAATAATAAAGCAAAAATAATCATTTTACAGAAAAAAATAAGATAGGAAAATTTCCATATTGGGATCTGCAGTCAAATATTTGCCAAGTCTTTACTTCTGGGCAGCAGCTCAAGAGGAAAAAAAAAATATTTCTAGAAGTGGTACAACTCAAAAGGGTAGCTTATATACACCTCTAAATTTTTTTTTAAATTTGCAAGATTAAAATCTATTTAGCACGTTGGCAAATGTAAATCAAGCAACATACCATGATATGGAAATATCCCTCATAAATTCTCAAATATTTTATATAATTATTTTGTCAATTTTTCATAACTAAAAAATATAAGTACATTATTATTTGTTGTCACCTTATTATTTGTAATAAGAAAAATATTGCATATATAAGTAAATGGCACATAACATTCTGAATTATGTGGAATTATTCTGAATGGTAATTTGATTGATGGGAATTATTGAATTAAATCTATCTCTTAGGATTCTTCAAGCATGTAGTAATACTAAAAACAATCTATCAGAACTTGATAGATCTTTATAAGGTTTCCCGGAATTTTAATTATTTTTGGTCTGAGAACACTAAAATTTGCTGCAGACAATCTTGAAATAATCAATGATATCAAAAGTGAGTAAGAGACATTAAGATATTGCATACTATTTTAGTTTTAAGTTAATGCCCTAAAACAGCATATTTCATTATAATTCAGAACCAGGGTTGGGGATTTGGACGTCCTAAACTGGTTTTGGACAGGACACATGGGTTTTAATGTCTTAAACTGGATAAAACTGTCTTAAAGTGTCCAAAACCTTGAACTTTGGTAAAAGGTAAAAGTTCCATAGGTGTAATTATTGTACACATAATTACATGCATCAATTAATATTTGATATTTTTTATACAATTTACTTTAACTAAGGAAAATAATATAATATAAAAGGAAAAGGTTTATAATTTTTGAAGCTCCACAATTCATTGAACAACTAAAGTGAATACCTAATTCTTTAAATATAAAATGCTTTTAATACTGATAAATAATATAAATAATACTGATTATACTGATAATTTTTTACATAAGGATAAATAATGCAATATTAAAAAATAATAATTCTTTTTAAAAGAATACTAAATTTGTTTAAAAATTAACCTTTTATTTTTCACAATTATTTTTTAAGAAAATGTTATTTCTACATTACAGGATGATAAAAAAGACATCTATTTTTGAAAAAAAAAATTTAAATATAAAGACATCAGTTTAAATTGGAAATACAAAGTTACTGTTCAGTTACTGACACTGGTGATGTATCACCACTATGCTAAAAGAATCGAACATGAATGAAATAAAAGTATTCTTGAATAGTACTAAAGATAAATAAACCTGCACTTAGTCCCTAATAGCTTAACCTGTATGGCAAGATCAAACTTCAGTTGTTATGTACTATTGAATGAGAGGACCAATTGAACTTTATTACTGATTAATCTTCCTTTGTTTAGTGTTTAAATTGAAGAGTCAAACAATAATTATAAAACATTATACTTTTATAAACAAATATTCTCTAGTAGATTTACTTATCAATATGTTATTAGTTCTATGTTTATTTTACTTTTTAAATATTGTTCAGATAAAATTGGGACTAATTTGAGTAAAAGGGTTTTGGACAGTTTAAGACTGTTTTGGACAGTTTAAGACTGTTTTGGACAGTTTAAGACTGTTTTGGACAGTTTAAGACTGTTTTGGACAGTTTAAGACTGTTTTGGGCAGTTTAAGACTGTTTTGGGCAGTTTAAGACTGTTTTGGACAGGACGGTTTAAACCATTCTGTCCTAAACCTTGCCAACCCTGTTTAGAACATTACAAATTGTAATTATTCATTCATACTCACTCAAATTTTAAAAAAAAATAAGTAAATTGGGCAATGAAAAGGTGTACGAACTAATATTTTTTAGTCTCTGGTTCACAGACCTGTGACTAAAATTCTTATTATCCATCCTTATTTAACACAACAGCCAAGAAAATAACTTGTAAGCTAAACAACAAGTAAAACTTTGATTTTATTGACTAAATAGTACTTTTAATTTTAAGAAAAAAAAGACAATATAGAAAGATATAAAGAACAATAGAGAACTAAGAAAAGAAATAACTCAAAAAACATTGATCACTTCTAAAAAAATTATTAGAATATTTGTTTTTGAATGTAAGTTCTTATTATCTATCCTTATTTAATACAACAGCCAAGAAAATACAAATTTAGAAAGAAAAATATTTAAAATTACCAAACCCTATACTTTATTATAAACTAATAAAATGAACAAATTCTTTCTGCAGAGTTCCTTCATGTAAATTTACAGAAAACTAAAGTGAATAGTCCATGAATTTTGAGAAAGGTCCAGGGTTGAACAGGAATCTAATTATCAACATATTTAAAATAAAATTATGAAATCTAGAATAAAATGAACTAAATTACTCTGAAATACTTCTGCAAATAGATTAGATAAGTGAGGTTTTGGAGCAGAATGCAGATTCTTCAATTCTTAAAAATAAACAAAATTACTTTTCAAACTATATAGTTTCTATGTAAAGAAATTAGCCCTTATTTAATAGTTATTTTATTAAAATAATTTGATTGGGAAAGCAAACTACAACAAGAAAAGTAAAAATGTTAGAACATAGCTTAGTTCGAAAGTAAAAATTTGTTAGAAACTTGGAAAACACTTTTACTAGACCTGGTTTGATCATGCTGCTCAAAATGCAACAGATTCCTGATCTTTAAATGTATAAATCACGTACATTTTCTTTTTCTTAAATCACCAGAAAATATACAGCCAATGCATTTAAGTTATTTTGCATTAAAATAAAAAGTATGTTTTTGAAACATTTAATTTAACATAAAATTATTTATTTATAACAAAAAAATATCACTCAAAAAAATAAACTCAAGATTTAAAACTAATTATACTTATAAGGCAGTTTTTGAACTGCTGCTTAAGAACAAACTCAAGCTAACTCCAAGCCAGGGAACTCACGTAATTTTATAATGATAAATAAGCTGAGCAGGTTATGCTGGGTGTGATTAATGATGTTACGCGATCAGGTCCATATATCACAAATTTTAAAAGAACTATAAACTTTAAGAGTACAGCTGGGATCAAATGAAACAGGTCAAATAGTAGGGAGTTATTCCGTAGAAGTTTTGGAACAGCTGGAATTCACTCCGAAAACTAATCATATAATCGTCACATAAACATAACTTCTTACAAAACTTAATCAGGTTAATTAACGAAACATATTCTGAATTAAAATTTCAATGACGGAACAATATTTCATAAAAGAAAACAGTTCCTGTAACTCATGTGTAAAAAAAAAATTACCAAAACAAAAATGCACCCATCTTCACAAAACACTTTTGAGCACGTACACAATTTTTCAGTAAGAAACATTACAAAAAAAAATTATTATCTTTGAAATATAACTATAAATAAGTCCGATTTTTAGGTCTGATTGCTTATCTTGGAGCATTCAAAGACAAACTGTCATAATTAATAGTCAATTATAATATTAATACCCACTCCACGTTGGCAAATAATGATACTTACGATGGTGTTAATAAACTTGACTCGATCATTGTGTAAACATAAAAGAACAGGATTGAATTATTAAAGAAATAAAGACTGGCAAACAGTTGGTAAAATAACTAATATCACCGCATGCATACATTCATCCACAACATTTATTCCCAAAACCACGCGGTTGCAACGCGGCACCAGTAAAACGTGGTAAATCAAAAGAAAGATACACAGAGCGCGGATTTCTTCCTTCACTTCAGATCTCTGAATTGGTTTGTACAAACTGTACGATTGAAATGTTCCCTGTTCCTGTGATTTCATATAACGATTATTTTATGTTTTTCCATGTTCATTTGCTTAATTCATTTTACTTTTTAAAGTTTTTCCAAAATACAGATTTTCTACATGCTGGCACGCGTTGTTTTCGAGACGGTACGCGTAATTGAAAATTTAAATATCAAATACGCCGAATTATTTAGGAAACGTTTTTTGTCGTTTCTTCCACCAGTGCGTTACGTTACGATACTAAAATTGTTGTAAGAAGAATAAATAATCGATTTTAATTTACCTTTTCCGAAGCGCAAATTTGAGAATGAATTAAATTTTTGATGAAATAAATTCCTCTTTATGAGCTATAAGGCTTAATAAAATAAATTTTAATTTAACTTTAAGAATATTTCTTACATTTAATTTAAATTTAAACTAATTTCTAAATTAAAACTAAATTAAAATTTTTAGTTTAAATTAAATACATATCCAAAATTGAAATTATAAACACTTAATAAAATTCATATTATAAAAGTTTAAAGATTTTATTTCAAAATTCTTTATAGAATTTTACACTTATATAAGTGTCTTAATTCAAAGAGATATAATTTTTCATTTAAAGTAATTGATGAAACTTAATTTAAAACAATTAATAAATTTTATCTAAAAGTAATTTTAAAATCTTATTTTGAAGTAACTAATAATTCCTAATTAAAAACATATACAGTTGAACCTCGATTATCCTGACATCTTTTATCAGAATACTTCTGTTAATTAAAATCGATTCCAATTTTTCATTTTCTGATTATCAAAAATAAGTCCGGTCCCATTGCTACAGGTTAATCGAGATTCTGCTATATTAATAAAATATTTTCTTTATTTCCAATTGCAAGGCATATTACATTTATAAAAACAAGCCAATGCGAAACAATGAGCAAGCAATTACAAGTATTGACCGAAGTCATTAAAGACTTAGGCGTTCTCTAGCTCTCCGATGCAGGGTGGTCTCGGAGTCGGCAGTGCCTTGAAGTGCCCCGCAGACGAGCTCTATTCAGAAGTTCTCCCAGATCGCATATAAACAAAGAGGGGAATCGACTTTAAAATGTGCAAAGAAATGGGGGAAACCGTTGATAAAAGTGAAATTACTGAAATAAGAGTTTAGAAAGAAGGAACTTTCTTCACGATTTACGCATTATTAATAAAATATAAAAAAGAATCTGTGTATCTTCGTATCTAATTTTGGACAAATAATGGTTACGAAAGTATTATGAAAGTATGTATAAACCCTGATTGGAGAACCTAAAAATTTAATTTTAATAAATTGATAAAAAAAATTTTATTCAAAAAAGTTTATTAAAATGAACTGTTTAGCGTTAGTTACTTAATAGTTACGTACCCAATTGGGTATACTATCGCCTACGTCACAGGTTGTGTTATTCCTACTAAATTTAACCAGTGAACGGCATTTTCTGCGAGCCTGACTTCAAGCCACAAATAAACAAACGGAATGTTCGATCTTTTAAATAGTTGCTCGCCAGATTATATTGTATTATAAAGAAAAGTTCGTTTTGTATTAATTGATTTTGTTGTTTCATCTAAGTAAGTTAATGTTTTCAGTAAACATATTTGAAACTCAGTTTATTAATTAAATTAAAAGTTTTTTTTTTCTCTTCTGACAACGTGAGACATCAAACCAATTAAACTTAACTGACATCATTCTATAGAATCCATATTTTAAAAAAAATCAATGTTTTCAAATCAAATTAAATTAGCGCATGTAAAATATTAAACAACAACCATTATCTTCCATTCATTCAGCATTGCACGATAGTATATGTTATTCCTACTAAAATTTTCGAAGTGGAAGTAGTTGTGTTTTTTTTATATTATATCCAATTATCGATTCTCAGCAAGATACTCTAACGAATTGTTGCGTAATTTTAATTATTTCTTTTAAAATATGTTGTGTCTGGCTTGCTCCTTGCCTACATCATCCCTCGGAACCTATAAATGATCTCTTGAAATTTCTTGTGATCTTTTTTTTCCTTACGGGACCGGCAGCAAAAACTCGCAAACACACCATCTGCAGATTACAAAAGAAAAAAAAATAACAATTATAATAATAAACTAGCAAAGACAAAGTTCTTTTCTTTCTTTTTTAAACTAAATAAATAAATGAAATAGAAATCGAGTGAAAAGTAAAGATTTTTCTTTTCTGTCATCATTAATGAACGATAAGGAATTATCTCTCTCATTTTGTAAATCTGAAACCGGAAGCCATTCCTTAGGCAAATGAAGGTTGCTTGCAGCTACGCAATTGGAGAAACTCATGTTTTCAAAAAAGTTAAAATTATGTGATGGGGTACAATTATTGACTAAAATATATTCATAAGGGGTTAACATATTTGAAAAAGGGGAGAAAAATAATGAACTAAAAGTGGAATGTTTTACCTAAATTTTAAAATGCCACTCCTTTTCCAGTTTTGAATCTGAAACAATATGTTAATTATAATATAATACATAGCTAAATTATAATTAATTAATAATTATAATTCAGCTATATCATAGCAGGAAGTTCCAAGTTTTTTGGAGGCAGTAATAACTTTCATTGGCAGCATAAACCATCAGAACAACTTTTATGCGGTTCCAATTTTTGAAATGCCTGGTATTAATCTTTCATTATATTTTCCTTGCAAACAATGGGCACCATTTCATTCTCGAATTAAATTATTTTTGGCTCAGTTAACTTTGTTTTCATTTCATCATTATTTAATAGTGAATATACGAATCGTAATATGTTAATTTTAAATTGTTAGAGTGCAAATAGCGATGTGTTTAAATCGTGTGAATGTGAATTGCGATGTGTGATTTTTAAATAGTGTGAATACAAATCACGATGTATGATTTTTAAAGCACGTGAATATAAATCATGATTTGTGAAAGTTATTACTGCCTCCAAAAAACTTGGAACTTCCTGCTATGATATAGCTGAATTATAATTATTAATTAATTATAATTTAGCTATGTATTATATTATAATTAAAATATTGTTTCAGATTCAAAACTGGAAAAGGAGTGGCATTTTAAGTCGAGTGAGTACGAATCATGATATATGATTTTTTTTAATAGCGTGAATCGAATCGCGATGTGTGATTTTCAAAACGAGTGAATACGAATCTCATTGTGACTCTATTCTGGACAAAAGAAATGAGAAATACCGATTTCAGGGCCAGAAGCATCGAAGGAAGAGGAGACTCAAGTATGTGACGTCATACCCATTCTTTCGGTCCGTACAACCACAGGTATTCTGAGCGTGTTACGTCATACTCTTAACCGTCTCTGTCATATGGATGGTGTTTTCAATAGAAATGTAAACAATAACAATCTCGAGTTGTATGCCTGCTCTAGTTCCGGTTAGAAAGTTTGCAGCTGCTTTCTGCATGTTATTCTCCGAGGCGATATTTTCAAACGGATAAATTTGTTTTCAATAAAAGAAATAAATTAGATGATTTCTGAGCTCAAATCTGTCGTATTTCATAAGATATTAATGTTATTATGTAATTCTGGTGAGTTTGAAGTGAAAATATGTTTTATTATTTAGAGATTTATTGTTAAAAAAACTGATATGGTTGCTAGATTTTGAATAACTCGCTTTTTTGGCTGTCTTGATTTGGCCTCTTTCCATTTGTTTATTACTGTTTGTTCTTGTTGCAAGCTGTGCGTCATCTTACTTTAGTGTTAGCATATTGTTAGAGGAGCAAGATTAAGTTTATACATTACAATTCAGGTTTAAATTTGAAAGTTGGCATATATTATTGACAAGGTAAAAAGTGTTTTATAACGATTTTTTTTCATATGTTAGGTTTACATATTTATTATTGATCATACCACATGTTACTACTACTTAACACTACTATTCCACAATTAATGTTAAAATTATATACCCTTTATGATTTTAACATTAATAAAATTATATAAGCGTATTGTTTTTTCATTTTGTCGTTGTGAGCCAAATGGCTTTGAAAGACACCCGAAACAGTAACCCGGAAGTATAAGCGGCATACAGCTTGTAGCGCTCCCTAGTGTCGAAAACACCATCCATAGCTCGGCAAGATCAGGAAGAGACCAGTCTACTTCAAACTTTACTTAATGGGGTCTCCCCATCTGAATGATGATCATCTGACCACAATTCAAGCTCTACTCCAATGATGACCTGAACTCTTTTTTGAACTTACTTCATGAACTCTAACATATGACTTCCTAGCATATGCCATTCTAGTGTAGACGAATCGGTCAGTGGCGCTTCGCGCCAAACACCGAGATAACCCCAATATCCAGCATCCACCTAGCTCGGCAAGAAATTGATTTGCAGGAGCAAAAGTTTTTTAAAAGTTTGGTGTCAAAAATGACGACTGGTTGTAAATTTCTCGGAGTAAAATTTAAGTTTTTCGTGGAAAATTATGATTAACGGCCACCAATTTTTTGAACCCTGATTTCTGATAAAATAGCTGATGTAAAGTTTGTTTCCAATTATTTATGCTACTGAATTAAAAACGCGATTACCAAATTAAGATAATTTTACTCGAAATATTAATGATATGCAGGAACAAGTTGCGATGCTCGCCACTCTCACCAGTCTTGCCGCCAGCTTGACGATTTAAGATCTTCAGCTAAAAGCAACCCTGTGATCCTTGTGATATATATTTCGTCCTTCAGATGAAGAACAGCCACTTACCTTTTAAACTTCTTCACTAGCTAGCTTGGTCGCAGGACGATCACCCCAGCAGATCACCGAAGTCAAGCATCACTGGCTGCGGTCAGTGTGCGGGTGGGTGACCACTTGGATCAGTCTGCGTAGGGACCGAGGGTGTGCGGTATTGGTCCTCGTTAAACTGTTCTACCGTAAAGTGCTCGACTTCGCGTGCAGGTCGTTGGGCTGCCGAAGCAGGGGTGCCATCCCCTCTGCAGAGGATCAAAATTGTGATGGCATGTCTTCGGATCATCCTCAGGGATGTTTCCCAGACCGTCGCCAATAGCCCATTGTGCAGCTCTAGTGCGACGTAAATTAACTACATCTTCATCCACGCTGGACGATCCATAATGTTTAATTTAGTTTATGTTATATTAATGTTTGTGTTTGTGAAATAAATATGTTCTAAGAGAAATCAGCATTTAGTACTCTCTTCAGTGGTGACCAGGACGTCGCAGCAAGCTAAAATCAACTTTCAATGAAGAACCCTTGGATTATACTATATAAATTATTAGATAACAAACTACGTGGCGACGATTCAAGTATGTTTCTATGGTCATTCGCTTGGTTTAGGTTTGCAATTTGTCCCTCTTAGTCATTAAGTTATCGGGGGTAGTATTGATATTTATGTAACTTTAATTTTAAACTTATAATGCTTGTCAAATTACATTAATACATGAATTTGTTTTATCTGTTTAAACTTGCTACTATTTAAAGTTCAAATTGTCAAATGAAGGTGAGCAGAATCTTACCGAAGCTCAAATTGCACGTATAGCTGTTAAACTACCACCAATATGGAAGAATAATATCAAACTTTGGTTTGTTTAGGCAGAAAGTAATTTTGATTTATCAGGAATTACTAACGACCAAACTAAATATAACAATATTATTGCAGCAATCGACCCAGAGACTTTATCAGCATTTTCAGATATTTTGTTTAATCCTCCAACTGCAAATAAATGCAATACTCTTAAAGAAAGACTTTCGCGGAATTTACAGACTCTAAAAGTAAACAAATTCGCAAACTTCTTTCTGAATTACAATTAGGTGACGACAAATCGTCACATCTGTTGAGGAAAAAGCAAACGCTGGCAGGTGCCTCTTTGAATGAAGATTTTTTGAAAACCTTATGGCTACAGCGTTTACCATCAGTGATACAAACAATTCTTCCCGTTAGCTCAGAGTCGCTCGAAAATTTATCTAAGCTGGCGGATAAAATAGCCGAAGTTAGAACGGATTCCTTTCTAATTTTTGCGCAATGAATAATTCCACGAGTTCAAACCCCTCACTCTTAGCAAATACACGAGAAAATCCGTCAACATCGAACCCGCTATATCAAGAAGTCTGTACACTTCGTCAGCAAATAGCTGCACTTAGCCAGAAGTTGAAAAATTTTCTCGTGAGAGATCGCGCAATCGTTCTCGAACAAGATATAATAATTTTCGTAGATATACATCTAGCTCTAGGGAACGGAAAAGATCGTCTGAATTCTGTTTTTATCATTCGAAATTCGGTCAAAATGCTAGAAAATGTTGCTCACCGTGTTCATATAACAATAACCAGGAAAACTGAAACCGGCTGTTGCTGTTACAGCGACAAACGATCCGACAGTCGAACCTTCGTGTCGCTTATTTGTATATGATAAAAAAAACTCATTTAAAATTTTTAGTGGATTCAGGTTCAGATGTGAGCTGCTTTCCCGTCCCGAAAATGATTAAAAATTTACATCCTGGTCCCTTACAATTAACTGCAGCTAATAATTCAAAAAATTTTACTTACGGAAGCAAATTATTGAACATTAATTCAGGATTACGAAGAGACTTTAAATGGAAATTTTTAGTTGCTACGGTGCCTATTCCAATTATTGGAGCAGATTTCTTAGAGCACTTTGGACTGTTGATAAACCTAAAACGTCGTAAATTAATTGATGGTGTCACTAATCTTTCTTTATTGGGCATAACTGCCAAAACTAATGTTTTTTCAGTAAAATTAATTTCTGGCGAAACATATTATCATAAATTGTCATCAAATTTTCCGGAATTAACTAAATTAACACCAAAAATTAAGCAGACGTGTCATAATACTGTACATTATATCGATACAACTGATCCGCCTATACACAATAAACCTAGGCGATTAAGTCCAAAAATATACGATGTTGTAAAACAAGAATTTCAGTTTATGTTAGAGCAGGGGTTGTTGTTGTATTTCATTTACGTCGCACTAGAGCTGCCAATGTGTTAGAGCAGGGGATTTGCCGTCCCTCAAAGTCACCATGGTAATCTCCACTCCATGTCGTAACTAAAAGCTCGGGAAGTATTTTTTATTTTATAACCGTCGTTGAACAGCCGACCCAACTTAATGGGTTTACGGCTACTAATGTTCAACTCCGTAGCCTTGTAATTTTGAACCCAATCCAGAAGACAAGGGAACTCCTGGATCGAGTATTGGGAGAAATTTGCCTTCGTGGAGGACTTTTTGATGGAGCTAACCCGCATTTGCGTTACATGGAGAGGAAGACCACGAGAACCTCCCACGGTTAGCCTGACGGCAAGGGGACTCTAACCCATGATCCGTCTACCACTGAGGATATTTCACGTCAGCACTGTGGTCAGTGCAAGCCGGATGCGGAATTCGTATCGACTGGGATTCGAACCCGGTTCACCTCATTGGAAGGCGAACGCTCTATCCCCTGAGCCATCGCGGCTCTCGGGAAGTATTCGACCAATTGGAGACTATACGAAATTAAACGCTGTGACAACACCGGATCGGTACCCAATTCCCCATATACAAGATTTCACTCACGCGCTGAATAACAAAAATATTTTTTCAAAGATTGACATTGTCCGTGCTTATTTTCATATCCCAGTTCACCCATATGACATACAGAAAACTGCTGTGTGTGCGCCTTTTGGGCTATTTGAGTTTCCTTTTTTAAATTTGGGTCCATGCGGAGCCGCGCAAACTTTTCAGAGGTTCATGAATGAAATTCTGGGAGATTTGCCTTTTTGCTATGTTTACCTCGATGATATCCTTATTTTTAGTGAATCAGAAGAACAGCATAAAACGCATGTTCGAGCCGTCTTTCAAAAGTTAAACGAATATGTTTTAACGGTAAATGTATCAAAATGTCTGTTTGGTGTGCCAAGAAATTTCATTTTTAGGCCACCTAATAACTAAGGAGGGCACCAAACCATTACCCAATAAAGTAGACCCCATTTTAAATTACCCACAACCGAAAACAATTAAGGAATTGAGAAGACTTCTCGAACTTCTAAATTTTTTTCGTCGTTTTCTACCTCACGCAGCTCATAACCAAACACATTTAAACGATTTTTTGAAAGGCTCTAAGCGCAATGATAAACGTATGATTAACTGGTCAGAACAAGCAATAAGCGAATTTCAAAACTGCAAAACCCTTTTAGTGAACGCTACGCTGCTTGCTCATCCTAACCTCGATGCAAATTTAGTATTGCAAGTAGATGCCTCGGATTTTGCTCTTGGGGGAGCATTATTTCAAACAGAAAATGAACATCTTCAACCGTTAGCATTTTTTTCGCGCAAGTTATCCGAAACTGAAAAACGCTATAGCGCCTACGATAGGGAGTTGCTTGCCGCATATGCTTCAATCAAACAATTCAGGCACATGCTCGAAGCACGAAATTTCGTTTTGTTCACAGATCACAAACCTCTCACCTATGCATTTAAGCAAAAGTTGAATAAATTTTTACCACATCAAGCTCGTCAATTAGATTTTATATCGCAATTTACAACAGATATAAGACACCGAAATGGTTCTGATAATATAACTGCAGATGCATTATCAAGAATAGCATCGATAAATATGCCAAATCCTATAGATTACAGCGAAATTGCAAAAGCGCAGGAAAGTGACACAGAATTAAACAGTTTAATCAAGAATACTCAAAGTTTAGATTTTTAAAAAAGTAAATATGCCAGATACGAACACTATTTTATATTTTGACATTTTTACTAAACACGTTAGACCTTTTATTCCAAAACAATTTCGTAAACAAATATTTAATACCATTCATAACTTATCACACCCCGGAATAAAAGAAACTAATAAATTGATTAGTAATAGATTTATTTGGCCTAACTTGAATTGAGAGTACAATATGTGGTCTAGACACTGCCTTCCCTGTCAAAAATCGAAAATAATTAGGCATACTAAATCCCCTATTTTTAACTTTCCAATAAAGTCCAAACGCTTTGACCATAACATCTTGATATCGTTGGCCCATTACCAACGTCTAAATGATTTTCATATTGCCTGACAATGATCGACAGATATACTAGATGGGTGAAAGCTGTTCCGATTCCGGACATTACAGCGGAGACAGTAGCGAAAGCTTTATTTAAGACCTGGATTGCTCGCTTTGGATCACCTTCAGTGATAACGACCGACCAGGGTCGCCAGTTCGAAAGTAGACTCTTCAAAACCCTAGCACAACTTCTGGGCATCAAAAGAGTTCGATCCTCACCTTACCATCCTCAAAGTAATGGGATGATAGAACAATTGCACTGACCCTTGAAAGCTGCACTCAAGGCCTACAGTACAGACCATTGGTCAGACGCCTTACCAGCTATCCTGTTGGATTTTCGAGCTGTATATAAGGAAGATCTACAGTCATCATCCGCAGAGCTCGTCTACGGGACAACACTTCAACTAGTTGAGGATTTAAAGAGACATTTATCTACTATCAAACCTTCTCCAGCTTCCTGCCACTTTACAAAGTCAGTGTTTGTGCATCCAGCCTTAAAAGAATGCAGTCACGTGTTCATTAGGAATGATACTGTGAGGAAACCCTTACAAGCTCCTTACGACGGACCTTTCAAAGTGATTCAGCGAACTGATAAAACTTTTGAAGTTGATATTAGAGGTCGGAAGTCTACAATCTCTATAGATCGTGTGAAACCTGCCTTCCTTGAAAGTGAAGTAATACAACCTTCTGAAATAACTAAGACTCTAGAGTGTGAAATACCATGTACAGTCCGCAAAAAAAAAAAAAAAAAATGAATCACCCTGAATAACTTTCGTTCTAATGGTCGGATTTTCACGAACTAAGTGTCAATCTTAATGGTTCTTGGGGGTGACCTCAAATATGCTAATTAATTAGTGCTAACTATTAATTAAGTTACGAAATCAGACACAAAAACGTAATTTCTCTGAATAAACATATATTTTTTTTTACATATTTGAAATCCTGACCCTTGATATAGGGGGGGGGGGGGGGGGGTAGACAAAATTTTGAAAAAATTTGGTCGTAAATTGGGTCGCAATAAAGATTTATATATATGGCGAAAGTTTAAAAAAATGCCAAATTACCTCGCCATATAAACTAAAACAATTTAAAACAACCATAAAGAAACTGAATGAATGACGAGACGTCATAATATTGTGTGTCTCTGTTGCTATAGACAACCAAGAAGAGAATTTTTGGATCTGATTTCTGGACATAGAAAATAGTATTCGTTTTAATACTTTGAAAATAAAATTTGAATTTAAAACGAAGAAATGAAATTATTTTTGATTTTCCAATGTTTCAAAATTTAAACGTTGAACTTATTATCTGAAATTTTTTATTTTTTTGAAGATGTTATTTGAATAAAAATGTTGCACTAAAACCAAATTTACTTAAGTTATTATAAATTTATGATTTATGAAGAAATATAGGGCTAGTTGCTTTTACACCTCAGTTCAAGTCTTTCGGGTAAGGAAGAGAAAAAAGAGATCCTGCAAAAAATTTGGGACATGATTCTGATGCGCAATCAGAAGGTTTTATAAAATTCACGGTATTTCTTTTTGATAAAATTGAAATATATATATGTCACGGCAAAAGCCCGAAATCCGGCCAAATTGCGAATTGGCCGGACTTTTGGCCAAAGTCTGAAATTTTCTTGATTTCGGGAATTGTCCGGCCAGATCGCGAAGTGGCCACGATGTTCCGGCCAAAGTGCGAAATAATTGAAACGATCAGTGAATATTTTACTTTCGCGGCCTTCTATAATTATATAAATAATTCTTATAAATCTTCTAATTTAAAAATATAAAAAATAGAAGTTTTTAAATTGTCTATTAAATAATCATTAATTTAATAATCATTATTAAATTGTATATTTAATTGTCTAGTCATACATACACCAAAGGTCTAGTCATACTAGGTCTAGTTAAGTGCCACTTCCCGGTATACATTTGCCCGGTATATCCTACACTGATGTTTTTTTAAGGTTCAGTGACACTGCCCGGTACACATTTGCCCGGTATATCCTACACTGATGTTTTTAAAGGTTCAGTGCCACTGCCCGGTATGCATTTGCCCGGTATTTATCTTCGAATCTATCGTCAGTAAGTATTAAAATATCGAATAAATGTAATCGATCGTCAGGTATCCTAAAGGTATCCACATACCGGGTGGTACGGTGGACACAATTTTTTAATATTTTTTTTATTAAAAAGTTTATTTGCTAATATTGCTAATTTAAAAATATAAATCTTCTAACTTAAAAATATTTTTAAGAAATAGACAAGTTTTTTAATTAAAATTTAAAAAATTTAATTTTTTACTTTGTCTCAAATGAAATCAAGAAAATATCGGACATTGGTCGTAACATATATCTATATCTATCTATCTATCTATATATATATATATATATATATATATATATATATATATATATATATATATATATATATATATATATATATATATATATATATATATATATATATATATATATATATATATATATATAAACATAAACAAGGGAAAAATTACAGAACGAGAAAAATTGGGGGGAAATGAAAAAAAAAAAAAAATAAATAAATAAAAATAACAAAAAACCGGGTGAAAAAAGGACAATTTTTTTAAAAAAAATCCGGAAAATAAAGATATAATCTTTTCATCTGCCCACACGATTATATCCGCAATATTAGAAAGCAATCTTTTTTGCGGATATAATCGCGTGGGCTGATGAAAAGATTATATCTTTTATTTTCCGAATTTTTGTAAAAAAAATTTTTTGTCTTTTTTTTACCTCCTGGTTTTTGTTACTTTTCTTTTTTTATTATTTTTCCTTTTTTCCCCTTTTTTCATTGTTCTGTAATTGTTTCCTTTTTTTTGTCTACCTTTTGAACTTATTTTATGAGTTCTATTTACTTGCAGCTTATGCGCAAAAAATAAAACTTATTGTTTTTCTTAATTTTCTTCGTGTTTTTTGTGCGTGTATATATATATATAATAGTAAATTTTACTTGCATTTTTATTTTATTGTTAAAGGTCATTTCATTCTGACAATTATTTTGGTTACATGTTTTTCTTAAATAAGTAGGATTTGCAAATAGCATCCTTATGTATAAATTCCGAAACTGACTTTTGCAAACATGTTTTTTCCCTAAGCTCTTCGATTGCGATCAGTTACTTATTTATCACCAAATATGGTAACCAAAGTTCCTTTGTTTTATTTCTATATTTAAAGACTTATTTGACTAATCTCATTATCACTACCGGCATCTTATACGATAGCGTCATTTTAAGTAGACTTCGTAAGGTCCTTAAGAAGTTAAAAATGTGGGGGCCAAACTAAAAAGATGTATTTTATTATGTTTATATTCACCACAACATTCAATATGTATATTTAAAAAATTTAATTTTAAATTTAATGATAACTTTATAATTACGATCGATACTGATACCACAATGTTCTTAATTTATTAAGGACTAGATTCTTGACTTTTTAAATGAAAGGTCAAATCAAAAAAAAAAAAAAAAGTTTCAAATTTTTTAAAAAATTGAAATTCATCAGAAGTTAGAGTCAATTTTACTTAGAGTTTATCGTTGTATTTTGCAGTTGTAGATTATTTAGAGATTTGCTAATTTTAATAAGAATTTTACTAGTTCTAATTGTTGAATTAGAGGAAATAATGAGATCCCTCTACCCTTAACTATTTCCAGCATTTATGCAAACAAATCCTTTCATTGGTATTTTTTTATTTTCTGAAATTATTAGAAGATGGACGCAGAAATTACAGATGAAAAAATAGCTTAGCAACAATATTTAAAAATTAAAGCTGTTGGTAGGAACTATTCAACCCACCACTTTATATAAGGTAAAAATGTTTAATAAAAGAAATTATCTGAAACTTAAATGCATATGTGGTAGATAACTCTTTTAAGTTTTACTGAGTTAAATTAATAATTTTACTTTTTAATCAATAAGTCAGTGACATTCTTTGGTTAAATAATCTGTGGCTTGATAAATAGAAAACTATAAATAGAATCAAAATGTTTGAATTCCTTCCTATAGGATTTAAGTGGATACCTTTTAAGCATTTTGAACATTGCAAATATTGTAAAGCATAAATTAGCTGAATGCCATAAAGTTTTTCCTTTTTAAATGTAAAAAATATATAAAACAAATAAATATTTTGTAAATTTGTATTTTGATTATTAAATATAAATAATTTATTTAGTGTAGTATAGCAAACTTTTATGTATTCTTTCTTATCAGTTCTTTTATTTCAGTTGCTTTGCAGCAGTTTCTTTTTACAAAAACTAATCAATTTTATCATCGAATTTTAAATTGAGGGGGGGGGGAGTATTTAGAGGATAAACTAACTCAGAAATTGTGCTAAATTATTTTTTTATGATTCGCTGAAGTATTGTTAGAGATTCGCTCTCTGAAAAAATGAGTTCAAATTTTTAAAAATTTTAATTTCTTGAATTATGTTGATGTATGTAAATTGTAAAAAAATATAAAAAATGCCAATATTTTGACTCAAACAAAAATATTACAGCGGATCATTGAGTTTAAATAGCAAGGTTAGAGAATTAAAAAAGAAGTTGAAAGATAATAATTCATAATGATTTAGTTTTTGGCTGCTTACTAGGGTCTTCGTTTTTGCTTCATCAACGGAAAACTAATGGTCAATGTAAATAACCATTTAAAAAATACACATGCTTTATAACATTTTTAAAATAGCAAGTATTTTTCCGAATTAGAATTTTTAAAGAAGTTAGGTGCCTTCTAATATAAGAGTTTACTCCTGAAACTACTGATCATGCATGAAATATCCTACTACCCTACACCTGAGGTCATGAATTTGCACTTCATATGATTTCCGAATGATACTAAGTAGACTTGGTTTCTAGTAAAACGAATGGATATTATTTACATACTCATTTCGTTAGTTTATTAAAAATATAATTTAAGAAATTAAGAGAAAAGAAAATTTAGATTTATAATACCCCAAATTAAACAAGAGTAAAGTTTTTAACTCTGACATTCTTTTCATGAGATAACTTCTTTTGCCGACGATTTTGTCAGTTTTTTATTATTAATTAAAGCCAGCTTACACATTCTTGTAATTTTTACATTTTATATTTGAAATTTTAAAGTTGAATGACATGCATGAAATGTCTCCTATTTCAAAGAGTCAAAGTTAAGTAGTTGCAAGGCCGATTGTTTCGAAAAGAATTAACTACTTCGGTGCAATAAAACAATTATCAATGAATTATTAATATTCTTGTTTCTTTATTACGAAATATTAGATCCAAATTTACATTCATTATTTCTTCAAAACGTGTATTAAAACTATTATTATAGGTTATTTAAGTAGAAAATGTTAGAAAAGAACAATTTTTGAGATGATGATTCTAAAAATAGCATTTCGAATCTTTTTACAATTTTTTATTTCAGTAGTTGTTTAACGAAACAAGGCATATCAAACATTTTCCTGATATAGCAATATTTTTTTGAACTGTGCAAAAGTTGAGAAATAATAGAAATAACAACTTTTTAAGCAGATAATTTCAACTTTTTGAAAGAAAAGAGTAACTTTCTTTAAGTTAGCGGGCAAGAATAACTTTGAAGGTCAAAATAAAATTTTATGTCCATAGTTTTTTGTTCATTTAAAAAAAAAACAATCTGTTGTATGTTTTGCTGTGCTCATATACGCATTTACTTTTCATTACTCAAATAAATAATAAACAATAAAAAAAAAGAAAATTAATAATTTATCTTCATTTTTCGTAAACAATAGTATTCTTAGTAAACAGTCAGCTGTTTTGCATCGATTGATATTGTGTGTGATCAGTAGAATATTTTTAATTTCTTAACAAGATTTAATTCTCAGATAGCTGGCAATAATTCTAAGTTTCCTTTCAAAAAGAACTTAGCAATAATTTAAAAAGTAATTTTATTTTAAAGGAAAACATAAATTAAAATACTAAAACGATTGATTAGTATATTATTGGAAAATAGTATAGATGGTTAAAATTTAATTAAAAAGTAGGAAAAATAATTCTGCGAAACAAGCGCAGACAGATAATTTACAAATTTATTTTAAGATTAAGGCGATATATAAGATGTAAAGAAGTTTTAAGGTCATAAAAATTGCTGACTACGCATTTTTATTGATATTTATAAAATATATATTCAAGAAATTGATAAATATATTATTCCAAATCTATGCATGCGTATGTATATTATTGACATTGTTTCAGTTATTGAAAAACAAGATCAAAAAATAAAAAAATAATCACATTAAGTAAGCACAATCTGGTGTATAATCATATTCTATCAGAAGCACGCTTTTATAAAACTAGACATTCGTTGAATAAAGTGTTTTTTATTCAAAATATTTTATTCAAATTTTTTTACTAAATTGCAAATAAATTTTTAGACGACTAAAAAAGAAACATCGTATTTTATAGTTTTAAAAAAATAAAAATAAAAAGATTAGCTAACGATTATTAGCGAAAAAAATATGAATGAAATTTTACGCTAC
This sequence comes from Parasteatoda lunata, assembly GCA_949128135.1. Classification (NCBI taxonomy): domain Eukaryota; kingdom Metazoa; phylum Arthropoda; class Arachnida; order Araneae; family Theridiidae; genus Parasteatoda; species Parasteatoda lunata. Next base: position 12,356,451 of record OX421981.1, on the reverse strand, counting down.
GCGCGCGAAGTCAAGTTCCTCGCAAGTTAATCACATTTTAATATTAATCGCCCAATTTAATTATTTCTTTATTGTCGCCAAATTATTTTTTTAAAAATAATTAATTTTAATTTTTCTCAGTTTCTAATAAATAAAAACAGTTGAAACTTTAGATTTTTCAATTGAAAAATATGTAGATTAATATGGTATAAAAAAATTCATACCTTATAATTCAAAAATTTTTCATCTTCAATTTAATTAAATAATAAAAAATAATTAATAATTATTAAAAATTATTTTTTTCCTGAAATTATCTTTGGGTAAATGAGTTTTATGAGTGGGTGCAATTTTCTTTGAATTGCTTTATTAGTTTTAAAAATATGACTAAAAATGTAAAAAGAGAAATTAACATTAAAGGGTACGAACTTTGGATCGCTCTCCTGACCAAACTATGAGGACCATATTTTCCAGATTGCGGCTACCCCCTATATTTTGAAGGTTAAGAATCCAAATATGTAAAAAAAATATATGTTTATTCAGAGAAAGTACGTTTTTGTGTCTGATTTCGTAACTTAATTAATAGTTAGCACTAATTAATTAGCATATTTGAGGTCACCCCCAGGAACCATTAAGATTGACACTTAGCTTGTGAAAATCCGATCATTAGAACGAAAGTTATTCAGGGTGATTCGTTTTTTTTTTTTTTTTTTTTTGCGGACTGTACTACTGTAATGCGAGAGGCCAAAAATAAGTTTGAAAGAACTGTGCGTTTTCGTTTTCCAAAAAAGTATAGTAAGTGATACACTGCGGGGGGAGTGTGCGGTGCTCGCCACTCTTACCGCCAGCTTGGCGATTTAAGATCTTCAGGTAAAAGCAACCCTGTGATATATATTTCGTCCTTCAGATGAAGAACAGCTACTTACCTTTTCAACTTCTTCACTAGCTAGCTTGGTCGCAGGACAACCCATAATGTTTCATTTAGTTTATGTTATATTAATGTTTGTGTTTGTGAAATAAATATGTTCTAAGAGAAATCAGCCATTAGTGCTCTCTTCAAAGTAATAGAAATAAATAAAAAAGTCGACAAACTTCTTATGCATACTCGCAATAGATCATTTTTTGGGAAACGAGATCATTCGTCAAGCTGTTCAACGGAGAATAAGTCTTGTTGGTATAATTCAAAATTTGGCGATAAAGCAACAAAATATTCTGTTGCTTTATCGCGAAATTTCATACATATGTGTCAAGCCTTTGACATTTGAGGAAAACTAGTTGGTTAAGTGTTGAAGCCCGTAATAACTCTCGCTTTCATTTTTTATGAAAAATTAGAAGAAAAAAAATTACTTGTTGACACAGATTTAGGTGTTATAATTCCTTCTTCATCGGAACGCAAGAAACCTACAACTGTTTTAAATTGAGTAGCTGCTAACGGTTCCAAAATCAACGCATTCGGAAAACGGTTATTGAAAAATATTGGTCTACGCTGTATTTTTACACAGAGCCTGTCAAAGGTAGGGGCATACAGGGCAGTTTCCCTGGGCCCCAAAATCGAATAGAAAGTTTAGTTTAGGTTTCCTTCTTTATTGAACTTTCTTTAAACAAAATATCAGTACAGTGAAAAATCCGTCAGTTTTATGTTAGCTTCTTCTAGCGAATCCATCGTATGAACGCAAAAAAATCTATAATTCGTAAATCCATGACTTTCTAGGGCTGAATTCAGCTCGCAATTACGAAGGACAAATTTGACCAATCAAAAGATCATAATTGCTAAAATTTTGCTAAATCTTGCCCTAATGTCAGCAAGAATAGGAATTTTTCACAGCTAGACGTCAAAGTTAACAATCTGAAAAATCACAGACAGAAATCTGCATTCGGCATGATTTAAATAGAATTGTGAGAAAATCAATAAAATGGACAGAACAATATATGGTCTGACCATTAGAGGAGGGGACTTTATAGCTATTTTAGGTTCTAGACAATTTTTTCGTTATATATGTATAAAGAAGTGAAAATTTAAATAACTCCATAAACTTTGGTTCTTCATTACTGAAGCAGTGGGGCCCCCACCCAAAGAAGTTTTTGCCCCGGGCCCTAATCAGGCTAAGTCGGGCCCTGCATTTACAACTTACGTTTCACTACCAATTTTAGGAGCGGACTTTGCTACATCATTTTAGTATGATACTTAATTTGAAAGTAAAGAAACTAGTCGACCGTTTGACTAACCATACTACTATTGGTAAAATTTCTAAAAAACCATCGCTAAAAATTATTACTCTCAACCCATCTTCTAAATTTAACATATTAATTAAGGTGTATAAATCTTTATTCAAAGATGTTCTTAAATTTCCATGTAAAAATTATAATTCTCCTACCGTTACACACGTAATGGATGGTTGACTGAATGTAAACAATAACAAACTTCCTAAAACCGGAAAAAATTTAAAAAACTTCCGGTGTATCTCTCCCCTTATGTTATGCTTAAGAGGCGGTAAACGGGCCTCTATTCCAGTAAGTTTTATGTTGTGTTTAAATTTATGCGTAATTATACCATTAGTAAGAGTTTAACAAAATTAATATCACATTATTTTATTTATTACAATCAAAAATATTCATTTAATATCTTGAATAAACAATAAATTAAAGTTTTGAATTAATAATAAATTACCTTTATAACTGCACTATTATATTTGTAATTCAATTTGATTTTATTTTTGTAAAAATTAACATCAGAAAGTGATTTTTGTATCTAAGTGATTGACAGTTAGAGAGATTACTTTAAAGGCACAAAATGATTTTATATTGATTTGTATCCTTCACTAATTTTATAGAAAATTTACAAATAGTCAGAGAAGCAGATTAACTAAAAATTCTAGCACTTTTATTTATTTATATTTTGTTTACATAATCTGTTGACAAAACAATTGTTCTTGTTATTTGCCTGTCAATCTGACCACAAAGTGGGGAGAATAATATTTCAGACTCAAATATTTTAAAATTATCTTAATAAGTGAAAGACCACATGCAAACGACAGGAAATTTAATTAAGGTCAATGTGCCTAAATGCAACGTTCCCGAAATGTGACAAAATTCAGTTACTTTTAATTCTAATTCAAGAATCCTCCATAAATGCGATAGAATGAATAATTCATAACTTTTTGTATCCAGATTCATTTAAAAAAATTTTTAATGGGCAATTTCTTGTTGCAGTTTAATCGCTTACTTTCATGCTCCCCTAACATGCCCTAAATTTGACGTTTTTCCCTGAAATGGACGTCACTATCCCCGAATAGAGGTCACAGATGATACGACCTTGTCTACAACACTTCTTTAAGCATCTTTTTAATTTATAACAAGAAGAAAATGGAAAAAGACCTCTTGTATTAGGTTTATAGTTGTAAAAAAACTTTTGTATTTAGAGCTTGATTTTTCAAGTGAAACTAATTTTGGCAGTATGAAGTCCTTAAATGGGATTTTCTACGACCTTTCTAGAGTTAGATGTCGATTACAGCAATCAATAACATCTGTAACTGCTTACTTATAATTACAACTATGTAATCAATTACTTGTAATTGCAATTATGATTACAAGTAACCATCTCTGATTACAAGTAGTGATGATTGAATGCAGTCAGAAATGGAAACACTTGCAGGTAATCATGGTTATATGTGATCAAAATATAAGATTTCCTGTTACCAAATTACCAACTATGTAATCAAAAGATGTGACAAGTAATTATGGATGCATGTTATCGTGATTACACGTAATCATGATTGCACGCTATCAAAATATATGATAACAAATAATTACGATTAACTGTTATGAACTAACAATTGCAAATATTATAATATGAGATTACAGTTCAAATTCTAATACGAAAGGATATACAATATATTAAGGTATGCATGGTCAATATATTAACAAAAAACTATACACAAAATAAGAGAAGACAAATAATAGTTTACTTTTTATTCAACATTTAAAAACTATAACAAATAAAAAGTACAGAAGAGCAAACAAATATCTGTTACACAGCTAATTGTAACAGAATTTTATGTAATTATAGTTTTATAAATAAATGCATAACAAAAAAAATCTAGATTCTGAAAAGATATTTTTAGATAAAATATATTTGATTTAAAATTCTATAAACAATGTTAGTATCAATTAAAAACATTTAACAAAATGTAACTTTTCAAACATAAATATGTTACATTTTATACAATTTGTTCTTTGTGAATAAATAGTGCAAGAAGATTTAACGATAAAAAAGTTTTATTTCTTACGATTAGGAAAGCTCATTGAACATGTAATTGTTTCTAAAAATTTTTAATACAGTATGCTGTAGAAAATTTATGAAGGCAATAAACAATATAAAATGGACGGAAGAATGGAATGATAAAACTTTTAAAAATGGAATAACCGCATTTTATATATATATATATAAAACAAGGTTGTGTAAAATTCAATCTTTGGCCTGACTCAAAAGTGATATGGCCATAATATATAAATGGAATGTCTTTATTTTAGATGGAAAACTATTGCATTTTTAAAAATGCAAAATAAAAAATGCAATATCATACATTCAAAAAGTCAGTCATCAAACATTTAAATATGAATAATACTAAACATAAAATGCATTTCAATTTAGTCATTTAACATAAAAATATTTCACAAAAATGCTGTTAGCACAGAGTGGTAATAAAACAGTACATTCAACAACATGTTGTTAAATATGAAACAGAAATATAGCTTTTTAACTTTTCTTCACATAAGTTATGGGCACAAAATTAAGAACTTTTTAATGGCAAAGTGTATAGTTTAAACCACCATGCTGAGCCAGCAGCAGGTATACATTTGTAAGTATAAATGGATGCAGTTATTGCTTTACTCTAATCGTTCTTTGCTTGTTCATATTGCTTAACATTAGACTAATATATGATGTCAGTAAATCGTCCATTTTATAGCCCTATAAATATACAAATATATTAACATACACTTATCTGAAATCTATACAGAAAGATTTGATTATTAATCAACTAAATAAAACTCATAACAATTATAGAGAGAATTTGATTAAAATAAACACTTTAAATGAAAAGTTTTTTTTAAATTTGTATTCAAACAAAATGTGTCATTTTGTCCCAATTGTAAGTCTTTTCCCTCCTTTTAAAAAATTTGAATAAGGAAGGGGAGAAAATGAAGTGACAATGTAAATGCCAATAATAATGGCACCTAAGTGAAAAAGTCTAAAATTTTTATGAGTGATTTGTTAAGAGGTGTTATCTAATGAAGCATAAAAATATAATTAGGGAAAGCTTTTACATAGCAGTCTGTTTTGAATAAGCAGGAGTGTAGTAAGTGGTTAGCAAGATATGTTATGCTGTCAGAAAGAAAGTAACATAAAATTATGGAGCTCATATGAAAGAGACATGAGAAAAGGACATTTAAAGTATGTGGAGGATTATTTAGCCCAGTTGCATTTATCCCATAAAATATTTATGATATATCATTGCCATTTATATAAATTTAATTTTATTCTTTTTGAAAAATATTTTTGAGCATTCATACTGCAATTTTAAAAAAAAAAATTATGAAAATTTCACAGTGATATGCCTCTTAAATATTAAAGGATTTAAAAAAATTTTAAACAATATAACTTAAATAATAAAAAAAGAAACATAATTAACTTTATCTCTTTATGTTATTTTATTTTAAATCAAAAAATGGTAGAACTTGTTTTTGGGCTCTACTTACCAAAGGTGTTTCACACAGTAACTTGTTCCCTCTTACTAAATTGCCAATGGTCATATGAAAGTAAGTATTACCGCTACTCCAATTTGATATGCGGGTAAATGGATGAGTGACTAGTATGTCCTAAAAGAAAACAAAAATAACGTCTTAATTTTATTAAAAAATGTAAAATTGATATCCGCTTATTAACAAATCTAGGTGTATTTCATTTCTTTAACAATCAAGTCCTTAGGAAAAATTTTTAAAATTTATTTTTAAAACTACAATATTCATTTGTTAATCAGAAAGGCATTTGATAGCATTACTGTGATTTCTCCAGGGGTAAAAATTTTTCACTTCAATGATTATTTTAATACTTATCTAATACAAATTTATTCATACAATGAATTGTTTTTAAATACAAGAAATATTTTCTTTAAGTAGTGATCCTTTAAAATTTAAGAAAACCTTGTCACTTGCCAATTATATACCTATAAATAAAACCAGAAATAACTTAATACTGTTGAAACAATTACCTTTAAATAAAGATATGTCACCTAATAAAACTGTATAACAGTGTATCCTCTAAGTAAAGAAGTTGCGTAAGCAATTAAGTAGTTATTCTTGTATGGGTGTCATTGAAACTAAAACAGATTGTAAAAACTCTGCTTCTAATAATTGAGGTATATTTTTCAAGGATACAAATAGATTCTTTTTTATTCTACTTGGAACTACAGTATAAAGCTTCCCTAAGAAGTTTTTTTTAAAGAAGTTTAAAAGATGCGTGCTGTTTCTAATCAATTACCTTTAATGTTTTAAAATCTCTTGACATTGTCAAGGCACATGAGTGAAAATCGCCATTTTCAAACACTACATGGCTCGTTGTAGATTAACAGCTTAGTAAGGTTGTTATCTTCTGATATAAATAAGTGTTCAATATACCTAATCAGTTCGATGACTTTTATTATGTGTGGTTGCTAATATTGATTATAAATTTCATAATTTTAAAGAATTTACTAGACGTCATTTTATTGGACATCGCTGAATATTTTACATACTATTTTTTTTCTTAAAAAATTATTAGTTGTGTGTTGGAAATGCTTTTTATTGTTTTATTAATAATGTTTGAAAATGTAATAACAGTAAAAAAAAATTCTGTAAGAAGAATAAAAGATGTTCTGGATGGTGTTGGGCCTTGTAACTTTTAAAGCTTAGGTAGTTTTCAAAAATAAGAATTCAAATAACAATAGTTGTAATAAACATAGAGGTGTGTCTGTAATGGTATTTAAAATGCAAAAACAACTAAATATTTAATACAGCAAAAAAATTTTTCTTAATTTATCATTTCTTGTTACAGTTATAAAATACTGTTGGATATACAAAATAAATAAAAGTAGAACAAAACAACCAATATTGAAATTTGTAGTTTAATTGATAATTTCCTTTGGAACTTTAGAAATTGTCAAATATTTCTTTGTTTTTGTACACTTACCTTATCAAATAATAAAAAAGAAATTGGTTTGCTTTACAAGAAAACATACAGATAAAAAGATGATTTTAATACGCAGGACTATAGGAAGGTAAATGTAACCATTAGCATGCATACATTACAAAAGAATCAACTATTGTATAACAAAAAATGCGAAAAAATGTGTAAAAATGATATTAAATATAAAGATGCATACTTTTGAAGATGGATCAATCAAACTCACGCCATGTTTATTGATTGCTATCAACAACTGTTCGGGGAAATTCGGATCTGTTGTTTGCTGTAAAATGAAAAATTATGCTTAGTAAAAGCTAAAAGTAGAGATCAAATTTTTAACAGAAAGCAATTTCATTTAATAATTTCATCATAAATTTTCTTCAAGCCCAAGTTATTTTTTTAAACAAAACATATAAAGATATTAGTTTTTATATCTTTACAAAATACTTTGAACTGAACTGAATTAACTGATACCAACTGATAAAACATTATTTTCTTACTTGACTTATTTTATTTATCAAAAATAAAATAAAGCAAAAAACTTATTTTACAAAGAAAAGAGTAAAAAACAATAAAAATTGAAATAAATTTTTTCAAGTTTTTCATGAAATTATGTTTAAATTGTTTTTGAAGCAAATAAACTTTCTTGAAATATATATTAAAAAATTTTTTTTTAAATGATATGAAAGAGTATTCAAAACACATGATAAAAGAAAACATTTAAAATTAATACTTTAAAACATAATATATAATGTCCAAAAAAGTATTAGTACCAACGCAAAAAATAATGTTGTGTTATTGTTTCTAATGCCACATTAGCAAGCCTGCTTAGCGAAGCCGAGCAATTTTAAGGCAGAGAGTGCGTTTCTTGTTTTTCAGTGGCGCCATTTATGGCCAAGAATCCGACTTCAGCCACATCGTACGTCACACCCGTTTTTAAGGGGGAACCATTCATACATCCATTCATTCATCCACAGATTGTAATTTTCGACCTGAAACAGAGAACGATCGATCTCGAATCCAGTACCCCCAGAGGTGTTGATTTGTTATGGGAACATGGAGGACTATGCGACTCGACAGAATTTAACGTGCATCAGTCACCAACTACACAGGGAGTTTTCAGCCGGTGGGGTTCAAACTCTCGAACCCACGAACTCTCGGACATGGGCTCAGTGGGCCCAACCAGGCTATCCCAGCCCAAAAAATAATGTAATGGCCACAAATAAAAATATTTAAAAGATGCATAGCTGTTATGAAAACAAGTTTTTCCCATTAGATATTGTTAATTAATTCAGTATAATGGTACTGATGATGATTGAAATGGCTTTGAAATGTTTTTATTCCTCAACACTATGCAGTTTTCACTACTACTTATTTCAGCACAAACATAACCCTCTTTTCTTGTTTTAGGAAAGCAACTTTGCTAAAATGAAAAATGATTTTGACAAGTTAATTGCTATTCATATTCAACTACAAACACCAACTCTACAATTCACTGACTTAATTATACTGCTTGTATCTCCTTAAAGGAACTGCTGTACTTAACAAGTATATATTTAGTTCGCTATAAATCTCAGAGTAATTTGAAAAGAAAAAAAAATTCTTAGAAAAGAGATTTTAAAAATTATCGATAGAGAAAATGTATAGTTTCAAAAAGAAAATTAAGATTTTTTTTAGATGGAGAAAAGACCATTTTGGAAGTAATTTTTCTGCGATTCTTTCTGTTTCCATAGTTTCGGAACTATGACTAAAAATCTGCATTCTTGCTTTTGTAACTGTTACTTGCTTCTGCAACTTTTGGTTTATTATGGTTTATCATTTTTTAGGTATATTTTGTACGAAGTAATACTTTTTATGGATATTTATTAGAAATGCATAACTGAGGTGCAATCATTTTTTACGGAGAGAAAAGGTTGAAAAAAGTGTTTAACCAGTTTATAAAGTATTAAAAAATCCATAAAATTTTGAAGCATTTATAGTATTCAAAAAAATAATTTTTCTTAAATCTCTTACAAAAAAGATATGAATTCTTTCCTTCCTTATGATATTAATCTAAATAGATAATCATGAAAGGCTAGGCTTCTTAACTGCATACATTTAACTTCTCTTATCTATAATTTAAAGCAAGCAAGTAAGGTTCAACTGGCTCTGTAACATATTCTTTTAAAATTTTATTAAGAAACATTCACGATAAATAATACTCAAAGATTAACAGTTAACTCTGTCATATAAAATAAAATGTAGGTAAGGTATTTCCATAAAAGTTATATTTTTTAATGATAACAACAAAAAAGTTGTCCAATAAAAAAATTGCATTGTAAATATAAAAGAATAATCTTGTAAAAATTATAAATACATCACAAGATATATAATAAGAAATTTTGAAAAGATCAAAGATCATTATCTTTCCATTAAAATAAAATTTTTTATAAAAAGTAGGTGGAATTACCTTCACTTCAAAAAAGGCAGATCCAAATGTAGGCCACTTGAAAATTACTTTGAGAAAATTGACTTTACTTTCTTCTGGACTCATGCCAGCATCTTGGTTGTATGCAGCAACAATGGACTGAAACAAGAATTAAAATATACTCATAGGATATAAATTTTTCTTTTCAGAGACAATCTGTTGCAATGCATAACAGTGAAAAGTTAATGCAAGGATAATGTATCATAACTTAAGACAGCATTATATGTGAGAAATTTAGCTTTATATGTATATAATTGGAATTTATATAAAAAATTTTCAAAAATGGTTTTAAAAGAAAATGAAAACCCATTGATCGAATCTATAAAACAAGTTATGTTTAAAATGTAATAAAAGACAATGAAATGCCTCAGCTGTATTACTTTTACCTAATATGATACCCTAAATTAACAAACTATTAAAACACTTTATTTTTTCACAGTTTCATAAATAAATTTTAATATTAATGATGGTTTTTACAAAATATTACAGGCATAACTAAGAAGTATATGTGTATAACAGACTTAGCTATAATCCAGGAATTTAAAGTAAGTCAATCAATGACATTAATAAAGTGATTTAATTAAACCAAGAATATAAACAATAAAAAATATTTATTTTAAATTAAATTTGTGATTGATTAAAAATAAATTTGGCTAACAAATAAATTTGAAATCGATTAGCATAATTTTTTTTTCTCAATATACTGACTTCAATATCTTATAAAATTCCAAGTATTTCTATCAATTATGAGCTTAATGTTGAAGAAAGGTCTTTTACATTTAAATTCCATCAAACAAAGTTTTAAATTGAGTGAAATTTTTCAAAAAATTTGGATTATATTATGAAGCTTTTATTCTTGATTTTACAAGAAAATTATAACAAACAGTAATATTACAAGCACAGGTGATGCAAATAAAAAGAAACGTAAAAATTTATCCAAATAAACTGAAGAACCTCTTAATTGGGATGATCAATCTGAAAGAGCATTTTCAGCAGCCAAACAAGCTATCACTGAAGCCACACTTCTTAGACACTTTATTCCTGGTGCTACTTTAAGTCTTTTTACTTACACATCGGAAGTAGCGGTCGGTGGTCCTTTAATGCAATTACAAAATAATAGATGAGAACCTATTGCTTTTCTATAAATTAAACTAAGAGTCAGAAAAAGTGGTCCACATATGATCGAGTATTATTGGCCATATATTTGGTAATTAATAAATTCAGATATATGCTTGAAGGTAGAGTTTTTACGATCTGCACAGATCAAAAACCTCTGACTTATGCCTTCAGTCAAAAACCGGAAATATGTTCTCTAAGGCAATTTTATCATCTCGACTTCATTAGCAAATTTTCCACTGATATATGCCATATTAAAGGCTCTGATAACATTGGAGCTAATACTTTATAATGAATAGAAATAGACACTATTTCGTTAGAATGTCTTGATTTTAAAGCCATATCAGAAGAGCAACTTAAAGATACAGTAATTCAAAATTTTCTTTTCTATTCACCACCAACACATTATTTTCCTTTAGAAGATGTAACACTTAAAAACAACAAACTATCTTCTACAATAATATATAAATTTAAGACATATCTACTGGTGCCCATGACAGTCATACAAGTGCTGTATTTCGTGCTCTACAAAATTATCTATTCATTTAAGTAATGATGCCTGCATCAAAGATAAAAATGGAAATATCCAATTAATAGAAAAATTTTGCACAGAAAATCCAAACAATTTTTTGTTGTGGAAACATTTCTTTTTAAATACTTCCTATCTACATTTGACTATGAAATCTTAGCTTTAGATTGGTACTAGGAGTTGTGTCACTGGGAAAACAGCTTTGACTGGAATGAGTTTAAAATACAACACAGGTTGATAAGTCGTTTTTATTTAAAAACACAACTAAATTAGCTATGTTAAATTTAATAATAGTACTTTATTAAGAGGTTTCCATTCTCCTAGCAAAAAATTTCTAATAACAATCATTCAATATAATTTCAAATTGTAGGTACAGCATTTTGCTTGGTATAGCAAAATAGTGAAATGGTTTAAAATAAATCAATTAAGAATTCAGTACATAATAAATGCTCAACAAAAATAATAGTGAATTAAGAAAAGTCAAACTTACCCTTTTCCAGTCATTTGCAGTTTGAGCTTTCAATAGATCAGCGGGAATCATTTCTCTCAGCATATTTCTAAAATGAAGTATGTCTTTATAAAGCACCAAATGAAATGTTAATAAACAATGATTTGACAATATAATTCAAATAAAAGATCAAATAAAATTAATATATTTCTGTGAGAGTTACATGTTTTGGGGAATTCCAATTCAGTAAAATATTATCAGTTAGCATAATCGTACTGTTAATAATGACGGATGTTTTTTACACTACAATTGCAGAGATGAGATATTTTTTACAAATTCACCGCACACAACAAATTAAGTGATCGAATATAGATTTCAATGATATGAGAGTCCGAATTGGATATACAGCACCAAATTCCAACAGTTTTATATTCTTAATGTTATGAAACCAAACAGGGTTTTAAACTAATAAATAAAATAAGGAAATATCACTTCGGTCTCTTTAAGTTGTGGGACCCATAATTATATGATAAAGGTAAATCTCCTTAGAGGTATTAAAAAAAAGTTCAATAATGCTTTATTTAATATTTCAGAAAGTTTTTGAATTCTATCAATTTAAACTGGCTTATAAAAGGGAAAATGCCTTTTAAATAAAATTAACCACTAACTCACAGTTAGAACTGAAATTTTGCCAAAATAGTTATTCTCAGATGACAAATTGAACATAACATTAAATTCAACAGAAATACAAATAAAACACTGAATGAACATTGTCATGTGATCTTACGGTATGCCTTGAAGTTCCACTTTGCTTTCTCCATATCGCACTCTGTAAATAAGAGCAGCTAATCTAGCAGCTTCTTCTTTACTACACTTATGATAACCTCTTAATAATTTTGGCAATTCCTAAATAATGTAAAAATAATAGTCAAAATTTTGTCACAATTAATTGTCACAACATTGTTTAATTTTAAGATAATAGATACATAAAAACCACTAATATTACCTGATGGTAATGAAATATGATATCAGCATTCCTATCTTTGCCAGGAACAGTGTTAGTCCACAGCTTTTTCATAAAGAACACTTGATAAGTAAATTGTGGTATGGAACCTTAAAAATAAAATTTTATAATTTTATTACTGGTTTAAATATTGCTTATTAAGTACCCTGGCTTGAAATCTTAGTAAAACTAAAACTGATGATCCTTGCAGAAACTTAAGAAAAACTTTAAGTAGCAAATTTTAAACTTCTTAACATTAAACAAACAATAAATATGTATTTGTCTATAAAGAAAAGAGATATAACTTACAATAATTTTAGAAGTGCTTTATGTCTAACTAACGAAGAGCGAAATAAACCAATCTAAATAATTTTCAGTTGTGTGTTTGCTATTTTATAAGCTTAATTCTAATACAGACTTGTGACATCATGATCAATAAATAAAACAATTAACAAGCCTAAAAATTCAATAGATATATATACTAAATAATAATATAATTTATTCAATGGTAAAGGAAGGTTAATATTGGTTAACCACACAGTTTAAAAGAAATAAAATTAAATCTATAAACAATTTATATTTAAAAAGCTACATAAATGTCTAAAGAAATTGCTCATTAGGCAAAGCTGCAAAAAAATTGTAATTTAATTATTTAGAAATATTGATGTATCCATTGATGTATCCTTTTGACTACAATGGTCGAAGAAAGATTTTTAAAAAAATGTAATTAAGTACTCAGTTGTTGCTTCACATTTTATTTTAAATTAATAATATGTATAACTTTTAATATTATTAATATATAAGAAACAATAATCATACCATCTCTAGTAGGTCTAGCTTTCCTTATCCAATCTGTTAAATGTCGAACAAAATCAAAAAAGAAATCTCCCTCTGGCACACTAATAACTAGATAAAAGTAATTTCATTGAGTTTATGCTTTAAAAAATTAAACAATACTTACAATTTATTTATTTTTTTTAGAAAAAGAGATCTCTTTTTACCTTTATCTGCTATTTTGACAAATAGACTAAAACCTTCTGCAGATCTTAAATTCAATCGTTGAGATATGTTTTGGCAAAAATCTTTTGCCCGAGTACTGGAATCAACTTCAAAAGCCTAAAATGATAATTATTTCATAAATACTTTGAAATATCTGTTAACAAATACGTTAGTAAGTCTTGAATAATGAAATTTTACAGCTGAGTTTACAAGTTATCAAATCATAATACTAAAAAATTCATTTTAATCTCATCTTCTATTTGTAATTTGTCTTCCTCTTTTAAAAGTACGAAAAAAATACACAATAATTTTTCAGAACTGTAAATATATGAAGGATTAAGTCTTTTCAAAATCGATTAAACCTATGATTTTATACATAAAAACCTATCTAATGCTTTTAGTTCAAAAACTAATAACTAAGTTTCTTTTCAAGTTATAGTTCAGGAATTTTAACTCATAATAATCTTTTGCTCCAGGAATATACTTTTGCAATTCAAAAATTATAGCTTAACAATCATGTCAATTGCTTATGAATTTCTGTAAAAAAATAAATGTACAACATAGTGTAATGCTTTCATATGAAGCTATATGATACATAAAAAAGTTAAACATATAAAATAAAAAAGCCAACAAAATTTTGAGCTAAAATATGTTTTCACATAGTAAAACTTTTTACACAACATTACCTCATCAGTATCATCGGGAAAGTAAACTTTGTGAAATATTTGAGTGGTTTTATGTTGAATTGCTTCTACTTCCACTAAATGAGGAGGATATTTTCTTTGACCAGTCCTTCAAAGAGAATTAATATATCAGCAAATATATGTATTAAACATAAAAACCTTAATCAAATCAACTAATAATATCAGTCTACACTTGTTAATATAATGGATAATGTAGGTAGGTAGGAACATAACCGGACTTTTTATTTTATGGATTAATAAGATAGCATTTAATGATTTAAATTGCTAATAAACTAAGGTAAAATACATGATTAGTAAATAGAATTATATAAAATTAGCATTTTGAACAATTAGTCATTAAGTCATCATTTCATATATTTATTATGTAATTAAGATATCATTTCAACTCATTTTAGAAAACATTTTAATTTAACTAAAATATATGTTACGAAAATAAAACAGACACTGTATAAATTAGATACCTAAGAGTCTTTTGAAGACGTTGTAAGGAATCAACAGCAATTGGATGTCTTCTTGTTCTCAAGAAGGAAGTTAACTCTTTCAGAAGTATTTGGCTAGGTGCAAATAAACCAGTCGCAAGCCACATAAGTTCCCATCCTCTTTCCTCACTTAATCTTGAAAATTATAGATAATATAAGATACAATTTCTAACATCATTAATTACATAAAGGTATAAATAAAAAGAAGTACCTATTTTTGTTATCAGTTAGTTGTTTCATAATTTGGCAGTATATTTCATCTCGCAAAATTTCCTAAAATAAATAAATTTTGTTGCTAAATTAATTTGATAACAAATAAAACTGAATGAACAAAAAAAGGATAAAGACCATTAAATATCATTTAGAATTTTGGCTAGCAACATGAAAAGAATTAAAAACAAAACTCACATGTTTTAAAGGTCCATCATATATTTGATCTGTTAATTCATTTCCAGTTCTTGTCCGCCTGGAGGGCAGATCACCCATATATTTTAATAATGGTAAAATATGTTAAGGTAATAATGTATCTAAATGAAGATAGGATATGCTTTATGACATGCAAGAATAAAGCTAACCAATAAGAATAAAGCATAAAAATGGACATATTATAGTTTTGGTTTTATAAACAAGAACATTCATTAGTTTCTCAATGAGGAAGATTCTTGTTTAGAAAATAAAATCTAAGGTACCTACATCTATTTTTCTGCTTAATTCACATTGGTTCGCTTTATTTGAAATAATGTTTTTAACTATATTAAAAAAATAAAATTCATATAAATAATAATGAATTTTACTTTAAACTTTTTTAAAAATAAAGCAACATTTAAAGGATATCATTAAATGCAAAACAGGCTTCTTGACAAAGCTCTTCTTTATTAAGTAGTTTTTTGAGTAAGGGTTGTTTGATAGGTTCTCTTGAATGACGCCACAGTTGGTCATTATCCCTTTTTCTCGCAGATGATAATGTTAATGTTCTTGGAATTGTCCTCTTAGGTGGAAGCCTACAAATACAGAGAAAAAATGGTGATCAAAAATTAAACTTAATTTATAGATGTGTATGACGTGGAATACAATGTAATAAAAGCAGTTGCTCTAAGGTTCAATTTTAAAATTGTGGTTTATATTACAATATATTAAAAAAAATATTAAATATTTAAAAGTATATCTAGTGTATGTGTGACAACTACTCAAATGTATAATTGAATAAAATAGTAATTGGCATCACAGCGTCAAAAAATTAATCAGTCAAAATAGGTAATTTGAATACCTAATAGTACTTGTTGGTATTAAAAAAAATTGTGAATTAAAGAACTTTTGCTCTAATTTTGGGTAAATTTTTTTATATAATAAACAAATTTTTTTTTCATCTAGTGATAAAAACTTTTTTTGTCTGAGTTATGAAATATGTAATGTCATTTGAATATTTTGTTGCCTCTTTAACAATTTTTTGACAGTCTTAAGAATATTAAAGTTACTTTATTTCTGCAAATATATTATACAGCTCAATAACCTTTTAGGATATAATTTGTATTCGCATTATAATATTATATGGAATAAAAATATCACTCAAACATATATCTTATAAATTGATTAATGAAAATTTATAAACCTTAATTGCTATATCATTGGATTCTAAAATAACTGATATCTGAATTATTTTGTTCATGGAGAATTTTGATGTTCATATAATATATTGTACTAACACAACCTGCATACTAAATCTCAGAAAAATAATTCTTCTCTTCTGTTAGTCCTAGTCCTTTTACATACAGCAAAAAATTAACAACATTTGAAAAAAAAAACTGATAATAATGAAAATCACAAAGCTTTAAACAATATCAACCGGAGGAAAAAAGTAAGGAAATATGCAGACCCTTTATATAATAAATAGACATAAATTTTTTAGTGCATTCAATCAAACTTTAATTATTATATGATCATTTGTACCAGATCTTCCAAAAATGACTGATGGATTTTGAAAATCAATAAAAAAGGAATGGAATGCAATAAATGCATGGTTTGGGGCATTATACTTGGAAAAACTAGGAAATTTCATCCTATTAAATTGCACATTTAGTCAAACTTCCCACTAGTAGGTTGTACAGCAGGTATGCAAGAGCTGCACAGAAATTAAAGCTTTGACATTCCCAGTCAGTATTTTCTTATGCAATCAGTAAGCACTTACGAAGGGTTATAACCCTTCATATATCATAAATGATAATGGTTTACACATTTGATCAGCCGCTATTCATCATTTCGGAGTATCACCACCTAGACACAGCTGTGTCAGTACAGCCTCTTCTGCAGCACCACCTATTGGTAGGAAGTTTAACTAAATATGCAATTTGGTGGATAAAATCACTATGTTTCTCTAGCATACCACAAAATATATATGTTTATCATGTTGCGTTACTTACTTTATTGATTTTCAAAATCCATCAGTTATTTTTGGGACACCTGGTATATGCTAATCATTTAATATTAGAATAATTTCCATTTAAACTCTTAGAAAAAATACAAAACGACAACAAAAAAATATAATGTTTTTGTTAACTAGTAACAAACTAGTTTTAATTGTTAAGAATATATTAGCACATAAAACTCACCTAAAGTGATCAATTGAATATTCTTCAAGAGTATGAGGTTTATCAATAGGCTCTGGTCCATTTTTGGGTCCGTGAATGAAGAGCCTTTTACCTTGTTCATTTCCATCGTGTGAAAATAGAGCTAATATATTATTTGGAGGTTTTACAAGGGCAGGCAAAACATAAACAAACTCAGACGGAAAATCTCCTCTTTCATTACTTCTTTCATTTCTTCCAGCTGCCCAGTTATTAGCAGCCACACTTTCTCCAGTGTGAGAATCGTCAAGTAAAATAAGGTCACCTTGGGTGAAACTAAGAAATGATGGATTATCACCTGAAAAAATTTTAATAATAAGAAAATTATTTTCATATAAAATATATTTATAAAATATATTTATAAAATTAAATTTGAAAATTAACTAGATGCCTTATTCATAGACAAGTAAAAGCACTGTATTAAAATATAACACAATTCTACTCATATTTTTTTAAAAAAAATATCCCTCTAAAATTAACTTTTTAACATAACTTGAGCAAAGAAGTTTATAAATTTCCACTTTATACACTTGTTTTTGCTACCTTGAATTCAGTTCAGAGTCAGAAACTGAAGCAACATCATGATAAAAATTAAAAATTTATTAAGAACCATAATGTTTTTAAAAAAAGTCACCAAAAAATGGAAAGCTGTTCTTTTTTTTTTATAAAGGCCAATAATTTTCACAGAATGAGGGGTTCAAATTATCTTATTGTCAGCCAATTTTCTTCTAAATTCAACATAATTAAATTAAATAAATGTTTTAGAGTACTTAAACATAGAAATTGAATTTCTAAACCAAATTGAATATTACAAAACATCTTGAAAACAAGCTAATATTATCATGCAAGTCTCAAATAAGACACACAATTAAATAACCAAAAGGATAGTTAAGCTATTTAATGTTATTGAAGACTATACAGTAAACATTTGTTAACATTGTATAATCTTTGTTAATGAAAGCAGTATAAAAAAATTTCATAATTTATAGTAAGTTGCGAGTTTTAAGCAAATCCTTACATACTTAATACTAATGTGAATATCCTAATATAATAGATTAATATTTCATTATTAGAATTTCGTGAAGAGTAAATCATCTTTATACAGATAAGTAGTTATGACTATCACAATATTTTGAATGCCAAATATCACTATTTTATATGCACATAACTCTAATTTTTTTATCTGCTTTTAGAGATTTCAGATATTCAGGATGCATGAAAATCATGTGGCAGAAAACATTTGCAAATAAGAGGTTTGCGAGAATAAATATTATATACTTCTAGCATATATATTTCTAAATTGACTTCTTTGTATAACATACTCAAATTTGTTCAACACAACATAACATATGTAAACAGTTCACAAATATAGTTATTAATAAAGAAATAACAATAAAAAATAACATCTACATGATATTTAATTTCAAAGCACCAAGAGTAACCTGACTTAAGAGTATATTTAAACAATGTAACATATAATGGAAAAAACTTCATTCATAACAATACCTTTATAATCTTGGAGAGCAATGACATATCTAGCTCGTTTTTTCAAACCTTCTAGAAAGAACTCTACAAGTTCTCTGATATCATCAGAATTAGGTGACTGAAATGTAAATTCTTCCCCTCTAACAGTACTGATACAAAAACTTTGAAGAAAAGGCCTGGTACCCCTAAAAAGAGATAAATTATGGTAATTTACAATTAAATTAATTAATGTGTGGTTAGTTATAAATGTAAAAAAGAATAATTTTTAACAATTCATATCTCTCAATAAATGAGGATATATTATAACTTTCATGAGCATATACTATCAGGTAACAGTAAATAAAGTAAATTATAATGTAGTAGAAAGGTATTTCAAATAAATATATATATCTTAATTATGTACCTCTGACTTATAATGGAGGTAATTTCTGGAAATGAAAGCTCCAATAGTACTTGTTCTTGATCATCAACAACATAAACTCCAGTCCAATTAATGGCTAAAATTACATCATTTTTCGGTAAATGAGGTCCAGCAGATCTCAAAGCTTCATAAAAACGGGAAAATAGAAGGGGCCATTTAAATTTTGCATAATCAACTACATCTTCTTTGACTCTAGGAATAGGAACTCTGTCACGATAATAATAACTCTATAATAAAACAAGAATCATAAGTAAAATATACTTTGAAAATGTTTAAATGATGAATAAAAACTATTATTAAACTTTCAATATTAAACATTCAATATATTTAAAAATTAAAATGTTTCAAAAATATTTATGAAAAGAGTAAATTGAATAAACTTGTAATTTGAACCACAGATTAATAAGTTTAGTTGCAAGAAATTTCAATAAGAGCAATCAAATAATTGAATTTAATTTATTGAAACTAGGAAATAATTCAGTTTCCATGGCTTAAAAATAAATAACATGTGTATAAAATAAGGAAACAAGTTCTTCCATACCATATCTATGGAAATCGAGTGTGTCAAAGAGTGATTTCTAGGATCCCAGATTTGAACTTCATGTGCCGTAGTATCAATATATATATATATATATATATATATATGTATATATATATATATATATATATATATATATATATATATATATATATATATATATATATATATGTATATATATATATATATGTATATATATATATATATATATGTATATATATATATATATGTATATATATATATATATATATATATTAAAAAGAAACAACAGAATATTAATAATAACTAATCTGTAAAAAACATCGGAATTTCAAAAAAAGTAAAAATTCATAGGAATACAATAATTGCCAAAAAGAATGATTAAAAAGTTTCAAATGCATGATTTAGAATTTTCATGTTGGATTGATTTTATTTCAACTAAATAAAAAAATAAGCGGGACAAATGTACTGCATTGATTAATTGGTTTGCTCATACTCGGTCATATTTTATTAATATGATTTTTTAAAAAAATAAAGGAAAGAACATAATTTCTAGAGCGAACTATCTTTTAAACTTTCGTTATTTCGGATTTTTATTATTATTATTTATTTGAACATCTAGCTGAATTCATTATCGATTTCTTTTTCTCAAGAGAGAACAGAAAAATCATGAGCATTTTTATCCCATCTGATACACAAGAAAAGCATCTTTTGAATATAACTCTGCAGAAAAAAAAAAAAATTCTTTTGAATTCTTCTCTTAAAATACTTATGAAGAAAAGAAAACTAAAAATTTTTATTTCCCAATGGAAAATCTTTCTGCAAAGACAATGTAACATTCTCCACAAACCATGTAATATTGCCACGGGTTCTATTCTTACATTCTCACCAACTGGTTTTCACCTCTATTTTTAATTCTTTAGATTAATATTATTGATCCTAAAATATAAAGATAGATCCTCACAAAATTTAAAAAGAGGAAGGGTGAAAATGAAACTTAGGAGAATCAATTCTGCAAAATAAAACTTTCAAGCTTAAGGAGTAAAACAAAAAACACTAGATGGACTGCAACATTTTCCTGCTATGAATTTTTAGATAACACCATGAGCTTACAAAAGTAATCTTTTAATTTTAATTTATTACAAAAAATTCTGAGTTTTTGGAATTTTATTTATAACATCAATTATAAAAGAAAGTGTTTAAAAACTAAAAAAAAAATATTTAACTTATTAAATAATGTTTGAAATTATGTAAATAAAGCTGCTGAATAACAAAACAAATAGCAGTTTATTAACATTTTCAAAAAAATTGGAAAATTTCATTCTTTAAAAGGCCCTTTTTCAAGAGCTTCTCTGGGTCTCACATTCCCAGTTTAATCTTTATTTTACAAAAACTTCTTATTTAAAAAATCATTACAAGAAAAGTCTTCACTTTTACAATGAATAATGCAATTGGAACTTATAATAATAGAAATAAATAAAAACTAGAATTTTAAAGATAAAGATAATATTGCATATGCAAACATTAAAAATTTTTAAATTCTAATTAAATTTACATTGCTAAAATTAGGCTACTCATTAAATCAATGATCTTATAATATAAAAAAAAGTATATATTTTTTTGTTACACAATTCTTTTTCATGTACAATTTAGAAATATTTACATACCTTTTTACAGGCTGTGATTACCAAACTAGCCCACCTTTCTAAGCTTTTATCACCACTTTGTAAGCAATAATCAGGAATATAATTAGGCAAAAGAGATAGCAATCTATCCATGCTTAAGTCAAGACCATGTTCAATATAATATTGTTGTGCTGCAATCATAGCTAAATCTTCTTCCTGTAAAATTATAAAAAATGGATAAATTAAAAATATATTCAAAATGAAACTTTTGCATCCCTATAATAAAAATTCCCTATAAGCCAAAATATTATTATCAAGCAGGACCAGATATTTAATCTCAGTTAAAAATAAATGGCTTGTTTGATGATTAATCATTAAAATCGGTAAAAATGTATAACTTACAAAAAATTATTGGATATTCACCATAATTTACATCAATTAAATGATAAATATTTTGTAATATATAAAGTACATGCAAGTAATAATTAGAGAAAAAAAAATATTAACTCCATACCTTATCACACCTGTATTCACCAAATTTCACACCCCTAACAACTTGCTGAAATATAAGATTTGTAGCAACAGGATCTTCAGTTGGATCATGCCAGGGAGCAAATATTTCTTTACGGAAAAACAATCTCCAAGGAGCATTTCTTTCTTGAGCACCCTGTTCTTTGGCATATTGTTCACACTGAGATATTGCATCCATAACATGCTCACCTCCACTTCCTAAAGATGAAACCTACAAATAAAAATTGTACGACATAATTAAACAAGTAAACAAATTAAGATACAGTAATTAATTGCATTATGAAATTTCACTAAACGAGTCATAAAATATTTTGCTTATTTTCTAAGTATGTGTATATTCTCTTAACAGGTACACTTGCATTTAGTGGTTTATTTTTCCTGTATATTAAAAAATGCATCAAAAATTTTACAAGATTTTCTTGATGTAATTGGATATGAAGTTAACTCCTAGTTGAATACATCAATATTGAGATAAAATAGTATCCACATTGGAAAGAAACATTCCACTATAACCATTAGTTACTAGTCCTGCATGAATTTCAGAATTTTTATTATAATCTGGAATTTCTTTTTATTAGGGAAATTTTTAAATTAAAATAATTGGAACTAATTTTGTGGCTAAATAGAAGTGCAGTATGACCTAGAAAATCTACACTTCTAAAATCTGGAAACTTCTAAAAAATGGACTCATTAAAAGAAAAAAATTTCCTAAATCGATATGGATTTTTAAAAAAAAACTTCTGCTCTTAATTAAAAAGGGTTCACATCCCTCTCGTAATTTTTAGATAATTTTTCAGCCATTTCCACACATTTTTTTCCTCTGAATCCTTATGTTATTATGAATATGAATACGAATGAATATGAATATATTATGAATATGAATATACACGTGAATTTCTAATTCGAATAATCTTTCCAGACATGCTCAAGCGCAATAGTTCTAGCATAAATCAACATCATTTGATGATCATTTTCTATCCATTTTCAGATGGTTTTTATCGAATTCTGACATTTTTAATTTGATGTTATTACGATACGTGAATTTGATTTAAGTTATCACTTTTTGATGGGCTCGGTTTGCAACGATTCCCTGACACATTCACGTTATTCTTAGATTGTTTTTTTCAGCAGTTATCATTTTGTTTTAATACAATATTAAACATGTTTAGAATATCAAGGTATCACACTTAACCATTCAGTTTATCACGATTAAGTCATAAATTCATGCTATTTTCTGATCACCTTTCCTCCCTTATTCATCGATTTTTTCCCACCATTTTCACAGGATTTTATTCTTTTTTGACCTGCTTGATTCAGGATGATTCTATCGTAAATTCATTTTGCTGGCTAATCCTTTGTTCACTGGTTATTTATCATTTTTCAGCCATTTCCATGTGGTTTTCACTTGCTTGATTTGCAACAATTTAGTTTTTTTTTTTATCTTTTTCTTTACTTTTTTTCACAGTTATTTCCATTTTTTTTACCATTCCTACAGTTTTTCAATGTCATTTTCTGATAATTTTTTCATTGTTAATTAGCGTTTTTTTTATTACCACTTTCACATGATTTTTCAAATTATAAAATATTTTATGACACGCGAATTCCCTTCGTGAGATCATTGAAAAAAATTTTCGCTTAAAAAATTGGGACTTTCATGACCTTTTCTAAATTTGAGACTTTTTATGGTTTTCAAGATTTTCAAGAGGGAAAGATCCCTAAAATTTTTATATAAAGCTGTTGGAATTAACTTCAGATGCTTATACATGCTCATTTAATCCGGCATAAATTACACCAACCAGGGGACATCAAAACTTTGATAATTCTATTGGTTTACTATTGGTTGGATAATTAAGTAACATACCCGTAATCTGAAAACTTCCAAGATCCGACCCTCTCAAACCTCTGGCCATTCCAGATTTTCGAGGACATACTGTCTAATCAACAAAATTAGTCTCATTCACATAGAACTGCAAAACTTAGTGAAAGAAGATTCATTCTAAATGATATTCTTTAGTTTTAAATAATTACTGTTCAGTTGTACATACAAAACGTAATTTTTTTTCTATGTTGGGGCATTAACAAAGAGTTTTTAATGGAAAAATATAATAATAAAACAGCTTCTTAGTGTTTTTTAAATTGCTCAAAAAAAGCTAAAGTTCACCAAAATGTCTATTACACTAAGCACTTCAATTGAACTAGTATTAACTTTAAAACCTATGATATTTTTATCATTTACAATATCTATTTTCAATTATAGGAGTGTGGTCTAAACAGCTAGTTTAATTTTAAATATTTGAAATTAGTTAACATCTTACTTTATCAAATAAAGCTATGTATAAAGAAAATCCAAATTGATCTGTTAGACCAATTTTTTCAGCTAATTGTGCACAAAGTTCTCTAGCAGTAGTTGCAGAATCAGCTAATAAAGTCTTTGTATTTCCATCCATAAATGTTATTGGTAACATAAGTGGTTTTTTGGATTTTGTTGCTTGTAACTCTAACCATGATGGAGGCTGTCCTCTAGTACCATTCATAAAAGTTCTTCGCAAACGATCTTCACAGTATGGAGCATAACCTGGAGGTCCTTCTCGAATGAAATTCAGTAAATATTTCACAAACTATTGAGAGGAAAGAAAAGGAAGAAATTTAATAAATGAAAGTGTACATTTTTAGATTTTACTGGAAAATTAAACAGGTAACAAAATTAATGTTAACACAAGTTTTACTTTAGTTTAAAAAAGCATAATTTACAAGTATCAACTAAATATGATGTAACTATAATTATTTAGATATTAATAATTTAAAGTACCTTGTCAGATGGAGCAAAACATCCAACACACAGCGAAAGTAGTATCCAACCACGTGCATGAGAGCTTTTATTAGGATTATTGGTAAGTTGTTTACAGATATGGCAATAAATTTCATCTCTGTAATTTAAAAAATTATTTTTAATACGACAAAAAATAAAAAGATATAAAATTGTATTTAACATTACTGTTTCCAAAGAAAACAATTCCAACACTTATAAAAGAATTTTTAAAAAGGAAAAGGAAAACTAAAGCAGTACCTTAGTTCATCACGCAAGATACCATGACCAATTATAAAATGGAGCTTTTCAAGATTTGAAGTAGGGCGGCTTTCAAGCCAACTACTGTATGTATCTGCAGCTAATTCTTCATCCTGCAGCTGGCGTCGTACATCTTCGGTTATTTTGTTTTTCTTTTTCAGGGTGAGAGAGACTAACTTATTTCTAATACTGCGGGATTTTTGCTTATTGTATTCTGTAGGTATAATAGACTGAAAAGTTGTAAAAATTAATAATACAAAAGAACAGAAATGTAACCTAAAACTTAAGTTAAAAGTTTACTTACAGCATCCATTCCCATTAATTGAGCTTCTTGAAATTCTTTGGTTTTAATGAAATTACGCCCAAGAGTTGCTGTGACTTTACTCATTACAGACGTGTTGTCCTGTACATAAAAAAAACCCGCATCAATATTAAATAGTAATTTGACTATTGATCAGTTAGAAACAAGCAATTAAAGAAATAAAATAATCAGTCATTATGAGAGATGTACACCATCTTTTGTTTTACTTCAACTATGGTTTAAGTATGCTTAAATTTTCTGTTTGATAACAATATTAAACAAAAAAAAACAACAACAACAACAAAAACAAACATACATACCCTTTCCATTGTATGAAATTTAGGTTCAGGTAAATCCCCCATAAAACGAAGAATTGTAATCCATAAAGCTAATGCAGCCTGAAAAAGAATAAATATGAATATAAGAGTTAAATTACTAAAAGATAAAATGAAAACAATTTTGATAAAAAGGATTGCCTTTAAAGTAGTTCTAAGAAATGAGTATACATATTATTACGATTATTAGTAAAAACTAATAAAATAGGTATAGGCAAATAGCTACAATAGTTAAATGTTTAGTTTTTAAAATATTAATCTTAACCTCTCTTAGCTACAAAAAATATTTTCATTGAAAACGATTGCAGTATAGCGATAAGTGAACTTAGGGCTTTGATTAAAAAGATAATGTTCTTGTACCCTCTTGTATTTTTAAATTATTGGGGCATTTTAAACTAACAGATTTTAAATTAATAAATTAATAAATTTCTTGTTAACTATTTATGAAAAATGAAGTTGTGGGGGTAATTATTTGAAATTTAAATAAGACTACATTCCCTTTAAAAAATAATTTGCACTCATAACAATTACACCAAAAATACCATTTTTCTTCTATAGCTTTAAACATGTGTTGCATAGAGCAATAAATAATATTACTTTTGTTGATTACTTTCCACTATGAAATGCATCAAAACTAAGTGCTAAGTGTCAAAAATAAAGAACTAAGTATTCAAATTACAATTCAATGCTCCAAATGTATACTATTTAAATTAAAAAGGCAATTGCATATTTCTCATACAGTTGAAATAATATTTCAATACAGTTTCAGTATTTTATAAGAAAAAAAATAATACTTGCCATACAATCTCCTTGTGTTGATAATTGCAAAAGAGGTTGCTTTAAAGGTTTTTTCTGATATTGATGGCTAGCATTTCCTTGGAAATATGTTACAGCATATTTTTGGAATTTATATTCAGATAAGTCTTCTTGATCTATAGGTGGAGCAGGTACAGAGCCTTCAGCTTCAGATGAAATTTCAAGAGCAGCTTCTCGAGACTTTTCTAAATCCTATTTATTATAAATAGAAATTAGAAATGTAAACTATACAATCTTTATAAATCAAAAAAGCAAAGGTAAATACGGTATATTAGCCATTTAATAAACTTAAATATGCTATTTATGTTTGAAATTTAAATAAAAACAAAATTATAAAAACTTGGTAAATTTAAAGATATAATATTGTAACTTATGCTTATATAATGTGCCGTTTTCACATTATATAAGCATAATATATCCATATTATGCTTATATAATGTGAAAACAAACTTAGTTTAATTTTTTACCACAAAATTTCTTCTTTAAAAGATAATATGGTTCAATTATGAAAGCCTCTAAAGTTAAATTAAGGCAACAAGTGTGACAATTTAAATTAAATATACAATAAGAAGAATAGAAAAGAAATCCAGTTTAAAAATAGTTTTAAAAAAAGTTCACTTACACTTTCTAGTAAAAAAATATTTGGAGTTTCTATATGCAACAAGTAAAACAAACACATTTAACACAAAATACTAAAAGTTTTATAGATCTATAAACTTACTCATTAATTTACACATTTATTAGCTTACTTACTAATTCTATGAATAAAACATTTATTATCAGAGATTTGTTATCAATGGTTTATTATCACATAGTATAATATATTAGATAATGCAGTGTGACATAAATTTATGATTTAAAAAAACATGCGATTCAAATGAATGATTTTTTTAAAATTACATATTTTTAAACCATGCCAACCCTGCTTTTTATTTTTATTGTTTTATTTTTTTGGACATACTCTGCAACAGTTCTTAAGGATTGTCCTCCCCACACACACATACACATAGTCACAAATTGGCAATAATTGTAATTTTTAATAAAATGAATTTCTATAAATGAATTTCTATATTTTGAAAGTTTACAAAAAGTTTCATGTTATCATTCTAAAAATTATATTTCTGAAATAAAGGAACATTAACTGAAGTGAAATTAGACACATTTGGAAATATAAATTATAATAAGTCATATAAATTATACATTTAAGGAATAGTAAAAATATATTCCAGATTAAGTAAATGTAAAGAAAAACTTGCAATAATACCATTAATTAGTTCTGAATTTTTGTCCGCTCTTAACTGTCACCCAGTTTACCCCCCCCCCCCCCCAAAGGGTATCTCAGAACTAGGGAACCAATATTAATCCAAAGAAGGTAAATTTCTTTCAGGGGGTTATATAGATAGAAATACAATTAATTAATGCTTGCATAAAGATACAACAATTTAATTGATAAAGAAGTGTACTAGACATGCCGTAATTATAGCATAATGCTTAGCAAGGAACATTAGACAAACAGTAATACAATAAATAAAATGTAAGTATTTCACCTGAATCATAAAATATTTATATAGACCTTTTGCAAGCAAAAACTAATTAAGGAAAAAAGAAATTAGCTTAAAATTATTAAAATAAAAACTAAAATGTAATAAAAATTACTTAGCAAATTACAGAGAGAAATAAAGAAATAATTACTTTGAAAGCTGTAGGAGCAGTTTGATCACTGTTAGAATCTGTTCTAGGAAGGAAATCAAACATAGCATCAACCTATGAGAGAAAACACTTTGAGTAAATAATAATCCAACTAAGTAGGAAGTATATTAATTTATAACAAAAATTATATTATTTAAACTTCATGGGCGAGTTTGTAGTGTGGAATGTTTATATCAGTGTCCTTTTCCTATTGAATTTTATGTAAAAAAAAAGTTTATTATACTAAGAAATACATTTAAAGACAGGAAAAAAATTAAGCCCTGAGTGTTATAGGCAATAAATGGTTATTATAGCATGTATTATTATATTAATGAATGTTTTATTCATATCTTATTAAATGTTATAATTAGTCAATAATAATTTATTTGATCAGATTTTATTCACTTTTTCAAATTAGTTTACTTATAAATAAAATAAATCCACCACAGAATATAACTTACCAGTTTGGAATCATCCAGTTGTTCTTCTTGACGGTTGAATGCATCAATAATTACAGCTTTCTTGTGTTCAATATTAATTCTTTCAGCAACTTCCTCCTCTTGCAATCGGAGCTCTAACTCTTGAAGTCGTTCCTACAATAAGCAAATGCATCAAAAATTAAAGAATTTTTTACAATCAATAAGAAGTCAAGATAGTTCATTTTCATAGGAGGTGATACATGCATAATATGGTAAAAATTAGAGAAAAGAATTGGCAAAATGAAATGAACAATTTTAATATGATTAGTTTCTTTTGAACTTTTTCCTGACTATGCCATTGCAAGATAGAACAAATTGTAAAACTTGACAAAGAGTAGCAGAAAAATTCTAAACACATTATTAAAATTAATGTTTTTATGTTAATATATTTTTATTTTCGTTAAGGTCTAAATAAAGGATAGACACAACCTAAGCAAATCAAATTAAAGTTTGAAGGAGAATATAAAAATAACATGTAACCATGCTAAAAGAATATAAATAAAAGAAATACAGTTTTAAAAAAGTAACATCATAAGTTGACAAAAAACTGAGGTATCCTTCATAAAAAGATAAAAGATATATTAGTTTTTTGTTACCTTTTTAAAATTATAGAATGCTAAATAAAAGAGAGATTAATAAAAGAATAAAAAATTTACTTTTAAAAGATAATTTTATAAGGTTAGAGAAAGGTAAGGTATTTTTTATTAAAAAATGAAGCCAACATATTTAAGCATTTATTTTTGGAAAAAATAACTATAAAGCTTAAGCTTATTTTAATATCCTAAACGAATTAAGCAGATACTTAAACATATAATATGAAATATTAAATAAAAGATGAAAACAAGAAATTAAGAGCTTTCACTATTAATTATGAAGAAAACACGGTTAAAGATTAAGTAATTTATCAATAAAAGAAAAATACCCTATATTTCTGCTCAGCTATTTCTTTTGCTTTCCTAGGATTCATTTGTTTTCTCAGCATAGCTTCCTCTTGTTCTCGCATTCTCAATGCTTCTAGGCGATGACGACTCTAAAATAAATAAAAAATAGAATACAAATTTAATATTTTGCCTTCAAAATAACCTAACATGCAATAAATATTTCAATTTTAAATAATTCAAATGACAAATTATTTATCAATAAATTTTTAGCATTAACTTTTAACGACTAGAATGATTTAAGAATTGAAAGTTTTTGAATATAGCATTAATTTATTTTTCACAATTCAAACAAATAGTGATGAAAGAAGAAACCCTTTTTTTTCTAAAGATCACCCAATTATTTAACAAAGTCTCTAACTCAGGTCATGAGAGTAACCCTGTGTTTCCCATTTATTTGAATTTATCTAAAGTAAAAAGCTTTTCTTTGCTTTCTTGGCAAAATAAAAAATTAAATTTCTCTATATTGAAACGTCTTCCTGTGCCCTGATTCCTTCTGCTTTTTTCTAAATCAGTTGTGTTTGAAAGTAGAAATGTAACTTAATCATTTGTACTCAAACATTTTTAAACACAATATTAAAACAGCTGAAACAAAAAACAGTAGTACAATGCACCAACATCCTATTTAGCCTTTTCCATCCACTCTGTAACTCTTGCTCCGAGCCTAAAGAAAATAGTATATCAGAAATAAAAAGCTATTTCATATTTTCCCACTTAAAACAAAAATGAAATTCATCTACAATGATCTTATTGTCTGATTTCCTTATTTTAAACTTTTTTTTATCACCTTGAGCTTTGAAATGATATATGATATCACAAATGCATATAAATTTTGCTTCTTTTTCTATGCTACAGCTCTAGCTTTGAGGCAAAAAGGACATTGATCATCAAGCGGCTAACTTGTTTTACTAAAAGGACAGTTCTTTCTTCTCTTTCTCTTATAAAAATAAACTTGAGGTTTAATTTGTTGTTAATAAATAATGGACTACACATGATTACTAATTTTCCCTTGATTACTAATTACCGTGTAATTTTTTAAAATAAATTTTTCAGAAAGGACTTTGGGAAAAAAGATTTCCTTAGATAGTATGCAGCAGTACATAACCAATGGCGTTATTTTTAATTTTTTTTTATACAACTCTGTAGCTTTTATGCCAGGAATTACAGTACTAAAACTCATCAGTACGAGACAATAAATAAAAAAAACATTGCAGATAATTAAAAAAACAATTAGTTATCTCTCAAAACTTTACCTGTATTTTTAATTTTCTATAGCGACGTTGTGCTATAACACGGCGAACAAAAGCTTGAATCTTAGTTATTGCCCACTGCTTTTTCATATGTTCCCTTCTCACTAGGAAACCTCGACATCTGGCCTAAAATATATAAGTAAATTAATTTATAAAATTTTTATTGATAAAAATAATTTAAACAAAAATTAAATTTGAAATCTAATTTTAAGGTTCAAAGTTGCAAGAAAGTATTAATCAGAGCAAACCTGTAATGTGACTATATGGCCTCTGAGATGTTTAAATCTATGAGAAAGTATTCTTGATCTAATAAGAGCTTGCAACCTCTGAAATCCAGTTTTCATCTGAAACAAAAAAGTTTTTTTTTTTAAGAAATATATTATTATCAATACAATAATTATTTTTTACATTATTTCTAACAATCATTTGAAAAAAAAATTTTTTTAAACATTACTGACATTTAGCGATGCACACACGGAAAGTCAGTATTAAATGGCATACCACTTTTTAGATAAAAAGTGATAATTCATTGCTTCAAACTTTGTGAATAAAAACAAGCCACTTTTTATAAGAGACAATTTATTAATGAAGGGTATTTTCAGGTCTCATTTAGTTTCTAAAAAGAGAAAGACATTTAGAATAATAATGACTACAATAAAATATTTATAGTGAAGAAACATAAAATTCAAATCCTAAATTCACACAAGATTAAAAATATAGCTTAAATGAAGAAAATATCACCCATAATAAATCACACATTAACTCCCACCTTTTAATTTCTTTACAGCTTGTTCTTGTCAGAAAATAAATTCTTTTTGAAAACATAATTTCAGAGAAACAAATATTACTTTTTGGATTAAAAAATTACAATTTAAAATAAAATTTTGTAATATTGTGCAATGTACTAATCTTAGTAGGATGGTAGTAATAAACTGTGGCAATTTTACAAGTTATTTTTTAAACAAGCCAAAAGAAAAAAGATGAACAATCCACAAACTGGATAATTTGTAAACAGATAAATTGATAGTATACTGGTTATTGGTGCATAAAGCCAAGCACAATTTTAATATAGTATTTACACAAGTTCTGTTAGTATACACTTACATAATTGTAATGTTGTTTCTGTATATAACCACGCCAAAATCTCTGCACAATTATTGCACTTTGTCGCATTCTCAAGAAACGTCGGCGATAATACCAGCCACGAATAGCTTTCTGCAGTATTAAAATCTTTCTTGTTAAAACTCTATCTCTTTCTTGTTCCAAAAACAAATCATGAGCATCCTAAAACAAATAATGTTGATTATAACAACAGTAACATTAATTTTAAAACATAACTATATTAATCAAATTAAGGGTTTGTTGTTAAAAAAATTAGCTCCTTCAAGTTGTATATATATTATCTCGCATTAACAAAACCAAATCTTCAATTCGATCCTAGAAAGATGAAGCATAGTTTCTGACTTATTATCAGTTAATTAACTGTGAAAAAGTTAGTCAGCTACAGGGATTAAAGCCAGACCCAGACATGATTTGTCAAGAATAAAATTTTCATACAACAATTTGTCTAATCTATTTTAATTTTTGATGATATAATATGATTAAGGTACCTAGACATTAAAATAAGTTGGTACAGCAACATTTTCAAACTGAAGTTTTAAAAATGGAAAGATAAAATTTTGCTAGGGAAAGAAATATGCTGCATGGAGTATGCATTATCTTGTTACAAATTAAAGCTCATTTATAAAAGATAATACAAAGTCTTTCATTGATCAAAATAATCTTAATGCATCTTATTTTATAAAACTATAGTAATTTAAAAAAAAAGTATTTCTTATTCCAATTTCTCATTTGCAAATTATTTGTGTTATGTTTGCAAGAAAAATTTAAAACTAGAGCTACCCTTTTCTTTGTTACAACAAACTCACCAATCATTTGATATTCATTGAAATTTTATTTTCCAATGGTCTTGACTACAAACCTTAAGGAAAACTTTGGTGCGTCCAAGCTGATAATCAGTTTTACCCAAAACAATGGCACATATTTTTATACAGGCAGCCTTGCAGTCAGTCTTATGAGCTGGGCCAACACCAGGGATAAGGAATCGATACCTCTCAACAAATTCCTTAAAAGTATGTCTAATAGGATAACCAGCACGTCGAATGCGAATTGTTTCCATCATCCCAGAATATCGCAGTTGCTTACAACATAGCTCTCTATCAAACATCTGAAGAAATATAAGAATTTTAATACAATATTGTGAAATTCTCAAGAACAAAAGTTTACAAACAACACACAATGTTAGCAAAGAGAAGCCTTTCAATATATAAGAAAGAATTTGATTAATACTAATAGGTTTAAATGGCTTTTCATCTAGAAAGAAAATCTGCTTAACAACAACATAGCTAAATAGGAAAATGAATGTTATTTAACAACAATTTTTTAGAAATGCTTGGTACACACTTAAAAGGTTAAAATTTATAAAAAAAATTTTTTATCTTATCTTAACTCAACTATAATAGTTAATGTGCCACATGAGAATTAAACTGGTGCTCATTTTTAGCATGAGGCCATATTGGTTATTAATAACATTCATCATAAAAAAAGACTATGCAATTTCAAATACCACTAATTTATGGTTTAAATTATCAGTGCCATGTTTTGTAATTTTTATGAATTTAATGAAGCCAAAAAATATAGAAATATTATTAAAATAAGTGAGACAGTTTATCTTTAATTCTCTACAATACTTATTATGCATATGAATCAAGGAAAATTTTCCTTCCATTGAGCTTTATTTTTTTTATCAAACAAACTAATTTAATAGTAATGAATTTGTGTTTCAGTTTCACTTTTATAAAAAAAAATCAGATTCTGACTCTCTTATACAGCAAATGTTTGTTTCAAAACTCATTTTGACACTATCAGTTAAAAAGATCCAGATGCATTATATCCCTCTGTGGTTAAAGTAACATAAAATGTAAATCTTGTTGCAAAATATTTTCTGAAATTTATCTATCATAACCAAAAATTAATTTGAAAGAAATATTTCACACAAGATAGCTTTTTGTCTGAAAAAAAGTCGCTTAAACTGTTAAAATGTAAAACTTACAATTAATATAAAATTACAACAAAATTAAACTAAAACTACAATAATTATATACACTAAAAATAAAAGACAAAATAAAAGGGCAATAGATAATATTATAATACAAAAAAATAAAGATGTTGCAATTTATTAATAAAGACAAAGATTCACTTACACAATTTAGTCATAAAAAACATATTTACCATTGGTTTTTTCAATTCATTAGGCTTAATACATCGAATAAAAAATGGGTGACACTGGCTCAGAGTTCGCATCAAAGAGTCTAGAGATTTTTTAAACTGAGCACTAAGAGTTGGAGTTTTCTTTCTTGTATCAGTTCCCTAGGCAACAAAATAAAACTAAAATTTTAAAAAAAGGGAGACAATTATAGCAAAATTATTTCAGTCAGTAATACAGAACTGGTAGTGTTTTAAAACAAAAATCAGGATAAATATTTTTTAAAAAAAATCAGGACAAAATCAAGACATCTTTTGTACAATACATATATTTTAGACTATTAAGGAGAGGAAACAAACGGCTAAAAAAATTTGTACTACTACTTTGAAAATTTTGTTTTGTTCGCTACATATCTTTCATTCTACACAACAATTAAAAAAACATGGGCAACATTTAACATATTCAAATTAAAAAATAAAATTGAAACAAGTTGATCAGAAGTGATTTTAAAATTAGTAATTAATGGTAATAATAATTAGCAAAAATTAGTAATTAATGGACGGCTCATAAATTTTAACTATCGTACATTTATGATTTTTAAAAATTATTAAGTTTATCATTATTAAATAAAATATAAAGATATAAGCTTTCCAAATCGACTAAATTTTAAAGACCATAAAAACAGTACAATAAAAAAAGAATAAAATCTCAAGTTTACTGATTATTTAAACAACTTAATAAAGTAAATAAATAATAATCATTTTGGCTTGACTGCAATTTAAAAACGAATGCAATATGACTTTATTACTTCATATTTTTAGATGATACAAGCTTAGGGTGAAAACTAGGAATTCTTATTTGAACAAAAATTATGCAAAATCAAAAACATTGAGGAAAAAAACAACTTTTGTCACGCAGGTAGGGTAGTGGCACCATAGCCTTTTTTCTTAGAAAAAAAATAAACGGATAAAAAAACTTTTTCTGTTTTACACCAGAAAACGCCTGCAAACGAAATCAAAATAAAGCACAATATGTTGAGCCCTTTAAACAACTTTAATAATCAGAAATCATTTGAGGTACAAAATATTAGTTAATTTATAACAGAAAAAACATACAATACATAAAAAAAAAACTTATCATAGAAAATAAATCTGTAAAAAGGGTGGGGTTAAGACAATTTTTGTTCCAATACTGATTCAATAATGTGTTCTTCTGAGAAAACAATAAATAAAAGGTTCCATGTTTCATGTTAACTCCTTTTGATTTGAAAGCCGTTTTCAATTTCATATTTTGAATCTAGTTTTTCTTACTTCCTTTATAGTGAAAGAAATTTTCAAAAAGTCTAAGCAATTCCTTTAAAATCGCATGTTTGTCAAAATGGTATGCTCTGAACAAAACAAAAAAGAAAAAATTGGGAATACCATGACAGAATGCTAAAAATCAAGAAAAGTAAGGACGGAATATTTTAAATCATGAATATCAGAAGAGCTATGAACCCTGGTAATAGGCAAATGTTCTTTAAATTCAATGATAAAATTTATGTCTTAAAATAAAATCTCATGCAAAAATTATCAATATTAAACGATAGACTTTTAAACAAAATTACTATTAAAAAAAGCAGCAAAAAATAACAAGATTAGTGACATGCAAAAACTGATATTGTCCACATACATTGATACAAGCATAAAAATAAGAATTTTCAAAAACTATTAATGAGAACTATAATAACCAAAAAACCATGCATTGTTATCAGGTAAAGTTAGATTCTTTTTTCTTTTTTTTTGCTACCAAATGCCTAATTTTATACAGAAAAAGAAAGTTTTAATTAGTTATACTTGGTTGATTTCCTGTTTTAGTGATAGTTGAACAAAAATTAATTTTTGACTTTTACTGATTAGAAAAATGAATTCAAAATACTTGAATAATATATTGAGTAAATTTGAAGTCATTTAATATTAAAAGGAATAAAATTTGCTTAGTTTTTAAATCATAAAATAAATTTTGTCATGTAGGAATAATATCTATTTAAACTTTTTTTACACAATTAATTAAAAGTGTGCTTTTGCACAATCATAGATAACTTAAGTTGGATTTGAAAAAATTGCAGAAAAGTAAAATCACATACGAAAAAAACGCTTCTTTAACATAAGTTCATTTAAAAACAATTTTATGTAGCATGATTAAATTCATTCTACTTTTTGTTTAAAAGTATTTTTTCCATTTTAAAAGGCATCAGCTTTTAGGAACACTTAAACAAAGTAAAAAGTTTAAGTAAGAAAGTTTAAAGGTATTAATTTACATATTTGAGCATAGAAATTTTTTAAAAATAAAAACAAGTAAAAATTATTCTTTGGTTTTTTAAAAAAAAATTATTTCTATTAACATATGAGTAGTTAAATGTATATGTAAATTACTTCAATCAATTATTAAAATGTATTGAAAATGACTAGAAATCAAGAAGTTCACTTAATTTTATATTGACATTTAGAAAGGCATACCATTCCAATTTCATGCACAAATAAATTTTGCAGAAATTTATTATTTGAAACTTGAATAAGTTGGATCAAATCAGCACTAAATGTATCCCTATTCTTTTCCAAAAATCCTACATAAAATAAAACAAAACCATGCAAAATCAAAATCATACAAAAATAAAAACATATACAAAAAGGAAAAAAAATTATTAGAATCGTTACATAAAAATAAGATCAAAATGAAACACATTCAACCTTAAATAATTATAATAGCATTTATACTTTGTAACAAGGTTCCTAAAGTAAAAAATCAACTTGTAAATAGTAATACTATAAAATACCTAATTTGAAAATCACATGCATTTAATAATCCAATCAAATTGAAAAACACCATTTTTACAAAGAATGTAAGCATGCTGTCCGCCAGACCCTTATAATATGCAGTAATGTGCGAATGGCCTGCATTGAAAATTTGTCACCATCGCAGAAAATTCTTAAAAAAAATAATATGCCTCCTTAAAGAAATTCTGTCTTTTTCGAATTCCCAAGGAATTGCAAACATGATTTTAAATTACATTTATATGATTTAAACTCACACATCACGATTCCTATTTACGCTTTTTAAGATTGCGCATCTTGTTTCGTATTTTCAATTTTTGTTTTGTTTTATCAAATATTGTATTTCGTATGAACGCGATTTAAAAGCCACTTTAATGATTTGTGTTCAAGTGACTTAAAAATTATACACGGAGATTCCTATTCAGGCAATTTCCAAATCAAACATAGAGATTTGCATTTATGCAATTTTAGAATTAAATGTCAAGATTCGTATTCACGTGATTTAAAAATCGTACATAGAAATTTATATACACGCAATTTAAATAAATAAAATCTCAAATCAATATTTTTATTAAAACATTGATACCATTCTCTAGATAGATGTTTTTTACATACACTTTTTTCTTGAATAAATTTCAGGTATTTTTCAATTATTTAAAAAGTGTTTTCGCACAGAAAATTTTTGGATTTCTATTTTTAGCTTTTTTGGTTTTTACCAAACTTATCCCTGTTGTATGAACTAATATGGAGTTCTATAAAAATTAAACATTTTTTAAAAAAAAATCTGTGATTTTCAAACGAATTTCTGCAAAATGAGGGGGGGATAAAAGGGTTAAAAGTAATTTCAAGATTTAATCAACGTGTGCAAAAAGTTTTTTAATTGAGATTTTGTGTTCACAAGATAGTTTTTCATTTTATCAAAGTCTGTTCTTCCACAGGCAAGAAAATACATATAAAAATATTAATTATTAACACTGCAGTAAAAAAAGAACAAAGAAAGAATTTAACCTCTTGTATCATAAAAAACAACTCCTGCAAAATGATTGAGCCCAAAAGAAGTATTTATGTCAGATTTTGGCTTTAAGTAGTTCTTATTGCTGCCATGCATTTTATGTAACTTGTTTAAAAGAGTTTGATCTGTTCCCTGAAAATAAGATAAAATAAAATAAGATAAAATAAAATAATATAAAATACTCCTTATTCTTGACAATACACAATTTATTAAAAATAAAATTAAGTTACCTTAGGAAATTTACTTTCTTCATCAATTAAAGCCATAATGTTCATTGGTTTAACTGCAATAAGGTCTAAAGCTTCCTGATTATCAACAAACTCTATGTGCTGCCAATTAATTGCTTCAAGATTATATTCTTCTTGCTCCAGCTTGAAAATATGCCTCACAAAAAATTGTTGTAGATTTTCATTTGCATAGTTAATGCAAAATTGTTCAAAACTAAAACAAAAAATATTTAAATTAAACTGAATTAGTTTTATGAAAAATTATATTTATATTTTGAAGTTTAACAAGAGAAACTTTGGAGATCAATAAGTCAGTTATTAACTATAAAACAGTATAAAATTACACTTAAATACAGAACAATAAATAAACTTACCATATTTTCTAGAATAATAGCTGCATTATGATTAGCAGTATTTATTTTTATCTCTCACATATTTTAGATTTCAACAAATGCATAGTTACAATAATCTTTTATTTCATTTAAAAAGAATGAGATATTTATGTGAAAGAAATGAGAGGTTTTATTTCTTCCAACTATTCACCAAATTTTTTAATTGTTTAATATATAGTGATATTTTTATTTCCCTTTTATTCAACATCTTTTCCTTAATAAAAATGATGAATTGTGATAATAAGATAATACGTTACTTTTAAGATTTGTTTCGATTTTTAATCAATATCATTATAGACAGAATTTTTTAAAGAGGGGAATTTGCTTTTACTCATGCCTATGAAGTGTGAGAACACCTGCTGTTCTTAACCTTTGTGTCACTTGCTTATGGTTAGTGGTCTTTTGAACAATAACACTATGCTTATGAAAGGGAATAAAAGGTGTAAAATGACAAAAATAAAAAATGATTCTGCTAGAAGAGTATGATTTATTAAGAAAATAATTTTGCCAATACTGATTCAGCAATTAGTTCTTTAAAGGAAGATAAAGAAGGAGGTTTTGCTTTTCATATGACAGAAGAATCTGATTTCACTTTTTGAATTAAAAGTATTGAATTTAACATTAATCGATCTAGTTCCAAATATTTCTTTTTTAAGACAAAATATTCAAATGATTTTTTAAAAAAATTAAATGTTTGTTGAAAATGATGTGTTCTGAATATGCATTAATGATAAGCATTAAAAAAAATCAGGATTGTCAGGAGAAAATATTTTTTATCAGGAAAATCAGAACAACAACAAACCCTAAAGAATGTAAGCATGAAATTAAAAAATTATACATATTTTTAGAAAAAGGTTCAATTTAAAATAAAATATTAATAATTCATTTTTTAATTTAACACATGTATAAAAGTAACAACCTGTTAACAGAGAAATTTTCAAATCCGAATATGTCTAGAACTCCAATAGATGTTCTATAATAGCCAGCTGAGTGTTTCGGTTTGTAAATAGCAGAGTTTATTTTGTTAACAATCCACACAAACATTCTACCATAGATTCCTTTCACAAATGCATCTCTTACATCTACTGACTGCGTAGTACTCATATTGGATACAACTGCATCACCATGAGCAAATATTGTCCGTGTAGTTAATGCATCTATCATGTGCAGACTGTTAACCTATATTTTGAAAAAAAATTCAAACATGAGTAAGAAGTACTTTTTCAGACAAAATATCAATGCATTATTAATATCAAATGAAGTTAAATTACATACTTCAAGTAGTCTAGCTGCACTGTTCACACTACCGGCATTAGTTATTTCAGAAGCATCTAAATTATCAATTATTGTACCTAAAAACATATTTTTCAATTAATAAAACATGTCTTTTTAATATTAAAAGCATAAAAAATATAAGCTTTAATTTAGTTAATAGTTCTGAAACAAATTTAAAAAAACTAAAAAAGAAAAACAATGTGTCAGAACATTTTCTAGAATTTAGTCACGTGAACATTACAAAATATGGATTAACAAAGTTATTTGCTTAACTATACTACACTAAAACTATCATCATCATCTTTGGCACGGCAGCCCTTTGTGAGCCTGGGCCTTCCTCAGAAGCTTTTCCCATTTTGTTCTTCTCCTAGTAATTGTTTTCCAGTTCTTTACTTTAAGGATGGCAAAATCTTCATCCGCACAGTCCTTCCATCTCTTTTTGGGCCTCTCTCTTCACCTTTTATTGAAAGGGGTTGCATTAGAGACTCTCATTGCTGTTTGTTCTGTGCTCATTCTCACTGCATGCCCGGCCCATCTCATTCTACTTAGTTTAATAGATTTAATGATATCATCACTATTAAAGATTCTATATATTTCAACTATATATACACTAAAATTATACTGAAAAAAAAAAACTAAAACTGCCACATAAAGTTAGAAAGTAGGTAGCTGTAAAAACTTTATCACTAGCCAGAGCCTTGAAATATACTTTAAACTAATGAGTACAAGCCCAATATTACGTTCTCAGTTTGTCTCTTCTATACTGCCTACTTTTATTTATAATATTGCGTATATCATTTCTATGCTCTACCTAAATCTGATTTAGTGAAGGTGCTTATGTATGTAAGCACCTTCACTAAACTTACTATAACTAACTGAAATAAAACTTATTTCAAATTTTGAATAAATTATGAGTATGTCATTACTCTTCAATTAAAATAAAAATTAAACAATTACATTTTATGGATTATGAGGACACATGTAATACTTTCAGAAATTTTTTTTTGAAAAACATCGTGGCAGATAATTTTAAATAATCAAAGAGTCTATTTAACATTATATTTCAGTTTTATTAATTCAATTCCATATTCATTCACATCCATATATCTGTGGTTTTAGGTCAAACAAGATAACCAACTTTTTCTTTGAATGTGAGCTATGATTAAATTTGGTTTTTATAATATTTTTTTGTGAATAATAAATTTTAAAACTTTAATTTCTTGTATATTTGAAAATGTCAATTACCTTATTATTGAGCTGTGATTGCTCAGGGGATAAAGTGCTCACCTCCCAATGAGGTGACCCGGGTTCAAATATAGCGACAGCTGGTCAACCCAAAATTCGCGCCCAGCTCGCACCAACCACAGTGCTGATGTAAAATATCCTCAGTGGTAGACAGATCATGGGTGAGAGTCCCCTTGCCATCAGACTAACTGTGGAAGATTTTTGGGGTTTTCTTCTCCATGTAACGCAAATGCGGGTTAGATCCATCAAAAAGTCCTCCACAAAGGCAAATTTCTCCCAATACTAAATCTAGAAATTCCCTTGTCTTCTGAATGGGGTTCAAAAGTACAAGACTACGGACTTGAATATTAGTAGTGGCAAATTCGAAATTAGGTCAGATATCCAACGACGGTTATAAAATAAAATTACCTCATTATTGCATGGTAAAAACATACATAGTCTGTCACATTCTATTTCTTATTATATTTAAAATAAAATCAGCAACACAATTATGAGGTTGTGAGGCTGAGATATCTTCCATGAAATTTCAAATGATTGGAGATTCAAGAGATACCATACCTCAAAGCATATCTCACAAATACAAATTTCAACCAATAAATGAATTTCATACTAAAGAACAGAAAATTAAATTAGAACAATTTTAAACGGGATAAAACTTTTTTTTAAGTTGTTCTTTATAAAACAGTTCAGTCTTTTAAAGGACAAAAGAAAATTAGGAAATGTGTATACACTTATGAAATAAGCACAGCACATATCAAATGATAAAGAAGGTTGAGTGATTTTAAAGATTAAAGAAAATAAAAATTTGATACATATTTCATGAGAATTTAATCCATGGCCTACCTTTATATTTGATATTACCAAGGTGTAATAAAGCACTAAGAATTTTAAGAATTTCCCAAATTTCTTGATCAGAAAACATTAGTACTTTCATAGCAGACCTTATATCTGAAAACTCAGCTGTATCATCTCTGCCTTCACAAGTAATGCAACCACCCTTTAGCAGAGAAAAGTAAATGTAATGAGAAAGTTGAAATTACAACTTAAAGATAACTAAGGTTTAAAAAATTTTATAAAGTTACTTACCTGTGTTAGGTAATGATATTTGGAAGCATCACTAATTTCAAGTTTTTGTTTTTCTTCTCGACCAAGACCAGCTAACATACAATAAAATATGTGGTAATTTCTTTCATCGGTAGCCTAATAAAAAAACGAATTTTAGAGAATGTGTGTAAAGGGATAATTCATTAAAATGCATTGCAATAAAGTTAACTAAACCCGCTTTAAGGTGAGTATTATAAGTTTCAAGGTGGGTCTAATAAATTAAATAAATACTTAATTTTTTATAAATTAAGTTCCAAGTCAATGATTAAGCCAATCTTGATGCAAGAGACATCTGTATGTCAGGAGCCAAATTAATAACCAGTTCAGTGAATCCTAATTAAGAAAAGCTTAGTAAAAGATTAAACTTAATGCCTATTTGGAAATTTGAAGATATTTTCACAACC
Source organism: Parasteatoda lunata (assembly GCA_949128135.1). Classification (NCBI taxonomy): domain Eukaryota; kingdom Metazoa; phylum Arthropoda; class Arachnida; order Araneae; family Theridiidae; genus Parasteatoda; species Parasteatoda lunata. The sequence continues at coordinate 12,313,699 of OX421981.1, read as the reverse complement.
ATCAACCACATTTCAATAAAATTATTTGTAAAGATTGTGTTAAAATTTTAACAAAAATTGAACACTATTCTGAACGCTATAGCATGGAATTAGGAAACAGAAATGAAATTAAACATATTAACCCATTAATGCCCTTAGTCATTTTCAAGGCTGGCACTCTGATGTTATTTCATACAATTAATTCTTTAAAATATATATATATATATATATATATATATATATATATATATATATATATATATATATATATACATTTTTTTAAAAATTTTATCAGCAGCAGCATATTGTAATTACATTACATAATGTAATATTTTTATTTTCAAGTTGGGTTTGAAAGTAGCTTTAAATTTGTGTAAGTAACTAAAATAATTAAAACAGTATTTCAGAAAATATTTTATTAAATATTATTGTTTTCCTATAATTTTAGATAATTAGATAATTATAGGTTTCACATAGCTTTTTAAAATTTCACATTTTTCAAATAACACAAAAAGTGTTAAGACCAGAATTATTTTTGTAATGAACATTACATTATATAATGAATATGTATAGACAATGTATAGAATATAAATGAAAAACTAAGACTTGGGCATAACTGGAATAAAATTAGAGTTACTTACCTGCCCAACGATTCGTGATTTCTCTAATAAATATTGGTCTATTCTAGCACCTTCAATTATGCCTGATTTGTTAAAGTGGATATCAATATATTTTCCAAAACGGCTTGAGTTATCATTTCTTATAGTTTTAGCATTTCCAAAAGCTGAAACAAAGAAGAAAAAAATTATGCAACAACCTATATCCATTTATTTTAATGCAACTCATTCTAAAGATTGATTTCCCAATAAAGGTATATGTAAAAAAAGAAAAAAAAAATTAAACATCACTAGAATATAGGTTAAAACTCACATATAATAGATATGTATATCCCCTATAAAAAATTAAAACTTGCTAAAGAAAAAAAAAAAAAACACTGAAAATAATGTCATCTAACTTTTTTCCCTTCACTGAACAAAACTCTTAATTCTCATGTAAAAAAAAAGACGAAGAAATAAAATCAAAGTTGCTTAAATAAACAACAAACGATAAATACAGCAATAAAAGTTTAAAATTGAATGGACTCATTCTAACAATTTTAGAAATAGATTTTATATCAAAAGTTCTGAATATAAATTATTGTCTATTGGTTATAGAAGTTATTTACATCTAAAGTAAAAATCTGAATGGCATTTAAGAAGCAAAGTCATTTCAGTGCAAGATGACAAAGAAGAAGCTAAATTTTAAAATTTATCAGTTATGACTTAACTATTTTTCTTGGACATATAGGTCCAATCCCGTGAAATAAGAATTTAACAGACTAATGATAACCATTGCCAGCATTTTCGGAGATGGGCACTTTTACACTTTCCATTTAATAAATTCGAAGGTAATTTATTTTTTCGACTTTGTGTAACCAAAATAATGAATTATCTCATTTTGAAAAAACTTCAAAGATACATGTTTACTAAACTGTTTCATATGTACTTTGTAGCAAAGAGAAAAAATTATACCTTCCAAAATAGGGTTTGCTTCTAAAATTTGCTGTTCAATCCATGAATGTTGTCCACTTATGGCAGCTAAATATTGCAATATTAGTTTAGTACTTTCTGTTTTACCAGCACCACTTTCACCACTATAAGAAAATATTTAAACAAATTGACATTTGAAAACAAATTTATAATTGAAAGAAAGAAAACAATCACAGCACTGGTTCCTCTGATTTTTTTACGCACTTTGGTTTCATTATTTTATTCAGGGAACTTAAATCCAAGGAATTCAATTTGATAAAAAAAATAGTAAGTTGATTAAAATTGCAGTCTCATAAAAATTATTGTAAAAAATATTTTTATAAAAATTTAAATTAAAAATGCAATTATTATAAAAACTATTAAAAACCTGCAGCTTGTATTAAATGAGGAGGTAATGTAACCTCTTTGTTTTACCTGTATACATTTGATATGAAGTTTATAGAACAATATAAATAATATTTTATCTGATGGGATGCTTGATTGGCAATCATATAAAATGTTTAGAGCAGCAATTCCTAATTTTTTCCAGCCACGGAAACCTAAATAATCGACCATCTTACGGAGAAACTCGGACTTTAAAAACAAAATATAAAAAGCAATTGTGAATATATTAACTAATAAAATACCACTTTGTTTTGAAAATATTTTAAAAAATTAATATTTTTCATTATTTTATCATTAATAATCTTAAATTTCATTTTAAGTCCAACAGTAAAATTTGCAGTCAAAGAACTGAATCTGATGCTGAAATAATAAATAAAATAAGCCGTTGGAAATGGTAATTAAGAAAGCATATTTTTAAAATGAATGTAGTTATTTTATACTATTTTGAAAAACATAATGGAAAATTCTATTGAAATTTTTCATAAATGCATGTGCTCTTCATAATGTACTCAATAACTGCAATAAAAAAAAATTACAATTTCCGTACAAAAAACTGTCATTTCTTATTAGTACTTGTATTTTACTTTTTTAGTATTTTACTTTCATTGTGAAAAGGCAACTAAAATACAAATAAATAATGATTATTGATCGGATCTAAATCCAATTTGAGGTTTCAAAAATGTTAAAAAAAAAAACTGCTTAAAAATAGTTTTAACGCTCAGAATTACTATTTACTATCCATTTATAGATAAGAAAAATTTTAAAAATGTTTCTTTGCAGAAGGATTGTAAAGTCATTCTATTTCAAAAATTTAGCGCTTAGAATACTAAAGATCTCATAAAAATTTTCATATTTTTTCCACTAACATTATTAAATATGTATGTAACCCTTCGTTAGTCAACCTGCTGCACAAGTGGCACTTCACTCAAGAGCCTAAAAAATCTATTTTAATTTGTATTAAAGTGTAAACACAAACTTGCCTGATAATGATGCATTGATCTTGCTTATAGCGTTTCATATTATTATAGCTGTTGTCTCCTATGGCAAAGATGTGAGGTGGTAACTCACCAATTTTTTTATCTTTATAAAGTTTTATTTGTTCTGCTGTATAAATGGGAAGGATTTGATATGGATTGACAGCAACCAAAATAGAGCCTGTGTAAGTCTAAAATCATGAAACAAAAGTAATTATATTCTTGAATATTGTAAAACAATATAAAAATACACAAAAAAATATAAATTTTAAAAGATTTAACACTAACATAAATGAGATTTTCATTGTATCTGATTAAAAGATTCCTTAAAATTCCAGCTTCATGCAAATCACCTAATGATATCATGTCTTCCACTCCTTGAATTGAGGTTGGATGCATGGCTTTGATCCTTCTCTCTGGCGTGAGCCATAGATCCTAAAAAGTGACACAGTTGAAGTACAATATGAAATAAATACAATATGAAAATGGCTTTCACCAGGTAAAAAATATCCACCTTGCCATCATCATCAATGACTTGTATTCTCCTTCCCTCAGCAGATGTTACTCTCGCACCGATGGCAACATCAAATTCTTTTTTCGTTTGAGGTTCTATCCAAATATAATCTCCCTAAAATTGCAAATAATTAGAAGTTCATTAAAAATATTAATGTTATTGCATACATTCATTTGAAAATTTTAAGTAAATAATAATTTTAATATGAACTGATAAGTGTAATTTTGGCTCATATATAATCACATTTAAAATTATAAAAAGCAAATTCTTATTTTAGAAATTAGATATATATTTTACTATAGAAATAGCCCAAAATAAATCTTTATATAATGTATATAAAGATTTATTAATGCATCTTTATGCTGATTTTTTTTCCCTTCAGAAAATCTGTAAAATTTTAAATGCTATGAAGTACAGTAATTTTATAAAATTTTAAGCTAACTGGTAACTGATTTTTAAAATATTAGTATAAATTATTAACCATTTGCTTATAACTTGTACAACAAGTGGACTAAAATAACAAGGTTTAGCATACTAAATACCATATTTAAAAGGTTAATATCAAATAACTGAAATAATTGATAAAAAAAGCTTTAAAAGATACTCAATTCTTAAAGTTTTTTTACCAACATTAATTTTTAAAAGAATTTGTTTCTTTTGTTGTTTAAAATTCTATATTTTATGTGGTTAACAAATTATATTTTCCATAACATATCTTTTTTTTTTCTTTATTCTAATTTTTCAGAAACGAATTTTATTTTAAGTTAGAAAAACTTCTCCATAAAAAAAAATTAATTAAAAAAAACTATCACATTCCAGAGAACTAAAAAAAATTAAATTAAATTAATCTCTGAACAAACTAAAATAAACATTTCCAAAAAATCAAAAAAAAAAAATTCTCAGTTAGAGGTAAAGACTAAATGAAAAAGGGTCAAAGATAGTAATCATTCCTTTGTGAAGACTGCACACCAATTACTCATTGGCAGTTCAAGTAAATGTAATAAAGAAAAAGCCAGCATTACACATTTTATTAAATTAGCCATAATAACAATAAAATTAAGTAAATGAAGTGGAGTGGTTTAAGTTGTTTTAGTAATAAGTGTTAGAAGTGCTATATTATAAACGTTAAAAATATGTTATTTTGTGTTTAAGTACTCAATTCAAGTTTAAAAGTTGCTCACGAAATAATTTTCAATAATACAATATATTCGTATGCTCCAAAATTCTCAAATCTATGAAATTTTTGATGCAGGAATGGTGATTAATATTCAGTATTGGCTTTAAAACTAAGTGCAACATTTATAAAAGTGGGTTAGTTGATTGTGGAGTTTAATGGCAGTAGAGCTGGAAGTGACAAGATGGTTTAATGTACAACAGTAAATTTATACCGGCCGGGAAAAAGAAAATTATAAAATTTCTTATATCTTCTTATTATAATTTTCTTATGATAATATATATTTCTTTGAATAATAATTTTTTTAGAATAATTAGACATTTTCTTCTAGCTTATAATAAGACCTAAAACCACATGATCATTCTCTAGGGTTTTTGTCTTGCATTAACTTTTTGAGAATATTGGCGAGAAGCTAAAATAAAACTTTTACATACAGAAATTCTGATCAGAAAGTAAGTTAATATAAGAATATATAGTTAAAAATTAAAAATATATTAATATATTTTTCAAATAAACAATTTAAAAAAAAAGAACCAAAATCAATAGTTTAGTGAACATGAAACCTGGAGTTACGGGCGATCAACCACCGGCCATGTATGAGAATATCATTCTGAACACCCACTCTTTAAAGACAAAAACATTTACCCAAAGCAAGAGAGTAAACGTAAATTAAAAAAGTTTACAACTTTTCATGTTCATAACTTTCAACATTAAGCTCATTATTCCTGCAATAACTTTTAGAAGATGTTACGTAACTACAGTACAAAAAGAGAAACATTGAGTCATATAACGCTGTTGGATCAATCTAAATGCGAGCTAACACAAGTAAAGCAATAAATAGTATTTCCCCATTCAATAAATGATGGGATCAGCTGACTAACAATGAAGCTACAGACCACAATTCTTAAACGTCAAAGAGTCTTGATGTTCTGCTTGGTCAGTGATGCGTAACATCTGATATTAATCAAATTCCACTAGCGATTGTTAATAATCATTTATTTATTTAGAACGTTTTTCAAAGTTCAAACAGTAATTTTTACCTAACGTACTTAAAAGAAAAATCATTCACAAAAAATATTCATTTTCTTTACATGAAGTCAATAATGATGCTTAAAAATAATCGTGTTAAAAATATTCGCTTAAAAATATTTGTGAATTAAATGATGATGCTAAAAAATTTGTAACAATAAGCATCTAATTTTTTTTTCAGAACTTCACTAGTATTTCTTAATAAATACGATGGCTCTTAAAATGGTAAAGGCTTCTAAAAATTGTCTCTTGTCAGCCCACAAAAGTTTGAGCAAAACAAAACAATAATTGGCTTTAGGAATTATTCTGTCTATTACTCCTGCTCAACACATAAAAATCTATAAAATAGGTTCAGTTAAATTGATTTGTGAGTAGCGTGTAAAATTTCGTGTCTTGGTATTATTAATTTTATTTTAAAGAAGACGTATAATGAAAATTCGATTTCTCATAAACTATTCAATCGATTTCGCTCTAATTTTGTATTTTACCATGTAAAATTACGTACTTTAAAATGAAGTAAAAAATTGTATACCTTACAATTCAAAATCTTTTCGACTATTATTAATTAAAATAATAAAAAATAATAGATACTTAGTAAAATTTATTTTTTGCATAGAATTATCTTTGGATAAACGAATTTTATAATTGCGTGCAAAAATTTTTCAATTTGCTTTATAAGTTCTCGAGATATGGCGAAATACGCAAAAAGTAAAATTCACATTTCCCAGATTGCGACTACCCCCTATACCTTGTGGATCAGAAATCCGTATCTATTGGGGGGGGGGGGGAGTATGGTTATTCAGAGAAGTACGTTTTTGTGTCTGATTTCGTAACTTTAAATATTTTCTTCGCTAATTAATTAGCATCTTTGAAGTCGCCCCTTCGAACCATTAAGAATGAGTCCTAGAACATGAAAATCCGATTTAATGATCTTTGAAAATCCGATCTAATGATGATAACTTTTGATTTAATAATCAAAAGTTATTCAGAGTGGTCCGTTTTTTTTTTTTGGCGCACTGTTGGACATACATTGGACATGCTTATATTGTACATATGGGCATACATTGGACATATATGTATTGTATACCTTATATTATGTACGTAAATATATATGCATATTACTTAATTAATTTTAAGATTTTGATATAAAAACTGCATATATGAAAAGCAGTAACATATTTTCATTTAGATTTAGTTGATATGCTGTTATTTATTATTCAAATTTCAGGGGTAATTGTGAGCCCAAGTCAAAATTCCGGAAAATTTCTTGAGTTGAAAAAAAAAAGAAGTTTAAATTGAAAAAAATTTAAACAAGGTTTTTTTCATTTTTCTCAATATTTCTTTATTTAAAATAAATTTACAATTTTACACATACCAATACCATTTACATATACCTATGATGACCTGGAGAAGTAATTAAAATTTGCAAATATGTCATTCTTTATTGAGTTTATGATTATGACAACTATTTACTGATAAAAAATGAATATTAATCATGAATATAAGCTTATAAATCATCTGGCTCGCCCTTTCAAACAAATAAAATAAACTGTGATTTTAAGTTCCACCTTTGAAAATTTGATTTCCGGAAACTTCTGTGATCAATGATTTTTTGAAACTTCCGGATCACTGTAAGCGAAAATTCCTGAAATCCGGATTTTTTCTGGAGCACAATCAGCCCTGAAATTTAAAAAAATTTCTTTTTCGCCATGTCAGATTTAATAACATTCATTGAATTTTTTTCTATAATCGGTGAAATCGGAGGAATTAACACCCTTATATAAATAGGAAAATATTACCAAAAAATTAAAAAGTGGTAGAAAAACAGTATTTTTAAAATACTATTGGTGATTGAAAACACGGGTAGAACTGATTAAACGAAAAATCTATTTACCATTTATTCTTATTTTAAAGTTGAAAACTAATGTATAATTGTGATTTTAGAAAGATAAAATTGTAAGGAGACAATGAAATTTTATATTATTCATTTCAAAACAAACAAAATACTCAATTTTATAACATAAAGCATTTATCAATGCTAAAAAGACGACTTTTTATCACACTTTTCGATTAAGGTACTATTATAGTTATTGTTGATGTTATAAGTCTAAATCACTCAAATATTTAAAAGAGAGAAAAATTATTCGTTTCCAATTTCACAAGTTTTGAACATATGCTGAAGTTTTTTTGAAAACATTAACTTTAAATAAATTTTATTTAGAAAATCTATACAAGAAGGAGCATCTATTAATTGACTTATGATACATAAATTAGTGAAACATAACACAACAGTTGTTTATTCATAATAAATATGTCAGGATATTCGTAGAACTTACGTCAGATAAAGATTTAAGCTTTATTTATATCTTTTTTACGAATACATTGGCGTATTTTAAAAGGAGCATAATATATATATATATATATATATATATATATATATATATATATATATATATATATATATATATATATTCTAAATTATTTTTTTTGCAAGCCAAATTCTTATAGTTTTCATTTTATTTTTATATATTTATTTTTAATTATATATTTACATATTAATGTATATTTATTATTAATTTAACTTTTATAACACTATTTTCTTGTCTAAGTTGCATATCAATAATAATAATAATAATATAAAGATTTTTTTTTTTACATTTGTACCAAAACTACAGAATTAATATTTGATATATTCGTATTTTTATTAAAATAAGAAGGATACTTGTTTAGTGGTATTAAGTAAAAATGTTATTCATACTTAAAAATCGTCCCCCATATTCATGAGCTGTTTTCATTATTTAATTTTTATGAATGAAACAGAGCTGATAAAATTAGTTTATACTTTCAAACTTACTTCATTTTATCAGAATGTGTCGAATAATAAATATAACAAAGTTAAAATGAACTGATGCAATTCGTTTTTTAAATTTCTCGTTCTATTAAAAGTAAATGTAAATAAACCCACTCGTTTGAAAGACTTGTCATCGTGCATATTCCAATTTTGTTATTTATATCACATACTCAGGAATAAAACATCAGCAAAACCATTACGGAGCAGAAAAAATGTGTTTTGGAGTAAATAAATTTGGTTTTTGGAGCAAATAGTTCTTATATTTAAATAAGTATAGTACTTGTAAAATTAGATTTTTAGAGCACATTTGTGCACATAAATTAACATTTTATATCATATTTAACAGAACTTGGAAAAAATGCAATATTAAGTAAAAAAGATGTAATAGAAACGCAACAAAAAAATACTGTTTAGAATTTATATTCGCAAGTTTATATCATATTTAGATAAATATGAATTTTAAATAATTAGATAAAAGAAATGTACCAATAATATATGAAACTAAATAAAATATCCATTTTAAATAAAAATTATTTACCACAACCAATAAAAACATACTATCATCAATAATATGCGAAATCATCAGTGCAAAGTTAATTCTAGAAGTTACCGTTTTCAATATCTTTAATACAATGTTATTACAATAAGCAAATTAATTTCAGCTATCACTTTTTGAACCGTGGATTCCTCATGCAAATCCACATCATTTTCTGATCTTGTTTATATCTTTTCACGCGGTTTTTCATTATTTTTGATATTTTTAATTGCAATATTATCAAGACACTCAAATTTCGCATTTGAGCAATGACTATTTGTTAACGATTTATACAAAAATCACTTTTTTACACGCCTGAGTCCATAGAAATGTTACGTTTTACGATTATTGTTTCGCCTACTTGGATACTTCGCTTCTTGGAAACTACTGATCTTAGGACCCAGGATTTCCATATGTCTGGGTCCCTTTTTATAAAAAGCGGGTCCCAATTTAAAATATGAATTCTCTGCCTCCTTATCCATCGTTCAATATGCACATACATAATTTTCTCTATTGTCAGAAAAAAGAATTTCAAAACAAGAAGAATCTTGGAAAATAAGGGCTTTTAATTAGGATTAATCAACAATGTAATTTGATATGATAGAAAAAGATTGATAAAAAAATTTCGTTAGTTCATATGTATTTAAAGTTTGGTAATGATTTTGCTTACATGATGGCACGTAATTTTTTTTCCCTGTTGGAGAATTACGTATCCCCAGGGAAGCGTCAATATTTATTTTTCGTGTTCCCTCTACGATTATTAGCTCATTTGACGAGTAGTAGCATTTATGCGGAATCACGGGATAAGTGAATTTTGTTATTTTAGTAATAACTTCTTGACACGCTCTATTCGATGGGGGGGGAAAACGCATCTAACTAAACACATTAATCAACAGTTAGAAGAAAAACGAAAACTGCTAGGTGTTTTGGAACAACAAAACTGATTTTTGAGCTCTAATTTGGCGCTAAACTAGCTGAATCTTTGAGCAAATTGCTTAATTATTAAAGTTTTGGAGCATCTTGGAGAAATTTTTGGGAGAAAAAGGGCATTTTGAAGCAGGCAGGAGTAGAAATTTAGTTAGGGAGCAGTTTGGAACAATTTGATTAACTGTTCCAACCCTATCAATAACTTATCATTGCCCATCATCAATATAAGTAATCGGGGAATATATTGCATCATTAATGCAGGATTCATTAAGGATGAAAAGCGGGTTTTGCGGGATGCGTAGACCCGTTTACAATTCAGATGAAAAATTTCCAATAGTGTTGATATTTTTTAAATCAGCCTCCAATTCTATAATTGTATAAATTTTCTATCAAAAATCTGAAATGGTAGGTTCCATGGCTGGAGATGAACTGATATGGAATGACAATAAAAGAAATTTCGGATACAGAATTCCGTGTCTTTTTTCATGTTATTAATTCTCATGCGTAGTACACAGAATACTTGAAAAGAATATATCGTTTCGCTTTCACATTGTAAATGTAGAAATAAATAAAAAAAAATGAAAAATAGGATATTTGAGAATTTTTTTAGGTACACCACTTTAAATAAATTTAATTTTTATTTCTTCATAAAAAGTTAAAGCGTGATAAATATCAGAGAACGGACAATTTTATTTTTGAATCATGAATGCAAAAGGTGTTAAACTCTTTTTTTTTTTTTTTTTCTATTTTATTGTTGTCGAATATTTTGAAACCCTCAAAGTGTTCGAGAATGAAAACTTTCAAGGACGATCGCAAATGGCAATAAAGTATTAAAATAGATTTAATGATACGTTGTCAATTAAAAGGAGCTATTTCTCATGAAAATACAAGGGTTTCATAATCTCATTTTGGATAAAAAAAAATATATAATGAGATAAAAAGAACAACACAAATGACATCACAAATCAAGAAAAAAAAACTAGTTTGCAAGGAGGTAACAAAAACGTTCAACAAAAAGTTTTAACAGTTACCTAGGGAAACAAATTATCATTGAAATGAATGAAGAATTTGAGATTATAGACATATTAAAAGTAGTTTCTGTAATTTTATATTATTTCTGCGTATTATTCAAATAAACCGGAAACTTAAACCCTATTAAAAACACTAGCAAGTTAAAAAAAATTACTGAGGAAAAAGATTTCTGGTTAAGATGGTAGCTTATCGTTCTAGAAATTTAAATATTATTCTTTTAAGCATACAAGTATGACTCACAAGGTTGGCAAGTTTCTGCAGAGGTGGTTAAAACCACTGGTAGAAACGGGTTAAAACTGGCATGGCAGAAACCCTTTTTTGCCACATTTGTGGCAGAAACTGGCAGAAATTCCGAAAATGACATAAAAGTAAGTACTGAGATTGACATACAATGGATAATTCATAGAAAAAACAATGAAATGTTAAACAAAGTACAATTTGTTTACAAAATTATCACCATTAAAAATCAAATATTACATTGTTTGCACTCTGCAGTAATCTGTAACAAAAAAAAAGTTTTGATGCAGTTTCTAAACCTAAACAATTTCTCAATTTGCTATGTATGAACGAGAAATTTGAGAAGATTCTCTCAAGTCCAGCAGAACTAGCAGGCATTGCCATCAAGGAACAGGCAAGATTTGTGAAACTTTCATCTATTGCATGTTTTTTAAAACTGGACCACCATGTAGCAGCTGGGGTAGTTGTCAAAACTTGACTGGAAAAATAAGTTTCAGGAAATGGGGCCGATTTGTTTTGCAAAGCTATGACATAAGGTACAAAATCTGGGTTAGTATTGGCGAGTAAAATTCTGGCACTTTCTTCTTGTTCGCGTGATAATTTCAATCCCAAATACTTTGGATGCAGCATATAAACTAGCAAATGATAATCAGTAAGTGCCTGTTTAAATCTGTATGCCACTTCTTTTTCATAAACAGATAAGATTCTCTTCCTTTGTTAGATTAATCCAAATATCACTAGCATCTGCAATTGAATAGTTCTCCTTCTGAACTAAATCAAGGGCAATAGCGATGGGTTTTATCTGTAGCAGCAGGTGTTTGACTTATTTGTAGATGGAGTTACATTTTTCAGTTTACTTAAACAAAATGTCATTAAGCAATTACTAGAACTAATATAGACGATTTTTTTAGTTTCTGCCAGTTTCTGCCGGTTTTTACCGGTTATAACCAGTTTCTGCCGGCAAAAAGCCAACCCTGATGACTCATAACTAAAAATTAACAATTTCGAGGAAAGTAAATAAAATCCCCAACTACAATAAACATATTTTTAAAGAAAAGAAAAGCTTGCTTTAATGAATTTAATTTATTAACACAATAACAGTTTTGAGCATGATGTGAAAGAAAATAGTTATTTTTTTAAAATTTATCTTCTAAAAAGTTCTCAGTAATCTTATAATTTTTGTAAATTGAACGAATACGTAGAAATATATAATAACACATAAATTAAATAAATTTTTATTACATAATTTGTAATTTTAAACAGCAAAACTTTCTCACTCGTTACTGTATTTTATTATAAAGAATAATGGTTAATACTTATTTCTAGGAAATAGTATTTTTAAAAAATCAAGGTAAATTTTAACTTAAAAAATAAAACAGATTCTAGAAGGAAAAATTTCTTCGGGGCGTTTTCGAATATAAAACTAATTTTATAGTGATGATGTAATGCAGCTAAAAAATAAGCATGTGTAAAAGGCATTTAATAGTTAAAATAAAATTAAAAAAAAAAAAGGATTTTAATTGGAGAAGATTCCAATACCACACATATTCACTAAATAATTTTCCTTAGTCCATAATTACTACAAGGTAATTAAATTGTGTTAAATCAGGTTATAATGAAATCGAAGATGAGTTATTAAGGTGTGAGTACAGTAAATTTTTAAAATTCACACATATTAAAAATAATTAATTAATTAATCTTTTAATTTTTTTAAAATTCTATGCAAATAATTTTTGTTTTTAAAATGTACTTTTATTACGGAATGATATTCAATGTAAGATTATATTATGAGACAGTGATTAACCACAAAAAGGATAAGGTTGGGAAGGAAAAAAAAAACGGTAGCAAACTTGGGATAATGGGTAATTAATCCAATAACTTAAGGGTATATAAGACAAAAACTTATCATTTTTAAAACATGTTTTTTTTTTTTTTTTTTTTTTTTTTAAATCCGTTTTTTTGTTTGGCCGTATTTGTCAGGATTCTCTGTACTGTAGCTTGGATTCAGGTATTGATTGAATATACATTTTTTATTAATCTTAGGAAAGGTAAAAGCCGACCGGCCAGTGTAGGGGTCAGGAAACTGGCCTTGCCTCAGAAAGGTTTCGAAACCCAGGCAACCTTTCATTCTCTGTGGGATCAACGTTGGCCTGTCTAATAGGGTGCCTCTGAAAAAGTGGCTAACAAATCTGCCCTTCTGACACCTGTATGACGAAAGGTCATTCCCCAGGCGGGCATTGGGAAAAAAAAAGGAAAGGAAAAATCTTCTATCATTCATAAGGATTATTTTTACATAACGGAATTGTGCTTAAAAAACTTTATTCGATGCATTGTCAATAGAGCTCGATTTGATGGTCCGAGCCCGAAGAACTTGAGCCCGAGCCACTTAAGATTACTTAGAGCCCGAAATATACGTCGGATAAAAATAAAATTTTGCAATCTCCCCACTCGGCCTTTGATGTCCAAACAAGGAAATTAGTTATTAAAACTTTTTTTATCACTTATTTGTAATAACTATATTTAATAATAAAACCAAACGTTTGTCTAAAGGTAGTAAAGAAGTTTATGAAAGTTTCATGTTTTAGTAAACGAATCCGCGTTGAAGCTTTCGGGCACTTCTAACTGCCGATACAACTGGAAATTTCGTCTGAATAATGTGCAACATAGATAAAAAATGTTACACATTCTGTTATAAAATTGTCTATATTCCCTAAGCATGTAAACACAAACAAAAGTAATTCATCACTTCTTCTATTTTCTAAAAAATATTATTATAAATTTAAAACTAGAGGGTAATCAAATTATAATAGTAATTTCGCCAGTACTATTTTTTTTATAATCTTCCTTGAACAGCCGGCCCAATTTTTTGTTTTACGACTACTAATGTTCACCACCGTAGCCTTGTAATTTTGAACCTAATCCAGAAGACAAGGGAACTCCTGGAACAAGTATTGGGAGAAATTTGCCTTCGTGGAGAACTTTTTGATGGAACTAACCCGCATCTGCGTTGCATGGAGAGGAAAACCACGAAAATACCCCACAGTTAGTCTGACGGCGTGGGAACTTTAAAGCCATGATCCATCCACCACTGAGGATATTTTACATATTATATAAATTTCTACACAGAGGTGGTCGCTGCAAGCCGGATGCGAAATTTTTATCTAGCAGCCATCGCTGGGATTCGAACCTGGTTCACCTCATTAAAAGGCGAACGCTCTATCCCCTAAGCCATCTCGGCTCTTACTATAACTTTAGAAAGTCGCATTAGAAGAATAATGAGTATATTTTCCGCTACATTGAAGGATTTAATTTGTTCATGTTTGCTTTGGTGCCCTGAGTATGGGGTTTGCCCTCACTTGGCAGAAATTGTAACCAAAAAATTAATAGGCAGAAATTATTACCAAAAAAATAATAATAATAAAATCAAAAAAAATTATTGTCTTAAAATGATTTGGTTGTAACTCCGCATCTGGCTTGCACCAACCACAGTGCTTACGTAAAAATATCCTCAGTGATATTATGAGTTAGAGTCCCATTGCCGTCTGGTTAACCGTGGGAGGTTCTCGTGGTCTTCCTCTTAATGTAACGCAAATGCGGGTTAGCTCCATCAAAAAGTCATCCACAAAGACAAATTTCTCCCAATACTCGATCCAGGAGTTCCCTTGCTTTCTGGATCGGGTTCAAAACTACAAGGCTACTTAGTTGAATATTAGTAGTCGTAAACCCGAAAATTGGGCCAGCTTTTCAACGACAGTTATAATTATAATACTTGATCCAGGAGTTTCCTTGTCTTCTGGTTTGGGTTCAAAATTTCAAGACTATGGAGTTAAAAGGAGTAAATTTAAACTTAATGGTAAATATATCTTCCCCTTCCACTCCTTTTTTTCCCTCTCGTATGTTTTAAAAGTGTCATATGTGTATTAATACAGTAACTTTGAACTATGCTGGACATTC
Source organism: Parasteatoda lunata (assembly GCA_949128135.1). NCBI lineage: Eukaryota > Metazoa > Arthropoda > Arachnida > Araneae > Theridiidae > Parasteatoda > Parasteatoda lunata. The sequence goes on along the minus strand of OX421981.1, from coordinate 12,298,520 downwards.
TGTTACATAAGTAATTTCTAATTTTAATAAGTGGGTGATTCCACAAAAACCTAACAATATCAAACAAAGGCTTGATATATTTAAGGCTTGATATAAGTTATTTTTTATACTTTTAAGACATAATTTTCCCAGCCATATTAAAAAATTATTCATTTGCTATTTCCTAACAAAAATTTTTGAAACTCTTTTTTTTTTTTTAACTTAAAATTTTTACACCAACATTTCAATTAAATATATTAATAAACCATGTATACTTAAAGGTGTAAAAATAATATTTTTCGAAACTGTTTAATCATTTAACTCATTTAGTTGAGTTGTATCATTTAAAATTTTGTTTCAAGGTTTTCATGTGACTCTAAATTTAGTGGTTTCATAAGTTGTTTTGAAAAATACATTGTTAAAATATATTGTTGATACATTACTTTTATACAGTCTTATACGTAGAAACAAAACAAAAAAAAAAAAAAAAAAAAAAAAAAAAAAAAACTTTCACGGCCACCGCGTGACTGTGTTACATTTAAAAATAAAATGCATAAATTGAAAGCGAACAATAAGATTTATTTAGCATAAAAAAGTAATTAAAATTCAGAGTCTGAAACTGCTTTCCTTTAGAAAATCTTTAAGTAGGTCAATGTTAAGGACAGAAGGCACATCTTTTATACAGCAAAATATCTTCCCATAACTAACAAGCAGTTGTTTATTATTCACTTAATTCACGAGAAGCTGAACACGATTTTGAAATGCCTTAATTAAAATAATGACAATTGGTTACTGATTAAGGCTATTAAAGATTGCATCGATAATATCGTTCATAATGCTTAAAATAGAGTGACACAATTATTGACTCATGCACACATTATAAATAGCATGAAAGAATTGTGAATTGAAGATTGCGTACTGTTTTGATACGCATACTAAATGTATCCTAAAATTGATGCAAGAAGTAATTTTACTGAAAACCTGGTTTTTCGTTGAAAATAATGAATTTTTTATTTATTTATGAAGTATAAAGTTATAAGACGGTATAGCTCATCCGGATTGGTACGGTATTTACCATGTGATTTTCCCCATAGTTTAACAGTTTTCTATAAAGAAACATATTTTTTCTATAATTTTTTCCATCTTCAGAAATATTTAATTGTGCGTGCTATTTCTTAAAAGACGTCTTAAAACCTCTTTAAGTCTTAAAAAAAGTGTATACATATAAGGCAGCGTTAAAACAAGAATTCTGAATATGGTTGAAATATTCTTGTAAGCAATGAAGTACAATAATGATCTAAGAATTTTCGAAAATTTTGAAAAACAAAACAAAGTGCTAAATAATAGTTAAAGCTCTAAATTAAAAGTAATTAAGCTATTATGAAATATAATCAAGAAAACCTTTTAAATTATTAATTAATCAATAAATAATTAAAAAAGTTACCACTTTCTTTCCATAAACGTGCTAACATGTTAAAAAAAAATAATAGGGAAAAATATTCTTATACTTAACATTTTAACTTAATGTATGTCATTTACAACATTTGTATTAATAATTTAATTTAGAAAACAATCATGTCCTTTTCTCAGTAGAGTTAGTTAGCTTACGAATTTTTACATATAGAAATATAATTATGATTATCCAACAAAAATATACAAATTAATCAGTGAAATGAAGTTATGAAATCAAATACAACATGGGTAGGGGTATAGATCTAAAAAAGTGGTTATAAGTTCATGTCTATTAAGATTTAGTTTTAGCGATTCATATCAGAGTAAATAAATTTGTAACCGATTGAAACAGTGTTCTTACAAATGTATTTGCTAAAATATTTACTTAATATAAATTAATTAATCAACTTAACATTTTTCTTCTAGATAATCAGTTACTTTATGTGCTGCTGTCATTGTAATAATAGACGTTTACAGGTAATTTTAAGCCGAACAATAATTCCTGAAACTGTCTTTTCAAAACTAAGAACAATAGAACTGGGCAATTTACCGTAAAATATCGAATTTTGTTTTAAATCACAATAACGATATTTTAAAATGTATTATGATATACCGTGAATACCAAGCATTACAATATAAATCGAATATACAATTATCGACAACGATAACATAGTAATAATCAACGATGATAACATAGCGATAACAGCAATATAGAATAAGATAATGTTGCGAGTATTATCTATAATTATTATTATCGATAGTTATCAAATATAATATTATTGTAAGGGTTGTAAATTTCCTTTAAAGAAAGAAAATATTGCCACGTGAAAAAGTTAAGAAAATTAGCTAACCTGGTATATTAGTTGTGAAAAATCGGTACTTCCTGACTCGATTTTTTTATATATATATAAATCACGATGTTGAAATTTAGCGTCACCCTTTTCTAAAAAAATATTAACTTCTAAGAATTTCTTTTAACGAAGTTATTAAGTTAGTGAATTTTAAAAAGTAATTAATATAGAAATATTTCAAAAATTAAAACTTACCCTTGTTACGATAACCATGATTCCTTCAATGCTCCGTTATTGCTACCTAAAAATAAAAATTCATTAGAATATAAGTCAAAACAAAATAATATCTTTCTAAAACTAATGGCAGGAAATGTAAATTTTACTGAGAAATATTTCTTAAAAGAAAATAATCACATTAAATTTTTCTCAATTATAACATAAAATATTATACATTTTAATTTTTAGCACTTTTTACTTATTGTGGGATATATTTATAGTGCATTTTGGTCATGAAACAAAATCCACAAGACTCAAATAAAAAGATATATCATAAAACTGTCTAAAAAGTTAATTCAATAAAATTTCATATCTCTCTTATATAGATATATATAATTTTTTTTTTTTGTAATATTTAAAAATTCTGGCCAACGAAAATAAAACCATTTCTATTTTTACACAGCTAATCGCTTTGCGAAGGTATACAAATATACCTATATAATATATAATTTATAGATAAAATTACATCAAATGTTAACATTGGTCTCAGGAAGTAGAAACGATAATAAAAGATTCGTTAATCAATAGTTTGTTTTAATATATTTTAATAATTTAAAATATCTTTAGAGGTTTCATTTGGCTCTGATACTATTAGAAGTATCGGACCAACTTTGAATCATTATACACTGAGGTGACATAAGTCATGGGATGGATCTTAAATATCGTGTCGGACCCTCTCTAGCTCTACGAAGTGGGGGAACTCGACGTGGCATGGACTCAACAAGTAGTTAGAAGTCTCTTGCAAGAATATTCAACCATGCAACCTCAATAGATGTCTATATTTTATTTTTTATATTTTATAACCGGAGCTGAACAGCCGTCTCAATTTTAGGGTTTAAGACTACTAATGTTCAACTCCGTAGCCTTGTAATTTTGAACACAATCCAGAAGACAAGGGAGCTCTTAGATCAAATATTGGGAGAAATTTGCATTCGTGGAGGACTTTTGATGGAACTAATCCGCATTCTTTGTACATGGAGAGGAAGACCAAGAGAACCTTCAACGGTTAGCCTGACAGCAAGGGGACTCTAACCCATGATCCGTCTACCACTGAGGATATTTCACGTCAGGCACTGTGGTCGGTGCAAGCCGGATGCAGAATTCGTACAAACGAACCATTGCCGGGATCGAACTCCGGTTCAATAGATGTCTATAATGAAGAAGTGTTATGGTGCAGGATTTTATGTATGAACTGACATCTGGATTATATCCCATATGTGATCGATGGGATTCATGTCGGGCAATCTAGGTGAACGAGTCATTTGCTGAAATTATCCAGAATGTTCCTAAAACTAATGGCGAAAAAATTCCACTCTTGTTTCGGTGCATGAAGTTCATGAATGACAGTTCAAGTTCCAGCAGCTGAACATAACCATTTCCAGCCAATGATCGATGCAATAGGACCATAGGGATCAGTTCAAACCACGAAAAAGCAGCTCACACCATAATGGAGTCACAACCAGATTGCACAGTGTCTTGTTGACAATTTGGGTCCATGGCTTGGTCGTGTCTTTTCCACACTCGAGCTCTCCCATCAGCTCTGACCAGAAGCAATCATGACTCATCTGATTAAGTTACAGTTTTCTAGTCGTTTAGGGTCCAACCATTATGGTCACGAACCCAGTAGAGGCACTGGACGTGATGCCGTGCTGTTAGTAAAGGCACTCGAGTAGGTCTTTTGCTGCCATATCCCATCACAGCCAAATTTCGCAGCACTGTCCAAACGGACGGGTCCATTTTCGTCCCGCATTGATGCTTGCGGTTATTTCACGCAATGTTACTTGTCTGTTAACACTAACAATTCTACACAAACATCGGCGGTCTCGATCATTTAGTGCAGATGTTGGCTTCACTACGTTGTCCATGGGGTTTCCCCCATTTACAGTTATGCCCGAAATTACATATTATCGGCACGCTCTTGACACTGTAGATCTAGGAATGTTGAATTCTTTCACAATTTCCAAAATGGAATATCCCATATTCCTCCAACTACCATTTTATGTTCAATGTCTGTTAATTCTCGTCTTATGGTCATAATTACATAAGAAACATTCTCAGACGAATATAAGTCCTGCCAGTACATTATATATATATATATATATATATATATATATATATATATATATATATATATATTGTACACGAAACTGTCATCTGCATTTTTGCATATTGTTATTCCATGACTTTCGTCACCTCAGTGCTGCAACCTTAACCAAAATAAAAGCTGTAAGTTGAACCGTGTTTAGGAAAATATAACTAAGTCTGTGTAGACAAGTGTTAAAAGGATTATATAACATTATGGTTGCACTTTATTCAGGTTACAGCGAATTTGAATGAAATTATGGATTAACAGAGTCGAAATTTCTAACAGTGTTTGATAACTAAAATTCCAAAACTCATTTTTCGCTATGGATTATAATCATTACATCGTGTTCCATATTTACGTAGGTCTTGAATAACAACCCATTTATTCATTTATCTTGCATCTCATTGGTTCCAGAGGTACACCGACACACTTCTTTCTTTTTCCACTATTTTTCCGTCAGACTTAGTTTCTAACTTAACCTTAGTTCAGCGTAACTTTTCCAGAGTACGCAACGTCATATATATTTGGCGCAGAACAGCCAATGCTGATTCAAGTGCAACATAACTTCACTTCTAATCCAATTTTATTTTTCAGGTAACGGGCCATCCACAAATGTCCGGAAGGGGGTTCACGTCATTGTAACAGTTAGCTACAATTACTGTTATAATACACACTTTTTGTAACAGTTACTATGACAATGACGTCATAGTAACAGTTACAAAAAGTTTGACAACGCTAATTTAAAATAAGAATATTTAAAATTAAAAATAAACAGATTAATATTTTTATATTATTTACTTTAATATTTTTCATCTATTTTACTAAAGAGTACTAAAGCAATAATTATTATTATGTTCACGAATATCATTAGAACAAATAATTATAAGGATAATTTATTACAAAGTGTTTTGTTTTTGAACTGCATGCATATGTTTACCAAGAAGTACTAATGCAATAATTATTGTTATGCTCTCGAATATCATTAAAACAAATAATTATAAGGATAATTTATTACAAAGTGTTTTGTTTTTGAACTGCATGTATATGTTTACGTAATATAGTGTGTGACAATTTGTAATAAAGGGGAGAGGGAGTCAAAAATAATGAAAATAAACAATGAAATCATGCATGAATGGCCTTTAATGCTAATTTTCTATTAAAATTGGAAAATTTAAACATAAAATTTGAAAGGAATTAAAGAAATTTGAAATGTCATTAATAACGTAGTGTTTTGTTTCTGGACTGCATGTATATGTTTATGTAAAAAAATATGACTAAAGGGTTGGGGGTATAAAGTGTAATAAGGGGAGAAGAGAGTCAAAAATACTGAAGGAAAAAAAAAAACTGTGACATCATTTATGGACGGCTTCTAATTTGAATTTTCTTATGTTCTCTCATTTTGCGACTTTCTAATTTTCTTTCAATAAAAGTTATAAAAAAATCCGATTTTGCTGAAAGTTTTGGAAAAAAGTTCACGTTGGATGCATAGCATGAAACCAATTTTAAGATAGACACTCGTATAGATACAATATCAGTAACGCTATATCTTAACTTCAAATTTTAATAATCAAATCCTACACTTATTCATTTTATATACAAATGTAAAATATCAGAAGTAACGAAATCGATCATCTTAGTAATGAAATCAAGCTTGGTGAAGATACCTGAAATTAGTAATCAATTCAAAAAGAAAAGAAAAACATATTTTTGTTGCAGATATAAAATATTTGCCATAAATATATGGGTGTCCTCAAATCGCAACATTTTTTGAGGACGCTCTGCTGGTTTGTCCTCAAATCATGATTTAGAAATCTGGTCAAACTTTGTATGATATATGCACGAACGCGCGAAAGCAGTTCGCGGGAAATTTGTTACCATAACGGAAATTTTTGAAAATTACTAAAAAAAAAAAAAAAAAAAAAAAAAAGGTCAAAGGCGCGAAGGTCACTCTAGCAGAAAGGTTTTTTTTTTTGTTTTTGTTTTTTTTTCTCCCCCTCTGCTTCACGTAACTGCACTTTTCCCGCGATTTCGTCATAGCATTTGACTTTCGGGCATGCTGGTATCAAAGATTAGTTTTTCGCCTTTTTTTAATTTAATAACAAAACAAAAAAGATACGCCTTTTCAAAGAAAGCTTGCTTTATAAAATTCTTCTTCAGAATTTTTTTTTTTTTAATTTTAAACTTTTTCCTTTCCTACCCATGCAAACGCGATTTAAAATTACATTCACATGATTAAAAATCACACATCGCGATACGTTTTCACACGATTTTTCTCACACATCGTTATTCATATTAATGCGATTTAAGATCGCCCTTCATGTTTTAACGATTTTATATCAAATGTTGCGTTTCATATTCACGCTATTTAAAAGCCACTGTGATGATTCGTGTACAAGTGACTTGAAAATTATACATCGGAATTCGTATTCAAGCGATTTTGAAATCATCTAACAACTCGATTCGCGTAATTTAAAAAACATTCATTGAGATTCATATTTACACAATTTAAATAAATAAATAAAATTTCGCATTAATATTTTTATAACATTCTGTGTTCATACATTCTATATATACTTTTTTCTCGCTCAAATTTTAGAGTTTTGTAAAATTAAAACATTTTTTAAAAAAAAAAAATTCATTATTTTTCAAACAAATTTCGTCAAAATGAGGTGGCGAAGAAAGGGAAGAAACTAGTTACAAGAGTTTATTAATTGCTTGCAGAAAGTTTTTAATTTTATCTAACTTTACTATGTTAAAAATAAGATCACAAACATTTCCCATTTTCAAAAATCAGTGATTTTTCTCATATTGACAATTCGCGTATTTTCATGCACATATAAGACATTTTCTAAAGATGGACTAAAATTAACATAATACTTATGAAAACCTATTGTTGCAAACTCGCACTAATTATAAAAATAATATTTACACGCAAAAGGCGTTTTTTATTTGACGACTGAGTTTTCGAAGAACAACCTTAATTTGAAACCACAAGATGGGTTTTCAAAGTTATCAATGACAGTTTTCTGCAAAATGCGCTTGAATCTTTCTTTCACTCCAAAAACACTCTGACTGATACTTAATACATTCATTCACTGGGATCAGAAAATTTTAAAGATTTAGCAAAATAAATTGTTTAGTTAAATAAGTATAATTGTTAACTAATTAGAACAAAATAATATAAGTATAATTAATTATAACAAAATAATTGTTTAGTTAAATAATCGTACCCGAAAAATCGCTTTTTTTTCTTCACAGAAATGGCAATTAATAACTTTTTCCATTAAGTTATTCATTTAATTAGGGGATATTTTCGTATCGGTACCTGTTCGAGCCAAAAACTATCGCCAAGACGCTAAAAGGTTTTTTGAACTAGCATAAAGTTTTTTTTTTTTTTTAAATATTAAACTAAATTTTAAATAAAACTGTCTATAAAAATCAAACTCACCTTTTTAGAGCTTAAATGAATGAAGACACCAAGTTTTAAAAATTCCAAAGTCAAAAGTTTCATAATGATCACACACAAAAATACAAATTTAAGTTAGTAGATGTAATAATACATTCCATTATAATGTTACAATAACATTAGAATTACGTTTCTTCCGCTTCCATGCTAGGTAAACTCAACTATTGTAAAGATTCATAAGTTCTCTTTCAATTTAAGCAGTCAAATTAATTTGAAAACTTTCATTTCAGTAAAAAATTATTTATAACTTGTTTATTCGTTAAATTGTAAAAAAAAAGATACGCCTTCTTCCGTCTTCTTTATTTTAGAGAGAAAAAATCGTCACGCAAAATATGTATAACAAAGCAACAAAGCGAAAACTACTAAATTTAGGGACACATGCTGTAAGACTACCTTACGGAACGATATGTAATGAATATAAACTTAATTATAGCATCTCTAATCACTTTTTCCTCAAACAGATGAAAGCAGACACTTGCTTACAATGCTTCCTTTTCGAGTTAGTAATTCATTACATCTAAAATATTTTAAATCACTAAGAATATGTTATAAAATAAGATTGATATCACTGGCAGCATTTGAAGAAATAATCAAATTGAAATCACCAATAACAGTTAATGAACTAAGCGCTTAAAAATCACCGGCAACATTTAATGAATTAAGGACTCAAAAAACAACAACAACATTTAATGAAGATCTCAAAAATCACCGGCAACATTTATAAAGTAAAACTTAGAAGCCACCGGCAACATTTATAAAGCAAAACTTAGAAACCACCGGCAACATTTATAAAGTAAAACTTAGAAGCCACCGGCAACATTTATAAAGTAAAACTTAGAAACCATCGGCAACATTTATAAAGTAAAATTTAGAAACCACCAGCAACATTTATAAAGTAAAACTTAGAAACCACTGTCAATATTTAGTATAAATTAAATAACTATATAAGTCAGATGAAAAACGTCACTTATCACGACATAACTACAGATGGCACACATTCCAGGAATTCAAGCAACCGCGCAGACCATATTGACAGTTATTCGAGCATAAGCAAGACTGACACCAGAAATAAAAAGATGAGATGCGACCAATTATTTAAGCTGAACTTTTTCGAAGCATTCAGGGTCAATGTTAGAATCATTTTGCTACTGGACACCTTGGAGCAGGACGATGACCTCGGATGCCGCAGGGTTATGAAGCCTGTTCCGAAACCGAGAGGAAAGAAAAATATATTTTTTTTTTTTTTCAATTATGAATCGTAATGTGATGGCAAATTTACCTCAGAAAAAACATGAAACACTTTCTAGCCGGCTTTGATTCCACAGTAAAGATTATAGAAGCGGTTTTTTAAAATAAACAGGTGACAGCTAAACAATGAATGGAACAAATTTTGGAATGGATTATGCTGTTCAAAAAGAAAATAACACCGATTACTTTTATTTGATAATATTAGTTTAAATTTTTGGTCATAATTAATTAAATTAATTGTACAACTCTAATGATGATTAATATTTATTTTCTTTGTTTATTGTTTTTAATAAGATATATAAACCTTAACATAATATCACTGGCGTCGCCACCATAGGGGTCCGAGGGGTCCGGATCCCCCCCAATAATTGGGAAGCCAGGGTCCATTATTTTGAGAAAATATTTCTGTTTTGTTTCCATAACTTTTAATTTTTTTTTCTCTCTCTCTTATTTTTCATAGTGCAACTTATTATATTATATAATTAAAAGAAAATTAGTAAAAAGTAAAATACACACAAAAAAATGCACTGTATAAAAAAATAAAACAGGTGTTTAGAGAATTACAAGAAATATCACTGCCACCCTTTCCTTCAATAATCAATAAAACACTCTTCCCACCATTCCTTCTCTTCTCACTGTTAACTGATAAAGATCATTCTCCCTCAACATCACACACTTAGTCATTTGATACCCCAAAAAAGTTTACGCTATGGGAAAATAGTCTTAGCATTTTAAAATTATCTTTATCGTATTTATGGCCCTGGGCTCTTTTGTCCTCTTTTTTAAAATGTCAAATATCAACAGACCCCTACCTATTCATAAATTGTCTCAAACAGGCAATTATCTAGAATTTCTAGAGGGGATTTCTTTTAGGGATTTCAGTTGGGGAAGATTCTTGTAAACATTTTATTTTTTTGGTGGTTTTGTCAAGAAAATTTCTCTGACATACAATGATTCTAAATCTTCTCTTACGTATAAGCGCTCACAGTGTTATTCCATCATTATTTAAACTAGACATTTTCGGTACAAAATTTTAATAAACAAATTCTGTTTACTGTTATATTTTGTCTCATTAATCGTTTTAACTTAAATTATTAGTTGTTATTTTTTTAAATAAAGTTTATATAAAGTTTTTGTAATAAAGTTTATCGTTGGATAACAAGTAGTCGTTAAATAAATTTTGGGGAGGTAAGCAAATGTTTGTATTAAATCACTTAATTCGTTTATAATTGTATGTTTATGTTCTGCAAGAATTGTTTTATAGTTTGTGTATTAAATTTATTTCTATAATTATAACACATTAGTTCATGGTTTTACTGTTCATTGTGCATGAATTTATTTTGAACGCACGGAGTTACTTCTTATTTTATATTTATAAAATCAATGTAATTAAACAAATCAATGTTTAAATTTTTAAAATTATAAATCAAAACTTTTAATTTTTATGACCTTTCTAAAACTTTGTTTTAATTCAGAAATTTAATGTCACGTTTATGTTTATATGGAAATTTACATATAATTTAATAAATTATTTTAAATATAAATACTGCTTATTTATGCCCTAATATAAATAATTAGCATTAACTTTCATTTTAATTAATTAAAACAAAGAAGAATTACGTAAAATGCAAAAGTTTACTAAAAAAATTCATATGATTTTATTACGGTCAGTAATAAAAACTAATAAAAATATTTTTTTTAAGAATGGGATAATTTGTTAAACTTAATTTATTGTATGAGTGTTTAATGCTTACTTCATGTAATTTTATTTATTTTGATTTTATCAAAATAATATGGGATTTTTAAAGTAATTATTTTGTGCCAATTAGCATTTTCATAATTTGGTATTTTCAACAAATAATTTTTCTGAATTTAAAGTATTAATTTTTAAAATTTTAATACTGAAACTATAAATACTGCCGATAGAGGAAGGACAATAAGAGTTCTATGTGTTGTCTTTTTTATTTCTCCGTGTACATTTATATGAAGTTTTCATGGTTACCAAAATGGATCATGCGATCCAAGAAAACCAAAATATCTCATTTTTGCTGTTTCTTTGCTTGAAAATAATAAAAAGGTAAATACATTAAATAAAATGTGCATAAAAATTATTCCCATCACAATTTTTATAATTTATCACTTCTTCAAAATATGAATAATAGTTCTGTCAATCAACTGAATAATTTTATTTTCCTTTTTAAACATAACAATTTCGATTTTTTAAACTGCATAAGTTGAATCGGAACAAGATGAGAAAATAGCTAAACTTAAAACCGCTTTAATATTCTTGAATTTCTCACTTTTTTTTTCTTTTTTTCTTTTTTTTTACAATTTAGGGTCTAATAAATATATTTATTTTAATCATGATAATCTCTACTGTAACCAATATTAAAGATAGCTTCTCTAGTATTATTTTTAACGTTGTATCTTTCATCTCAAAAAACCAGATCAATTCAAATTCATAGTAAAATTTTTTTTTATTTTTTTTTATTTTATTTTTTTTTTTTTTAAGCAAAACGTTTTATGGTTTTTTTCTTATATTTATTTATAAAATGTTAATATATGTCCCAAAAAATTTATCTCCTTCGTGGTCGTTTTATCACGTAGGATTACATAACATAATATTATGCATTTATAAATTTCATGTCATTCTCATCAAAAACTTTAACAGACAAAATGTTCTTTTCAAAATAAAACTATATTTTTAAGACACTGTACATATTGGATTTAAGTAACTTTACTTTTACTTCAATGTATTATTTAAAAAAATTATGCTTATTTTTCAATTGAGACTTTTGAAAAAGGGGACATACGTGATATATAAAAATGATTTGTGATATATGATTACTTCATATATTTTTAATACTTCATATGTTTTAATTTTTACATATTTTCAGTTTTCTTAATTATTTAATATATAGCATTGATATAAATAATGTATCAATCAACAATCTCTCAGGGGCTAAATCTTTTAATTAGTTAAAAATATAAACAAAATTTTAACTATTTTAATTTAACAGAATCTTTAAAACAATACTTAGTCGAAAAAGCATCGCTTGATATTATTACATCGCCATACTATAAGTGTGTTTTAGAGAACTTAAGAACAATTTTAAAACTATTTAATCCTTTACTGCACATTTTCCATGTCAACAAACCTACAATTTGAATTGGATTTTTTCATAAAATATGTATATGTAAACCTTTATTCGTTCTTAATAAACTTGTACATCCCGACAAAAAAAAAAAAAAAAAAAAAATTAATAAATAAACTATACCGAAAATACCGGTTCGGGAAAAAAATCTGTAACTTTTCTAACATTACTAATTTCAGATTTGAAATCCCCTTATCCTAAATCGGTAAGATCAAGCACTCACATAAATGCAGCATAAAATTTGGCCCCCAGTGTTATTCTTCTACTTAAAAAAAATGCGTAGTGGATGTGTTAAGAACCGTAATCATTTTCCTAAATACTATGAAGTGTTTAAATTAATCCTTATGTATTAAAATTTTTTAAGAAATATTTATAATTTCACTTGAATAAATATTTCATTACCTTAAATTGTGGTTTAACTGGCCCATTGAGTAGGCTGTTAAATTCATATAGTTATTTATGAGGTGTTTTTTTCTGTACCTTTTCTTCAAGTGTTTTATATGCACCGTCAAAACAACGGGGAGGGCATACCTAATTATTAATTAATATCAATTTGTATAGTTTTAGTCGTTTCTATGAAACAATTCATTTTATAATCATAGAATAAATTTGCAGTATTTCATACATTATATAGTAATCAAACATAGAATACAAAAATATGAAAGGTTCAAAAGTTAAAAAATAAAATTGATGAAATTTTGTTTTAAAATAATGCTATTTTATAAAAAACGTATTAGAAAAAGACGAAATAATCATTTAACCAAAAAATGAAAAGTAAAAATAGAAATTATCAATAAATAAAATATTCATTTGTCAAAATGTTCTTGTCATATACTATTCTGCGATTTCTGCCTATATAGCAAAAATTTGACTAACTGAACCCGGTTTTTTTTTTTTTTTAGTATGCTACTATAATTGAAATAAATAGTATTTTCATTAAAAAAAAATATTTAGCTATTTTAGACTAACAAGCCTAGCTCTCAAGGCAGTTTTTAGGGACAAATATATTTCTTCACCTGAAGTAAATTACAAACTTACGACTCACCACAGCTCAATTTTTATTGATATTAAAGTAATAATTGTATTTACTGCTTATTCTATTGATCCCATTTTAAATCACACCTTAACATTGCACAGTTACATCTGTATTATCCGGAAAAACACTCTAGTTTAAATTTTTTATTTATTACAATTATTTTATTTATTTATTACCAGTTCAGCGCACAAGGTAGAAAATAGAAAAGTAAATAATCAATAAATCGATGTTAATCAGCATGCACAAGCCTGTACCAAAGCAATTAATAAAGTTAAAATAATTAAATTTTGTTATTTATTATTATTTGTTGCTCTTTTTAAGGACTTTACGTTAGTTTAAGAGAAACACATTTTTTAAGAAGTTCAATTAAACAAAATAAAGATTAACAAAACATAGCTGCCACTGATGAAGCATGCCAACTCATTATAGTCAAAATTTACCTCAGACAAATTTCTTCATTAATTTTACTCTAAAAAAATAACTTTTGCTATTTATTTCAATTACCGTTGATTTTAACATATATAGTTTCATAAAAATATTACAAAAGCGTAACTATAAACAAAATAAACACGACACATGGTTTTAGACGAGGACCTTGCGCCTAAATGCCGTTTATGTTGTTCCTTGAGTTTACCTGGTGAAACAAATCAAAAAATATTTTATTATTAAAGAATCTGCAATAAATGACGTTTTTTTGATTAAATCTAAAATTATATTTTTCAATATTCGTAAAAGAATATTAGGAATTTCTGTTTTAAAGTCATGTTTTAATAAGCATATTTGAAAAAAGCATTTTGAAACAAAATGTATTTTTATTATCTCTCGATATTAGATAACTCGTTTAACTACTATGACAAACTTCATAAATGAAAAATACTTCCGTGATGCTTTTATTGGATAAATTTCTAGAATTCTTCTCACAAATAAGGTTAAAAAAAAGGGTCGCAAATTAACACTTCAGGGGAGAAAAATAAAATCAAAACATGATCAATCATCAATTGAGAAGGTGAAATTAAAAATGTATGTTTAGTTGCCAAAAAAAACATAGTGGAATTGAAAGACTTATTTGAGACACTTCAAACTAAATTCGGCAATCAAACTGGTTTTAAAGTTTTAATTCCGTTTATCTTACTACTTTCTGATCGTTTTTTCCCGCTCTTAAATGGTAGTTTGCGATTTCTAATTTGTATATTTTTTTAAACTTAATTCTTAAAGATGATTCTAAAATTATATATGAGGACGTAGATTATGGAACACTCTGCATCATAGAATCAAGACGTTTCAATTTTCATTATTATATATTGAATGTCAGAAAAAGATATTGATTTGATTGTGAAATATAATTTTCTTCTGTTTGATATCATGTTTTTGACATACATTAAGATATATATGTAATACAAAAATTATAATACTTTTGTATTAATAAAAGAATTAAATCTCTTTCGTTTTAATAAAATGTCTTTGTTAAAGAATAAGCGTAGAGAGATTCTATTTTGGGAAGTCAAGGCTAATAACATACGACTGAGTTATTTATAGAATCTCTCCCCCTTTCACTTCCATTTAAGGAAGCATGAAATGATTTTCCTTAATGCGTAAGGATACAAGAATGCCAACGACTGTGCCTGTTTACTCAAATCTGTGTTAGTATAAAAGCGAGAGCAATGCTTTTCGCATGGCCTTTTCCATCATGTTCAGATCCTGAATAAGTTGTTCCGGAATTGTCCAAAGTCTTGTCCACCCCCTCCCTTGCGGAGTGTGGATGTGGACTGTTATTGATACCAGCCTACTACCATCAATAAAGATTTTTTGTGTGTAACATGGCTTACGACTGCATTACTTTAACCCTGTTATTATAAGCCGGCAGGATATTTACTTGCTGAGGAAACCATTGTTATCTATTTTCCGGCTGACTACAATGTTGATAAAACCTCATCCCGGGGGACGAAGGACGAAAGAAAGAAGTGCCTAGTCCGCGGTGAAAAACGAATGAAGGAAGGTCTGTTTTACCACTCCATCTATAACTACCCGTACCTTCATCGCTGTGAGAATGCTGACGTTGGCTCGAGCTCGTCACATGCCTCTCTGAAACCCATAGTGTTGATCGAGATGACCCTACAATGTCCAATCTGGAAATGACCGATGACCCTACAATTCCGTAGTGCTCAAATTGTGAAAACAAAAGTGAATGTGCGCGATTTATATTAAATTTAGAGAGAAGCTTTTTGCTTCTTTATTAAAAGTTCCTTTCATTAAAAAGCTGCTGTGAACACCAGTGATATGTGCACGCGTGTGTGAAGTCCCGAAGACTTATGTGGAAAAAAAAAGAGTGAAAAAGGAAAACAAAAGTGAATGTGCGCGAAGCTTAATCATGAATATTCATGAAGTGCAATGAAAAATTTGTTTATTTCTTCTCTTCACAATCATGAAGGTCAAGGAAAAGTGTAGCAAATGGAAAGGATTTCATTCAGATACATATATTTTTTTTTTATCCTCTTATTTTTCTCTCTCATTCTTATGATTAAATATTTTATTGATATTGGATATGAAAGTGCTCTAAATTTCTTATTATGAAATTTAATAGAGAAATATATTTAAGAATTGATTGCATTTCGTATGTTTACCTTGATTTTTTAAAAAAAAAAAATTATTATATAATAGTGTATTTTTATGCATTTAAAATGTTTTTGAGGGAAATAAATGTGTTTCAAACGTCAATTAAATTTGTGACGGCAAACAAAATTCAAAATTTTTCAGCTTTTCAAACAAAAACAAAACTAAAAGAAATTTGTAAGGCTTTTTCTTTTTCGGACTTGGTCAAAACTAAATATTCCTATTAAAAATGTGAAAAATTAAATGTTACCCAAACAAAAAGACATTTCACACTTAACAAAATTTGTGAGTTTCCCCTTATTACGATAGGCGAAATTATTAACTCAGCTAAGTTTTTTATACTTGATACTGAGATACTGTATGCTTTAGTAGGGTTGCAAACTTGCAAAGATTTTTGTTTGTTTATTAATTGTGTCGGGCCAGTTGTTACTCAATTTGGTAAGAGACTGATCATCTCTGCTAAATCTAACAATGACAACTTATCCTTGCACATTAGACAACAGAATTCTCATAATGTTAAGGTCAAAAATTGTGAAGAAAAAAAAAATGAAAGTTTAAGATGTTTCAACAAAAGTAAACATTTTGAAAAAATGGAAGTTTAAGATGTTTCAGTAAAAGTAAACATTTTGAAAAAAAAATAATGTGAGGGGTAACAAAAATAAAAAGAACAGGAAAAATAGGAAAAAGAAAGAATGACCAAGAAGTTAATAACAAAAAGTACAGGAAAAAGAAAGAAAGGCCAAACATTTCAAATGATTCGAAAATAGAATTAGGTAATGGGTGCATACATTATCAGGTTAACATCGACGAAAAAATAGGAAAGAAAAATTTAAGTAAACAAAATTTTGAAATAGTTCATGTATCAAAGCTTAGGAAATATAACAACCCACAAATGTAGAAATTAAATCATGAATAGTGTCCAAAACAAAAGAAAATTTTTTACTTCTTCAAGAGAAGAAGTGATATTTGGATAAAAATCCATAAAAATTTTGTATATTTTTGTGTGAAAAAAAATTTTTTTTTTTGAAAATTTTAGTAGATTAGTTATAAATATATGTTTCATTTTTCTTTCTGTTTAGTTGCCTAAACAGATAAAGTGTATTATCATGTTTTTATTATTGTCATTGTATATAGTTGTTTTTTTTTTACAGATAATAGAAAAAATGTTATTTGTAGTAGTGAAAAGGAACAGTCGTACCAACATAAATTTTAAAAGTTCAGAGAATTCTAAATTTTATTATGATTTCTTTTTGGCTTGCCAAAAATCTTTTTTGGGGGGGATGTAATACAAAAATTATAATACTTTTGTATTAATAAAAGAATTAAATCTCTTTCGTTTTAATAAAATGTCTTTGTTAAAGAATAAGCGTAGAGAGATTCTATTTTGGGAAGTCAAGGCTAATAACATACGACTGAGTTATTTATAGAATCTCTCCCCCTTTCACTTCCATTTAAGGAAGCATGAAATGATTTTCCTTAATGCGTAAGGATACAAGAATGCCAACGACTGTGCCTGTTTACTCAAAT
Organism: Parasteatoda lunata; assembly: GCA_949128135.1. Taxonomy (NCBI): domain Eukaryota; kingdom Metazoa; phylum Arthropoda; class Arachnida; order Araneae; family Theridiidae; genus Parasteatoda; species Parasteatoda lunata. The sequence goes on along the minus strand of OX421981.1, from coordinate 12,280,894 downwards.
CTGTGTTAGTATAAAAGCGAGAGCAATGCTTTTCGCATGGCCTTTTCCATCATGTTCAGATCCTGAATAAGTTGTTCCGGAATTGTCCAAAGTCTTGTCCACCCCCTCCCTTGCGGAGTGTGGATGTGGACTGTTATTGATACCAGCCTACTACCATCAATAAAGATTTTTTGTGTGTAACATGGCTTACGACTGCATTACTTTAACCCTGTTATTATATATATATATATATATATACACATTCTGAAGTATGGTCCCCCCCAATAAATTTTATCTGACGACGCCAATGCATAATATTAAGATATATAATAAAATAAATGTTCTTTTACCTATATAAATTTTTTCAACTAAGTAATTTTTACATTTTTGTATCATTACAAAAATTATTTATAATTAACAATTCAATAATCACTGAAAATAGAAGATCAAATAAAATAATTAATGAAAGTAGGGTGAAAATAGGTTACACCATATATAGTCTATGCTTTTCAGTACGACTCCATTATTACGACCCTTCCATTATAACGACCGATGAACTCTCGTTTGCTAGTCTTATTTTAACGCTCCTTAGAACATTCGCTCATTCTAATATAGAAGGGGTTTGATAATCAATTATCGACTGAAATATACAAAGAACGATTTTTTGACATTCGGCTAATTGTGATAGACTGAAATGGCGAATTTCCATCATGCAAACAGATATGTAATCTTACGTTGTCGGGAAGAAAAAAAAACAAAAAAACTTTGAGTTATTTGAGAGAATAAGATTGAAAAAAATTATTTAAACTAAAATTCTTTAAATGGTATCAGATATTAAATGTAAAACACCTTGAATAATTTATTATTTTCTAATTATCATTATGAATAAAGGAAGAAGGAAAATACCTCCTAGATTCTTATTCTAGATGATCGTGATTTATGGTCTTAAAAACTATTGATTACTTAATATTATTGATAATCAATAATATATATTCATATTATTGATTGACAAACATCTCATTAACATAATTACAAGATCAATACAATTTATTCAAGGATCCAGCAGAATTAAAAGAAAGAGAAAAATAAATACTATTTTTGTAGAAACTTAATTGAAGGGCTTGAGATAATATAGTAATAACCACATTTTATTAAAGTGTGAAATTTTTCTATCATACTGTTCCTTGGTATATTGTTTCCACATAGGTTACAAACGTTAAAAATTTCCACTAGATAACAACGTAATACATCTTATTGCAATACATAGCAGCATCTTATTGCTTACATAGAAACCATATTTTTAGTAAAAACACTCCCCAGAACAATTTAAAAAAAAAAAGCGGCTATTATTATATCGCTTTAACTCTTTAAATTATCGTGTGATTTATAAGTATAAGTTACATCCAAAAAGCAAAAACAAAAAATATTGAAACAGAAAATTTAAATTTGCGTAGATGACTGCAATTAAAATTATCCTAAAATATCTTAAGTGCAACGGAAACTATATATACGCTGTCAAAATTTATATGCAAATGAGTTAATCAGTTCATTTTAAAAAATTAGTCTTAACTACTTCCAAAGTATATGAACGCAATAAAAATATCCTACATTAGTAACATAACAGATTGTTAATAAGTAAATTTGTTGTTAAGAAAACTTATCGTGAACGAAAATCGAAAATGAAATGAAATGAATGAAATGTAAAATTAACCAAAGTTCAGGGGAAACTACATTAGAAATATATAAACTGTTAAAATTAGTAAGTAAATGAAAGGTGAAAAACTAAAGAACTTATTATATTGAAAAGTTACAAATAGCTGTTTTGTAAAAAAAAAAAAAAAAAAAAAAAATTACATTTGTGGAAGCTCATTTCCTTCACGCGGGCATCAATTCAATAAGAGCTATGTTTTTCTATGTTATCAATTCAATAAGAGCTATGTTATGTTATTTATGTTAGTTTCGATTTATAGTTTTATGAAAACATAATTAATTTAACACACTGTCGGAACTATGTAGAAATGAAACAAGAAATAAATTTCTTTGTATAATGCTGAAAAATGATTTTGAAAAAGCAAAGATATCAAAAATCCAGATGAAGATAACTTTCAGAAAATATTAATTGCTGAATTGTATTGGTATAGAAAAACCCGTTGAAATACTCTAGTGATGCACATCTCCTATTTTAATTGGGCAACCTTAAATTTTACATAATTTGGATAACAACCTTATATTTTACATGCTTTGAAAAATACAGCCGAGTTAATGTTTATTTATGTACATTCCGTAAAAAAACGTTCTAATCGTTCTGGGACTCACTCTTAATGTTTTTAGACGGTGATTTCAAATATGCTAATTAATCAGCGCAGGCTATATATTACGTTACGAAATCAGACACAAAAATGTATTTCCTCTAAATAAATATACCGTTTTTTCCCCCCACGAATTCAGATTTCTGAACCCCAAAATAGGGGACAGCCGCAGTCAGGGTCCCCATAGTTTGATTAGGAAAGCGATCCAAAAACTTTGGACCCCTTAATGTTACTTTTACATTTTACACATTCCCCACTATCTCGAGAATATTTCAAACGAATTGAAAAATTTTTTACAGAAAATTATGAAATTCGTTTATCTAGAGATAATTTCCATGCAAAAATAACTTTTAGCAAATATTTATTATTTTATTTAATAGCCGTAAAAAAGTTTTAAATAAGAATTTTGAAGTATTCAATTTTTTACATCATTTTGAAAAATTCAATTTTCCGTAGCAAAATACAAATTTTCAGCGAAATCGATCAAATAGTTCCTCAGAAATCGAATTTTAAATGTCTTAACTCTTTAAAATACGATTTCTCACGAACTATTCAACCGATTTCACTAAAATTTTGTATCTTGCCATGGAAAATTACATTCTTTAAAATTATGCAAAAAAATTGTATACTTTACAATTCAGAAATGTTTTGACAGTTATTAAATAAAATAATAAATATTCACTTTAAGTTATTTTTTACATGGAATTATCTTTGTGATTTTTCATTTTGGAACCTTTTAGAAAAAGTCTGAAAAAAAATAAATAATTTTCAAATAGAAAAAAAAAGAAAATATTAAAACTCCCAATTTGTTCGCAGCATAATTATTAATTAATAAATATTCCTTAATGTCAATAAAAAAACTTTCCCTACTTACGGTTATTATTACACGTAGGCGTGGGATGATTTTATCTAGTAGTAAACGACCTTGAAAAGAAAATATTCAAAATCCAGTAGGTGTCCGTTTAGGAAGCCACCCTAAAGGCGGTCAACGTACCCACACATTTCACTACGCGTACACACTTACAAAAAGAACACAATAATGCGTTATTTTTCATAATAGAAAATAGTTTCGAAATATGGCGCCTTAGCAGAAGCTTTAGCTAGACTACTGTTCTTTTAAAATAATTTTAAAAACTGTTACAATATTATAAAAAGTTTATAATTGTAAGTTTACATTTAGTTAGACTGTTCATTTAAAATAATTTTTAAAAACTGGTACAATGTTATAAAAAGTCAATAATTGTAAGTTTACATTTAGTTAGACTGTTCTTTTAAAATAATTTTAAAAACTGTTACAATATTATAAAAAGTTTATAATTGTAAGTTTACACTCAGTTAGACCGTTCTTTTAAAATAATTTTAAAAACTGTTACAATATTATAAAAAGTTTATAATTGTAAATTTACTTTGTTTAAAATGTTTTGTAATCTTTACAAATCGTAAAATAAGAATACATCTTTTCTTGAATTTTATATCTTTTTAATGTATTTACCACATTATTTACCTTTCTACAGCAAAATTTAGCTTTTTTAAAGTATTTCACAATTTTTACAAACCGTAAAATAAAGATAGCTCTTTTGTGGCATTTTTAAAAAATTTAACATTCATCAATCATTTTTAATGCAGAATCTGCTAAGTTACTTTAGTTTAATGATTGATTAAAAATACCAACACTTTTTTAAAAAAAAAAAAATGTTTAAAAATATACTTAAATTTAGGTATTTTATTTGTATCTTAACACAATAAATTTCTTTATATAAAAACATTATTCGTATCACTTTATTGTAAGAAATTGCAATTACACGGAAAATTTCAAAATCAATATTTGCCATTGTCACCTCTTGTAATTGTCTCAAGACTATATACATTAAAGCGGGCCGATAAATATCGATAATTTTTAAACATCACAATAATGATTCTTGAAAATTTATTCTCACATAATACATGAATAACATGCATTACGATAAACGTCGAACATACGATAGCGATAATATAGCACTCCAGAGTTCTTCCTAGGAATAAAGTTTTGGAAGGGCACTCGCTTACCACTGTTAAAATTTATCAAAATGTGTAATATTATGTAATAACTGAATTTCATCCTCAACAATTTTAAATTACCTATTTTAAGCATACATTTCAAAGAGTAATTCTCACTCCTTATCAAAATAAGAGAATAATTTGTAGTTTATAAAAAATAATTAAGGGCATACTAAAAGACAATCACTTAGCCCAATTTTTTTTCCAAAAAAAGTAAACAAAAAAAAGATGAATTAATAAACAACTAAAAAAAGCTTTTTTCTATAATTCAAACTGAAAATTATGAAAAAAGAAACATTTAAAGGTGCCTTTAAAAAAAAAGTATTTATTTAAAAAATAATTTTAAAATCACTTAAAAAACTAGATAATATAACCCCCTCCGAAAAAATAGAAACTTATAAAAATTTAACCAGTTGAGAATAATCCTAACAAATAAATATTTGTAATAATAATCAGAGTTAAACCTATAAACACAGATAATTTTACTAGTGTGTAACTATTATTTAAACAGTTAATTATTTTAATTTAAATAGAATATAAATAAATAAAAGCAGTGTTTTTAAGAGATGGGGGCTTATTTTTACGAGAAGGGCAAAAAGGGAGCATCAAAGGGAAGGCCGCCCTTCTAAAAACATTTAGGGAGAACACTGCGCAATCAATCAACGATAATATAACAAAAATTAACAAAAACAATAAATATCCAATACGATTTAAAATGATAACATAATCACTACTATCGGTAACGATAATTATCAAATAACAAATACTGTGATATCACTGTCATTTTTAACTAACTTCATTATTTATCGAAAAAGATAATATTGCGAGTGTTGTCGATAACGATAGTTACCGAACATAAAAGTTTAGTGTGTGCTACAGAAAAATTGACCACTGTAAAAAAATAGAAATTATTATCTTCATTATTTATCGAAAAAAATAATATTGCGAGTGTTGTCGATAACGATAGCTACCGAACATAAAATTTTAGTGTGTGCTACAGAAAAATTGACCACTGTAAAAAATAGAAATTATTATCTTCATTATTTATCGAAAAAGATAATATTGCGAGTGTTGTCGATAACGATAGTTACCGAACATAAAATTTTAGTGCGTGCTACAAAAAAATTTACCACTGTAAAAAATAGAAATTATTATCTTCATTATTTATCGAAAAAGATAATATTGCGAGTGTTGTCGATAACGATAGCTACCGAACATAAAATTTTAGTGTGTGCTACAGAAAAATTGACCACTGTAAAAAAATAGAAATTATTATCTTCATTATTTATCGAAAAAGATAATATTGCGAGTGTTGTCGATAACGATAGTTACCTAACAAAACATAAAATTTTAGTGTGTGCTATAGAAAAATTGACCACTGTAAAAAATAGAAATTATTATCTTCATTATTTATCGAAAAAGATAATATTGCGAGTGTTGTCGATAACGATAGTTACCTAACAAAACATAAAATTTTAGTGTGTGCTATAGAAAAATTGACCACTGTAAAAAATAGAAATTATTATCTTCATTATTTATCGAAAAAGATAATATTGCGAGTGTTGTCGATAACGATAGTTACCGAACATAAAATTTTAGTGCGTGCTACAAAAAAATTTACCACTGTAAAAAATAGAAATTATTATCTTCATTATTTATCGAAAAAGATAATATTGCGAGTGTTGTCGATAACGATAGCTACCGAACATAAAATTTTAGTGTGTGCTACAGAAAAATTGACCACTGTAAAAAAATAGAAATTATTATCTTCATTATTTATCGAAAAAGATAATATTGCGAGTGTTGTCGATAACGATAGTTACCTAACAAAACATAAAATTTTAGTGTGTGCTATAGAAAAATTGACCACTGTAAAAAATAGAAATTATTATCTTCATTATTTATCGAAAAAGATAATATTGCGAGTGTTGTCGATAACGATAGTTACCTAACAAAACATAAAATTTTAGTGTGTGCTATAGAAAAATTGACCACTGTAAAAAATAGAAATTATTATCTTCATTATTTATCGAAAAAGATAATATTGCGAGTGTTGTCGATAACGATAGTTACCGAACATAAAATTTTAGTGGGTGCTACAGAAAAATTGAGCACTGTAAAAATAATGCAAATTTGTTAAGTTGGAGTGCATCGTGAAGTTATCGATATTTTACGAATTATTACGACAATAATGTTCTGCTCTAATATATATATATATATAAAATAGAACAGCATAGCCCAAATGAAAAGCTTTAACTACACCCTGCAATTCCAATAGAATGGATTTCCATCCTTTAAACCATTAAAGGACGAAAGGGTAAAAATAAATGATCCAACATATTATATTCTTCAGACAGTTTCTTTAACACTCAATTTAAATTTCACGGAAGAGTTGAAAGGTTAATGTGAACGAGGCAATTTTCTTTAGTGCATTCACTTTATTTTTATTGTCTTTTTTGTTTCACGGGTACCGTTTAGCTCCTTAAATGTTAAGCATCTTCTTCCTTATCTTTTAAAGGATCACGTTTTTAAATTTCAAAGAGATTGATATAATGATTGTGTTTTAATGTCTAAAATATTAGAAAAATACTCTTATCAAATCTAAGGTTTATAAATAGTTCTCAGTGTAGATTTATAATTAAGATCTTAATTTTCTCCTTTCTTTCACATGTTCTGCTAAGATCAATAAATGTGAAGCATTCTATGATTTCTCAAATGATCAAAGTTTTAAATTTTATTCAAATTAATATTTGTATTTTAGAGTCTAAAATGTTTTTAAAAAATACTCATTTAAAGCTAAGATTTATAGTTTAGAGAAAATTTATTAATAAAATAATTATCGTCTTCTTTCTTTGATATGCAGACGAGCCACAACAATTTCGGAAAAGAAAAAAAAACAACTTTGGAAATTTCAGAAACAGGTTTTCAAACTTACGAATTAAACTATAAAAAAAATACAATTTAAATGAATTGTTACATTAAATAAAATATTTATTGAATAAAAAATAGTTTTTATGGACATTTTAAGTCACTTAAAAATAAACGATTCTCTTTTTAGTAATTTCAAAATGCCATAACTCGATTGGAATAATTTGTTACTAACAGCCAATCTGAACATTTAATGTTCTTTTGAAAATTGGAATATGCTGATTTTAATATCTAAACTGTTAGAAAAACACTTGGCAAAATTTATAATTAATTGTCAGTGGAAATTTATAAAAATTGTTATGAAAATAATTATTTGAGTATTTAATTCCAACTCTGTTGGTTCTCTGCAATATTTTATTCGAATAAGTCAATAATTAAAAGGATAATAACATATTCTCTATTGCTAGCAACCGTATGTTTCAACATAATAAGAAAAACAACACTATCTGAACATTTAAAAACTCTTCTTACGGTGAACCGTAATCTGGAAAAACTAATTTTTTAAAGGTTTTAAACATGTATTTGCGTTGGAAACAATTACCCTTCTCTGGTCAAAATTAACCCTTGAGAAATTATAAGTCGAGGCCCAGAATCACTGAAAAATATAGCTGCTTGAAAGCACATAATATGCAAGCAAAAAAATTGCATATAAATTGATTTTTGCTTTTGAAAAACAGTACTAAGACGTGTTCACAACAGATACTATCTAATTCATATTGTTATTGCGTGCTGAAGATTATTTTTATGGCTCTATATTTCAGAAACACATCCAATAATTTATAGAATTATTCAGTAATATTTCTAAGCTTCTCAATATTTATTTAGGAATAGCTTTTAATTGAAGACAAAAAACATGAGATCCGAACATTGATGAGATTATTTGCATTTTTCGGAATATTTCTTCTTTTTAAGGTATTGTAACAATACCTTAAAAACATTTTTTAAGGTATTGTAACTTTTAAAATTTTAGGACGTTTTTCTTTTTTTTTCTTTTCTTTTTTTGCCTTTAGGTTTTATTTATATAAAATGTAATAACATTTTTGCTTTTTCTAACGTAACTATAAAAATCATCAGTTACTGATACCATCTGTTACTTTTTCCTCCATTTAACTTTTACATATTTCAGATACACGTATTTATTTTTTAACATATGTATAATATGTCAGACAGAAATTCTTGTGTAATTACAACATTTTTTTTTTAATTTTAAGGGTGCTTTGTTGTTTTTAAGAGCATTTATTTTGAGGATTTTTTAGGTTGAGGGTGCACAATCTGCATCACGAGGCCCACATGCACCCCTCGAAGAGTCAATGTGTGAGTCCTCGCCCCGCCGCCTACACAACTAGCGAAAGGAATTTCATAACTGATTTTAAAACTAGTTTTTAAGAACAAAAACCATTAAAATTATAACACTAAAATATAATTTTCTAATTCAAAACTTTAAAAAAAATTTACTTTTCGACAATTTTATTTTCTTTTTCCTTCAAAGTTAAGATCCTGCGATAATTTAACCATATTAAAGAAGACAGTCTGGAAAACTTCAAAATTTTTTTTATTTAAAAAATATTCAAAAACTTAGAAAATATTCTTTTACGTGTTGTACTATTATTATTCTATATAGTTATACTTCGTTGATCGTCCTTATTACATAAAGGATAATTAGGTTATTATAAACAATAAGATTAAAAAAAAATGAGTATTTCAATCTTTTAATTTTCTTTTCGCTTCTGAAAAAGGTTGTTATTTTAAGTTATAAAAGATGTATTAATTTAAACAACACTCATAAAGCATATTATGATAAATGCAGAATTTATTTTTCTGAATCTTCAGTTAAAGTGTTTTTAAGTCTGAAAAGATATTTTTTGTAATAAGCTCCTAAAAACTAATTTTCTCATTATACTTAAAATATGAAATAAAAAGAATTACAGTAAAAATTCTACAGTGAATAAGAAAATATTTTTCCAATGGCACATCTCCGTTTTTATAATGTGTGTACTTAATTTCCAATGCTACGGAAAAACGAAAATATATAAACTTCATTTTAAGAAATAAAATGGGAACGATAATAATTCAGTAGCGAACTGTAACTAAAAAATTGAATCCAGTCTACATTTTTAATACCACCGCGGCGCTTAATCCTGAAGCTACGACCTATGATCATTTTTAATTAGTCTCAATGTGTAAGAGTTTAAGTAGCAGTAGGACTTCGAATAAATTATCAAAAGAAAAAAAAAGTATAACATATTTAGTTCTACGTAATCGTCACTTTTAAATCTAAACTATTTATTGTATTTCCTCTTTAAAAGGTAAAAAAGTTGGCATTTTCATTTAACAGATCAAAATATTTATTTTGGACCCTATTTAATAAAACTTAATTTTAAAACAGAAATTTCAAATAAAATGTTTATTAATGCAATAGAATTTCGTCATTTTTAGTGAATACATGTGCCCACTGTTTTATTTCCCCGTCTCTCTTCCTCAGAAACATCAGTCACGTGCTCATTCGGCGATTTTTGCGGAATGACGTAGTGTGACAGTTGAGATGAATTTTCATTTTTGGCAGATTTTTCGGTTTCTTTTTAATAGCGTAAGATTAGCAGAACAGTAAATTGGATGATTTTTCGACGAGACTTTGCTTCATTTAAAATTATTTTAGAATTTTTTGATGCACATAAACTGACATTTTTTTTAAATATTTTTTATATAAATAAGAAAATTTTAATTTTAGAATGGTTTTAAAAACGGTAAAAATGTATCTTTTGATAAAACTTATAACAATTTGATTTTTTAGTTTTCAGAAACATCTGAAATTATTTTGTAACAGCCCTACATAATACATAGATTTTAACAACATCTTGAAACAACTGCATCACCTTAAAAAACTTTTTTAAAAAAAATTTGCTTTACTCTTTTAAACTTTTCGATTTTATTTAAACTTTACACATGCGATAATAAAGTTAGAAGGCTTTAATTCCAATGCTGGTGTTCTCAGCCTTTTTTTACGTATTAGTGTAATTAAAAAAAAAAAAAAACAGACGATATGAATTAAAAAGATCAGACGATTTCATCAAAGAATATATAATTACGTGTTAAAAACTTTTGCCCTATTAATCGAATAGTTTTGTAATACTTTTCTGTAACTAAGACAGAAAATAAGAAGAAACAAACTTTTGAACTAGTTCCGGACCGGAGAAATTAAGTTTCAAAATTTTAGTACATTTGAATACAATCCTAAAAAGTTAACAAACAATACGTTTTTATTTATTATTATTATTTTCGACAGAATCAAAACCAAGTATTTTCCTTCCTTAGAATTATTTAAATTTAGAAGGCTTAGTGTTAATATTTATATTAACTAATATCGAGAGTTTTTCAATTCTACATATGCAGGGCTGCCCACTTTCTACGTTTTTTGAAAAAATGTCTTGTTGTGGTAGCAAAATTTATTTAATGCACGATTCTTTGTTTTGTAAATTTGATTTAAAGTTATTTTTCACACCATTACTTGTAAATGATTCTAACGTTCATTATATAAAACACTACTTTTTTCTAGCTCTCTTGAAGAAAAGCTTTTAAAATGTTGGCATAGTTATCAAAAGTTCTGAAAGCTTTGGTTTTTAACTGTCTACCACTAAATAAAATATTTTGTAGAAAGCGAAGTAGTTTTTTTTTTTTTTTTTTTTTTTTTTTTTTTTTTTCTCTCTTTCTCCTGAGCCTGTAAATGACGTCGCCTGTGTGTAACAGTAGACTATCATTTCTTTCACCTTTCGTTAAGTCATTTGCAAGGGATTATATTTCAATTTAAAATTTTTGAGTTTTTAAATATTTATATGCATAGGTGTTACTTAAAATTTTTCTTTAGGTCAAATTTGATAATTTAAATAAATTTACAATAGGCAAAAATTAAATAAATAAAAGTTTCAAAAAATTTCGGTTCGAATTTCTATTAAGCTTTTCGATTTGAATCTTAACTGTTAAATCTTAACTGTTATTTATTCTGAACTTACGTATTAATAATTTCACTTTTTATAGGTTGTATTTAATATATATATATATAATAAACATAACAAACAAAGAACAATAGAAATAAATGAAAAATGAATTAAAATTTCGCTTTATTTCGAGTGAATTACATAACCCTGCACAACACTTATTAACAATTCCCTTAACTCAAGTCAGATATGAGAGAGTGTTCTCCAATATAAAATTAATAAGTCGTGGTCGATTAACATTTAGAAGTATTATGATGGCTACAGAGAAAGACAAACTGAATTCCCATTCAAAGTAATATTGCTTTTGTGAAACCAATTCAGAAATGAGGCGTTTTTTAACTGTTTAAAGCAAAATAATAACTATAGAATTAGTCTTTAAAAATATTATTTAAACCTACAAAAAACTTTTTTTTTAACATTCAAAAATTGCAATATTAATGCTTTTCATTCCTTTGTACTAGTAAAAATTTTACTGACTCCTATGCTTGTTAGTAAAGACAGTTTATTAGTGCTTTTAAAAAATAATAAAAAATTTTGAAAATGTTTTCTTAAAGATTCAACAATATTTATTTTTAGATTAGTGGTTCTCAATATTTTAAAATATTATCTAAGTTATACTAGGCTTCTGTCATTAAAATTTCAGTTTACGATTTATTTATTTGCATTTAATTTATTTCAATAATTCAAAATAATTTAAAATTAGTATTACTACAAAAAAAAATACAAAAACATTGTGACATGCAGTGCGGAATAAAAAAAAATTGTCGTAATTATTTCTTACAAATTTTACTCCAGAAAAAATGAATAAAAATGATTAATAGAATAAATAAATTTTCAAAAGAGCTTTCGCCTTCCAATGAGGTAAACCGGTCCCAGCGATACGAATCCCGCATTCGGCTTGCACCGACCACAGTGCTGACGTAAAATATCTTCTGTGGTAAACGGATCACGGGTCTAGAGTTCCCTTGCCGTCAGGCTAACCGTGGGAGGTTCTCGTGGTCTTCCTCTCCATGCAACGCAAATGCGGGTTAGTAGCATCAAAAAGTCCTCCACGAAGGCAAATTTCCCCCAATACCTGATCTAGGAGTTCCCTTGTCTTCTGGATTGGGTTCAAAATTACAAGGCAACGGAGTTGTGTTAATTGTCGTAAACCTAAAAAATTGGGCAGGCTGTTCAACGACGGTTATAAAATAAAAACTTGCATATTAACTCACTTATGCCCAGTCACAAAAAATGATCAATATATAAAAAATATCTTTATAAAAAAGTGGCAGCACATATATGTTTATATCAAGCAAATAATTCGCTCCTACCACTTAAGCATTAAAAATAGTCCTTTGCTTTCACTTCATACCCATATACGTATAAATATCGTTACAGACAGCAAAATAATTTCTAATAATAAAATGCTACTACACGTTAATTTTTATTAAAAAAAAAAGGCATAAATGGGTTAAAACCTTTTTCGTCAAGTATTCCTTTATTATTATTTAATGATTATATTTTAGCATTTGCAACAATATCATTTATTCTGTTGGTGGATGACAGAAATCAAGAGAATGTCGACTTTCACAGGCGAATATCAACAATTACATACAAACTAAGGCAAACATCGTTGAAGAGCACAAAAATATATATATTTTTTATTTATATTTTTGCGCTCTTTAACGTTGTTTGCCTTAGTTTGTATTTTAGCACAAAGGTCGCCCACTTGTGTATTTATTTCAACAATTACATAGTCGCTTTGGTGAATGTTCGAAATATTTGTTATATCCGATATATTAATTTATTCGTTGATATTATTATATGTATTCGATATTTTAATATCTGCTGAGGATAGATTAGGAGAAACATCAGTGATCAGAGTACCGGGCAAATGTATACCTGACAGTGACACTGGACCTTAAAAAAACCTCAGTGTAGAGTATACCGGGCCAATGTATTCTGGGTAATGCACTTAAAAAGTCCTAGTATATATTTCGGACATTTACCAAAGCGACTATGTGATTGTCAACATTCACCGGTGGAAGTCAACAACCACCAATTTCGGTTATTTACCGTAACATTCCTCCATACAGCATTCCTTTTGTTTTGACGCATGTACTGAAGAAACCTCAGGTCACGAGTACCCGGGCAGAAGTATAACATAGCTTTCTTTAAAGGCAAAATTGCAATTAAGACAAATTGTCGATTCCCTAATTAGAAAGAACCCTTAAATCTTACAACTTAAGACATATCCCGAAAAAAGTTAATATTTTGCGATTGGTCCTAATATTCTAATATTGGTCCTAAGAATGAAAATATTCTTTTTCCATCAGATAAATAGTTTTAAAGAAATAATTTAACTGTTTGTTTTCTTTTCGCCACAAAACAATAGCAAGCCACGAAAAAGAATATTTATTTAAATTGATAAAAAAATAAAAACAAAATAAAATAAAAACTTTGCAATTACGATTAAATGTTTTCATCTTAAAACATCTTTGATAATTTGCTTCATATTTGGATAGTTGCTATTTAGTTACGTCCTCAATTAATAAAATATACAAAAAAATTATAAAACAACATAAATTTTATAACGCGTCACTCCATTATAAATTTTTTGTAGCATACGTCTATACTTCCAAATTTTTTATACAGAATGGTTTTGGAATTAAAAATTTTAAAAATCAAAATTATAACAACAAATAACCAAACACTCTGTGCACTAATTTCATAAACTTATACACCTCATTTATTAAATATTAATAAAGGTTTAAAAATGCATTTCATTTGATAAATTTCTAAAAATTTTCATGTATATATATATATATAAAATTTACCAATTAACGCTACAACCAGCGATTTATTTCATGTGACAAATCAACACTATTTTCGCGTTGCGGCTAGAGGTTCGCTTATAAAAATAAATAAAAAATAATAAAACAAAAAATCGAATGCTTCACGTGTTTTTCAGAGCGAGAAGCTTTAACAAGGTATTCATCCCAGCCAAACGAGCTTCAAATGAAAGGATTTAATGGCATTCCCCGCAAGTTCATTTGTATTTGTCCAAAAACATGTCGAAATTATGCAAATTTTCGCCGCAAGTATCTCACTTCGGTTGTTTATTCGTTTTTTTTTTTTTTTCTTTTCTTTTCAAATCAAGTAACATTTCAGCTGTAATACCTAGGGCGAAATGTATACAGCATAACTAAATCACAAAATCAAATACTAAATCAGTAACATATATAAGTTATAATTTCAAACGGTATAGCTGATGGAAAAAACAATAAAAAAATCCTCTAATTAAAACTGTAAAATAGAAATTGTTTGATTGGCAAAAATTTATTAATATATTGAACTTAATAGAAATTTTTACGGCAAGCATTGTATCGTTTTTCCGGTAGAGAACTGAGACAAACTTCACTATAAAATTTATTTATATTTATTATAATTTTCACAAAAGTATCGTATAATTTTTTCTGTTAAGAACCAAGTCAGGTTGTTCATACTTGGTTTTCAAAACATATTTATGAAAAAGCTAATAAATTTTCCTTTATTATCAGGAATTAAGTTCAGATAATAAGTAGCAATCAGAGAAAAAGTTTCCAGTTTAGCTTCTAATTTATTTTTTCGAAAGTTAGAATTTTAATAATTAACAAAGAAAATTAAATTCTAAACATGTTATTTAAACATAGGAGTAGAATAAATATGCAGTGCTATTATATAATAAATAACATATATTCAGTGTTTTTTTTTTGTTTTTTTTTTTAATTCTTTTTACTTGTGTCAAATCATAATTTTGTGTTTTAAGATTTTTCTCTTCTCTCCTAAGTTATATTTCATAGAAAAATAAGCAAACTTATTGCAAAACTAATACGTTATGTTCTGCATCATTAACGTTTTAAAGAAGAGAAAAATTGTGAAATACATAAACAATTAATATTTTGGATGTAACTAAATATTTTAGATATAAATAATTAATACTTAAAAAAATTAAGTGAAATATTAGTGAATTAATGCTGTATCAATACTAGTACTTTTGATGAAGCAAATGATGAATTAAAAATGAACGATGAAAAAATTAATGATAAATTAAAATTTTGCCCCCCCCCCCCCAAAAAAAGAATAAATTATCAGATTAAAAGAAATGAAATTAATACAATTTTTCTTATTTTCATACTTTGGACGAAAAGTCGAAAGCTTTTAAAAGAAAAAAAAATCAAAAAGTAATTTCCCTAGTTGCTTTAATTGAACATTGCTAGACATCACAGGCAACATTTTATGTGCTTTCTCCATGTGAAGTTTTTAATTTATGTTGTTTAACTTGATTAGAGATGCTCAAATGTTTTTGAGTAGCGCCTTTTAAGCAATTTGCTCAGATATAAGAGGGCTTTTTTCTTTTTAAATATATTCTAAATTCATACTAATATATACTAAATATAAAAGCACGATATAATATAAACTGAAAAAGTATTGATACCAAAAAAAATTTGGAAAAGTATTACTAAAGGGATTAAGAAATGAGATGGTTAAAAGAACAAGTACTTCAGTCATATTTCTGCCTTCTAAATGTATAATGCATTGCATAATGATGATGTTACTGAAATTATTTTCTGTAAAATGTAAAGTATAATGTGTAATGTGGTTAGTTTTAATTTATAATGGTTAATTTTAAAAGTTTTAATTCATAATTAGCTTTGAAGTTAATGAATGGAATTTCTTAAGTAAAGGAATGCAATTTCATAGTTTGAACAAATCTAATTAAAAATTATTCTTGGTAGTTCAGCTGTCATAAAAGAAACAGTGAATAACTGAGTAATTAGATATTTTGGCTTTCAACTGATATTCTAAATTACTGCGAAATTACAGGCTCAATATTCTAAACTTTATATTTAAACATGGATTTTTTGCAAAAAGGTACAGTATGATGGAAACTGGTATAGTCTATCTAAATAAAATGGAGATATTTTGTTTTATTCTTTTAAAATACTCATTACGGAAATCTTTTTTTAACAGAAAAATTTATTTTCACACTCCTTGTTTAAAAATATATCCATTTTGTAGTATTGGAAATATATAATATATATCTGTTGATTCATTTTAACAAACCCTGAAGGGCTTACCAGGCAAGCAGAAAATTCACAGAGTCTAGTATCTAAAACAGTTTTTTTTTTCTAGTAACAAAAACCATATCAAAATATTTTTAGTAAATAAGTAAAGACTGTATTTTGTTACATTTTCTCTTTAAATAAGAAAAACATTTATTTAATTTTGAAAATTCTTGATTTAATTAACCCATGTGCTAAAATAATAGAAATTGAAGTATATTGAAATAGTAATATTTTATAACTATTATTTGTAAAGCGATATTTTTTTTACAATTAAAAATTTTGTAGAAAATTTTTTATTTAATTAAACCAAAAAATTCCTTAGGGGTCTCTGAGTTTCGCTCGAACCTTGCTCATACGATCAAACACACTCTGTACCTCTGGAGTTTACAATCCAAATAAAAATGCATTAAGTAGAATGCATATTCCACATAATTTGTTTTATACATAAATAATGTGCTTAGCAAAATTATTAATTGTGTCCGTTTTTTCTTCATGTATTTAAATCATTTATATTACATCAGATTAATGAAATATGTCTTATTTCATGCATTTTTTTATAAAAAAAGTTGCAAAGTTAAATTTATAAAACATTAAGTTGATAATTTCAAAGAATAATTTGGTGTGATAATTGCTAGAAAAATTGTTTGGAAATTCATTCATTCAAGATAAATGTTAAAAAAGTCCCTTGGCGGATATAAAGACGGGTTTTTTCAAGTGGGCCCAATCTGTAAAAACCCGCTGGGTCTTTCTGGGCTGGACCTATCTTGAAAAACCCCGCTCAAGGGCCTGGATGAAATTCTTTACAAAAATTGAAATGTTTTTGTAATTTAATGTTTTACAGAAATTATAAACTACAGACCTTTTTATTTTAAGTATATTAGACAGGGACCGCTGAACCAAGGGGCTTTCGTCCCCTCACATTTTATAAATGGAGGATCCCAGCCTCTTCTAACATAGTAATTTTTTCACTTGATATTTGTGTAATTAAATTTACAATTAATCAAATTCTTGATAGCCATTTTGTGAGGTTCAGGTAATTTGGACTTGGTTAATATATATATATATATATATATATATATATATATATATATATATATATATATATATATATATATATATATATATATATATATATATATATATATACATACATATATACATACAGGTAGGGGAGGGAGAGTACCCCACACACTTTTGAGATACTTCTACAGGTACAGGGCCACTGATATTAGAAATATTTCACAATTTTTTTTCTTGCAATTAAGTTTATCATAACTTAAACATTAAGTTTTCAATAAAAATATGCACTAATAAAACAATTTGAAACTTAGTATAAAAATGAAAATTAATATTTCTAAAACAGGTAAATTAGATACAACTTAACAAAAATCTTTTCACAAACAGCTTGTGGCTTTTGAAACGTACACTTTTTATTTTTTCGATGAATTTTGGCCAATGTCTCATAAAACAAGAGTTCACACTTACACACCACTAAGAACATTTAAAAAGGGAAACCAGCTTATAAGGTGCATTTTTGCAGTTTTACCAAATTAAATATGCAATTCATTATTTATCAATTTTTTCACTCAATAGTTTTAAAATGAATAATAAGATTCAGTGAGATGATATCCATAATGCCTAAGAAGATTATGTATTATGATAATGTCACCAAGCCTAAGAAGATTATGTAGGTTATAAAATAGCCACTATACAAGAATTTTTAAATTTATTATGAACAAATAGGAGAATATCTTTTATTTAAGTCATAAAAGAATGGAAGTCATTGAAAAGGCTTCGTGTAATGAGTTGATGAAAATCAGATTTTTTTTTAAAATTAAGTAATTAGAAACAATTTAAATAATAATAATACAAATTTAAATAGCATTAATTTAACAAAATATTTTTAGAAGATGTAAGATAAAATTAAAGTTCAAAAATTATAAAATTCACCATAATGAATAATAAGTGCATATAAGGTCATAACATAGCATATAAGGAAGGTAAAAATCATAATATCCCATAAAAATATAAGGATCTCTGTTACGATAGCATTTTTTTTCGCAAAATGCAAAGAGACTTATCAAAAATGCTAGAATAAAACAAATTATCGCTTTTTTGCTAAAGCCACACCTAGAAAAATATTTATTAAACAAAGGGGGGAAAATTGACACAAAAAAATTATGAAAACAACGAGGAAAAATAAATAAAAAAAACATGGATTCCTCCAAGAAATTTTATTGTATAATGGCAGTGGCGTTGTTTTAATGTACGTTCAAGGGGGGTTATTGGCTATCTCCTTCTATATATATATTCTAAATGCTTAAATCACATAAAGTGAGTAATAATAAACTTTTTTATATTTACATTCTACTTACCGCTCAATAGTTCATTAATCAAGTAATGTTTGATTTAGAGGGGGTTTTGTCCCCTAAACCCTCCCCCAAACTATGCCACTCTATAATGGTGCTCATTATACAAATGACTGGAGGTTGAATGAACTAATAACTGGCCATCTTTTAAGAGCATTTGCTAAGTCACAATTTCACCATTTTCCTAAAACTTTTTTTCTGATTTTAGACTTTAACTTATTTAACTTAGACTTTAATTTGATTAACTTAAACCCCCTATAGAATAAATAATAAGAGCAGACACTAGATCTGTCTCCTATCCAAACCAACTAATAAAACAATTTATAATCAATTTAAAAATAAAAAAAATAAAAGACCAGCACTAATCCGAAAGACGCATCCATTTGACAACTAAGAACTCTATAACTTTAAATTGATTCTTTTTTAATTGAATTTTTTAAATGATAAACAATTGGCCCAAGCAAAATATCATATGAAGTTATATCAAACAAAATATCATAAACAAAATATCAAATTTTAAATACTTTTTATACTTAGGAAAAATTTCAATATATCTCGCATTTAAGAAAAATTCATTTTAATAACTGTTAATTGCGTTTAAAATCATAGACTAAAAGAAAACCATCTTAATAACGAACCATTTAATATTACACATTATCACAAACAATAAATTTTTAAAAAAAAATACGAAAATTACAGCACAACTTAGTATGTTAATTTAAAGTCCCTTTGCATAATTTCTATGTAGAATATACATATTTTGAAAATTAGTTATTAGTAGCCGGTATTTTACAGAAAGATTATATAATAAAATTTAATTTTAAAAAAATCGTTAACTTTTCAGATATTGAATACCTTAATTAAAAATCATTAATTTGTGTTAATTGTGTAGAGAGGATATCATGACACACAACTTTAACTTCGCAAAATTAAATATCGCATAAATATTTCATAAATAAAACTGATTTTTCTCATAGAAAAAAACTCTACCTAAACAATCTCAATTTTCAACGTACACATATCAAAAATTGTTCGTGTACAAGGTGATCGAACCAAAAAAATTTATATTAAGTGATCGACAGGTAAGGCATCCGGCAAAAAAAACACGTATACAAGCTATTGACAAGTTGTTGCAACGTCAACTTACCGGTCAACTTTTTCAATTTTAAAACAGAACCAATATATTTACATCCACAAATAACTTAATGTAGCAAGAGTTTGTCATCATACAATTTAAATCCATTAATAACCATGAAAATTATCACATTCTTCCATTCTAAACGTATTTACATTTATTATAAACACAACAGAAAAGTCAAGTCTACCTCGATACCTGTCTAGCAGGTGCGACTCGATTCCTCTCAGGTAGAACCAGATGTTGATGTTTTGAGAAGTCATGTCAAGACCGGAGCGGGAGAAGGATGGGTAGATTTACTTATTTCAAATTAAATACAAAATATTGCAAGAGATGGCGCTAAGATTCTTTCGTACATTTTGTACAAAAACATACTATTGATAATGGGAAATCATAATAAAAACTAACTTTTACTTTCACTCAAAACTTTATTCGGAATTGTAAATAACATAGCGTAATGATAGATTATCTCAATAAAATACAATGAGGAGAGTATAGATGGTGTTTTCAATACAAATGTAAACAATAACAATCTCGAGCTCAATACCTGATTTAGTTCCGGTTAGAAAGTTTGCAACTGCTTACTACAGCTTATTCTGCAAGGCGATTGTATTTTCTTTTCAATAAAGGAAATAAATTAGATAATTTCTGAGCTCAAATCTGTCGTATTTCATGAGATATTAATGTATGTTATTAAGTAATTCTGGTGATTTTGAAGTGAAAATTGGTTTTAGTTATTTATAGATATATTGTTAAAAAAAAAAAGATGTCATGGTTGCTAGATTTTAAATAACTCGCTTTTTTGGCAGTCCTGATTTGGCCTCTTTCCATTTGTTTATTACTGTTTTTTCTTGTTGCAAGCTATGCACCATCTTACGTTAGTGTTAGCACCTTTAGTATTGTAAACACAAGTATTGTTAGCATTGTAAAAACAAGTAGTAAGTAATCAAATACCACGTTTGCAAGAATCTCAAAACACAATGATCACGTTGTGAGCCAAATAGCTTTAAAATACACCGGAAACAGAAACCCGGAAGTACAGGTGGTATGGAGCTTGCAGCGTTCCCTAGTGTAGAAAACACCATCCATAAGATGAAAATATGGTCCCAATAGTTGAAACAAAAGACGGATTGAGCTTTTAGATTTTGCATCTATTTAAAAACGAAACTCGTTTACTCAATAAATGATAAACAAATATAAATCTTATGTAGAACATTAGTTAACTAATTAAGTTAAAATTATGCAATTTATTAGATAATATTTCAAAATTTTAATTTGAAAGGTATAAAAATGTTTACTTCCTTATGGTTGGTTAACTCAATGTAAATAACAAACTTCCTAAAACCAGAAGAAATTTAGAAAACTTCCGGTGTATCACTCAGCTTATGTTATGCTTACGAAGCAATGTGTGAGCAGGATTAATATTCTAGGAAGTTTTATTTTTGTGATTTGAGTGTAAATTTACGTGTAATTGTACCATTCATAAGATTTTTCTATAATTTATAAATTCTAACGGGTCGTGAGACTAAAACAAATTTAGGAAAATTAATATCACAACATAAATAAAATGTAATTTTTACAATATTTTGAGCGTTATCCCTTATTGACTTTATTAGTGTTGTAGCGCCCTCTATGTTCCCTCTTTAATGTAATTTCCAAACTCTTGTATATATATTTGTTTTGTGGTGAATGGCATCATGTTTTTGTTGCTGTTCCAATAAGTGTAAAAAATAAATTGCTAGTGTCATTCTCTTATTCCTGTCGACATTTATTTTACTATTTGTATTCTTGTTAAGGATTGAATAATATTGAAGAGAAAATTATTCAGCATAAATCAGCCCCCTCGTTGTTGACTACCGGACGTGATCACTTCGTTAAGGAAAATGGCAAACGTAGATGAGTCTATCAAAAGCGACACCTCGCCATCTACCATCGCTAGGGTTAGCATCAAAGTTCCACCGTTTTGGAAACCGGATCCAAAGATATGGTTCCTGCAACTAGAAGCTCAATTTCGAAATGCTGCAATAACGACAGATCAAACAAAGTATGATTATGTAGTTAGCTCAATTGAAGCTGAAATTCTATCCCAAGTGTCGGATATCCTAATCGATCCGCCAAAAGATAACAAATATATCGCCATAAAAAACAGACTCATTTCTATCTTCGCGGAAACTGAAACTCAAAAAACCCACAAATTATTAACGGAAGCGGAATTGGGTGATAAGAAACCGTCTCAGCTATTATGTGAGATGAGGAATTTGGCTTCCGATAAAGTAAGTGAAACTTTTCTTAAAACTCTCTGGCTGCAAAGATTACCAACGGCGATGTCGAGTATTTTATCAATCAACGGGGACGATTTGTCGAAATTGGCAACAATGGCCGACAAAATGTGGGAAATAAAAGCCACACCGATATGGACCGAAGATTCCCGCAATGTGTTAAGAAACCTCAAGAATGCACTTTGTCATGCTACTATGCTTTTGCTTGTTCATCCCTCTACTGATGCTAATATATCTTTGACATGCGACGCTTCAGATACAGCCATTGGAGCCATCATACATCAAATCGAACATAGAGAATTGCGCGCATTAAGCTTCTTCTCACGCTCCTTAACCGACGCTCAGAAAAAATACAGCGCTTATGACAGGGAACTGTCGTCAATCTACACTGCTATTAAGCATTTTAGACACATTTTGGAAGGAAGGTCTTTCACCTTCTACACAGACCACAAACCCATCACCTTCGCTTTTCAGAAAAAGTTGGACAAAGCTTCCCCTAGACAAGCTAGACAATTGAGTTACATCGCTCAATTTTCAACGGATATTCGCTACGTCGCTGGAGAAGAGAACGTTGTGGCCGATGCTCTCTCTAGAATCAATGCCATATTCACACCGTCTCCAATCGATTACTCAACTATTGCAGACTTCCAAAACGATGATGATTTAATAATTTTGAAAAACAATCCAAGACTGAAAATGGTTAAAATTCCCATTCCGGAAACCGATAAATCGATCTATTGTGATATCTCTACATCCAGTAACCGTCCATACATTCCCTTAAAATTTCGACGACAGATATTTTCCTCTATTCATAGCTTATCCCATCCAAGGATTAGGAGCACAAGGAAACTAATCACGAAAAGATTCATGTGGCCAAGTATCAACAAAGATTGCCAATTATGGTGCAGGGCATGTGTGGATTGCCAACGATCCAAAGTTCAGAAACATACAAAATCACCTCTGATGGACTTCAAGGTCCCGACCAAACACTTTCAACATGTTCACATCGACATTGTTGGCCCCTTGCCTCCTTGCCAAGGTTTCAGATACTTGCTAACGATGATTGACCGTTTCTCAAAATGGGTTGAAGAACCTATGACGGATCAATCAGCAGAAACAGTAGCAAAAGGCATGATTTCAACCTGGTTTTCTCGTTTCGGTGTACCACAACACATTACATCCGATCAAGGACGCCAGTTTGAATGCCAACTCTTCTCATCGTTGAGCAGATATTTGGGATTTCAAACCTCTAGGACAACTGCTTAGCATCCACAATCGAACGGACTGATTGAGCGTCAACACAGAACTATAAAAGCCAGTCTGAGATGCCATTTGCAACAAAATAAATCTTGGGTAGACGCTTTATCTTTTGTTCTTCTCGGATTACGTACGGCACTAAAAGAAGATATCGGATATTCTTCAGCTGAACTTCTGTATGGAAGTCCCCTCTGTTTACCTGGAGAATTTGTTACTAAGATCTCTAATGTCACGCACTCAGACTTCGTGCATAGGCTACAAAGTATCATACGTAGCATGAAACCTTCTGCAACGACTACTCATGGCACTAGAGCCGTATTCGTTTCAAAGCAACTTTCGAATTGCTCGCATGTTTTCATCTACAATAATGCTGCCACTTCATTGCAACCAGTTTATCTTGGTCCTTACGTTGTCAAGCATCGAACATCGAAATACTTTGATATTGAAATCAATGGAAAAGTCAAAAGAATTTCAATTGATAGACTAAAGCCATGCTTTACTATACAGGACAATACCGAGCATTCACTTGAAACTCACAAACCTAGGGTTGACACAGGTTCACACATTCAGTGCGAACCTTCGGAACGGTTCTCGTCTGCTGACAACCACAAGCAAACCACACGTAGTGGAAGAACCATCCGGTTTCCGCCTCATTTAAAGGATTATGTTTCTTAATCGTTTCCACTGGGAAAGGAGTGTGTAGCGCCCTCTATGTTCCCTCTTTAATGTAATTTCCAAACTCTTGTATATATATTTGTTTTGTGGTGAATGGCATCATGTTTTTTTTGCTGTTCCAATAAGTGTAAAAAAATAAATTGCTAGTGTCATTCTCTTATTCCTGTCGACATTTATTTTACTATTTGTATTCTTGTTAAGGATTGAATAATATTGAAGGAGAAAATTATTCAGCATAAATCAGCCCCCTCAGTGTTAAATATCGCTGTTCGTTATTTTTTGTTTGGCATCATAGCATGCTTGTGGAGTCTTCCAAATTTGTTTGTAATTTGCTTCGTTGAAATTTAAATTGAACGAAAACTATCTCAAGCTCTTGACTAGCCTGACAACCAGTTAGAAAGTTTGCAGCTGCTTATTCTGCTAGGCGATGTTTACAAACAGATAATTTTGTTTTCATTAAATGAAATAAATTATAAAATTTTTGAGCTCAAATATAAGTATTATTTTTAAGCTCAATATCTTATTAGTATTTTGCAAGATATATTTGAGATTAAAAAACTTACCTATCTTAACCAACCTACCTATTAATTATGTAATTAATCTCTTAAAATATCGAATGTGACATGAGTTTTCAATAATGTTTTTTTATTCTGTTAATAATTTAAAAAATTTTATATGCTTGTTAAATTTATATCTGAAATGAAAAAAAAATTTTATTTATTGCATCGAGAAAGTTTGTAAATAAACAAATCATCTAAAGTGACATAACATCTTACAACAGGCATATCTTAGTTTTAAAAACCATTTCCTTTTCACAATGTATAGAAATTGATAATTTTAAATTTGTTTCAAAGATAATTGTTAACAAAAAATATCACCATAGCCTAGATTATTTTTAATTTCAATTATTTATTTATTAATTTCTATTTATTTACTTTCTTTCGCTACAATATATTTTTAAGTTTAAGATATTGTATGAGAATGAGTAAATAATTAATTACAAATGTTTTATATTTCAACGTTTGAAATATCAGATTTCATATTTTCATATACTAGTTTTTTAAATAAATCCATTTCAATGGCATACAGAAGTGTATGGATATCAGGGGCAATCTTTTCTGTCAAATGCGCCTGAAAAGTGGCACCCCAATGTTTTTACTGTAGAAGTCTAAAGCATATCTGTAAATTAGATGTTGTTTGTTTACGTCGCACTAGAGCTGATCAATGGGCAATTGACGACGGTCTGGGAAACATCCTTGAGGTTGATCCGAAGACATGCCACCACAATTTTTATCCTCTTTGGAGGGGATGGTTCACTCGCTTTAGGAACCTAATGACCTGCGTGCGAAGTTGAGCACCTTGCGGTAGAACAGTTTTACGAGGACTAATACCGCACACTCTCGATCTCTTTGTAGCCTAATCAAAGTGTTCATCCACCAGCACAATGACTTCAGTGAACCGTATCTTACGATAAGTCCACTGAGTACCCTGTAAATTAGAAGGAAAATCATTGGAAAGATGTAAATTTATTAAAATTTAAATCACATAAATTCATTTTTATGCTAATACGTGAAGGAATTATTGTACTCAATATTCCAGGTGCATTAAATAAGTAACCAAGTTATTTGTGATATTTAATCAGTTGTGGATAATAGGCAAGCAATAGAGATATTGTGGTAATAGTGTTTTTCTGGCTCCAAAGACGGAAAAGGATTATCATAACTACAGGTGGGGCAGAGCAGAACTCTCAACCTATGGCAACAATTTGCATGCTTTCACCATTAGCGTGTGGAGAGTCATAGAAGAATGAAGTACGTTAGTTTCTGACTTGATTTTCAAACATATTAAAATTTTGTTAGAATGCTGTATGAAACTCGAAACTGCATTAAACATAGCTCCGAAAAAAGGGCCTTGAAAGTTTTAGAAAATATTTTTCATAATTAAATGCGAAAAAAAGAATGGAGGGGGAGCATTTTGTAGTACATTTACATACAACTTAGCAAAGGAAAAGAGGGAAAGGGAGGGAGTCAAAACATGGAACCGGTCTTCTCCCCAGATGGTGTATTCGAGTGTTGCTATCACGGATAAAATTTCTGGAGAAGAGAACTGACTGACAGTCGTTGGAGTTGAAAAAATGCAGTTCAGTGCCTGCCGTTAGAAATAAAAAAGATAATTTATGCAAAGAACACACAAAGACAGAAGTTTTCGAGTGAAAATGAGTAAAAATTAACTTGTTACTGTTCAACTCCGGAAGCCATTGGCTATCGAAATGGGCTATATGAACAGAACTCTCTACCTATTTCAACACTTTGCTTGCTTTCACCATCAGAGTGTGAGGAGTCATAGGAGAAGGAAGTACGTCAGTTTCTCTCTTGATTTTCAAATAGATTAAAAACTTTTAAGTTAGGAAACTATATGAAACTGAAAACTACATTGAACGTAGTTCTAAAAGAAAGCGTCGTGGAAACTATGAAAAATATTTGTGACAATTAAATACGAAAAATATTAAGAAAAGGGAAAATATAATAGTACATTCCTATACAACTGAGAAAAGGAGGAGAGGAAGAAGGGGAGGGTCAAGACATAGAACCGGTCTTCTCCCCAGATGGCGTATTCGAACGTTGCAATCGCAATTATTTAGTCTGGATATTTTTAACATTGGTGGCGTAGTTTTCGTTATGTAATTTATTGATCCTGTGTTGTAACTGCTAATGATTTTTTAACCAAATCAATTAGTCAACAAATCCAATTTATAAGTGTACAGCTTATTAACATTAGAACTACAGCAAATATATTCTTGCAGAATGTTTGTCTTACTTTCGTGCTGTTAAATATTTTTTTACGTATATTTCTCGAGCGCCCTTATCGCTCTAACATGAATCACATCTCTGGGGCGGAATAAGGAAGTAACCCATTTAATATACATTTAAGTTTGTAATGTAGCAGTAGTTTATTTACGTCGCACTAAAGTTGCACAGTAGGCTGTTGGGGGATGGTCTGGGAAACATCTCTGAGGATGATCCAAAGACATGCCATCACAATTTTGATCCTCTGCGGAGAATAAAGCTTCCCCGACTAAGTGCCTAGACTAGTGCCAAATCAAAGTGCGTAAAGTAGAGCACTTTGAAAATCGGAGGACTAGTGGAGATCTTTGCAAATCTGAATTAATTTATTAAGCTATAATTTTTGGTTTTTAATCAATGGATAAATATTTTGCTTTGTTCTTTCCTGAACTGGAGTATTATATAGTTTATTGTTTTCAATACTGAAAGATAAGTCACTTTTCAATTTTTTAAACGTAAGGTAGACATCTTGGTTGACTGGAGGAACGGGGTACTCTTTTTAGACCTAAACCGGAAGAAGGGTTCAAAAAATTAATTAAGGCTAATATAATGTCCAATTCATATTCTCCAGAAATACCAATTGTTGATAAATTAAAATGTGCCACGGAATATGGAATGATAAGTAACACTATATTTTTTGAACCCCTACGAACGGGTAATCCAGCATTCCCAAGTTATAACCAGCTAAACTTAATAAATAACTGGATTTAAAATTTATAAGTCTAATTTAAAATTTACACGCCAAAACAAACTTCTGGGCACAAATGTGCTGGCTACTGCTATCAACGCATCCTCAATAGATGAAATTCTAGGCACACTTGTAAAAACAAAGATATTAAACGAACACCTGTCCACCAAATTTATACTAAAAGGAATAGAACCAGAAATATCCCTAGAATCTTGAGCTACTGAAATAAAGGCTAATTCGAGCTTGCAAGTTCTTGAACTAATTTGATTCACCAAAAGAGGCTTAAATAGATCACCAACAACTATTATCCTTGTTAGTATTCTCGGACATATTGTACCTGAAGAAATAACAACTCGGTACTAGATCTACGACATTACTCTATTTATCGACAGGCCCCGCGCCAGCTTAAAATGCATGCATTCACCCAACATGAACTTGTGTTCGGGAAAAAGTATGGACCCGATGTGGGCAATCTCCGAAACATAGATCCACTAAACGACGCTCTAAAATGCACTGCAGCAGTGCGATGTGCTTGGTGTCATGAAGCTCCCCAAGCACAGATACCCGACGTTCCTTTAATCAGCAAGAATTAAAAGTATGCAAATTGAACGCAGAAAACCATATTACCATAGAAGAGGTCAAGCGCTTTTATAACTCAAAAATTAAAAAAACCTGGGCACAAATCACAGGATTTGATTCATTATCCAAATTCAAGGACAAAAATAATTTAAATCAGCAATCCAAGAAGTAGCAACCTTTCTATATACAATAATTACCCAAGCTATAAAAGAACATCTTCAACAAATGGCTCAGACAATGCAAAAAACAATGATTGAAAAGTTCTCCAACAAACATCTTTTACCTCGTTAACGGACGACTCCGAATTTCAGAATCTATTGTCGGACAACTCTTTAGCAACAACAATTCTCGCTCTCCTCAAAGAAAATGCAAGAAAAAGAAAACTAATCGCACTGGAAAAACGGAAAAAATGGATGAGTGTCAAGTAGAAATCATGCATGACGGTGGTCTCCATCAAGGAGAATCTCCAACCATACCAGGAATTTAAAGGTTTTAGCCATATTTTTTATCTCTTTCATTCAATTGTAAGGTACAGGTTTATATATTTCTTGTTGCTTTCAGATCTTCGTTCTCCATTGCTGAAAGACTCTACTTTCAAGCATATCAATATATTTATATAAATATTATCTCTAGTTTCGCATCTTATTCACAATCATAAGTATGTAAGTAAATATTATCACTTAGAACTGTCACAGCATAAAAAACAAACTCCACTGGGCAAAGCTTAAACCTTTCTCTCCATCTCAAGTGATAGCTCTCCAAGAAACATTTTTAACTAAAAATGACACTTTTCATGATCCTACCAAAACATTGTTTCGACAAGATCAAACTAATCATTGCTGTAGACCATAGATTCTCAACCTTTTTAACGTTGCCGGCCCCTTAAGGAGCAAAAAACATTTCAACGCCCCCCCCCCCCTTTGTGAAAATCCAATTATTTAGAGCATGGTGAAAGAGCGAGGTGTGCTTAATTATAAGAGACAACTTTAAGCAATTTTTTAAGACTTAAATTGTTTGGTTTTTTTAAAAAAAAATAATGTGTACACAAACTCGATACTTTACTCACGGCTCGTAATCACAGTCTATTTCTTATAATTAAAATAAATACGGTAATGAAAAAAATACAACAAGGAAACCTATGCTTAAAAAGAATAATTTATTCTTAATAAGATAATTAAAGAAACACCCAAAAATATTTTTTACACCAAAAAGTAGTATTAACGAAACATTAATTTCTTAACTTTCGGTTCAATACTTTTAGTGAGGTGAAGACGCAAATCCCCTCGTTGCACAATTTCGAGTTGATTTCTCTTTTTTCTTGTGACAAGATCCGTAACAGCACTGAATCCGCGTTCGACAAGGTAGGAGGAAGGGAAGGCATTTAAAAAATTTTAACGATAGTCCGCTGGCCAGGGTTGAAGCGACTGATGTTATCTTGAAGCCAAAATTCTGCGAGATGATCACCACTTCAAAGTTTCATTAGTTAAAAGTGCGACCAATTCCTTATAAATCTGAACCTCTGCTGTTTCAACATTCACAAAAGGGTTCATAACCCAATGAGAGACTTCCAGGGAACAAAATATCTTTAAAACGGTCAGAAAAGTCCACGTGCAAATAGTCATTATTCTTGAGCATCATCAAAGCGAATTTCACCTGCTTGGCTGAACTTATTCCGACCCAAATTCTGCTTCCACAAAATGAGTTTGTTCAGAAAGGCAGAAATGACTTATTTTGTAGGGATCAAATTGAGCTCGTCACCTTGAAGTTGTAAATTAATGGCATTAAATTTTACAAATAAATCCGTCAAAGTCTTTCTTATATTCTTGCAATCTGTCTCTCAGAGTTACATCTCTGTTTTAGAGGAACTCAAGCACAGAGTCGAAAAGATTCCAAAACCCATTGAGACATGCGTCTTTGGAAAGTCAGAGAATCTCGGCGCGTAGTAGCAAGCGATTGATATTTTCATCATGCACAGATATCTGAATAATCAATCGTTGAGAGCATTACTGTGAATTTTGTTCATAGAAAATGTGACATATTGCAATAACTGATTTTTTCCTTCTAAATGCTGTCTGTGAATCACGTAGTGAGCAGCTAAAATATCAGGTATTTCCCTTTTTAAAAGGGCGATAAACCCACGATGTCGACCCACCATTGCAGAAGCTCCATCAGTAGCAATGGACGTTATATTCGCAAGAGGAATGTTTTTGTCTGTAAAATAATCTTGGAAAGTATTAAAAATA
The DNA here is from genome assembly GCA_949128135.1 of Parasteatoda lunata. Lineage (NCBI taxonomy): Eukaryota > Metazoa > Arthropoda > Arachnida > Araneae > Theridiidae > Parasteatoda > Parasteatoda lunata. The sequence goes on along the minus strand of OX421981.1, from coordinate 12,250,491 downwards.
GATTTACCTTTGGTATCTACAATCAAGCTTCCAGAAAAAAGCATCTCTTGAATACTTCTTCCTACCTTTACAAACCGGACTTACGCGTACAGTTAAGCCTAAATTACATCACAAGGTTGATTCATCAACTTGAAGGGAAAATTCGTTGGATATCAAAAGTTAGCATAAAGAAACTTCAACGTCCTCAGCCATCTCACCATTTCGTCCCCGCACTGTATCGTTGCTTAATGGGAAATTTTAGATTACATTGGATGTGGCTGGATGGTGTAAAACTGTTTCTAAAACTTCCTTGACAACCAGCAGTATCAACTCTGCGCCGAGGGTATGAGCTTTTCCAGAATTAGAAATAAATTTTGATATATTATAAGAAGCTATCAAACCATCGCCGCATTTTTGTGATGAGGTTACTAGCAACCCTGAGACCGAAGGTGCCTTCAGAAACTTGTCTTTGATGAGAAAAATGACGAATCTTTATTTTATTTGTCAGTATGAGTTTTTTGCAAATGCTCCTGCCAACGGAAAGATTTCATTGTCGCATTAGATAAAACTTAGTTAAAAAGTAAACACATGGGTAGTTGAGAGTTCAACAGCGATTGAACAAACCCAAACTTCAAGTACCTGGCACGGTATTGATGACACTTCTTTTTGCTAACCGACATTGTTGGTGGCAGCAAAATACAAACGATGAAAGAAAATCAACTATTTCTCCAAATTAATGAATGATTTATCGTAAAGAACTAATTCGCGCACATACCTGGCTCAATAAACATTGAGATCGAATCGGAACTGGGGGAAAAACTGTAAAGAAGGTAGCGAAAATCATCATAAGAAGCACGGGTCAAGTCAACATTCATAATCAAACTTCGATTTCCGCCAAGTGGCTTGAATGAGTCAGAACCATTCGCGAAATAACTTGAATGAATCAGAGGCAAAAACTACTGACTCATGCGCTGCGCTGTGTTAGTTCGGATCAGAGAATAGGTGTCGTATAAGTTCGTTTTATTTGTGGTACAAAAGGTGCATTGGATATTCTTAATTTATTATATTAATTTAATCTCTTTTTCTTTAATATTAGTTTTATTTATTATATAAATTTAATTTAATAATTTTATTTGTAAGTTTTAAAATTAAATTTGAATGATAAAACATGCTAATCGCCCCCCTACCGACCAAAACATACCCAACGCTCCCTACTACCCAAAACAAGTTCACCGCCCCAAACAGTTCCCAACGCCCCCGTTGAGAAACAATGCTGTAGACGGTGATTTATCAACGAAAGTTATACCCTTACCTAACCTACCATAATCCGAAATTGAAGTTCTAGCTGTTCAGATTACCACATTTGACATTTCTCTCTTGTGAAGCTCCATGCCCCTAAGGGTCAATTTTCAGTTGACTGGTTACAATTCCTCATTTGATAGGTAACTAACCCATTCATCTTCCTAGGAGATTTTAACCTTCATCACGGTGCTTTAAGAGCCCAGTCAACGACAAGAGCAGAAAGGCTTTTCGAGTGGCTTCTGGAAGAACAATACTGCCTTCTAAATACAAAATTCCTAACATGTTTTAAGTCAGGATGCCAGCCTTCACGCGTTGATCTTATCATCGCTTCTACTTACCTTTTCCCAAAAACGAACTTAGAAAGTGACCATCCACTCTGGTAATCTCGAACAATAATCTTCTCTTAAGAAAACAAATTCAAGAACATTGAAACTGCTTTATCTCGGACTTAGAAGGAACTATCCTCGCAGAAAAATAACTTCTCAATGCAAAGTATTTAATTAATGTATCAGCAAAAACAAAAGAAACACAGCTCATATAGACCGGCTTTTAACTCACGTTTTCTGCCTTTTTGGAACAGTCATCAGTGTTCCTTTCTAGTAAAAAACGCAAATACTCTGGAATTGCACGCCGTACTTAAACTTCAGATACGTGGAAGATATATATATATAAGACTGCAGCTGAGTTGCGCATGGCAATTCACACAGTCCGTAGACAATACAGAAATGAAATCTGGATTGGCGCTAGTCAATCTATAAAATACTCCGTACAATATTAAATCGTCCTGAGACTTTTAATGCCCCTTGAAACATTATCTCAGTGAACAAGTATGTGAAAACCCGATTATTAGATTTGATCAAAAGTTATTCTAAGCGTTCATTTCTTATTTTGCGCACAGTATATCAAATTTGGCCATTTGGAACACCAGACTCTTCTTATCAACAAATTATTAACTTGGTCGAAAATAAAATTAAACTTATATTAAATTATAAGATATGCCGACTTTTTCTACATTGATTTTGAATCTATTGAAATTTTTTCATTGACAAGAATACGTAATTTAAATTTAAAATCAATGGATTAAAGAGGACTTGTGGCGTAACTACCATTACAAATAATAAACACCAATTCACTAATATATAAGACATGTTAACTTGATTCTACCTTGAGGTACCTTTTGATAGAAGGTTGACATAGTCGATAATTAAATCCTTTCAGACTTACCCTATGATAAATAACAATCTCATTATGATGTAACATTTTCAATAATCTATAAATAGAAAGGAGGAACCCAAGTTAAACTTTATTGTTTCTCTTTATAGCCTCTTTGCATTATTAAAACTTTAAAAAATGCATACTTTTAAAATCAATCTCCTTGAACATGAAATAAACGAAACAAACACTGAGTCATGATCGAGTAGTACTCTAAAGTTTTAAACGTTCAATTTGTGAGTGCACAATATGCAGCTCCTAATCATGTAAATGGTTTAAAAAATATGTCAAAGAACTTCTCTCTCTTTAACAAAACCTCCTACTTTTTTGTAATAGTTCTTACATAGGAAAATTTGAAAGTTACAAGCTTATCTCATCTTCAGTATATGGAGAAATAGTATTTTTACGAAAAGCTTCTGTCCTGCTCTAGTTTTGTAATTTAGGTCTCAACAACTCACTGACTATGCAGATGGCCCGTTAGTGAGAGAGCATTGGTCTATTTGTGATGGGATACCGGCAATAAGCAACTCTTTTTTCTGTTTCCGTTGGACTGAAATAAATATAACACAATAGCAATTCAGCTTAAACCATGATCTCGTGTAAGAACTTATAATCAAATGAAAATGTGTTTAAAAATGTTTTTTAGAATTTTTTTTCCATTGCTGCTTTGTGGTACCCCCCCCCTCTAACCTCTAGTGCCCTACGCACGTGTTTAGTATGCTTAATAGTTAATCTGACGCTGTCCACCCCCCCTGGGTTCAAAACCTTCAGCTTTTCGACATACATTTCTCAAGCGACATGACCTTTCACTATCACTTTAGAGTGTTAAAACAAAAAATCCTAAAGAAACTTTCTGTGTTTCGCTGTATCTCTATCACACGCTGAGGCGCTTGCTCCGAATTGTCAACTCTTGTATCAGGAGTGTCCATGACTTTGAAAGCCACATCTTTTCTTTCTCCAGCCAAACCGGTCTATGAACCTTAGACGTATTATAGAATGCTGCACTTTGTGTGGCAACTAGTTTGCCTTGATGGACACAAGTCCCATTCCTTTTCGAAGAAGCGGCAGTGTATACTAGCCTCACGACATAAATGGCCTTCAGCAAAATTCTACCTTCAACATATCTGCTTCCATACCGCTTTCCAAGAGGTAAAATAACTCCATTTATGGACATCAAGAATATTTCTTAAGATAACGTTATGAAATACTACCCTCCAACTCAAATGTTTAAATTCATATTTCAAACCAAAAATTTACTAACGTTACAGGTTCGAGCTCTGTTGGCAGAGTTTCGCCAACAGAATCTCTCCAACTGTATTGTTTTGGCAACCGACGGACTCAATCTGACGAAATTGGCGTGGGAATATATACCTCTTAAGGTTACACGATCTCAGGTTTGCTTCCTCTACATACATCGGTCTTTACCACCGAAAATTTGACATTTTCATAGCCCTCAAACATTGTGAAACGACCACTATATCTGTCTAATAGACAGTCGTTCGATCTTTGACTCTCACCAAAGGTACCGGAAAATATCTCTTCTACACTAAATGCCAAATCAAGTCAGACAGTGAGATCTCTCATTTGGGTTCCACCGGAATAAAAGAAAATGAACCAACAGACCAACTTGCAATACAAGCGCTTAACTGAAATTTCATCTTTTATCACCTGAAGACTTAAGCAAAGCCTTCCTTAATGAAGCGTTCAATAAAGAACTCAGTGTATGGAAGGGTTGCAAATACTTCATTTTCTTCCATCCCTTTGTGAAATCCCAAAATCACCGTAAACTAATCAGCTCCCGAAATCTTAATGTACTAATTGCCAGACTCAAAACCAAATCTCTCCAGACTAATGCGATCTTACACAAGTGCAAAGGTGTCGACACAAACGATTCACTTCTCGCTGGGATGTCTCTCATTCCAGAATGCTCGTAAAGAACTTACTTTTTTCTCCTCTCTCTTCAGAATCCAGCATTTACAGGGTTGCCACAGAAAAAAATGAACAAAATAGTTGCTTTTAGTAGCCTAGGCCCTAGGGCATGAAAATAGTTGCCTAAATAAGAACAAAAATAAGACTAAAATTTTATTAAATGACTTAATTGTCATATACCATGGTCCATTTAGTCAACTTGGTGGCAAATATGATAATTTATAAATAAACGCTAGTGTTCTAGCACTAAATTTTTATATAAAAGAATTAGTATATTTGCCGAAAATTAAATACTTTTAATTACTAGAATTCATTCAAGAAATACTTTTTCAATAAAATAAAACACTTATTCTAAGAAATTTTCCCTTTTATCAATAATTGATTTAGCAAATATATATGGGCGATTCTTTTTCAGCATGACAATTCAGACCAAAAAATTTCTTCAAATTTAAAGTCCTCAAAATAATCTAAAATTTTTTTTGTATACTTCTTTAGTTACACTTATCAATATCTTACAGACAGCAGTGTAGTTTATTGACATTTGCTCCAGAAAAAAAATAAAATAGAAATTCACCAAATCTCGAATGCCAGGAAAATGACATATTAGCTTAGAAGTTTAAAAAACAGTCATTTTAAGCTAATAGTAAGTAACTCAACTTAAGCCATTATGTTAGATGGACCATAAATTGCTTAAATTAATTCTTTTTATCCACTGTAGAAAAATTTTTTTTGTTGCTGATATGTACAGAATAAAATTGTATACAATAATCAATCATTAAATAACTTTGATTACATCCAAGCATATTACAATCATACATAAACTTGGCATTAGGTTATTATTTGCTTTCCCTCCTTACAGTATTAGCAGTTAAAAAAAATTTCTGGTAACATTTCAATGTCCTGGCATTCATAAGCCAGGATAATGACAAATTCGCCATTTTATGGCATATAACTTTAATTTAATATTTTGGCCCAAGACGTTTATATTCAGCAGAAAACAACAGGATTTCTTAAAATAACTCGGATAATTCTATGTAGTTTATGTTATTAATGATTTCAAGACGCCAGGAAAATGACAATACAAAAACCTACTCCCCTTGAAAAAACTTTTAAAATAGATTTTGAACCAGAAAGTTGGTTCTTTATTCATGCAACAAGACATGTTCATATAGGAGGGTATCTAATCAATATATTAACATAAGATATTGATTGCTGGCTCTATCTATTGTGGTTAGAAACCACTAAATAAAAGTTAGCCCGGAAAATGAAAGATTTTCTTGGGACAAACAAATTATTGACGGAAAAAATTATTTTAAATGAAGTTTTTGTAAATAATACCCTCTGCGCATATTCTAGAAATGCTTACACCGGCTGAGATAAAAAAAAATTAGATATTGAAAAATTTATGGGAAGTTTTGAAGCTAGTTATTATTGGAAACATTGTTTGGGACATGCCAGGAAAATGACACTTTGATATTCAATTAAATTTTTTAGTATACAAAACAGTCAATGCTAGTGCAAAGTCATGAACGCATTTAAAAGTGATGACTCAAAATTTGCAATCTAAAATTTGTCATTTTTTAATTATTTAAAACTTTTTAAGAAAAAAAATTCAGTGTGCTCAGAAGACTTCGAGGGCTGCAGGTTTTCAACCCAATATATGCTAAAAAACATTGCTAGAAGTGCAGAAAAGTCTCCTTTTCCTGAAAATAGTTGCTTTTTTAGGCAAAAAAAGTTGCCATAGTCGCCTCATGCTGAAAATAGTCGCATTTTAGTTGCCTGTGGCAACCCTGCATTTACCGATGTTGTGAACTTGTCTAGCAACCCCTCTACAAATTCTTCCAAGCCATAAACCGTTTGACTTTTTACTGCAACTGTCTATCAATTTAGCTTTATTAATGGAAATACAGAGCTTTAAGCTAACACAAAGAGCTCGTCGCACTTTTTGATAATCAAGCACTTTACGGTAGAGCAGTTTAAACAAGGAGTGATAACACCCACCTGCTCATTGACCTCTGCTAGATGCTAGTGATCTACTGGGAACCGTATGTTTACTATCAGATCATTAAGGGACTATTTTTGTAGCGAAACAGCTGTGATTTTTTAAAAAATTGCAGACAGAAGAAAAAATGCACCCTTAGTTTGAACATGGTTTAAAATTTGAAATGCAGCACCAATTTTGATATCTCATGTCACTTTCTAAGAGTTGGACACTGACCTTTTAACATTTAAAAAACTTCTTTTTCTGTATTTCTATTAATTTTATAATTATTTGTCCAGCAGTTACTATGGCAGTATAGTAACTTGCCTACAGTTACTTGGGCAATTTTCAGTTCCATATAGTTTCTGAACTTGAAAAATGTTAATCAATTTGAAAATCAAAACAGAGACTAATATATTCCTTACCCCTATTACAAACCACACGCTAACGGTGAAAGCATGCGAAGCATTGTCACACTAAGGAATTATGCGATATGCCCATTTCGATCGCCAATATTTAAGTGAAATATTTAGAAAAAAAGTACATATTTGCAATTAAATTGAAGTATATCAAGCCGATTAAATGCTACCTTTCTTATATTGCAGCTGTTGTATTACATATGTTAGCCTAGCAATTTACAGTATAAACAAGCAGTTTTTGTTTTATCTTCCAGCAGTTCTTTGAGAAAATTCTTAACATTCCTCAAAACTCCAGTTCTTTTTCTCGCCTTTCAAAAACTAAGGGCTTTTAGCATTGATCGAAATGAGCTACAGCTATTTTCTTTTAATAAATATAAGAGAAAAAAGTTTTTTTCCTCTTATTTAACATATAAAAATGCTGAATCTATTGTGTAAAACCGGAGGATTTCACAGCTTTGAACATTCAAATTGGCAGAAACCTGCCAAAGCAAAAGAACCCAACTGGCAGAAGAATTACATGTATGCAAATTTAATATTTTTTAAAAAGTATTTTAAAATCATTATCTTTAATTTCCAAACATCAAGCTAAAAAAAAAAATGTTTTGTTTTCTAAATTACAACAAAAATAAGCTTTTTAAAATGTAATTTTGTTTGTTATAAGCCCAGACCTGCATACTAAAGACCATGTATAAATTATTTTAGTCTCTCATACAAAAAATTGGCAGAAATACACTAAAAGTTAGCTCTATTTTGTTAAGTCTTGTAATAAAAGAAATGTTTTACATATAGCTGAAATTACATTAGTACTAAACACGTTGTTATAGTAAAATCTGTCAAAAATGGAAGAACGTTATTATGCTATTGTCATAAAAAAAAGTTTGAGAACATAACTTTTAATAACTTTACAGTATTTTTCTTATTTATGCCAGCATTTCCAAAAACTTATTTTTTGTACAAAAATATCGTAACACAATTTTCTAAACCCGTTTGAATTCAGATATTTTTTTAGTATTTTTGTTCATTTCATGTAACAAAAACAATGAATGCTATTTACCTCATTTAAATGCATTTTTGTAAAACTAAAAGTGGCAAAATGACATGATATTCCTAATATATAATATTCCCAAAAAAACTCAAATTTAACAACAATTAAAAGATTACCAACAAGTAATTTAACCCTAACAAAACACAAGTAATTTAAACAGATACAGATAAGGACATATAGATGATTATTAAGTTTTTGAGTACGAAATTTTTTAAAAACTATTCTGCTTTAGTTCACTACCATCGAAAAAAAAAATTAACATTAGTACCTCAAATAGTTGAACTGTCTATAGCATCACTGATAAAGAAATTATATAACTGGGGAAAATCTATTAATTTCAATAAAATTTAAACAACTTTCTTTGCATGACAAAATTTATTAATCAAGTTTTTCAACTAGACAAGTTTTGACACTTTTGAATTATGCACAACTTCATTTGTAAAACGACTTAAAAATTTAACATCTTAAATATGTAAACAGGTCAACTTCATTAGTATACAATTTCAAAATCAAAACACTTGACTGCTCTTAAAAAAGAACATATTATATTCATTAACATAACTTAATACAATATCATGCATTTATATTTAATCGAAAGAACAAATTGATAAATAAAAGTAAATATAATACATAAGCTGCACATAAAATAATCCAATGGGATGTTCTTCTTCATGTTTGATGTTTAGTAGCACCTCGGGTAAATGCTATCAAGAAATAAAATGAATTACAAAGCTGGTGCAAACACATGAGTCAAATCCAAACCAACAAGATATATTCAACATTTTCATATTAACTTTTCACTGATTCAAAAAGAAAAGGAAAACTACATATAATATAATTTTATAACAGAAAGTACATACAAAATTTTGCACCAGTGAAAGAATATAATGAGTTGAATATAAAATGTCTATTTTTCAAAAATATCCTTCTTGCAAATGAAAGAATAGAATTTCAGGTATCATGAATTTTCACAAATTGTTCATTTCAACCACCAGATGATATATCCAAATGATGCTTTGATTATGTTATAAAAATTGGTATTTTATGTACCTATGGTGAATTGAAGATAACAGATGGTGCATGAAAATGGGTAACTACGAAACTCCAAACTTGAATTACGAAATATGAAACTACATAGAATGTAATGCTAAATTTTATGGAGTACAACAAACTTGTAAAACTTTTGTAGAAAAGAAAAACAACACATAACAGTAATGAAAGACTTATGCACTTCCTAAAACATTGCAGGTAATACTGAAATAGCTAAAAATAAAATTATTAAAAGGCAAGCTAGTAAAATATTGCAAAATGAATTAAACAAAAAGGTCCAGCATAAAATATTTTGGTTCAGATGAGTTATATGCAATAGCACACATACTCAGGCTTACTATTTTCACATTTTTTTTTTAAACATTTACACACCATTAGATTATGCTTTAAATTTTGAACTTTCAAATGGAAAGTTGAATTGACTTGAGTGGCAGTTCCTTATTCACTCTTTTGCTGTAGAGTATTAAGGCAAGGCTATCTGGATTGATGGCAGGATAGCCTAGAAATATGTCACTGACTCAAACATAAAATTGAAGTCATTTTTGAGCTGTATATGTGTAAACAAATCTCAAAGTTAAAATGAAAATGTAAGTGTTACCAAGCTTACTCCTTTGAAAGCGCTTTAGAGCTACTTGTGACTGCAAATAAGCGCTATAGTTGGCACAAATAATTGTTTCAATGGGCAAGACTTGTGGGAGCAATGATATATTTCTATTGACTTATATAAACAAATTAGGAGGCACGTAACGAGCAACCATTCTTAAAATGGTTCATTGCTCGCAACACCAGTATACACCACTGACGACACGCATCCTGACTGTCTATTTATCACCCGTAACTGAACAAACCAGCTGCGAGGAGAGATATTTTCTAAGTAAAATTTTTACTCTCTAATTGTCTCTATCAACAAGATGGTACAGTTTGTGAGCTCAGGCACTATGAGCTCTCAGCATGAACATATTAGGAAGCAAGAACAGGACTCACACCCATGAGTCACCAGCTGGCATTCCATCCGGTTGATCATTGGTAAGAAGTTGCTGTTTAGGGAGATCAGAATGAGTCCTTTGTTCTTTGTTTCGCCTTTTGTTTACCTGAGCATAAACTGGATCAGCAGGGGAACGTGTTTGCTCCTATTAAAGATTTTTAAAATACAATTATTTTGAATCTAATAAAGTAACATTGCCATGCATTAAAATAAACTAAAATACATGCATTGTAATAAATAAAAAGAATCAAAGTGACAATACTAATCAACATTTTTGGGGGTTGTACCTTACATAAAAATAAATATTTGCTCAAAAAGATCATAAAGCACTTATTTAAACATTCTTCATGGCAAAATAATACACATTAATATTTTTAAAAAATTAAGATGTATATCAGATTAACAACACTTTTCAGATTATCAACACTTTTTATAAGCTTTAAGTGCACCTTTTTTTAAGAAAGCACTTTACCATAAAAAAACATTGTATAAACAGGGACGAGCACAATATTTCTAGAGTTTAAATATAAGTTTGATTTATACTTTTGAACCTTTGAAATAATTTTGTTTTAAATTTATTTTATGAGTAGAAAAGTCTGACATTTTTCAACCATAATTTTATATGAAAGTTCTTGAGATTAAATTAAAGTCGCATTAATTGCTAGAAGCCAAAGCAACATTGGCACAAAAGTTTGTAAACCTAGCTTAAATATTCATGGAGATATGGACATAAAAAAAAATAAAATAAAAAAACAAATTTTTTTAAACGTGCGTTATTTTTTTGTTGTTGCTAGAACTCTAAAAATATTCAATAAAGTTAGACAAATTTTTTGAACTTAAAATTAATTGCAAAATTATTGCATTAAAATTTGAAATTTTTGTTTGTTTCAGATTACGCAAAATATGAATAATAGAAAACGTTTTTTTTTGGCTGGATGCACAGTTACTTAGGCATAGTGTTGAAGAAGCAATAAAGACATTCTTAAGAGAAATAAACAAGCATACCACTGCTTGACAGAATAAATAGTAATATGAACATCTGCAATGCTAACATATGAAGTAATTATACATAATACAGTTGCACCATGAACCGATATCCCGAGCATTGTGCATATCATTAAAGAAACAGCAACAAGTTTAGCTGTACACAAACTTCTTAAAATAAATATTTAAAGAGTTATACAAAGGGTTGTTACTCTTCTAGAATTTATTTTAAAGTTACAGCTTTACATAAAAAAAATAAAATAAAAATAATTTTTTTTTTTATAAAAATGTCCACAACTCAAATATTTAAGCTAGGTATACAGAATTTTGTACAGTTATTGCATCCTGTAACCAAAGTAATTGCTATAAGTTTCAAATTTATTACTACATTTTTTGGCATATGGTGTTCAAAAACATTATTTTCTGTATATAATTTGATGTCAGTCCTTCAAACCTGTAAAAAGCTTCAATTTCGAAGAAAAATGCTTTGAGCACAGTAACTAGAAATACAGATATTTACAATAAATATTAAGTTAGTATCAACAAATATTTGTTAGTATACTATTAATTTTTATTTGAAGAAAAAGTAAGGGTTTTAAGGTAATTACCAAGCAGAAAAGAAAGCATGCAAAGAAAAAAGAATAGAAACTCGGTCATGCATGATAATTATTTAACCATTACCATTCAATTGGAAAGCTCCAAAGGAAGGAAAAGTTAGTACCCATGAGGGGGCTAAAACAGGATGAATATTAAGCATATAAGGCAATTTATACAAATATTAATGTAACTAGTGAACATACTTTTATAAAAAAGTAAAATTTACATTTCTAATACCATCTATAATATAATTTCAGACATCAGATAATGGTAACTACATTGTGCAATATTGTCATAGCTACCAAGTTCAACTTAAAATACTAAACATACATAACATTAATACAAAAAATATTCAAAAGTAAATTTTTAGTTTAATTTCTAATGCAATTTAGTAGAGATGTATATATCTGAGTTCAAAAGATGAATCAACACCTAGGTTATTTAGAGGGTTCTTTAATTATCAACTCTATTATATGCCCCCCTCTCTCCAAAAATCATTAATTTCATTTGAGCAAAAATATTAAAGCTTTATGAATCAATAAAATTATTAACTGTCATAGTGATCACAACCCATTCATTTACTAGATAATTATTAAATGCTGTTTCATATATTTATAATCATTACAAAAATTGAGCAAGGTTTGTTAAATGCCAAAGATTCAAAGCCAACTTTTAATTGCTTGAATTTAACTTTGAGTTGCTACTTTATATTGTATTTTAATTCTGAATATCACTAGTAAACGTAAAGAGAATCAAGAAAAACAACAGCAGCTTGATTTTTCATGAAACTGAATTAGTGTTGTCATCAGATAGGTATTTAAGTCTTACTTCACATAATTCTCAGAAAATACCCCAGTAACAAAAAGCTTTTCTAGTTCAAGTTTTTTTCAGGAATGTTGGAAAGTTTCAGATTTTTTCTTCAAATTATTCAATCTTTGAATACTACTTTTCTTCATTAAAAAATTCTTTAATTGGTCAAAATTTTCTTTAAAAGGAGAAGTGAAAAAAAAAAAAAAATAAATAAATAACTATATGAAATAGTGACTAAAAGAAAAATAGGATAGTAAAACTATTTAAAAAAATGTTACTATAGAACAAAAGAAAGAAAAAAATAAAAACAAGATTTGCTCAAATTATTTATAATTGGAAATTGTAAAAGCAAAAATTCTACAAATCCATATTTGATTTCAGTAATTTGACTACTAATATTATTCAACTAATTTGCCCCAGTCAAAAATGCAGAAAAAGGCTATTTTTGCCCTTATTCACAAAAAAAAATCCCTTTTAATGTTGACGAAAATTAACAGTTGCAACATAGGTGTAACCTGACAGCAATTTATGGGAGGTGGCAAGTTTTTTCCCCTAAGAAGATGGTTTGCTTTATAATATATACACACAAAGCATAAAATATACACTCAACATTGGTGACTAAATATTTAAAGACCGCAAGTATGCCTTGTTTAGTAAAATGTTTTAGATCAAACTACCATATTTCCACCAAAATTGTTATCTAGCTTTGGTTTGCTGTAGTTAGGGCAAGCACGCAAAAAGTAAAATCAGCATTAAGAGGTTAAATTGCTTTCTTGTCCAAGCAATGAGGACTATTTTCCCCAGATTGCATCAACAGATATTTTGAGGTTCAGAAATCTGAATCCGTCAAGAAAATGGTACGTTTATTCAGAAAGTATATTTTAGTGTCTGATTTCGCAACTTGCTTGCAATAATTAATTAGCATGTTCGAGGTGACCCTCCCGTGAACCTTTACAATTGAGCCCTGGAAAGTGAAGATCTAATCATATAATTCAAATCTGATATTTATTTCTGCTTTATCTCTACCAGCTACGTACCAGCGCGCAGTGGCACGAACTCTGCACTTTTGGTTTATAAGTCATAAGTCATATGCATATGTGCTCTTGTCCAAATGTCATGTGTGACGAGCATTGACGTTACAAACGCAAATATCATAAGCAGTTTCAGCTATCTTTGCAAACTGTGAACAGTGTTAAATATTTGCAGTGTCATTATTAAAACTTTTATAGTTTTGGATAATTAGTTATTGTTTTGATAAAACCATTCGTTTAGTTTAGATATCAATTTTAATTATCAATACATGTAAAAAAGAAGGTAAGCATTAATAATATGGATTAGTACAGCCAGCAACAAAATATAGCACACTTTGCATTTTTTTAAAAAAATTACAAAATTTTTGAAAATACTATTACTTTAATAATTAATTAAATGTACTAATTAACATTAATAATTAATTAAATATTGTATTACTTTAATAAATGTTTAAAATCATAAAATAAATGTACAAACACAGTACTAATAGAGTTTTATTTTAATTAACAGAAAATTTCTTTTATGGGGGTCGATAGAGATTTCAAAAAATTATATAGGGGTTTATGATCAAAAAAGTTTGGCGACCCCTGCACTAACCCCAATGCCCTACACAGCCTCTCCTTTTGAGCGATTTTAACATGTAAGAATTTTTTATTCTAATATTATGGGGGACGCATGAACTATTGCCTTAAACTTCGTTAAAAATTTTGTAAATAATCACCATAATAAAAAAATCATGGAATCCATAGTAGAAATTGCCGAAAAAAAAAGATCAACAATGAAATCACGCTTATCGGAATCCTGAAAAGCATTTTTTTTCGAGATTATCGTTCTTTAAAACTACGAAGAAATAAATAGCAATAACTGCCAAAAATTCGATAGAATTATTGCTTTAAAAAGTAAATACTTAAATGTGCGATTCGAATTTTCATATTGTTTTAAATATATCGGAATATTTAAAATTCGTGTGAAAATCAATAACTGACTAAAATACAATCGAAATATTACATCAATTTAAGATACTATCAACGTAAATTGAGCGTGTCAAAAAGTAACTACTTAAATGCATGATTCAAATACAACGTTTTAGAACAATGACGTCGTGATTTTGTCATGTAAATCTAGATATTTTAAATTATTAAACTAAAATTCTAAAGAGGTTTAATAATTTGGGTAACTAAAGAATAGTTGAGTAAATTTACCATTCCAGGAGGAAACACACCCATGTGTGGTCTGTGAGCTTGAGATTGGGAAGGCGGTTCTGTGCTATGGCTTAGTTCACTTAAGGGTAATTCTTCTGACTAAAAAGTGAACAAATAGAGTTCAATAAAAATTTGAAGCTCTTAGACATATAATATTTAGAACAGAATACCAAAACATTAAACACAGATTATTGTTTGACTTACCCTACTATAAGGAATAGAAGCTGGAAAAAAAAAAAAGAAAGAATGAAATTATATTAACTTCAAATACTTATTATATGGAAAGCTGATATAAAATCAAAAACAATTTTATTTACCTGCTGTTGAATTTAGCTCTGTTCCATGAGGCAAAGTACGATCTTCATATTTTGTTCCACCTTGTGTGCTGACTGGACGATTCAATGTGCTATTTGCTCCAGTAGGAGATGAAAGTGAATTTCTAACTGCTATTGACTTAGGTACAAAATGAGATTCTTTAAACCCAGCCTTTAGGTAGGCATCCCGAAGTTCTGTATTCTGCCACATGTTATACAGTAACTATAAATATGATAATAGCAGATTCATTTATAAGGATTTTAAAACATTTCCCAATATTAGAGAAAACTTAACAAGAAAAACAAAACTGAAAATCTACCTGAGAAGCAAATTTAACCACTCTCGGTGAATAAGTTCCTTTCTGTTGAACAATCTGATTTAATCGTTCAACACCACCCAACTGCAGAAATGATCGAGCAAAATCAGTTTGTTTGGCAATCACCTCATTTAATGTTCCAAGAACAGCGGCGATCGTGTCATCTGAAGTCCCAGAATCATGCTGAGGTGATCCATTTGGTAATTTGAGAAGCAAATCTTTTAATGCATAATTACCTACAATTGAAACCTTTATAGTTACAATAACAGCATGCCAAAAGTAAAGCGCAGCAGAATTCATTAAAAAAATTTAACAAATGAAAAATAGATTATCTAAAAAAATAACCAACTTTAGATAGTAGAATCTGCAGATTTGAATATATATTAGCTATCTTTTCATAAATCACATCTAGAAGAGCATGGACTCCTATATTGACATATATAAAAATGAGTACCCTAAAGGTGTTAAAAAATCAAACTAAGTTAAATAAATTTATCACGGCATGGTTGAAGTATGCCCATTTTACAAAGGATGTACAGTGTTATTTTAGAGCTTTAAAAGCATCGTTGTTTTTCTATGAGAACAATAAATTCACTGACTTGCACACAGCAGAAATCAAAAGGGGATAGAATTTTTAAGGCAATAAAAATTAAACATCACAAAATTTGTCGAATAACCATGAAGATATTAATACACAGTTTAATGGCAAAAGTTAGAAACGTCTCAACTGCATTAAACCAAAAATAATCATAGACAAAGCAGAAATTGTGTTAAAAAATTAGGGGTGATTACCGATGAGAAATTAGTTTTTAAGATAAGATGTTCATTACAAATGTTAAATAAATACAATTGTAAGCAAATAAGAAAGTCATTTAAAACAGATTTGAAAAATTCAATTTTGCCTAATGAATCTACATATTTGATAAGAAGCATTTTTCATTATGTTTATATTAAGGTTATTATTAAGTTATATCTTAAATACTAAAATGCTTGACATGGTCTTCAAGTATACTTGTCACTCCCAAAGTTTAGCAGTTTTGTAAAAATGAGATTTTAAAATGTGAATTTTCAAAACATTTTTGTGAAAAAACTTGACAGAAAATTACATTAATCAGAACTTAATAAAAGTTACTAATCTAAAATATAATTCAGAAAATATATTTATATTGAACATTCAATTGGAAATAGTTTTTATGAAGAGAAAACTTGAAAGCTTCGATTCTTAAAATAATTAGCTCATTAAAATACACAGAACTAATTTAATGCTAAAAGCCAATTAATCCACACAAAAAAAGTTGTAAAGAGATATTTACCTTTAAAACAAGTATTTATTGTGTAATAGCATTCTTTTTTAACAACAAATGAATTTAAATAATAAAAGAATAATTTAAAATTGCATAAAATTAAGTTAGATGGTACCAATTTTCTTATTTTAGCAACCAATCAGCAAATTAACTAATTAATTAGTGAACCTCTTAAATTTTTGTAAAAGTAAATCAAATTATAAACAAGGCACACAAAAAATATACAAAAAAATGAAATACTTAGTTAAGTTTTTTTGCCTGTTTGAAATAGAATATATTAATTAGAGCATTATAAAAAAAATGTAGCATATAAAATGATTTGTCACAACATTAAATTATACCAATGAAATTTATATTGATGAGCTGCAAAACTAAAAATTATTAGGATACAAATGAGTTCATAAGACAAACAAGTTTATCACTTAAAAATATTCATGTATCTAACAAAATCTGTCCAAAATATAAATCAACTTTGTATCTAATGCAATATAGAATTTTTTTTAATTAATTCTATTATAGTAAGATGCAATAATAGTAATATAATTTTTGAAACCAGCAATGCAAACTTAAAATATAGATATTTGAAGAATCTACCACAAATATTAAACATTTGAAACAATTAAGTACCATAGGTTAAAAATGCTCTTAAATCTATTTGAATCATCCATTTTTTAAAAGGGAATTGAAAATTTAATTACTGTTTAAAACTTACCAATTAAATCACGATTTCTAGCATCTGAGGATAAGTTTCGGAGAGCTCCAGCAACTGATCCTACTACTCGATCACAATCCATCCGAAGCAGTTCAACCAGAATAGGTAAACCTTTTTCTTTTCGAACAGTTGCCCTAATGTCTATACTGGGCTAAGAGGAAGATAAGAAAATTCATAAATACAGAAGACAAATTACATATTTAGTTAAAATAAAATTTTTCAACAGGACGTAAACAAAAACTGTTTTTCTAATACCATTCTCAATTTATAGAATATTTATTAACACAACATTTTGTAAATCCAGGGAATCTGCTACATTTTAGATTCTCAAATTCATGATTTTCCATGACTAATTCCAATGATTTTTCATGACTTAATGAAGTTACTATTTTCTCTGACAAAACCCCAACAATAAATTAAAAAAAGCATTATCATAACATTAATTGAAATGGTATGACCAAAAACTGCTATACTCTGCATCTTCATATTTATAGATTTTAAATTTAAAAAACAGAGTAAAGAAAGAGTTGAAACAAAAAAAATAGCTGAAAAAAATACAAAAGCAAATAATTTTTTTTTTTTTTGTAGAATTATATTCTAAAGATACTTTTTTTGTTCATCTGAAAGGAAAGAAATACTCCTGATTTTTCTGTTCTCATTTCGCAATAATAAAAAAAATTGCCAATGACTGGATTGCTTCAACTAGAATTTTAAATTGATAAAATAAAAAAAAAAAAATAAATAAATAATAAAAATTCTTAAATCACAGAAGAGTTTAAAAGATAATTCCCTCTAGAAATGTTTTTTCTTTCATTTTTTGAAAGAACATAATTTTGAAAGAACATGATAAAATAATTTTATAATTTAATAAAATATGCCTGAGTGGTGATTTTGTTAGGAATTCAGATATTTGGAACAGGATGAAATTGGGGGGTTGATTTCATTTGAAAAATTAGATTTCTCAGAAGTGGTGCAAGTGGCAAAACATGGTTTTGGAGCATCTTTGGGGCAACAAAAAAGCACTTTTGGAGCAGTGAAACAAAGATTTGGAGCATATTTAATAAAAAGAATTAAAACAAGAATTTAATGACAAGAGTTTTTAATTTTGTTCATCAATAACATATCTTTTTTTTAACACTTTTTTGAAGGTCCCTGCATAAACAAATTAAGTTTCTTTTTGGTATCTTCCAATGCTGTTAAATATTCTGTGATCCTCGACTTAGCCTCAGATAAGAGGATCTGTCCGCTTTCTATAATCGAGATGTCATTATTATTTAACCCATCTTTAATATTTTTTCAGCTGTGGCTAAGAGATCTGGAGGAGCCTTTAATTTTTTTAGCAAATCAATTTCAGCAGCTTTCAATCTGCTTTCCTCAGTTTCAGTGTTACTTTAGTTATTTAAACCCCCAGCTGATATGTGACACAACTTGCCTCAAACCATTAACACTGTGCAAATTTAAACATGCCCTATTGTCAAGTGGCTTTTTATTCACACATATGAACAAAACTAAAGCCTCTCTAGTACTAAAACCTCTTTCAACATTGGCATTCCCATGTGGTATGTACAAAAGAGCTTTGTTATAAGAGGATATTTGATATTTATCATTAATTTTAAATATTTTTTAATTGGAAAAATACACTGTCTTGTCCCCTCCCCAGTTTTTTCTATCCCTGGTACTGTGTAAATAAGCTATTAGCAATCGTAATGAAAATAGAAAAATTATTGTAAGCCAATGAATCCCAAGTCATGTTGAGATTCTTAGAAACAATGAAGCTGGTTCATCAACTCTGTGCTTGTCACAAAAACACACTCTTTTTTTCCCCCATAAGAAATTATAAATCACTAATTAAGACAAATTTAAAACCTCAAGAAAACTTCATTATAGTAGTAAGATTTTTTATTTTATTTTTAGTTCTACATTATTCTGTTACGATAAATTCTAAAACAAATTAACATTAATTTTACCATATCATTATCCAATATACATCACATGAAATTATATTGATTTTAAATTTCTATCTAATAGCATGAATGATAAGTCGGACACTGAGACATTATAAATGTTCAAATATTGGATATAAAGAAGGAAGAACATGAAATGGTTATTTCTTCACATTTTTGTATTTCCTAAAACAGTAGGTAAAATAAAGAGAAAAAACAAGTTATATAACAAAGCTAACTAATAACACATGTGCAAAATATGACATTAATAAATTATGTGAAATCAGGTCAAATAAATGAAAAGAAATGTTTGCATTTCATTATACATAAAAATATTTTAGAAATAAGGTTGCTAACTGTACTTACTTCCCAATAACAAGCAGCAAGATTCATAATTGCACCGGCAGCTGCCTCTAATGTTTCAGGATTTGAACACTCAGTTAAAAGGGAAATATATAGCTGTGCAACTTCTGGCTGCCACAGTAGAGCAAAACCACTAGCTGGATCAGACTCGCTAATAGGATTTTTTGTTAGAGGAACAGCTTCTCTTCTTTCTTTTTCTGTAGCATCTTTTTTCTTTTTATTTGTACCACCGAAGCATCCTAAATGATCTCCAACAGCTACATTGAAATAAAAATATTGATTTAATTAACATAGACTTTCTTTTTATCCCCCCCCAAAAAAAAACTTTACAAAAAGATAATAAAAACATACCTTTCAAGGGAGCACTAGCACGAGACTGCATACTTGTGGGGTAAAGGTGTTTGTCATAATCAGGATCTTCTATTTCTTGCAATCGATAAGACAGATTTCTCAACACACATACGCAATTCTCAACACAATTTGTATCTATGTCATTTTTGCCAATAGCTGATCTCACTAGATATACCATAGCTTCAATTAAGCCTTCACAGGACCGCAGCTTTTTTCTTGCGTACTCACCAGCAGAACTGACATTACTATAACAAAGAGAAAATAAATTTGATGATAACAAGAATTTAAGAAGTCAAAGATATACATAACAGTTTTGAACCCGAAAAAGAACATAAATATCAAAATATTGAATAAAACAATTAAAAAAAAATATTTGGAAGGGTAAGACAGGCACCAAATTTACACCTTTATAGTTTGAGTTTATTTGATAAATTATATGCTGCACAGAAATATTAAACTGTTTTATAAACTAAGTCATAAAAATAACAAGTAAAAATTAAAAACATTTTCAGCTGAATTTATCTAATTATCACACAGTTATTTTTCAACAAGTTTATTTTCTGTACAGATTATTTTAACCCCTTACCTGCCGAGTAAAATTTACGTGACTCACTCCCCAGTGCCACCGTTTTTCTCTCAAGTGCGCTTTGTTACAGTGTTTTGGTGGGGAAAAATGAGACACACAAATATTAACATAATAACATAATATTAGACAATTTAAAAACAGTTTACTTTCACAAGAGAAGAAAAAGGAAAAACAGAAAATAAAAAACTTAAATTAAAGAATAAAAATACAATATAAAAGATGTTAAAACTTAGCTGTTTTATGATAAATCCTGAAACATGGTTGGACACATAAACCAACATCACATTCAATGCACTGATAGCGGGATTCACGACAAATATATAGGGGAAACGAAACCGAAAGAAGATTAAACCCGACCTTACTTAAATAGAAACACACAAGCAATAAATACGAGAACACTTTTCCAACTCATCCCTTTCCCATTCCCCCTTCTCCGAAATTGGTAATACAGTCGAACCTGTTTAACTTGAATCTCACGGGAAAGGCGAAAAATTCGAGATAGAGGTTTCGAGTTATACAGGTACTTTAAAAAATTAATTTTAATTAAGAAATTCTATTGAAAGTGTTTTAATTGTTTTTAGTAGAAAAATATAGACATTTCTTAAAATTAATTATACCACATACATCTATTTACATAACAGTTTTTTAGCATACATTAAACACTGAAAATAATTTTTCGACGATTTTTGATGTATAATCTTACTTGTTCCTATTATTGAGAATAGAAAGATCGCAAATTCCTCATAGCCAACATTTTCCTGGAATTCAAGAGCAGTTTATAAGAATTCTACAGCTTTTTCTACTTTTTTTGCATTCACTTTTGATTCATCAATATGATTTTCAGTTTCTTCCTCTTCATCTGATATTCCTTTGACATTATCTATGATTTTCGCAACTGCCAAAGTTCCGCATGTTGCCAAGGCAGTTGTCCACTTGTAAAAATCATCAAAATTAATGTCAACAATTAATCCAGATTTTATTGCATTCTATTCTGGCAAATCTGGCACTGCATTTTCGCGTTATCATTTTCTTCTTCTTTGCCGATGCCTTCATCCTCTTATTCATCATCTTTACAGCTATTCTTAAAACCAGCTTTTTAAAACCCTTTTGGATAGTTGTTAGACACATTTCTCCAGGCAAAACAGCAATTCTTATAGTGTCTAACTTGTTTCATCCATGGCATCTACAAGTTTGCATACCAACTGTTTTCTATAGCTTTCTTATCCATGTTGAAAAGCTAACCCCTGATGGTCACTATTCATTAACCCCTCACTTACTGCCAGAATCATTGTATTCCTTTCTTGTTAAGGAAGTGCAGGGATAGTAATTGAAATTCCAAGAAACACCCCCTACCTGTTCATCCCTACTTCCTGTGGATTCACGGAATTCATCTCTGTTTACGAGTTCTACTGATAAAGAAAGTTTTGACATTTGTGCTCTATTATTAGAAATTCGAGAAACGGAGGTTTTGAAGAAAAAAAAATTCGACATAAACATGGAAAATACATAGATTTTAGACAGTAAATGTAGGGAACTTTAGAAATTTCGAGATAAAGAGGTTTTCAAGATAAACAGGTTCAACTGTACATTCATTGCTAACACTTTCATTGGCAAAGACTGTCAAGGTCATTTTAATGCATTTAGAAGTCGGAGGTGTAATTCTATTTATAGCAGCACAATGCAAAGCATCGTACTTCGGGAAAGCGTATATATACGCCTGCGGAAGTTAAGGGGTTAAGACGCTTGCAATTATAAGGATTCCCACTCATTTCAGAAAGAAAAGAAAATTTGACTTTAGACTAAGAAATTCACAACAAAAACTTTTAATCACAAAATAATAGATGCTACAATTGTTTACCCAGAATCTTTTGTTCAGAGATCATATTAAAAGCGAAGAAATTTAGTCTCCCAACTATTCCCAGGCCAATTTGCATAAAATTCCAGGTGGTAAAATTTTTATTCCAAAAACAAAATTTACATTTAATAAGAATTAATTATATTTAATACAAAAAGGAAATAAAAATGATCATAACATTATGTGAAGTGGATTACTTTTGATTATAGAATTTTTTTTTAAAAATATAAAATTGAAAGAAAAGTTAACAAGTCAATGTCAAGATTTAAACCAAGATCAAAACTAACGATTTAAAACATCAATGTAAAAATAAATGATTAAGAATATTTGATACTCTTTAGATATCAGAATCTACACTTTAAAATAATTATAACTATAAAAAAAAAAAAAAAAAAAAAAACAACAATAACTGAAATTGCAAAAGGGACAAAATTGGAAAGAGAAAATTGAAAAAATAATAAATAAACTTTCTTAATTTGAAAGTTGTCTTTAATGCCATGAAATCTGTTTTGCATGTTACCTTTACACTTAATTATGATACAAGTGTTGTGAACAAAGCAGAAAAGGCATGCGTAAAATCATATTTCATATGTTAATTAGTGAATGGCTGGTTTACTGTCAAAATTTCCTTTAATATTAAATTCAATACAATCATCATATAGAGTTAAAAAATATTCTAATTTAAAAATTCAATATTTTATTGAATTATTGATTAGGATCATTATTTCTTTATCAAATAATTAAAAAAAAAATTTCATAAGTTTGGGGAAAATACAGAACTTGTGGGTAAATTAGTATATGGTCTCTCTTCTCAATTCACAGTTTTTACACTTCTGCGATCATTTAATTTTTAATATCACTTTCTTTCAAATAAAATTTGTGTCAGCATATGTTTAAAATATTAGATAAGTGAAGGGCCCCTATACTTGCACTGAATTGAACACACATTTGAAGTTAAATTTTTTTCATAGAATAACTCCAGAGAACTGAAATTTATATAATGCCCTAATATATATATAATGCCCTAAGATCACAAATACAGTAAGGTAGATAAGAAAATTTAAATATTATGTGCAATTAAGGGATGGCCCCACAGATCAAAATATAGAATAGATTCATAGAATTTTAAATAAATTTTATGTTTATTCAAAAAGGGAGATGAAAGTAACTAAGTGCTGAGTCTTTGTTATTAACTGTTTGATAAATGAAAATCTTGATTAGTGAACAATTCTTAAGTTCTAGAATTGTGATACTGATCTACAAATTAAACAATGCACCAACACCATTGGCTTCCCAACAACATGACTGTAATAGGTAGGTGTCAAAGAAAACAGAGTAGAAAGGAAACAAAACAGTCTTTTAGGAAGCAAACAAAAGGCTAACATGTAGTTTGCTTTTCTAAATATCTGAAAGTCGGGAGATTTTTGCTCGATTCCAGAGGGCAGGAAATGCCAATAGAAATCAAGAGTCAGCAAATGGTATGTCTTTAATTCATTGTTCTCTAGAACTGTTTTTAAAGCATCGTTCTTATAATGTGAAGACAGAAAGAAGAGTTTTGAATTATTCACTGATTCCCAGAAATGCTTACATGTAAAGCAAATGTCTGCTTGACAATTAATTTTAATATTATTTAGCGTAGCCACAACAAAAGCATGAAATACTGCATTTTTTGCAAGATTTGACACGGCTAAAATTTCCTGACAGGTTTTGGGAGTAAAATTATATTTTGCCTGGACAATTCCCTGACTTTTTATCTCATTTTCCCGGTGCATACGAACCCTGTTTGCTATATTTTACATTATCTGACTTATCAGGTTTACGAGTTTTTATGTTTCAAATATATATAAAAATACAAGTTTTCTAATTTAAATAATATCACAACCCCCTAATATTTCCAAGCTTTTACTACTCTGTAAGAACCTTGTTTTAACTTCGTTTACTACAGGCAATACTTATAAGAAAAATAGAGATAAGGCATACATAATAAGATAAGGCATTCTGAATTGAAATAAGCTAGCTATTCTTTAAATAAATCTGAGGAAAAAGTTGAGAATCTTAGGTTCATTTAATTAAGCCCTGTTTAAATGGCATGTAGAGGGCATAAAATTATGCCCTCTGTTTAAATGCAAATATGACACTTCATATAAAAATTAAGAATTGCTAATAAAATTTCAAGAAAAGCCATATTACCGTAACACTCCACTAGCATTTCTGAAAACTGTTGACCAGTAAATCTCATTAGGTTTGATTTCATGTAAAAATATATTTGGAATATTTCTATCATATCCAGACTGAGGAATAATGACATGGTTCACTAGCACATTCAAGGCATCATCAATAATAGGACGTTTCAAATCCTAATCAAGAATATGAACAACAATAATAAATTAAATTTAAAATGATACATTATAAATTAAAGAAATAGTGAGGTAAAAAAAACTAAACATTGGAAAATTCAAAAAATACACCTTATTGTTCTACTATATTAAAAAAATTAATATCTGAAATCTTACAGATGTCCAACAAAAACATTGCTATACTGATAATAAATCATTGGGTGATACTTTTATGACTTGTGATAAATAGGACTCATAGCCAAAGAACTATTCTAAATTTAAACTAGCAAACTGGAGAGTTTTACTAGTTAAATTTGGTCTGACAAATTTGGTCTGACAGAGAAGGCTCTACGACTAACTCTTGATAACATTACAACAGAATAAAACATTAATATTCTGGAAAAAGAAATACAATTGGGGAAACAAATGTATAAAAGTAAAAAATGATGAACAGTTTCAAAACATGATTTTTATGCTGTAACATATCTGGTTAATTCTGGGTATGCATAACATGTAAATTGGGTATGCATAATTTCAAGGGGGTAATTTGGGTATGCAATTATATGAAAACCAAAATGGTTAGCTTAATGGTCCCATACCAATACTGTAGGAGAAAAGTAGTAAAGTTTTTTCTGAATTCTTATATATTTTACTTCCTAACAAAATTTTAGAAAGATAGATAGATAAGGCTTCTTTTGCCAAAATGTCATCAACTTTGTGAAGTTTTCACTGTCAATAAAAATGAACTTTTCTTTATTTTGTGAGTGCCTGTAAATTCATTACGTTATGTTAAAAAATATTATGTTGCCATTCTAAAATGAAATTTTTTTAGAAAATGGAGTGCAGTTAACAAAAATTAATTGCAGATTGGCTACTTTTAGTTAAAAATATACAAGAAACGCATATTCGGACATTTTTCATGTTACACAGTATCACAAACCATAAATATATGTGAAAACAAAAAATTGTAAAACTATTACAAAGTTATTAAAAAAAAATGAGTAGTAATATTTAAAATCATTATGATATCAAAATAAAATTCTTCAATGAAAAAACTTACTTCACAAGAAGATAAATTCCATAAAATTCCAGTGACTAGTTCCCTAATTTCATTATCTGGTGTTTTTCTTAGTAAACGAACCAGAGCAGGAATTCCGTCAGCATTTTTGATTGCCCGCTAAAAAGAAATAAAACCTTCACAAATAACAAAACAGACATGATTACAAATTAAAAAACAGCTGACTGTGATTAAAAAATTTGAACATTTTAAAATAAAATAACTACTGATAAAATCTCAAAACTTGTGAATTGTTAAAAATAGTATTTCTTTAAAATAGAGCAAGGATTTCTACCAAGATATTCCTTGAAAACATTTATTCACTGAACATATATGAAACACGTTAAAAATATTTTCAAATTTCATAATGCCAGATGTATTTGATCAAAAATAGTCCTTTATTAAAATTATTTTATTGTTAAGTTTACTTAAATGTCATAAACAAAAGTATTTAAAAGAATTGACAGCTGAGTGTTTTATTTGTTTTCAGACTATTATTGATAGTTCATACAAAGCAATAAAAATAGTGCAATAATAATAATTATTATTATCTGAAAAATTTAACGTTTTACGAAAGTTAGTCAGTATTGGATAAATATTATAAGAATATCTTTCATGATAAAAATCCTTTACTAAACAAGTACAAAGAATTGAGACAAGTTTCTTCTTTACTTTATTCTCATCATTCTGTCTTCCATAAGAAATATTCCTCAAAGCCCCACAAGCATTCCTTTGAATTTCTGGTATATCTTGATTAAATAATTCTATCAATGGCGGGATTGCCCCAAGAGCTCTAGAAAAGAAAAGAAAATATACTTACTCAGAGCAGATTTCTGAAATTTAGTCCCTGCTATACATTTTCCAATGCATATAACTACACCATAATAATAACCAATAACTTAACCTAAGTACCAAGATTTTCTAAGGAAAGATGGATTTACTATAATATACCAAATACTTTTTTGTGATGGAGATATTTGTTATAAATTAGTATAAAAAATTATATTTTTATTAGATCAAATACAGTTCAAAAGAGATTAAACTCATAAATAGAATACATAATAGAAATCTAAATTTTTTAAAACAAAATGTGATATAATTTCATAGATTCTGTCGGGTTGAGATAAACTACATGTTTTGCAAACTATTTATAGAACAGTAGACAATTAAAAACTAAAGCTTTCAGAATTTTTGGTAATTTTGTCAACATTTTAACAGCCTTATCCTGAGAGAACCAGAAAAGAGTGGTGTTTCTTATCAATTTGTGAATCATTTACAAGTAATCGCGTAGAAAACAATTATAAATCAAATTTACATAAAAAAAAAAATTAGCTAAGATTAGAAGAAATTTTCCCAAAATGCAGAGAAGTTGGAAGACTTGTGGGTCTAAACTTATAATTTTAAAATATTACTTGTGGTAATAGAAAAAATTTCTACCTCTATGTCCACTTTTTAATGAAATAGGGTCAGTTAAATATTTTTTTAGCAGTAATCTAACCATGTATTCTATATAGAAAATTTTCATAAACACATATTCAATAACAGGAAAACATTAATAATCATTATTTCACATAAAGAATTCACATATTCTCATAAAGAACAGAATAAAGACAAAACGAAAACTAATTGTAATTACCGAGCTTTCTGTTTCATGTTGTCATTCATGTAACACAAGTGTTGGAGATAAGCAGCAGCATTTGCTCGAACAATGTTATTAGGATGAGATAGAAATTCTATGACCTCATGAACATCTGGATCTCGAAATCGAACATCTAAATTAAAAGATTTTAAAGTTAATTAATTTAAACAGTTTATAAATATGCAATTTAATCACTACTGAGTTTTTTTTTTTAAATCGATAGCTTAAGTATTACAATATAACAATAAAATAATAAGCTGCCTATTTCGCTATATCAAAAAAAAAAAAAAAAAAATTTAAATAAATAAAATAAATAAAAAAAAAAAATTAAAAAACCTTTTTTAAAAAATTAAAAAGTAGTA
The DNA here is from genome assembly GCA_949128135.1 of Parasteatoda lunata. Taxonomy (NCBI): domain Eukaryota; kingdom Metazoa; phylum Arthropoda; class Arachnida; order Araneae; family Theridiidae; genus Parasteatoda; species Parasteatoda lunata. Next base: position 12,222,825 of record OX421981.1, on the reverse strand, counting down.
GCATTTAGGGATAAATACATCCAGTTCGGTTTTTTCTTTGGGTGGTAGGAGTAAAATAAAGTCTAATAAAGTCAGAAGTCAAATCACTGAGGCAATTCTTCAAACCTCCAAAATTTTGGAAATATCGGGTTGAGTAACCTTTTTTGAAACGGGCTTTTGCATTTTAAAGCTGAAACTACACAACTGTGTAATTTGTCAAAACTTTATCATCTTGTGCACCAAAAAAGTGTTTTAAATGGAGCTATCACGTAAACAGATCAGAACAATTATGTACTATGAGTTCCGAAATAAACTCAGTGCAACTGAATGCCACAAGAAAATGTGTTAAGTTTAGGTTTTAATACTGTTTCTTATGATACAGTAAAAGTTTGGTTTCGAAAGTTTCATAGTGGGAACTTCAAGCCAAAAAACAATAGTAAATGCCCTCAAACGCATAAATCTAACATTTAAGTTTAACCGCTGGGTGCCTCACAAATTGACTGCTGAAGACAAAAGCAAAAGAAAAGTGGTCTGTTTGGTTCTGCTCAGCGATCAAAGAAAAGAGAACATTCTGGAGAGAATTGTGACCTGTGATGAAAAATGGGTATACTACAACAATACTAGCCGTAAAGAAGGGTGGTCAGCACCCGGGGAATCAGCAGGTTCAGTTGCAAGACGAACGCTAACTAACAAGAAGGTCCTTCTCTGTATGTGGTTAAATTGTTGCGGAATTATCTACAAGGAGTACCTGAAAAGCGGGCAGGCTATCAACAGTACAATATACAGCAACATGCTAATCAAAGTCATCAATGCCATTTGCGAAAAACGAGTTCCGAAGGAAGGTGGTTCTCTTTCATCAAGATAACGCCCGGCCACATGTCAGTGCAATGACCGGCTGGACCCTCTACACGCTGGAGTGGGATAAAATGCAGCATCCACCATACAGCCCAGACATGGCGCCTTTGGATTACTATCTGTTTTCACATCTGCATCTTGATGGCACAATCTTCTGTTCAAATGACGAGGTCATAAATGAGGCCGATAGCTTTCTGGACTGACGCACACCCCTCAGTTCTTCGCAGAAGGGATTGAAAAGTTGCCAAAACGTTGGCAGACTATTGCTTATTTGAATGGAGATTACTATCCTCATTAACTTTGCCGATTTTCTATGTATTTATCATTTTACAGGATTGTTTTTTTTTTTTTTGGCGGAAAACTTTTTACTCATCCTGATATTTAAGCACTGACATAGACAACGACATTTAAGGTAAAAATATTTTTTCATACTAATGAAAGTTGGATGGGAATCCTGTCAAACATAAAAGCATGAGGTTTGAGAAGTTAAAAGAAATTTTAAACTAATATAATTCATTATGAGGTTTAAAGTTTTGCAGCTTGATATGATACAACATTAAAAACTAAAAGCTGATCAGTCAAGTAACATGTCAAGAAAAATTCAAACTCTAACATTCACTTTAATTTTCGAAAAAAGTAAAAGAACCAAGTTTTCAAAAAACAACAACTTACAATTAAGTTCAGATATAATTTTAAGAGAGCTTATGTGATGACACTATCATAGTGATTTAGATGCGTGGTACCCAACTCTCAGACCAGTTCATGGATCAAATGGTACCGGGTCCCTGATACAACATTAATCTATTTCCATTTTATTTACTGTGGTGCATTTCGCTCGGGTTTGTTACTCTTTATATGCATGAGAAGTTAAATGTAAGGCGAGAGTCATCAAAAGCCGCACCAATATCTGGCATGTAATTTAATTTTGGAGGACTGTTTAAATACAATTAAATTAAATCAAAATAATCTAATATATAGGCAATCAAAGTTTACCCACCTTCAACAAGCTGCAGTAATATTATCAAACACTGACCAGTCCACAGTGATAAAAATGTTAAAGAGCACTGGTTTAGATTATATTCTCAAATTAGTTGTGTAACTTAAATACAAGATAAACAATATCCACAGACTTGACCATCATATCTACTGACACAATTTTGCTTTTAGCTGGTTGGAAGTGAATGAAACTTGTTTAACCTTCCAGCTCAAAATCATAGTTAAAATTAGTTCTCAGCTAGTCGGTAAGAGGTCAAAAGTTTGAGCAAAGATTTCTACTTGTAACAGTTTGAAAATGAACTCTGAACTTTTATCAGATGCAGTCGACAAAATCAGGGCAGTCTTAATAGCATGCAGGGCCCTCGGGCAAAGAAGTTTTGGGCTCTTATAACATGTCATACTGCTTAAAATCGAACTAGAAAACTTCACATGCATAAAATAAAGCATTATTTACATATGCAATAATTTGAACAAATTTATATACATTTTGATTTAAATGTATTTAATTTGTTTTTAGTAAACCCAAAATAACTGAATTCACATAAAAATTACATAGAAAAATAGATTTCGGTTGCCTTTTAAATATTCTCTGGTGGTAAACTTTTCAAATTATTGTCGTTTGCAAGATAATCAATCACTATTTGTAGAAAGAAAAACAAAATACACACTTTATAAAATTATTTAAAAAAAATATATAAGGTAATTTTGTTTAGTCTTAGTTTTTTTTAACACAATTTATAAAAATTAAGATTCTCAAGGGGCCCCCGGGCGCTGCCCATGCGTAAAGACGGTACTGGACAAAATTTTAATTGATGACAAATTCTATTTTGGCTATTAATTTTGTTTGTTATGGTCAGGACATGATTGAAACTCTTATTGTCCCCTAGCCCAAAGCTCCAGTTAAAATATGGGCATTCTTGCTAGACAAAAAGTGTAATATGAGGAAGAAAATCTACTGTAAAATTTATGTAGTTAATTTATTTGAAATTAAATTATTACCACTGCTTTGATTATCTACAGGTGTATAATCAAGATGAGGATGCCTTGATGGTACAGCATGTATACTCTCTCCTGCAACAAGGGGAATATTTTCTTCTTCATACCCAGACCTAGGCTTTGTTACACCATATGTTGAAGCTGATAACTGACTTTGTGGATGCTCATCAAAGCTTGGCCGTCGGTCTAAGTAACCTTGAGGAAGAGCTGGATCATATTGGTGGTAGCCAGGGGAAGTAGCTGGAATGGTTGCTGAGTAGCCATAAGTACCTTAAATTAAATTTCATAATTATGACTAGGCTTGCATTTAAAAAAATTGGCAATTTTTTTTCAAAATGCCACATGAAAATCGTTATAAATTTTAGATTTATTTTAATATATATAAACTTTTAGAAAAGAGTTATTTATCAATAACAATAACGTAAAGGCAGTTCTGGCTGAAGTTTCAAAACTGATAATAATTGTTTAATCTATTTAGAAATAAATATAGTAAAATTACACTAAAATTAGTTATCCTTGGTGGTAACAAGATGGGTTGCAGTCTTATCTTTTTAGTATTTGACACCAATACCTTCTTTTACCTCGTGTTTAACAGGAATATGAAAGAAAAAAGATTACAAAAGCAAATGAAAAGTTTACCCTTTACAGAAATAGGCCTTTGTATTGAAAAACATGTGGAAATGCTTATTAACAATAGAATTAAGAGTGGCTCTTTTATTCTTTTGATAGATAACAGGGAAGTGTCATGTAACTTTCATTTCTTCTAAAATTGTGCCTCTCAAAGTTGATCTCATTTTATTTTTAAGCCAGGTTAATGCATGTTCTCTGAGTTCTCCTTAGATGATAAAATGAGCCATACAAGTAAAATAACTGCTCTTGAGTGCTGTAAACAGTACAAAAAAGAAACTTTTGAAGAAAGAAAGAATCTTTTGTTTTGGACCACTTGCAATGGCACCAGTTGATTATTCTCAAAAAGAAAGATGTGAAGAACACTTAAAAAGTAAACTTCATCAAAAGAATAAGGCCAAGGAACCTCTAATCCTTTTCAGATAGGCATGGGGAAAAAAAATTCTTCAAGAGCAACATCGTGGTGCAGCAAATATGATAAGAAGCTAGATAATCCTACACTGAAGAGTTACCTAGAAAATTCACTTAAAGATATTGGCGTGATTTCAAGCTTTAACCAATTATGAAAATATTATCTGATTATTAATAAACTTACAAATTTCATACAAAATTCAAGTGACAGGCATTTCAGCATCTGCAGTGGGTGTAAGCATTGTGCATTGTAAGCAAGGTGGACAAGAAATTCCAGTTAGATCAACTACTCTGATCAGGGTAAACTGCAGATGAGAGACCCCCCCCCCAAAAAAAAAATCATGTTTTTTTTAGATGATTCTGCATTTTCTCAAATTTACTCATAGAAGCCCAGCTAATGCCTAATAGTCCTCCTTTATTAGCATTGGAAAGCTTTAGAGCAAATTACAGGAGAGAAGTTAAATGACTTATCACAATACCTAATAGCTGAATGAATAAACAAAAGGTACTGTTTTATATTAGTAAAAAATTGACTTACATATACTTTTCTATAAGTTTAGATCATAATTACTAAAAAGCTAAAATTAATTCAGACATTTGTTAAAAAGTTTAGCCTTTAATTTGATGAATGACCACTTTATCACCTGACATCGCACAAAGGAACAGAAAATTTTAAGGATGAAAAGCAAGGAAAGTAAAAGTGCAGTTAGCAATTAGTGATATCATTATAAGGGAAACAGTCCTAGGCAATAACTAGGCAGTTATACCTAGGCAATAACTATTAAGAATAGAATTATTGAAAGATTCATTTGGAAAAAAAAAAATGTGAATACTAAAAATAGAGTCAGTTACTTCTTGAAATTAATAATAAAAATATTTTGATCTTACCATATCTATCTGCACTTTGCGTTGGTGATGGTGTTCTTCTATAATCAACAAATCTAGGAACTAATGCAGCACCATCAATTTCTTCATAGTTGCCAGGTTGATGATTATAATCTGTTGCAACTGATCGTGGTGCTTGAGGCATAGCCCTATGTAGGTTAGGAGAATCTGAAGCACCAGATGGAGTTGCTACACTTTGATAAGCATAATTGGAATATGGCTGACACGTTGATGGAGAATAAATTTCAAAGTTTCTGCCTCCCGTTGAGGCAGGAGAAGCAGTCCTTGCATATGTTGCATAATCTGAAGCATATACTTGAGTAGGTGTCTGTCCTGCAGGACTTGGAGGGCGACCTATAACAATATAATTTATAAACCTGTTAATACATAACTCTATAGAAAAAAATATATCAAACTGTCTTGGATTTACTTTGAAAAAACCGAAATGCTAGTTGTTCCCATGCAAATTTAGAATCTTTAATTAGGTAGTATATAAATTATAGCTGAAAAAAACAGGATGCAGAACAGTTATGCAAATTTTTTAACTATAAGTTTTTCATTTCTGCATGCAGCAGATTCTTCTTATTCTGAACAATATATTACTTTTTGAATTTTAAATTTGTTCCAATAATTAAGTATGAATTCTCTGCATAACAATACTAAATATATTCAACAATAAACTGAAGGGAAAAAAAAATTATATGTGACAATAGTCAGTTGAAAAATGTTGTGACCTAGCCAAACAGTTTAGTATTCAGAGATTATAAGTAGTTAACTAGACTTATTTTATCTGGATAATTTTATTCAGGGTTATTCATAATTCCCTCCGGGGTTTCGTAGCGTTATAGTAAAAAAACGAAGACCAATATGGTAAAAAAGAACAAAAGAAATCATTCCGAAAGTATTCAAGTTTTAATTTAAGTAGTTGCCGGTCGATGGCAGTAACATGTACCACTGAAGCCAGTTGTAGTAAATATAAGGTTGTAGTAAACAGAGGGAATTATGAATGACCCTGTATATAGAATTTTAATATCGAAAATTTTAAAAAATACAGTAAGACGACATACGTGCCAACCTGGGAAAATGAAAAAAAGGAGGAGGCTTTCGAAAGGAAGAGAGAAATGATCACGCAGCAGTGAAACATGCAAAATAAGACACAAAAGTTTTTTTTAAAAAAAAGATTTGTAAATAACAACACTTTAGTCTTAAGGGAGACTTTATTTAGTACATAAAGAATAATTAAAGTTATTAAACATATTGTTAAAATTATATACCAAAATTAAACAATTTTCAATATATACTGAATAGCAACAACAGTAAGTAAATTTATTTAGCTAATTCATAAATTGATTCAAGCTATTGATCTCTTATTTAAAAGGAAATAAATAATCGGGCATTGAGGCTGAAATTGATGAAAACTGCGTTCATCGTAAAAATAACTGGAAAAACTGGAGATTTTTGAGAAAACCCCGGAGAAAATAACTTGTAAAAAACCGGAATCTCCGGCCAAAAGCCGGCGGGTTGGCACGTCTGGTAAGAATATCACAATTAGTTCATTTATTTTTAATTTAAGTTTTTTATCACCCAATTATTATCAGTGTAATTTATATAAGTTCAAAATTTTTTTTAATACCTGGATCATAAGTGCCATATTCATGATTTCCAGGATAATTATATGGTAGATAATCACTGCCTGGTGGCAATTTAGTACCATAAGGAGAACAGCTAATAGCTTTTCCATCTGGAGGGCCTATGTGATGTACTTCTCTAGTTTTGATAATTTTTGTCACAGTTTTTACCTAAAAATTTAAGTCTAATTAAGTATGAATTCTCTGCATAATAATACCAAAATTATTCAGCAACAAACTGAAAAAAAAAAAGAAACTTATGTGTGACATTAAGAAGCCCACATTATAAAATAATATAAATTATCTAGATATATAATATTCAAATACAATTAAAACTACTTTAAAATAATAAATTAACAGACTTTAGGAACAGAAGTAAGATAGTACATTCTACAGGAAATATCAAACTTGAAGGAAACACTTGAAAAACAAAGAAAATTGAGTTTAATGAGATTTGACTGAATTGAGATTTATGAAAATCATACTATAACACTCAATCAAAATACTTACACCCCAAAAAATAAAAAACGCACCAGCTAGCCATTTCTCTAGAAAAATGTGAAAATTTTAGAGATTCTTAATACAAAATTAGTTATTCTTATACAGTACAGCGAAACACTTTCTGTTCCACGTTAAAATGGCTTTTGAAGGAAGTTTGTAGTTAGAGGTTTGTAGTTACGTATTTTTTGTTAGTGTGTGATCGTATTTCGAATAGACCACGCGTAGACCGTGCATTTAAAACTACCAAGTAATCCGAAATAATTCTTTTCTTTCAAAACCCTTTGTTGAAAGCGAAGAACTGGATCCTAAATTAAGATCCAGTGATCTAGTTTGGATGGGTGATCTAGTTTCGCCACTGATGTAGTTTCTGACGCATCAGCTAGTTTAACTGTGACTGTATTGTAACTTGTCGTTTTAGTTTCAGCTTGCTTTTATGTTTGAGCTTCTGTTTGTTTATCTTTGGTATAATGCTTCTTTGCTATGCTTTCATTATGTTTTAAATAATAAACGTTGTTAAGTTTAATAACGTTGTGTTTCTTTTTAAAATAGAGTTGTTCTAGTTCTAGTTTTTTGTGTTTTAACACCCTTGATGGATAAATGTAAAAGAAAAAGAACATATTATTTTAACGATGAATGGGAACATCTATATTGTTTCGTTGATTACAAAGGGAAGTGTATTTGTTTGTTGTGTAATAATAGTGTTGCGATTCCCAAGAAAAGTAATATTGAACGACATTTTAAGACCGTTTATACCAATTTTGATACTGACTATCCAATGAACTCTGAAATTAGAAGAAAAAAAATTATTTCTTTAAAATCTTCAATAACTAACCAGCAAAGTTTTTTTACTAAACCACTGCAACAACATAAATCAGCAACGATCACTTCATATAAAATATCGCATTTGCTAGCTAAGAATAAAAAACCATTTACAGATGGAGAATTAGTGAAAGAAGCCATGTTAGAAGCTGCTGATTCACTTTTTGAAGAATTTAAAAATAAAAAGGAAATAGTTTCAGCTATAAACACGTAGCAATTATCAGCACGAACTGTTACTAGAAGAATTGAAGTAATTGCGGAGAATTTGGAGGCAGAATTAGCAAATGATATGGAAAATTGTATTTTCTTTTCGCTACAGATGGATGAATCGACAGACGTGACAAATATATCACAATTAGCAATTTGCGTGAAGATGGTATTTTCTGATTTTACAACAAAAGAAGAATTCCTTAAAGTTCTGCCATTAAAGGGAAGCACCAGAGTAGAAGATATCTTTTCTACTTTTAAAAAGTATATAACAGATGTAAAATTACCTGTACAAAAGTTATCGTCAATTACAACAGACGGGGCACCAGCGATGACTGGTAAGAAATAAGGATTTATTGCCTTATGTAGACAGGATTCCTTATTCCCGAAATTTATTTCTTATCTTTGCCTCATACATCAGGAAATGTTAAGCGCAAAAACAATCGGTTTTCAACACGTATTTACGATAGTAACAAAAATTATTAATTCCATAAGATCGGGAGCTATGCAACAGATTGTTTAAATTACTTTTAGAAGATGAGGACGTTCAGTTCAAAGATCTTTTTTTACATACTGAAGTGAGGTGGTTGAGCAGAGGTAAAATACTTGAGCGGTTTATCATGCTTTTGCCACAAATAAAGGAATTTATTGCATCAAGAGGCGAATTTTACGAGCAATTAGAAAATAAGGATTGGCTAATCGACCTCGGATTTCTGACAGATATAACGGCAAAGTTGAATGAATTAAATTTAAAAATACAAGGGAAAAATCAGCATATCACTGAGATGATTAGTGCAGTAAATGCATTCAAATGCAAGTTAGTGTTGTTGAAATCCCATCTATTGAAAAAATCATTATCACATTTCCCAAATATAAAATATACTGTTGAGACTTTAAATTTGAATAATGAAAATTTTACTGCTACATCATATTTAGAAATTATAGATAAGCTAATAAAAGAGTTTTCTTCTAGATTTGAAGATTTTGCAGCATTAGAACCCGTTCTAAGATTTTTCATAAATCCATTCAATATTACTGAAGATGATGTCCTTGAAATAGTTTCATTGTATTTCGAGCTTCATAATATCGAAGACCTAGAATTAGAAATAATAAACTTGCAAAGTGATATTATTTTAAAAGCGCATAGTAATGATAAAATGTTTTGGAACTTAGTCGATGAAAATAAGTATCCTATTTTAAGGAAATGTGCGCTAAAAATTTATTCATATTAAGCAGCAATTGCGAGTCTTTGTTCTCAAATATGAAATATTTGAAATCAGAATACCGAACAAAGCCTAATGACTCACATTTAGATAATTGTTTAAGGACCGGGAACTCTAAATATATTCCCAATTATAAGAAATTAGCTGAAAATATGGACACCCAAGTTTCACACTGAATTATATGTATCATTATGTATGACACCAACAACATAAAGTTATAAAAAATCTGTTTTTTTTAATGCCTATTTATACCAGTTGATTATCTGTAAAATATGCGCCCTCAGTGATTTTCAAATTTAGTATTGCGCCCTTAAGGACAAACAGGTTGCCGACCCCTGCTCTAGAGGTTTCACTGTAATACTTAAATCAATTTGAGCAAGCACAACATGCTCAAGCGGCAAGGAACCTGCTTAGCAGCGCGGAGCTTTGGGTTTGAATTTAACAGTTTATTTTGTTTATAATATCATTCTTCTGTTCATTCAACAATATTAGTTTTAATTAAATTTTATTCTATTTACTGGGTTTTTTTTAATTATTAAAAATCACTTGACATTTAAGATGAAATTTTTTTCTGCATTTTAAGATTTTTGTTTACAAATAGTTTTAATTGAAATATAGTTTCTTTTTTTTTGGTTACTGAATATTACATGACATTTAGAGAGTAATAATTAAATCTTTCAATAAAAGGATATTTGCAATAATATTTACAGAGAGTGGTAATCGAGCTATTGAGAGTGGAGTTATAGATTAAAAAAATTATATTTGAAAATAATTCTTCCAAATGGTCAAATCTGATGTGGTCAAATCATGATTTTTATAAACAGGAAGAAAAAAAAATCTAACGATGTGTTTACTGAATTTTGAATAATTAATTGGACAAAATCACAAATAAATTATCTCAAGATTATATTAAAATAAAAACAGCAGTTCATTGAATATAGACACTGAGGATTTTTCAAAAAGTGATAAGATATGATTGGCATGCTTCTATTATTGGTAAGTACTATGACTGGTATGAAAAAAAAATTTTTTGATTTTGATTTTTTCATGATAACAACAATACAAAATATTGTTCATTAAAATATATTAAAGGTCAATTAATAAAAATCTAACTTTTCTATTATACTGTTTAGAAATATCACCATTTTATAAAAAGATTAAATTATTAATGTAATTTAAATATCCACTAATTTAAGTAATACAATAAATGAAATAAAATTATATTTAAACTATTTGTAAACAAAATTAAAAAAATTAGAAAAAAAAAGGAAGAGAAAGGATACAGTTCACTGCACGATTCAAACTACAGCCAGACCTCTATTTCACGAAATCCCTAAATCCTGTTAAGAAGTTCGATATATGGAAAATTCGTTAAGTAGAAAATCACAATTTGAAATACTTAAACAACGCAAAACAGTTAAGTGGCTGCGAAAATCAATTTAAGGTCATTTTACCCATAAAATGCGTTAACAAGTTTGAAATATTTTGGAAAATGGGGAAAGTGGATCTCAAAGAAAAAGTCAGTTTCTTGAAGTTCATGGGTCCTTGAAAAAAAAAAAAAAAATCGCAAAATGGAATATCGTTGAATAGAAGTCCGACTGCATAAGTCTCATTGCAAGGCCACAAGACAACTGTATTGTTATTGAAATGAAGTAGGATGTTACTATGAATGACAGTAATTGGTGGTCGTTGACCTCCACCGGTGAATGTTGACAAACACATAGTCGCTTTGGTAAATGTTCAAAAATACTGATTATTATTTTTTTCTTAAAGTTCGGGGCCACTGCCCTGTATACATTTGCCTGCTTATACCCTACACCAATGTTCTTTTAAGGTTCAGTGCCACTACCCCGTATTCCGAACCCTGATGTTTCTAATAATCTATCCTCAGCTGATATTAAAATATTGAATAAATATAATAATAACAACAAATAAATTAATACCAAATCGGATATAACAAATATTTCAAACATTCACTGGCGAAAGTCTACATTCTCTTGATTTCGGTCATTCATGGTAACAAGTATGTAAAGTATTCTCACATTTTCAAATGTGTTTTTCTCAAATTAGGTGGCTAGTAAGTTTGATTATTTTAATGGGTCAATACCCTTAAGGTATTTTTTTACTATTATACTAAGTTTTATCCCACAATGAATAGCAAAAGTCGTGCCTTCTCTTTGAGCGAGTTAAATACTGTCATAGTTTTAAATTACCTGTTATAGTATTATAATTTTAAAGTTATATACAGGGTTCCTACTCTTTAAACAAAGCAAAAATTAAGGACCTGAAAAACAGAATGATTGTTTATCATCAAATATACATATACCACCAGTGACAGTTTCAATTATTGACCTTTTTAAAAAAGAAAATCAATAAATAAAATACAATTTTGTTATGTCAGTACTGATATAATTGTATTGATTAACAGAACTCTCCAAAGTAGGATCAGGCAATTTTTGCACACCCGGTTGAGGTTTTTTTTAAAAATATTTTCAGGGGCCACTGACATTTATGAAAATAATATGTATAACATTTATAATGATATCATTAAAATTGAATTGTAAAATTAATTGTACAAATTAGGATTTGAAATTTTTTTCCATATATTTAAAAAAAAGAGAGCAAATAAAGAAATTTGGAAAAAACATTAAAAAAATATTACAAGTATTTATATATTGCTATTAGACCATGCATAACATATTCAGTTGTTGCCTAATCTTGTTAAATATTTAGCTATGCCAAAGAAATATCTATAAAAGGAATATCTTATAAGGGCAAAGAAATATCTTATAAGGGCATAAATTAAAATAATTAATACTAAAAAGTTGAATCAGAGTTATGCATGAGAGTAGTTTTATTATCTATGTCATGTTAAATTAAGTCCTATTTCAACTTAGAACAGGCTATACTAATATTTAAGCACCTTAAATCATTCCACTTTTTTTCATTGGGCTTAATTTAATATTTTTTTTAAAAAATTCATTGCAATAAATATTTTTATGAAAAATTTTTATCGAATAAAAATGCCAGGGGGAGATTTTTAATTAACAAACTAATATGTTTTTATAAGTTTTCAGTGAAACATATAAATAAAAGGGTCTTAAACAATTTTTCAAAGGTATCAACACATTCCCATGGTCCGAAAATTTATAAGGTTCCTTAATTAACAAATATTGATAAACTATTTATATTTTCATCATTTATAGATATTTACTTGTAATATTTCTTTATCATCCTCTATCATTCTTAATATTATTCTTTACTATTATGATTTGATATTTTATTTTTATCGTGAATTAACAGTTTAAAACTGGAATTCTTTTATTATCAAGTAACCATGTAATAACACCTTATTGGGTAATGTTTTGTAAAAAAAATATTGAAAATTTTATGAAAAACATATTGAAAATGGTATATAACTTAACCATTTTTGAAATTTTTACTAAACAGCAAATGTGTTTCATAAACAGCAAATGTGTGATACTGAAAAATTAAAGACTTTTAAAAACCTCGCCCCAAAATTAAGTACTTTTAAGAACCCTTATTTTCTGAAATAAAAATTAGGTAGTTTTTGAGGACTTTTAGGGACTGTGTGTGGGAAACCTGTTATATATATGAACATTTAATAACAATAATGCTTAATTACATGGTTTACAAGAGTTATTCAAATTATTTGCAAAGTATTTAATTAAAAAATATAATTTTTATTGAGTTTTTAACTATAATTTACATAGAAATTATAACCAAAAATTTATTTAAACAGGACTGAAGTATGTATTTACTGATTTATAAACTTCACATTTTAATTGTATCGTAATAGAAGCATTGCCTGATATAATACCTAATTAAGATAACATCAGCTTTAACTCAAATTATACTCAATAGTTTAAAATCTATATTTAAGTAAAATCAGAAATATTAAAATGTGAAAATGTTTATAAAACAACTTTAGCTTACAAGAATACAATTAAACCAAGTGGAAGAAACAGAAAAATTTTAAAATCTAAATTATTACTCACTTGCTGTGTCTTTGTTTCTGATGTGCTACGACTAATTAAAGATGCATTATCTACAGGTACAGAAGATTGTGAATTATTTGATGAGGCATCCACATCACCATGATGTCCATTTGTAGAAGTAGAAGTTTGATAACTCATACTATATGATTCTTGCACTTCAGGTATACCTTCCTGCCTAAAACAATAGATTCAATATAAGGAACAACAATAAAACAGTCTAATTGCATAATTTATTTTGGGATGTAAACATTGGATATATTTTTCTGTGTTTCTTAAGTACAAATGCTCATGTCATGCATTTTTTGTTATCATTTGATGTGTTTAATTTGTGACGATTCTATCACAATTCCATGTCATTTTTATAAGTTTTCCGGCAGTTATTTATCACATAATCAGATTTTTGTATTCTAATACTTTTAATATGATGCTATTACAATGTTAGATTTGTAGCAATTCCATTATAATTTTTCTTCGTCAGATGATATTTGGTTGTTCAGTAAGTCCATGTTGATCCTATAATACTAGAAAATGTATTGGCACGAACTTTCTGGAAAATCTAAGAGCTGTTTCAGCAGTTATTTATTATTTTATTGGTCTTTTGCAAATTCTTTTAATATTTTTTTCTTGATATTTGCATAAGATTTAATACGATGTTTAAATTTCAAATTTGAGCCAACACTTTTTAAGACGTTCGATTTGCGACAATTCCATCATAATTGACGTTGTTTCCGGCAATTTCCTCTTGTTCTTTCTTATTCTGATCATTCTTATATGATATTATTACAACAGCGAGTTTTTCGATTTAAGGGGTTACTTTTTGACATTCCCAATTTTTTGATTCTGACATAAATCAATATTGTTTATAGATCATTTTCTTGGGCAGCTGCTTGTCATTTCTTGACTATTTCCTTGTGGTTTTTTCGATTCTAATGTAACTAATATGATGTCATGGCTAATGAATTTTTGTACACCTATACCAATTTTTTCATATCTATATATATGAAATGGTTATTTTACGACAAAATATCCAGTGGAAGTCGTATTTCACAAGACAAAAAGTGCACTTTTAAAAAAAATGCACCCTGTCTCTTGTTAAAAGAAACGTGAACACTGTAAAATACTTGCAACATTTAAGCAAGGCAACTATCCAATTAAGCAGAATTAATTTCACACATTCAGCTAAGTATACACAGGATGCTACTGTGTATACTGAACTTGAATACTTTTAATCCATTTATCCCCCTATTTTAATATTTAATACATAATGTATTACTTATTAAGCTTAATTTTGCCTCTCTAATTATTGGCAATAGAAAATGTGAAACAGTGCTTTTCTTTTATTAACTGGTACTACAGTAGCACTCATAGTGAGACAAAACACATTTTTGACTTAAGAGATAATTAAGACAGTGCTTCATTTTGCAGAATATAATGTAAACTAACAACTTATCTTATAAGAACTAAACATCTAATCATCAATAAAAAGTCCATATTTGGATTTGTACTTGTCTATAAATTCAATTAAATGTTTTGACAATGAAACTCACACATAAAATGTAAAATTTAATATAAACTATAGCAATCAATATGTACCATATCATATATTTAACTTGCATTACATCATATAGTTTAAAATAATATACTTAGTGTGGTACAACAATACAACACATGAAATGAGAATTTTGGCAAAAAGCCATTGCTATTTTGGCACAAAGCCTAGTCCTTGGTTTAATGTAAAATGTAATGTTATATGTAAAACTGTAGTTTTAATTTGAACTTTTTATAAAAATAAGCCTACTAACAAATTTAGGAATTGTTCAAAATTTTAACAGCACGTACGTGATAAACATATTATACTTACAAATAATCTGGCAAGCTGGTTCCATGGTCAGGATAATAATGCCTAAGAAATGAAAATTCACATTAAAAAAATAGGGCTTGTACATAACAATTTCAGATTGTTAGAACAAATCATGCCTAAACACTTAAGAGTACACAGTCAATTTTATAGAAATTAAAGATGAGACATGCAGTTGGTACACAAGCCAAAGTTGAAAGCAATCAACCATGCAACATTCAATATTTAAATCTTCGGAGTAGGCATACAAACCTTAACATTGTCTCAATTTGCTCAGTACGAAGAATTTGTTGTTCCTTGGTAGATTCCGTTGTACGGCTAATGACACTGGGAAAGGAGAAGCAGCATGGGTAAGTAAGGGGCTAGCAGCTAAAGGTGGTATTAGGAAGGCTAAATAAAGCAGCTAACAAAGTTGCTCATATTCTTTTATTTTATTAAGAAATTTGTGCATGATACCTCATCAGTATGATGTTGAAATAAATAAAATAACAAATATTAACTTGTAAAATAAGAATAAATTTAGCATCACTTCAAAATTTACAGTAACATTCTAATCAGAGCAACTTTGTTACAAAAGTTAATTATAAATAGTGTAAATTACTAAGTGAGAAAAAAATTAGCTAGTTCACTGCAAGCAAAAGAAAAGGATGAAAACTAGTCTAACATGTGGATAATAAAGGAAACTAAAATTGTGAATAATAATAAAAAAAACTATGAATTATATAAAATTCAAGATTCATTCAAAACAGTTATATGCACAAGAACTAACTTAAGTACTCTATTTCATTTTGAAAAGTAGAATTTTCTAAACATATTAATGGGAATTTGTGTTACATTGGAAGAAAAAAGTATGACGAAAACAGTACAATGCTATTTGTATAAGTCTCACAAAAAATAAATAAAGTTAAATGTATTTAAGTAGAAAAACTGCACAGTAGTAGAGCATTCCATTACTTTTTGGGCCATCTTATTACATTTTTTTAAGTCAGACTTTGTAAATACAAGTGCTTTCTCTAATTTATTTACTTTTATCTCAGGCTCTTGAATTCAATGGAAAAACAAAACTAAATATAAAACACATAAGATATGTAAACTAATTCTTTTATTTTATATAGTGATGTACCTATCACAATACTTAAGCTTCTGATCAGCTTCATTTCTGTCTACTATAAAATAGTACTATTAATATTATCAAAAAGTATCATCCAATGTTGTACAGTTATGCTTCAGGAAATATAGACAGAACATCAAATTTTTTGATCTAAAAATAAAACTTTAACTATGCATTTTTAATTTAGTTGGTGTACTTAAACTTATATTTTTAGATTATTTTTAAAATACTTGCAGAAGAAAGAGTAAATTAAAAACAAAAAATCAGCAAACAATTACTTTAGAAAAGTTAAACTTTTATGTGCTGAACTTTGTTATTTTACCAAACAAAACTATTCAAAAAACAGAACAACAATATTTAAAAAAAAAAAAAAAAGTAATCACTAACGTTGAATATAATAAAATATTTTTCTTCATTTTTTGAGAAGAATTAGTTAATTCCCAAGAGCCTATAAAAATTTATTGGTTTTGCTAGATAAGGATGGATTAAGTTTTTTATAAAGACTACATTTAAATTTCGCAAACAAACTTATGTAACAATAACAGAATATTTATTTTTAGGAAGACAAGGGAGGATTTTCAGTAAGATAATGTAGTGATTTGGCCAAATATTTTGCTTACAAAAAAGCCAAATGCGAATATTCACTGGCCAAATGCAACATTTGAAAATAAATATATACATATATGATAATTAAATATTATATATAGCTAAGTAAGTTTAGTCATTGTTGAAAAACAATAAAAACTTAGCTGCATTATTGATCTGAGATAAAGGGAATAATGTTTAAGATAAATATAAAAAAAATTGACTAACAGAAAAATTAAAAGAAAAAAAAAAGTTTTAAAGTTGAAAAAAAGAGAAATAGGGAAAAAAAAAAAAAAATCCACAAAATGTTAAGAGCGATATAGTCTATCAGAAACGCTTTTAAAAATGCAGCGTTATCATAAAAACACCCATTAAAAAAAAAAAAAAAAAAAGATTACGCAAAAGCAAAACATCTGTTTTCCAATTACTGTATTTTAAAGAAAAAGTGAAGAATCAGGTCTAATAGAATCCCTTAATTGTAGTCATAATAAAAACTTCACAAGTTCTTCAAGAAAGAAAAAGCCGGATGAAAACAAAACTGACTATATATATATATATATATATAAAAATGTGACAAGGAAATATTGGAAGTATGGAACGCATGGCACATATATTTCTCTTTACTTTTTTGCAAGCTATTTTTAAAGTAAAAAACAAAATAAACACTCTTGTGTACGGCATACCTTGCTCAAGTAACTTTGTTCTTTTTTCTTCTTCGCAAGAATAATGCGAGGTTACAGGAAACATTCAAACTATACTATATAGCTAATATAGATATTCTAAATTTTAACAATTTTCACAAATATTGTATCACATTCTTGTGTTTATAATACTTTTTACATATAGGAAAACACAATTTTTTTTTTTTTTTTTACAATAATAAAACACAAGTATTTTAAAATTATATGAAGTTCATGCTTACATATGAGGTTCTGTCATTTTAGATTCAAATTCAGGATCCTCAGGTATAACAGAATCAATTTGAGTTTGATGCCAAATATAAGGATTCTCTGAATATGTTGCACTTCCGTCTTCAGGATCTCTTATTTTAAACTGGAAGAGAGAAAATTATTTTAATTAAAAAAAAAATAAATACTTGATAGACTACCCATTAGAGTAAGTGGTTTTCAATAATTCAAACATGATTAATTAGAGTATTCTTTTCTACTATATCAGTTAATTGCACTAATGGAGAACAAGTTCCTATTGATATGCAAGTTTTGTAAAGTTATGAACTAGGGTGCTCTGGATAAGTTCAGAATATTTCGGTGCTAACACATTAAGGAAGTATCAAAATTTCATCTATTTACCCACAAACAATTTGGACACAAACTACAAATTTTAGGTGCTGTAATGCTCTGAAATTTTTAGAACCCCAGTTACGAAAGCTTATCGAGAACAAAGTTTACTGTTCATATTTATACTATACTATTATCTCTTAACCTTTGATATAAATAAAAAATTACCTTTAATTAAATAGAAATGAAATCTAATAAATTTCAAGTTTTAAACTATGAAATAATACCACAGATTGCACATAAATGATAATACAATAGCTATGAAATATGGAGCATGAATTATTAAATTAGAAATTTTAATTATGCATGCATGAAAACTATATTTGGCTATGGGCAAAGAAAGGTCAAGATATTGAATTCAAAAATGGAAAAAAACATGTTGAAATAATCATTAAATAATTAAGCTTATATTATCATAGTCTAATATAAGTGTAAATATGCTTTTGTTAGTGAAAAAGTTAAATAGGTAAGTAAAAAAAAAGTAAAACACGTTAGAAACTTATTAATCATAATTAGGAAATTAATACATATGCGAAATATAAATTAAGCCCAAAAATTTATATTTTTCTTACTAATTTTTTCTAAACTCTGTTCAGTGAGAATAGAGAAAGTAAAAGCAGCAGGTCGCGATTGGTTGTTTGTTTGATGTTAACAAACAAGTGCAAGTTTTTTTTTAGTATAACATTTTCAAATTACTCTCCTTATTAAACTACAGAGAGCACTTAAATATTGAAAAAAATATAAATAACATTAAAAAATGTATTAAATATAAATACATTAACTAGGATAACAAACCCAAAATCAAAGAATTGAAATAAAAAATTATGCATTTAAGGAGATTTAAAATGTAGAATAAATTTGGATAAATTACTGAACTATGTTTAGACAATAAGATTGTATAAATATTTCTCTACAAAAAATAAACATTAATTGTTGGAAATATTATTAGTTTTTGGTTCATCTTTGATAAATGAAAAAGAATAATTATTGTAGACCCTGGAATATTATTACTTTTTAAGGGTAATAATATAATTCAACTAAAAAACTCGATTATGAAAATTAAATGTTTAAAAAAGTGATTAATGATTATAGAATATAATTAGGCAGCTCTATGACACAGGACCAGAAGAAATAAATAACTGAAGTAGGTGGCAAAAATTTAAAAGACTTCATAGACAATTTATTGAGAATGAAAATATAAATGTATAAAGATAATTTGCCGTATAAAAAATATATGCATATTGATACTTAATGATATATTTGACACATATTTAAACAAAATAAGGAATTGCACAAATACATTATGTTTTTGTCAATTAATAGCATGTTTACATAGTTATATTTTCACTGAGTATTGCATAGATTTAAATTTGGCCATTATTGAATAAATACCACTAGCATTAAACACATTATTCCATCACTATAAACTTCATTATTCCAGAGATCATTCATTTCCATAAATTAATGTTTTTTATAAATACACACAAAATATAAGCAGTAAATTTAAAAATCTTTACTAAGAGAATAAACTAATGCATAAATGATTAACAAAATAAAATAGGAATTGAAGATTTTTTTTAATATTTGCTATTAGTACATAAATAAAATATTTGCACTTGCTGTATAATTCCATAATTTCTAACATTCGATTATCGTCAGCAGTTATTCCATTACATTTAATAAACCATTTTCAGTTTAGCGAAGATACCTCAAAAATAAACTGACTGACCACCGAACTAACGATTTCAAAATAATACTAAAATCAAAACTATCGAAGATTTGAGTAAAATGAAATGCAGCACAGATTACTTTTAAAAAAATAAAATGTTGATAAGAAATTACTGTTGATATTCTGGATAATACAGTTTATTTCAAAACAACAGTACCTTTCATGAGCGATTCTATAGCCACAGCCCCTGCGGTCAAGACTTGAACACGCCGCCATTTTAATCTTTTAGCTTGTGAATATTTTTGACAGATATTTGTAGACACATTTAATTGTTGGTGAAATAAGCTCTATAACATCATAGGTTTGAAAAAATTAAAAATTTTCAAATGCGACACCAAGAGATATAAAAACGAAATAAAATGATAAACACCTCCAGAAACGCATCTGCTATCCATGGTTTACACACTCATCGGCTGTTTGATAAGTCAAAAACCTTAAGAACTGAATGTGGCGTCATCTGTTGCTAAAAATTAAAAGTTTAAGAAATAAATTTTATTTATTTATTTATTTATCGATGTTAGTATGCTAATTTGCATGCCTGGTGATTTTAATTTATTTTGATGAAATGAATGAAAAGTAAATTATTTGAGATTTTACTTTGATAGGAGAAAAGAGATAAAGCAAGAGAAAATGGAGCAGTAAAATCTTTCAATTCAAGTAGAAATTCTGACTTTAAGAGTTATTTTAATTAAAGCTCTTTATAATTAAAATAATCTTACTCCAACTTATATTTTTTAGAGTTTTTTAAGTCTTTATCAAAAAAAAAAAAAAATCATTTTATAAAAATTACTAAAAAAAAAAAATTTATATTTATTTTTAAAAAAAACTTTTTTGCAATAAATAAATAAATGAAAATAATTTATCACCAGCGGGCCTTAGCTTGCTGAACAATGTTGTTCCAAACATTCTTGTTTTTAGCCTTGAATATCATCTAACTATGTATCTCTTCTCAGGTCAGTTAATTTATTTCCAATATCTTCATTCATTCCTTTTCTATGGCAATGCCATGCCAAGCGTTTTAATTTTCAAAATCAAATAATTTTTTTATCTCTTTAATTAAATAGTAAAGTTCACATATTTGAGTTGGTTTGAGTATAAAACATGGTAAATACAACTCATGCTTAAAATCCATTCAAATATTTTAAATCAGCAACTGCTGAAAACCCAGTTACGCACTCGTATGAAGTAACAAAGAGAACCTTCATAGCATATCCATTGCTACCAACAACTGTCCGTAGTATTTCATTTTTATATTTAAAGAGGTAATGAGAGAGCGGATTTTAAAAATTTCTTCTTAATTTTTGACTCCCACTAAACGTAAATAAATCAATATAAGAGCAAGTCATAAAATTCGTTTATTCAAAGATAATTTCATGCAAAAATAATATTTAGTAAACATTTATGAGTATTTACTATTTTATTTAATAATGTCTATATTATTAATATTATTTTAGAATAGTTTTTTTTTGCATCATTTTAAAGAATATAATTCTACATAACAAAATACGAAATCTGAGAGAAATCGGTCGAATAGTTCCTGAGAAATCGAGTTTTAAATGTCTTACTTTTTTAAAATTAATTTTATCAGAAACTATTCGACCGATTTCGCTCAAATTCTGCATTTCGTTATGTAAAATTATATATTTTTAAAATGATATAAAAATTTTTATATCTGACAATTCAAATTTTTTTCGACCATTCTTCAATAATAAAAAATAATAAATATTTATCAAAAGCTTTTTTTTTTTGCATCTTCATTATTATAGATATATCTTCATAAAAATTACTTTCTAATTACTTCAAATAATCTTTTACTTCAAAATTACTTCAAATGTATTTAATCGAATTGAAACTCCTAATTTAGTATTAAAGCTATACATTTATGAAATCATAAGGTAAGAAATATATTATCTTTATATTTGGATAAATGAATTTAATAACTGTGTGTAAAAATGGTTCAATTAGCTTAAAAAGTTCGAGAGACATAGCGAAATACGTAAAAAGTAAAATAACATTATGGGGTCCAAACTTTCGTGCGCTCTCTTGACCAGACTATTGGGACCCTATTTCCCAGATTGTGGCTACCCCCTATATTTTGAGGGCAGAAATCCAAATCCGTAGAAAAAAGGTATGTTTATTCAGAGAAAGTAGGATTTTGTGTCTCATTTCATAACTTAAAATATCGTCTGTACTTATTAATTAGCATATTTAAGATCACCCCCTTGTGACATTAAGAGTAAGTCCAAGAGCTTGAAGATCCGATCAATAGATCAAAAGTTATTCAGGTTGGTCTTTTTTTTCCTTTTTTTGCGCACTGTACATTTTCTTATTATTTCTATTATTAATTAAACTACTTTGAATGTTCTGTTACATTCTGAAAATTATTTTATTTCTCGCTTACTGCTTAAAATTTTTTCAGCATTTTAGAAATAAACAAAGTTATGTTTTACCATATTACCAATTCAGCACCGATATAGTTCAATACACTCCAAAATTTAAAAGTGAGAAACTTACCCTTTCTAAATGTGATGCAACACCCTGGCACTTAGTGTCTCCCTCTCTTGAAAGCTGGGGGTATTGTGCCTCCTGCAAAATAAGAAGTATTTATAAAATAAACATTGCAATTATACAATTTATGTAAAACAAAATTATGTTGAAAGCAGTAGTATAGTTTATCTACGGTAAGTACTCCCCCCGACACAAAGTTTGAGACAGTCTACTGCTATGGAAACAAGAATAGCGCATTTCAGGAAGAGTAGCTTCTCTTCACTCTAGGGTTAATACAATAGACTGAAGAAAAATATTCCCTTTCTCCCGCCGACCCGAGCCAAAACCTGTCCTAAACAATGAATCCACAACCCCACTTGAAATAGTTATACCTCATTATCATTGTCACCACCACGAGTCCAGACAAATAGCTAGGGTAGTTCTTACTTTAGACAAACTATACCAGCTGATATCGGAGTTTTAATATCATAATGCTGGGGGATTCTGTTCAGCGTTTGCAGATTTGTAAGGGAGATAAGGCACATCATATGAATTGAGAGTTGCATAGTCATCATTGCA
Organism: Parasteatoda lunata; assembly: GCA_949128135.1. NCBI lineage: Eukaryota > Metazoa > Arthropoda > Arachnida > Araneae > Theridiidae > Parasteatoda > Parasteatoda lunata. The sequence continues at coordinate 12,200,032 of OX421981.1, read as the reverse complement.
CGGCACTAAAAATGTGAACCCGTTATGAACTGGCTGCTCATGCACAGTTGAAATAGTACCTTAATTTATCGAAATCACCTTAATTTTATGTTAATTTTCAATTTGCTTGTAGTTATTGTTAAAAACTGGAATTCAAATAGGCTCAAAAATTGCTTTATCGTAATTTAGAGACTGTCAAGTTAGTCGCCGAACCATTAAATTACGTAAAATAGCTGTTTTAGGCCCATATTACTGCAATTTTTGTTAATAAACATCAGGGAACAATAATTAAAAAATTATAATTTAGATAAATTAAAATATCTTTTGAAATGCGCAAGGACACCCAACAGCGTTTCGATTACAGATAATTTCTGCTATGTAATCAATTACTTGTAATCGTGATTATTGGGGATTGCGATTACAAGTAATCATGATCTCTGATTACATCAGAATCGAGTAAAAATGTGATCAATTACATTTTTTTGATGAAAATAATCAATAATCGTAATCACGATAACAAATTTTGATTACAATTGTAATAGAGATTACAATAATCAACTATCGCACTCAATTGCTTGTCATCGATTACAAGTAGTCAAAATATATGATTGCATGAAATCTTGATTTCATGCAATTATAACATTTAATCTAAATGTATGATTATAAGTAAAGAAGACTGAATATCATATACAGTAAAACCTGTTTTTGTGCGGTCCTTTTTGATGCGATTTTGTTTTTTTGCGATTTGTTTTGTGCGATTTTATTTTTGTGCGATTTTTTTTATGCGGTATATGAATCTTAGCGGCGTTAGCACCAGTTTAATGTTTCCTATCAATGTACGTATACATGTTGTGGACGAACTCTGATTACGTGGCCTTGACAACGATGTATCTGGACTTCGCGATGCTCTGTTCATTTATTTTAAACGATCTCCAGACAAGCAGAGTCAGTTACGTACATATTGTCGCTCGACGCGAGAACAGTATTGCGCTTCGTATTCAGAGTTTTATACACGATTCACGTGATTAAGGATTCATTTTATAGTGAGATTAAAGATAAATATATAAGTTACTTTTGTTTCTATTTATATGTAGTTTTTAAGATTTTTATATTATTTTTAGGCATAAGTACTCCCTTAAAATGAATAATTATAGCCAAAAGAAAGTAAAAAGACAGACAATTCCATTATTTAATGTATAATTTAAAAACTTATCCAGGTATATGTACAATGAAAAATTAAATATTTTTACAATTTCTTTAGGTCTAATTTAATTATTTCATTTAATTGAAAGCATTCTCTCATCTATTTCATAAATCATTGATGTATTTTCTAAGTCCTACTTTTTTTATGCGGTCCCTCTCCATCGCATAAAAAAAGTTTTAGGTAGTATATCGTACAAACTTGTTTATTATATGTAACAATTTATAAAATTTTCGATATTTTTTTTGTGCGATTTCTTTTATGCGGTCCCTATCCACCGCACAAAAACAGGTTCTACTGTATATAATTATATTTTATTGTTCTGATAGAATTATGTAATGCATAATGGTACATTTTGTGGGTGTTAATCAAATTTTAAAAAAGTCGTATGTTTAAAATTCGATATCTCAGGAACTATTCAACCGATTTCGCTCAAATTTTTAATTTGTTATGTAAAACTACATGTTTTAAAATAATGTAAAAATCGCATGCCTTACAATACTAAATTTTTTAAACTATTATTTAATAATAAAATAAAAAATAATTTCTTATCAAAATTAATTTTTTTAATGAAATTATCTTTAGATAAACTAATTTTATAATTGTGCGCTAAAAATTTTTTTCGCTTACAAATTTCTCGAGAGATAGTAAAATGTATGCACGTTTGGACATACGTACGACTTACGTATGTCCACTGAATGTATGTACTACATTTCGCAGAAAGATAAATGGACCACACTGAATAACTTTGTCACGTTCCAGGACTTATTCTTACTGGTTCAAGGAAGTGATCTCAACTATGTTAATTAAATATTGTAGACGATATTTTAAAATACGAAATCAAACACAAAAACGTACTTTCTCTGAATAATATAAACTTTGAATAAACATAATTTTTTAGACTTCCCAGTAGTTTGGTCAAGAGAGGGATCCGAAGTTTGGACCCCTTATTGTTAATTTTACCTTTAGCGTATTTCTTCATATCTGAAAAACTTTTTAAGCGAAATGAAAAATTTTTGTAAAGCAATTATAACATTTGTTTATCCAAAGATAATTCCATGCAAAATATAACTTTTACAAAATATTTATTATTTTATTAAATAATAATAGAAAAAACTTTGATTTGTAAGATATTTAATTTTTTACATCATTTTAAAGAATGCAATTTTAAATCGCAAAATACAAAATTTGAGTGAAATTTGTCGAATATTTCTTCAGAAATCGAATTATAAAATATGACTTTTTCACTTTTTCAAAGGGTTTCAATGTCATTATATCTTATTTTAGTATAAAGAAAAACCTTAAGAAAAAGAAAAAAATTTTGAGATGATAATTCTAAAAATAGCACGGTTATAGAATCTTTTAACAATATTCTATTTTTATTATTTGCTATTTTAAAGAAAAAGACATATCGAGTATTTTTCTAATATAACAATATTATTGTGAATTGTGACGCTGAGAAATAATAATAACAACTTTTTTAAGCAAATTTATTCAACATTCTCTTTTTCAAAAGGTTAACTTTCTTAAGTTAGCGGGTGAAAATAAGTTTGAACGTCAAAATAAAATTTTAGTTCCGGAATTCTTTTGTTCATATAAAAAAAGTAACCTTTTTTTGCGTTGCACATATATGCATTACTCAAATAAATTAGAAAAAATAAAAAAGACTATCAATAATTTATCTTCCTTTGTCGAAAATGTTATTTTTTTATGATTATTTAGAGAAATAAGTGCGTTTCTTTTGTCTGATTTCGCAAATTAATTAACAGTTAGCACTAATTAATTAGCATGCCTGAAGTTACCCACTGGAACCATTACTCCCTGTACAGTGCGCAAAATAAAAAGGATATTACCCCAAATAACTTTAGTTCCAATTATCGGATTTTCACGAACTAAGTGTCAATCTTAAATCATCCATGGGCTGACTTCAAATATTCTAATGAATTAAGACTGACTATTAATTAAGTAACGAAATCAGACACAAAAACATACTTTCTCCGAATAAACCTATATTGTTTTTACATATTTGGATTTCTGACCTTTAAAATAGAGACGGGTAGACAAAATTTTGAAGAAAAAAATTGGATCTTAAATTAAGGGGCTATGAAGCTACACAAATCATATATATGTATGCACACGCAAACGTACATACACACATGCATTTTATTCACGCAACTAAGTACATATATTGTACGCATAAACAACGTTGTTACATATATATTGTACAAACATACGTTCACTGTATTTACATTCATGCTATTAGAGTACATTCATACAATGTATTTACTTGAGTGCATAAATGCATGCATACCTATATACATTATATGCGCATACGTAGATACATACATATATTGTCTGTGTATGCGTACAAAACATTGCATTTGAATACAAACTAACATACATGTGTACAAGCATAATGATGTACTTATATTGTACGTACAAACAACGTTTGTGCATACATACATTGTATATGGGCGAATCTCAGGAATCGTTCACCTATATGTCTTCAAACTTTTCTTCTAAGTATATAACATAATAAGCGAAAATTAATTCTAATAAAATTACAGGAATAACTATGCATTACTAACTTTAAGATACGTACAGTTTTGATCGCGAGTAACTTGCTTTTGGCTTTCATTTTTTACTTCAATCCTACATTTGACAACTTTTCATGAGTGTCGCTTAGATTGTTTAACATACTTTTTTTTTTTTTTTCAATATGTATTCTGTTTAAAAAAAAAACTGAAAATCACTAAAAATATAATTTAGTAGCTCAGCTCTGTACTATAATATTTTCTTGAATGATATTTTTCGTGAATATTGACGTTTGCAAACACTTAAAGTTTGTCGCCAAATTTTGGCACGTCAAACCGTAACCATCGAAAATTGAAAAAAAAAGGTACACAATCCAATTCTGCGAGTTACAAGTTAAACTAATGATACAAGTTTGTTCTACTTTAAATAAGCTTTTGGAATATCACTAACATAAAATTCGCAGAATTGGATTGTATACCTTTTTTTCAATTTTCGATGATTACGGTTTGACGTTAATAAGAAAAGTTTGAAGACATATAAGTTAAGGATTCCTGAGATTCGCTCATATGCATACCTACATTGTATTTGCATTCGTACATATACTGTACATGCATACGTACATACAAACATTATATACATAAGTAGATAAATTGTATCAGCCCAAAATATATCTATCTATGTACATACGTATTGATTAACAAGTGATTGATTACTTTAATCGATGACAGTAATCACGATTATAACTGCAATCAAAATTATGGTGAGTTGTAATCACGATTGCAAGTAATCAATTGCTGAAAAACGACTATTGTAATCACGATTACAACTGTAATCAAAATTACGATTACAAGTAATTGATTAATATGCATCGTATTTGCAATCGATTGATGTAATTATGATTACAGCTGTATTCAAAAAATGTAATCAATTACATTTTTGCCCAATACTGCTGGATTTAATGTTTCGGTCGTTAGAATTAAAGGGTCGCTGGAGTCGTAATAAAGAGATTAAACTGCAATTTATGAAATGAAACGTCAATAACGCCAATTCTTCAAATAGCAATAAATGCTAATGAAATTAAAGGGTCGCTGGAGTCGTAATAAAGAGATTAAACTGCTATTTATAAATTGAAACGTCAATAAATGCTAATGAAATTAAAGGGTCGCTGGAGTCGTAATAAAGAGATTAAACTGCAATTTATAAAATGAAACGTCAATAAATGCTAATGAAATTAAAGGGTCGCTGGAGTCGTAATAAAGAGATTAAACTGCAATTTATAAAATGAAACGTCAATAAATGCTATTGAAATTTAGGAATCACTTTTCATCGATATTAAAAAGAAATCACAGAAGTGAAAGGAAGGTAAGAATCTTCCTTTTTTCCATAAAGAATTTGTATGAAAAGCACGCCAACATCACGTTCATAAATAAAAGACACTCTCGTATGAAATATGAGGCGATTTGTCACAGATAACAATAAATATAAATTATTTTTATCGTGATGAAAAAAAGTTTTTTGAAAAAGTAATGCTTCATAACGTGAGTAGAAATCTAGTCGGACGCTATAAAGATCTGGAATACTTATAAATAAGTATTTGGAGAATTTGTGTAATATATTTTATCTAATGCATCGAAACAAAATTTGAGACGGAGTAAAGTTATCAGTTAAAGTTCACATGGAAATCTTAAAATTGAAAATTTGAATTGTTGATTTTGAAAACTTACGATCTATCATTATTGTTAAATATTTGTTATTTTAGGAGTGAGATATTTTGGAAATTTTAAGTTTCCTTTTAATGTTTCGTCCAATATGAGGTTTTTAATTTAATAACTTTTTTAGCTAAAGATTTGTAAATGCTGATTACTCAGCAATATAAATAATAATTCTAAATAATTCCTCTAATAACTTCTAAAAATCAATTAGAAATCGATAAATTTTATAATAAGATGATGGTGAGTCACGGTGGCTCAGGAGATAGAGCGCTCGACTACCAATTGAGGTGAGTCAGGTTTGAATCCCAGAGTGGGCTGGTTATACGAAATCTGCTAATGAACTGCACCGACCACAGGGTTGACAGAAAATATACTTAGCGGTTGACAGATCATGGGTTGGAATCCCTTTGCCGTCAGGATAACCGTAGGAGGTCTTCCTCTCCATGTAACGCAAATTATTATCGTTATTTCCACCAAAAAAAAACCTCCACGAAGGCTAGTTTGCTCCACTGCTTAAACCAGGAGTTCCCTCGTCTTCTGGGTTGGGTTCAAAACTCCAAGTTTATGGAGTTGTACATTGATAGTCGTAAACTCAGAATCGGGTCGACTGTTCAACGCCAGTTATAAAATACAATAGGATGATTGTGATGTTTTGTATGATAAGACATAATTAAAAAAATTTAAAATTTTATAATATAAAATTAAATAAAATTTTTTTGAGGGTAAATGTAAATAATTTGCTAAACTCAAGCGTTTAATTGCTAAGCGTAAGAATCTTATTTCTATACTTGCTGTGACGACCATTCTTTGTGGAACGGTTTCATTTGCGGTTCGTTTTTTGAAACATGCAGAATGATGACGAGGATTTATCATATTAATTTTATATACATATTTATATTGAATATACATATTAATATATACATATTTATTTTAGATTCATTGTGCTCAATAATTACAAATATATAAATAATTAAATAAAATAAAAACCAGCTTTAACTTTTGGAGCCCCGTTGCTCTATTCTCTTTCATCTCCACTCTATCAGCATCATATTCATAATGACTCTCTTTTCTCACTAGAGAGTCCTTCTCTTCTAACTCTTTCCTACCCTACGAATAGGGGAACGATACTTCTTGTCCCTCACCCACTGACCCTCAGGTCAGGGGTCATTCAGATGTGTGGGAGTGGAATCAGAATTCTGACACTTGATAAACGTATGCATTTTATTTTTAATGAGTTTCTAAACTTCGAGGAGAAAGCAATTAGACTTCGCTAAGTTCTATAATAGAATGATGAATATATTTCATAAATAACATACGTTCATTTGAAAAATTTAAAATCCTTGTATTAAAAATTTAAACGACTTCTTAAACCATAAAATGTAAAAAAAAAAATAAATAAATAAATAAAAAAATAAATAATAATAATAAATAAAAAGAAATCTAAACGGAAGCGTTTTCTTTAAATGTTCATTGAATGTAAACATTTTATGTAAATACTTGCTAAACGTAAGGGTTTTATTTTATTAGATTTGCAAACTTCAAGGAAAAGCAAAAAAGAAATCGACGAATTTTGAATAATGAAGATGCTTAAATTCTGAATTCACAAAAAAAAAAAAAAAAAAAAGAAGAAACACCAAAGACATTCATTTGTTACGTATATAATCTGTTTAATCTCTACTTCTGTGAACTTTATATATGGATTCGTTAATCCTGTGTCAAAAAAGGAAGAAATTGCCTTTGGGGATGTCAGACAAAAGGTCTTCACTAACACTAATAATCCACAGTGAACTGGTTCATCTCTTAGTTGGAGGTATAATTCTTTGTTTTTTCACACTGCTCCCTCATTTAATACAAATATTTATTAAGTAAACACAAGGGCTTTATTTTACTACTATTTTAAACTTCGAAGAAAAACAAAATAGAAATAGACAAATTTTGTATAAGGAAGAGTTCAGTTTCAAAGATCGGGATAGCCTGGTTGGCAGGGGGCTGGACTCACGTTTGTGAGAATGGGAGTTCGAATCCAACAGACCGAAGACTCCCCGTGTAGTAAATGGTGATTGGTGCAGGTTGAATCTGTCGGGTCACAAATTCCTCTATGTTCTCATAACAAATCAATACCTCTGGGAGGGGGCACTGCAACATTTTCATGAAAAAGTGTTATCTACTAAAATCTGCTGACATCATTAATAATTTTCTTTCCTCGCCATTTTTGTCTTTTACAAAATAAAATTCCATTTTTTATCTCGTATTTATTTCGGAGCAAAGAAGAAATACGAATTTTTTTCAAAAATAATTCAGAACTCTTCACTTTTCCATTGGGTTTCGTTGAAATCTTGTACTTAACAGTTTGTAATATCGGGGAGACTTCATCGGACAATTCGTTATTTTCTTTTTTTTTACTTCTGCAACATTTTCATGAAAAAGTGTTATTTACTAAAATCTGCTGACATCATTAACAATTTTCTTTCCTCGCCATTTTTGTCTTTTACAAAATAAAATTCCATTTTTTATCTCGTATTTATTTCGGAGCAAAGAAGAAATACGAATTTTTTTCAAAAATAATTCAGAACTCTTCACTTTTCCATTGGGTTTCGTTGAAATCTTGTACTTAACAGTTTGTAATATCGGGGAGACTTCATCGGACAATTCATTATTTTCTTTTTTTTACTTCTGTTTCATTCGACGAATTTTGTTCATCAGTTATTACAGCACTTACCATGGAAGTTTCAAATCCATTTTGCAATCCAACATTACCAAATAAAGCGGCAGTTTTTATTTCCCAATAAATAATATCCTTGATCGAGAGAATCGTCTAATACGGCTGTCTTGGTAACAACTTTTTAAAAGTTACAATTTGCGTAAGTGGTCACAAGATCCGCATTCGTAGCATCGAAGTTGACTTCTTTCAAATTCCCTCCTTGGCTGGTAGGGCACGGGGCACATGTCCAAAAGTTCGTGGGTTCGATCCCAGGCCGACCGTAGACTCCCCGTGCAATAAAGGGTGACTGATGCACGTTAAATCGGTCGAGTCGCAAAGTCCTCCATGTTCCCATAACGAATCAATACCTCTGGGGGTATTGTTCCAGGAGTTTCCTTGTCTTCAGGATTGGTTTAAAATTACAAGGCTACGGAGTTGAACATTAGTAGTCGTAAACCCAAAATTGGGTCGGCTGTTCAACAACGGATATAAAAAATTAAAAAAAAAAAGAAATACCTCTGGGAGTTCTGAATTGTAGATTAATCGTTCTCTGGTTCAGGTCAAAATTATGATCTGTGTATGAATGATTGGGTTCGCCCTATAAACGGGTGTAACGTATGGGTGTGGAAGTCAAATTCTTGGCCAAAGATGGCGCCATTGGAAAACAAGAACAATCGCATCCCCTTCTGCCTTCATGGCCAATGAAAATAATAACAACATCAATTTCAAAGATTACTTTTGAAAGTGATCACTTTGAACGCACTTATAATCATGGATAAAATTTTATCCCAACAATATCCTAAAAGTTTGTATATTATGACATTATGTAATATAATAAATATTTGTAAGGATTTGATAACAAATTCCCGAATGCATAAAGCATTGGTGGGGTGTTTGTAAAAATATGTTATGCTGAAGTAAATCTTCTGTGTTTTCTTTTGTTGTTAATTTTTTTTCTCCCTTCTTAATCTCTCTACTTCTCTTTCCTCTTTTTTTCCCCCCCTCTTCCAAAATCTTAAAAGATTTTAGAATAATCTTTTAAGATTTTGGTTAGTGAAAAATAACAATTGAGAATAAAACCAAATACTTCTCTAATAAATAAATGAGTATGCAATAAATAAATGAGTATTGCACAACAACGTGCAGTTGAGCAAATCTTTATCAATAAAAAAAAAGACTTTCTAATTATAAATGTTAAAAAACAATATAATTAAAAAAATTCTTTAAACAGGAAAATTCACTAATCGAATTCCTCGTGAATATTTTGAAAGGAAAAAACTGGATTCTTTGTTAATTCCTTCCATCAAAAGTGACACCCCCCCCCCCCCCCGCCCTGCGTGTTCCGCTCCTGCTTTATCCGACAACAAAAAAAAAGAAAAAAAAAAAAAAAAGAAAAAGCAATGAAAACCTCTAAGCATAAAGATTTAGTTAGAGTCTTATGGTTATGGGGTTTAACCAACAGAATGCTAGATGATTTGTGTATAATATAACTAAAACATATAAATTTATGTTGATTCTCTTTTTTCCTCGTACCAATTAAATTATTTATGCCTTTTTATATTATAACTATATATTTTTTAGAATGTTTTTTAAAAGATTTTCATCGGAATTCGCATGAATTCGATTATCCAGACTATCTGACATCTAGTAATAAACATTTCCGGATCAATTTTATATAAAAATCTAACAGATAAAATGTCTTTGAAAAAGGTGAATTAAGTTATATGTTTAATAATGAATATTTTCTTTTTAGACTTAGTCGCCGGTTTCATTTCATCTTTTCCATTTTTCAGTTAAATATTCATAAACTGTCAGTCATTTGATTTTTTTAAGCATAATTTAGAAAAAATATGGTTCGAATTTTTTCAAAAACAGAAGCTAATTCACAAATCCATTGTTCACCGAATCTCCATATGGATCAAGACCCCAGTCAAATTAGAATTTTGGTTCGAACTAATTTCCAGAAAACTGGAAAAACGCTTTTATTTGATTTTAGCATCCCAAAATGAGTCTGAGACGGTTTCTGAAGTGAGCTAACTTTTTGAGAGTCAAACAATTACTTTTTTAAGATTTTGACACCTAATATCTAAAAAGAAACTTAAAGATCAGTAAATTCCGCATTGAATTATATACTTAAATACTAAATTTGGTTTAGCGGTTTGGTAAGAATCAGTAATAAAAAATGAGCAAAAGTTTTAGCTTCACATTTAAAAAAAAATGCTGTGCTTACTTTCAAATGCCCGTGAACCATAAATGCCACCCGAAATAAAAAAAAATGTTAGATAAGAAAATTTTAGAGCATCAAATTCTTTTATCAGAGAGCACCAAATTTCACAAGTTTGCTCATTTTTACGCATTAAAACAAGTGGGAAAACAGCTCTTTTTTTCGCAAAATGAATCGAATTCTATAATGCTTTTAATATAGGGTTAGCTGAGGTATTCTGGGAGACATGGGTGTTTAATGCTTCATTTACAAAGTTTAAGGGTTTATTTCACATAGGCGTATCAATTAGTGGCTAGTTTATCTTATTATTATTTTCTTTTCTGATTTCAGTAACAAAGCAACAAGATGTTACGAAAATGCCATCTTCGGTTAGACAAGTAACAGAAGTGCGGCAGTATCACTGACTTCATTCTAGCTAATATCACATTCCATTCTAGTTTCCTGCAAGAGCAAACGACATCATTTTTCACAGCAAATATCGTTCAGTAGTTCTGGAGGCTCTGGTAGTAGTTCTGAGGTAGTTAGTATCGGATCATTAATGATGATTTTCCAGCCCGTCCTTGGGAAAGTTTTTTCTTCAGAAATACACTATCTGGCCAAAAGTGTCCGGACATCCGGTTGCTATGGCAGTGGAAGCATAATGGTGTGGAGGTGTTTTTCGTGGTATGCCCTGGGTCCGTTAGTTCCTTTGGTTGAAAACATAAACTCTGAGGTGTATGTGAACATTCTGGACAATGCTGCATTCCTAACTCTATGACAATATTTCGGAGAAGGCCCATTTCTCTTCCAGCAGGATAACTGCTCCTTTCACAAATCGAGGCTTGCACAGACGTGGGTTTCACGAAATGGGTGTTCAAAAACTGGACCGGCATTCTCAGAGCTCCCATCTAAATCCCATAGAACACATTTGGAACGAATTAGAGAGCATATCACGTAGCCAACCAAATCGACCATCCTCACTGCTTGCACTCATTTCAGCTGTGATGGAAGTAAATTCCTTCCAAAAACTGGTGGAAACTCTTTAATCCCAGACGTATGCAGGCTGTCATCGATGCAAAAAGGGGATCAATATCATATTAATATGTGCCTTAGGACGCTCTAAGTCCATAAGTCTAAGTCGGTGTCCGGACACTTTTGGCCACATAGTTTATACCGTCAGAGAATGTTGTTGAGCAGCTGCCTCAGTTGAAGGCAAACTTACCAATTTGAAATTAAGCCTTGAGAGTGCCTTTTGAAAAAGATTTAAACGAGTTAGATTTAGAGAAGCTTTGTTGTCGTTGAAGCATTATTGTTTGTTGGAATATAGATGGGCTATAAATTTGGCTTCTGTATCTGAAACATGAGCAGGTTTAACTTTTGGATCATCAAAAACTAAACATCCCTATGAAGGTTGGTGACTCTCTGGAAAATGTAGACAAATTTTATCTTGCCTTGCCCGAAGAAGTACTGCCGCAGCCACTGAAGGCATGAAAGAATACTACGTTCATTACATATGAAACAAATAATGTGCGCCATAACAGACCCTCGAAAATGATAGCTATGTCTTTTTTTTTCTGGTTATTTGTGTATCTATGAGAAAGAATGAACAAAATATCAAAATTAAAAAAGTGCCGAAAATTTAGCAGTTTTTTTTTTGGCCTCACTTCAAAAACTGTCACAAACTCATTATTTTTGTTTGGAAAGCCCAAAGTGAAATAAAATCCTTTAGAGCTTTCTGGGAATTAGTTCAAAGCACAGCGTTTTTCGATCTAATTTGACTGGACTACTAGAGATGGTTTATGCTTGTTTTTGTTACTCAAACAGTGGACTAAAGTCAGTCTTTTGTATAGGAAAGACAAATTATTCTTTGGTTTGATTCAAACATTTCGAGTGTGCTGAGCTACAAGATTTGGAAAATCCTTAGAAAACTTTTGATTATTTAATCACTTAAATAATCAAAATCTATCTATAAATCTATCTATTAAAACTTTTGATTGATTAATTCGCTGCTATATAAGCAGCTTATTAATGTTACACGTCAAATGATTGTTGTCTTCTTCCATTACAAAAACACTCGAAGATTCGAACGAAATTTAGAAACATGGTAAAATACTTGTATTTTATGTAGTGAAATGAGATCTTTATCCGAGAAATCTTAATTCATTCTAAATGTCACATTGAGCCTTTAATATAATAAATTATCTATTCAGTATGATAAATGTAATATAATAAATGATTTGTAGATGTTTGACTGCGGAAACCTAAATGTATGAAGTAATATTGATATATACGGCATATAAAATGTCTTGGAAAAAAATAGGACCAATGATAAACCAATGAATAATATTTTCTTTTTCTTCTTGGTAGCCTATTTCACCTCATCTTTTCCATTATCATTAAATATTCATAAGTTCTCAATGATTCTCTTGTTTCTTGCAGAATTTAGAAAAAGAAGTGGTCTGGATTCTTTCAAAAACGGAAGCAAACTCACAAGTCCCTATTCACCAATTCCCCATATGGATCTCGAGGTTTATTCTTATTTTTGCTACCCAAAACAACAAACTGAAGCCAACCGTTTGTGTAGGGAAGACTTATTATCTTTAGGTTTTATCCTAAAATACCTTGCATGATAAACAACAAGTTGTGGAAATTCCTTCGAAAACTTTTCGAATAACTATTGGTTGAAGATTTTCTTTTGTTTTATCGTTCAACGTAAGATGGTTTTATTCTGCATTTTCCACTAAACTCAAATAAGTTCAACAGAAGTTAAACCTGGATAACTTGGAAGATTATATAAAAGGGAAAACTTTACGGTCTATTTGACTAGATTTTATTGGTTTATATATTTTTCTACGCAAACCTTATAGTCATCTTGTTTCGATTGTAAAGAAATAAGTATGAAAAGGAAATAGTACTTCAGAATAAGTCATAGAAATTTATATGAAATAAATAACCAGTATTCGATGGACCATTTTTAAAAGCTCAAATTGTAAAAAATAAATATTTTTTAATGGTTTAAAAAAGAGTTTCTTAAACTTGTTCTACATGCAATTTCCTTTTGTATGGAAGATTTGAAAGCGACTTTATGTAATAAAATTTTCACAAATAACAAGCAAATGTTAGTTAAATAATTGTAAAATGAATGTTTTTTGGCCATTTTTATTATTTTTGGTAACTTTGTCATACATAAAATTAGATTAGTCGCTTTCATTCCATTAAAAACGGTCTATTCTTACATTTGAATGGATTTAGAGGCAAAATTCAGCATTTGGCACTATAACTTGCTTTTAATTAATCAAACGATAAATTCAAAGATTTATAAAAATTATGAGTTAAAAAAATTTTAATAAAGTTAAAAAAAATTCTGATTTTTTTCTTTTATTAGCTTCTTAATAGCGCTCGCCCCTTTAATTTTACAGTGTGTGTGTTTCATATAGCACAGGTAGCAGGAACAACTTCTTAAATAGTGTTTGAGATTTCCATTGAGATTGCCTCTTTATTTCCATCATTTTTAACGGTAGCAAAATAAAGTTTAGTAATCTGATTTGAAGAATCTTTAGAGTAGAAATGATGCCCGGTGGCTGAGTGGTAGCGCTTCGCGCTCCCGTGCCACAGGTCGTGGGTTCGATCATCGGGCCAGGTTGACTCAGCCTTTCATCCCTTCAGTGGGTCGATAAATGAGTACCAAGCATGCTTGGGAACTAAACACTGGGATATCCGCGTTTGGCTGATCACCTAACTGGAACATCTGCTCCTGCACCTTAGAGCCCAAAGTCAAGAAAACTGAGATGGGCATAGTAAGCCTTGGCCTTCTATGAGTTGTCGTGCCACTGAGTTTAGTTTAGTTTATAGAGTAAAAATAGTTGTATAGCGATAAACTCACGATTGAAGTAGCCAAGAGCATAAATCAAACATCAAGAAACTACAGCAAACGTGAAGCTAATTTTTTAGTAAATGTGTTTCAACAAATGGTTCATATATGAGAAGCAATTTTTCGAATCGGTAATATAAACCTTTTAAATAACTCTTATCAGTAGTACACTAAAGTTTTCAATTGACAAAAATATTAGATTTTAAATCTGTAGAATCTTTAGAGCCGAGATAGAACATCTCACTGATGAGGAAGTCAAGAACATGTGTCAAGCACTAAGGTTTACAAAAGGGATGTGGGGTGAGATAGGAAAATTCTAAATCACCTTTGGTACTTATATGTGTCGTTGACTAATTGAAAAAGTCTCAAACATTTTAAAATCAGCTTATTGCAGTAAACTCACATACTTTTAGACTAAATAGAGAATACATCATTGATTGGTCAATTAGCCCAAGTTATTTCATACCGTATGAAATAAGAACTGACTATTGAGGGTTTATTTTAAATACCATGACTTTATTTTATCGCAGTTAGCCAAAGAAAACTCAGCGTAAATGAGGAGTTCTTTACTCATTTCTAAATCAGCCTAAAGGCGTATAAGCTGATTGTATTAAGTCTAAAAATTAGCCTAAAGGCGTATAAGCTGATTGTATTAAGTCTAAAAATTAGCCTAAAGGCGTATAAGCTGATTGTATTAAGTCTAAAAATGTCAGACAAATTGAAAAATACGGAAGACTTTTTCAATTTTTAAACGACTCTACCAGAAAGTGCAATATTCTGTCCTTCTCTACTAAAAAACTACTAACTTAACTAAAATAAAATAATTCTGACTGCATTTTACAAAAAAACAAGAAACATAACACTTTTTATGTACACAAAAATTTCTTCAACGATATTGCCACAGCAACCAATGATGTTTTTGAATAATTTTAAAAATATGAATACGCTATGTTAGCAACGTAAATATATGCTCGAGTTGAGAATTTGGCATTGATTGTGAATTTGGGCATTGATTTGGTGTTTTATTGCCTTTTTTCATCAGGTTTCTTTTTTATTTTTAAGCTTATAAGGGAGCATGGAACGCTGATTGACATTACTCTAATGGAAACAAGTGGTCAAACACATTGACAAAAATATTATGTCATTGTTCTATCAAATATACTTAGTGAAAAAAAACCACTATATTTAATTCAAGTTGAGTAATTACCAAATATTTTCTTTTCGTTAGAATGTTGTAAGAGATTAAAATTGAAAAATACTGAACGTGGTACTGCTCATTACTTAAATAATATTATTCATTGTGGTTCTTCATTTCTAAAATAGTTCTGCAAGAAATTGCCTTTGTTTTGTCAATAACAATGCAAATATCTGCCGGCGCTAATAGCATGTCATCATGAGTTAAGAAGGCTCATTAAAAGTTATAAAAGCAAACAGACAGAAAGAGGCTCCTGTTTTATGTCTGGTTGAACACTCTTAATTAACTCGATTCAAAAGAAGAAAGGAACTCTAAACTGAGTTAATTTAAGGTTTATCTGAAGATCGATGAAGGTTTAATTTTAAATGTTTTAGAAAGCTACTCTTTTTTGTTCTTTTGTAATAAGAAGTGCGTTTTCTTTATTAAACATTTTTCCTTTTGACAGATGTTATTCTAGTTTAATCACTAATAAAACATGGTGTTTAAAAAAATGTTTGGGTTATTGGATTAGATTGTGAAGTCAGATTTATTTATAACGTACCTGGGGATTTATTGATATCCCGGTTTTACCGATAAAATTGATAATAAATGGTTGGTTTAATGTAGGGAACATTCACACTGCAACTAATTGCTTAGGACGCGCGTGTGAATGTTTAAAGAGCATCATCACTGTTGTCTGCGCTTCCGACAGTTGTAAATGAAATATGAGAGCTTGATTGGTGGTCAGTTTTTCGCAAAAAAAAAAAAAATATTTCACCAATCAGGTTCTCATATTTCTGCTACAGATCCTTCAATTGTGCTCAGATCTAGAGGCAGATCCTCGAATTTCATTGATTGTCTTCAAAAAATTCTCTTCAAAATACTTTGAGGAAAGAAAATGTATCCGAATTTTAAAATGTGTGCTCAAGTGTTCTCGATTTTTTTCGAAAATATATAATATTTTCATGAGCAGTGAAATATAAAAAAAAAAAAAAAAAAAAAAAAACATAGGCCATGCTCGTCTTAAAATAATTTCAGCAAAAAATAAACAAGTTTAAATAATCATGTACTCATTATTTTTATATGTATTCAAATGCAGATTATTACCTGACATTACAAATCTGCTTAGTAATGAAATCAAGTTTGATGAAGATGGTTCTGCACCTGATATAAGTTACAAATTTAAATAAAAATATTTGTTGCACATATAAACTATTATTTTCCATAAATATATGGGTTTGTTCAAATTACAAAATTTTTCGTGAACGCTCCGCTTATTGGTCCTCAAATTATGGTTTATAAAATAGTAACCTTAATGTAAAACGAACTGCTATAGCATAAGCGCGAATCGCGTGTAATGATAATGCTCTATAAATAGGAAGATTCAGTACAGTGGTTACAACTAAGAGTAGGGTTACAAACTTGGAAGGGATGTAGAATTGAGAAAATTGCTGGAAATGTCACCGTACTCCGCTAGGTGTGATAACTATTATAATTTATTCAAATTATTTTAAAAAATAATAGTAAAGGCTTCTAAAAATTATTATCAAATATTACATCCAAACAGGCATAAAATCATTACCATGCTTTATCATAGTTTACTAACTGTCACTAGTGACCAGTGACTGTACCAGTGACATAGTCACTGGTAACTGATTAGGCGAGTTCTGCAAGTTAAAAATAGTCATTGGGTGTACAAATTAGTTCGGTCCTTTTTTTTGTGGTTAAAAATGCACTTATTTTTGAACAAAATAAATTAACAGATTATTCAAAGTATCGTCCATTGCTGGCTACTACTTTTCCCCACCTCTCAGGCAATTTTCGAATTCCATCTCGAAAAAATATCTCGTCTTTAGAGGTGATCCAAGGGGTCAATTTTCGATTTCTGAGAAAGAAGTGAACCGGTGACCTGAAAAATCGTGCTGCATCCGTCGGAACAACCAGTAATCAGAAGGAGCAATGTCCGGTGAATACAGCGGGTGCGGTAAAATATCCCACTTGAGCATTTCCAAATAATTTTTTCATGACATGAGTCCGACCGTTATCAAGCAGAAGAATAACTTCGTCATGTCTTTGCTCGGATTTCGGCCGTTTTTGTCGTAATACACGACTCAAACAAATCAATTGTAGCCTATACCGATAGCCCGTAATGGAATCACCAGGTTGTAGCAGCTCATAGTATACAGCATCATTCACGAAAAGTGGAAACCATTCCCAACATGATTTATCAGTTGGAGCATTGTCACCATTAACATCTATAAGCATTCGATGCGCTTCAGCTGCACTTTTCTTGCAATTAAAGCAGAAACATTAAAACCTCTCGCAAATGGTTCTTAGTTACCACAAAATTTGACATATTCAACAAAGTAAAAAACAGGGTTTTTGCATGAAATTAAAAGTGATATAAACTGAATATTATTAACAGTGTATAACCTCTCTAAAACCACCGAAACCAGCTGTCACTATGAAACATTCATAACAGCCAAAGTTATCTTTTGAAAACGGACAGAACTAATTTGTACTCCCAATAAATCTGGACTACTTGAATGCCATTTTCGATAATAATTATTAGAAAACATAAGATTCATATAAAAATAGGATAATTTAGCTGAAAAGAAATACCGATTCAAATACGTGCATGCGCACAAATAGACAATCCATATCAGGGAAGCACCCCTACTAGAGAAAAATGACATTTTTTATGATGATCTTTCCATGTTTGTAACCATTGTGCCGTTATCACGCACGAGGAATTTTTTCTATATTTCTAGAAAATCATTTTATGGAAGTTACCAGAAAACAAGTAGTCGATTGTTCCTTAAAATTTCATTCCCTTTAAAAGGATTTAAAAAACATTCCTTTTAGTTTAATTCGTATAAAAACTGAATGGATATAAACAACAATGGAAAAAGAAGTGCGATAATATGGTTCATTTTACACCATATTGCAGCAAATTAAAACGATATTATGGATTACTTAAAAACACCTTACTTAAGACACTTAAAAAATTTCTGTTAGTTTACGTTATGGCTATAAACGACTCATAACAAGACTTAATATCTTATTTTCATAACACACATGATTTTTTATAACAGATACATAATAACTAAAACAGAAGAAAACTACAGATTTCTACAAGAAAAGTACACAGTTATGGAAGTTATTTTAGGATACACAAGAAAAAAAATTATTGACAAGAGCATAATTTGTTCTTACTTAAAAATAATTACACTTAAAATTTTTAAAAACTTTTTGGTCTAAACTGCAAGCCCTAATAATGTGCATAACATTTAATCGACAAGGATTTTATAACGTGTCTTCTAGGGATTCTCCCAACTATGACAAATTCAGTAAGTAATTTCGTTTTTTACCAACAGAGGACTTATTTTTTTACAGCCAACTTCAGACTTATTTTATGCTATTTTTAGAGCTTGCTTGCAAAAAAGCTTTATGCTATAGTTTTTGCTTGCTGCCTTTCCTAATATTAAAAGCAACATTTTTGGCTTATTTAAGTTTTTTTGCAATCGAAAAGTTAAAAAAGGCAAGAAAAAGATTATCTGATCTAAATCCTTGTATTGACAATGCAATGCTGGTTTGCAAAATTACTTTCCAAACAACCCAATAATTTCTTGGCTACAAATCATCGAAGCTGAACCCAATCTAGTGTAGTTGTTAACTAATGACCAAAGCTTGAATATAAATATTCGATTAATGATGCCATCATTAGTCGAACCATCATAACTTCACGAAAAGTGTCGTTTTAAATCTGAATTGCACTGAAAATGAAAATTGTATCAAACGCTTATTTATCGCTCATGGGCTGCAATAGTGGCACAACTCAAAAAATTAAGTTTTGAGATAAGTGAGATTAAAGTATTCATTGCTAAATGCATAAAAAAAATTTCGTTTGCTTAAATGAAGATTACCTTCAAGTTGAATTATGAGTTGTGCAAGTATTGCTGCTGAAAGAATGTGTATTTTCATATTTACACCTGTTCTTAGTCCAAAACGCGTGTTTTTTGAGTTGTGCCACCATTGCAGCCCATGAGCGATATATGCCGTAGGCAAATTGAAAAACTCGAAGGCTTATTGCTAACGGACATAGCATACGAAAAAGTCTTCAGTACTTTGTAATCTGATATTTTTAAGCTCATTAAAGTCAGCCTATATGTTTTTAGGCTAATTTTGAAATTATTGAAGAATTACTCAGTTTGACTGAATTTGCTTAAGATTATTGGAATAAACCTCTAATATGGTTATTAGCAAAAATTTTTCACAAATCTGGACTTAACCACTTTGATAAGCCAGCGTAGGGAACGAGAGTGTGCGATATCGGTCTTCGTTAAACTGTTCAACCGTAAATTGCTCGACTTCACGCGCAGGTCGTCAGGTTACCGAAGCAGGGGAGCCATCCCCTTTACAGAAGGTCAAAATTGCGGTGGCATGACTTCGGATCCTCCTCAGAGATGTTTCCCAGACCGTCGCCAATAGCCCATTGTACAACTCTAGTGAAACGTAAATGAAGTACCTACCTCATTATGCTGTAAATTATATTAAAAATATTTCATGCAGAAAAAACGTGCTGGCAACAAAAATTACTTTAATATACATACTGTTAGGAAACTAACAGATATTTTGAAAAGTCCGCCGTAATGGGTAGGAGTTTAACGTAATAAAAATATACGTTTTTTTTTAAACTGTTATACAATCCACTATTGTATAAACGGTTATAGAACGTTAGAAGAATAGTTTTAAAGTTAAAAAATAATATTTGTACCTCGAACCGTAATATTGATCAAAATTGTTGCAACCTTAATGAGGCGTTAAATTGAACCTTATCATGTAATAAAATTTAAGGCAGTTTCAATTACACTACCTTAAAGTTCAACTTGGAAACGCATTGAGGATCAAGTAAATTATCACGAGATTGCGGATTCTAAAATTTCTTGCAGTATACGAGAGAAAAAAAAAGGTTTTGAACTTTAATTTTTAATGAATCAATGCCTCTGGGAGTACTGGATAGGAAAGTGATCGTGCTCTGGTTCAGGTCAAAATTACGATCTGTGGATGGATGTATGGTGTGTGAATGTGTCCTCCCTTTAAAATGGGTTGTGACACATGTGTGTGACAAAAGTCGAAGTCTTGGCCACAGATGGCGCCACTGGAAAACGAGAAGCACAACACTCTGCCTTAAAATAGGCGTGTTAGAATTGACAAGTTGCATAAGACAACAAACCCGATGATAAAAAATATTAACATTATTTTGAGTAATGAAAAATATGAAACAAAAGTATTCATTGCTAGTGAAATAAAACTAATCATTAAGTTAGTTAAAAACCAATAACAAGGTAAAAAAAAAAGTTTTTGATAAATGTATACAAATTCTGAACTTGCGTATTATATCGTAACTATCAAGGAAATAAAAAAAATCTTATTCTTTCTACAATGCGTGGTTCCCAGAAGTAATACAATTACGAATAAAATAACATCTTCTCGAATATGAGAATTTTTAAAAGTACCAACAAAACTAAGTTGAACATAAACATTCTCAAAAAAAATTGGTTAAATGCTGAGCTATACTAATAGTTTCTTGAGCCGTAATACTCTGGATTTTTGTTGTAGCTTTAATTAGTGTATATTTGAATAATATTTCAGATTAAATTATAGTATCGAGCATTAAAAATTACGAAATACAATAATATGGCGCAATTTAGCACCCTATTAAGGTTGCAGCAAACTTGAAAAATGTTTCAGATTGAATTATGGCATCGTTACATCTAAAATTAAAAAGTAAACAATAATATGGTTAAAATTAGGACCATATTACGGTTACAACAAACTTGAAACGCTGTTATGGTTCAGCAAGCTCCAAAACTAATTATCTGAAATTATTTAATCTGAACCATACTTCAGACAGAATTATAGTATTGTGTAATCAATATTAAGATGTAAGATAATAAGGTTCGTTTAAGCACCATATTAAGGTTGGCATACGATATTACGGTTAAACATACTCCAAAATTTCTAACAGTACAGTGGAACTTAAAGAAGGTTTAATAATTTGAATCCGAAAATATTAAGAACCAACAAGGGAAAACTTCATACTAAAGATAGTAACACTTTTTTTAAAAATGAAACTATGTTAGATAATACAAAAAGCCGGTAACAACTGTTGTTTCTTTTCACGAAACAATGGAATTCGAAACGAATTTCAAAAGAGCATGAAAACAAAATTAGAAATTCTCATTATTCTAGAATATCTTAAAGATATCTTTTAAAGAATTCAAGGAATCCAATAAAGAAAGTCATATCTTGAATACTAATGCTTGAGAATAAGCAGCACGAAATACAAATAATTGTGTTAATATGTTGTGTGAAACAACTCGACTAACACAACAAAGTATTAGAATCAATATTGCTGTTGAAAAAACGAATCAAGCAATCTCTTTTCTGACAGCTTTTCTTCATCAAAAATCTATATTGATAACAATTAAAGTAAAATTTTAATGAAAAGTGTTTTAATGTGAGGTTGTTGGAAGTAAAGAACAAATGGAAAACATTGTATCAAATTATCATAAACGCACTCTTCAGATTAATGGAAAGAAAATTCTCATATGGGAAAACTGTAATTAGCGGCTCTGAAAATCAGCCAAATTGACGCGCCATCTATATTATGTTCTAGAATATCGAATGCATTTGGAGAAAAATTTGCGTGATGGAAAAAAATTATTTTAAAATTTTTGAGTCACTTTTGAAAGAAATAATTAGCTAGACTATTAATATTCTTGGATGAAAAGAGAAATATGTAAATGGCGTCAATTGAAAGAATCACACATTTTAGAGAACGAATACGAAATAACAGTTAGGTTTTTTAAAAATAAATTTGCTTGGAAACAACCTCACGATTTTATACTAATTTTCTATTACTAACAATTTTATACTCATTTTTTTTCGATATTTAAAAACGATTTTCAGATTCTGTAGTTTTCCAGAGATTTAGGTTTTTAAATAAGACAAAAATATGAACAACTTTATAAATGAAATTTAAACTACGCTTTTCAAATTTTATTTTCGGAAAATTAAAAACAAAAATATTGGTTTTTTGTTGTTGTTAAAATATAGCTATATGTAAAGATATTTTTATGAAGGTAGGTTTATAAACAAAATGATGTTGATTATAACCAAAAACTTTATGCTTATAATTTGTTCCAAGAATGAGATATGCAAAACTAAATAACGTTTAAATATTTGTAATTTACTTAGAAGCAAACGAACTATTTTATATGAATTTCTTGATATTTAAAAACGGTTTTTAGATTTAAAAGTTTTTAAAAGGCACACTGCATCTCAAAAGTTTAATCAATGGCAACAACAGAATGTTAACAAAGAAAGATTTTCATGTGATATAATTAAAAATAAGAAATAAATAATATGCTGAAAAATACTTATTTTACCATGAGTTTGATAAAAAAAAAAAAAAAAAAAAAACAAATAAGAAGCTATCTCAAAAGTTAAAGTACAAGAGCTAAAATGACACAATTTATCAGTCTTAAAATAATCTTACTTGGATATTGATTTACAATTATTCTTAATAACATCGAATATACGTTTTTCCATTAAATTAATTAACTTCTGATATGTTTCTGGGAGAAAGAATACCATGCTTTCTCAATAGCTTCTTCAAGAGTGCTATATTTTTCGCCATTTTTATATATTTGGCGGGTTCTCAATTCTATAGTATTAGCGAATTTCGCCATTTTTAAGACAGACTGTAGTATTGGGTCATTAAATGAGCCGAAAATATAAACAACTTCGTAAATGAAATTCAAAATATACTTTTCAATCATAATTTTTGAGAACTTAAAAGCAAAAATATTGTTGTTGTTGTTTTTTTTTTTCGTTAAAATTAGGCTGCATGTATCCACATTACAATTTTTATGAAAATGTTCTGAAAATTTTTGCACACTATTATAAAATTTGCTTATACAAAAATATTTCCATGCAAAAAATTGTTTTTGCAAAGTTTTATCATTTTTTATTATTATTTTATTTAATATAGTCGAAAAAATTTTGAACTGTAAGGGATGCAATTTTTTACTTAATTTATAAGAATGTAATTTTACATGTCAAAATGCAAAATTTGAGTAAAATCAGTCGAATAGTTTATGTGAAATGGAATTTCTAAAACATGACTATATTACACGAAAGTCCCTCAGGAGTTTCTTTTTTATTTCGCACACCGAACACCAAGTTCATCCCGAAATTATTAAACTCTAGACTTATGTTAGATTAACTTTTGAAACAAGCCAGACACCAAAAAAATTATTTTGGTATCAGAAGTAAGAAAAGGTTGAAATTTATGAAGAGCATTTAGAATGACAGTTTGATTTATTTAGTTAATATTTACTTGTTGAGTGAAAAATTTATTATAATTTTAAGATATATTTAGTTTTCGTTACACGAAGAAATAAAATGCATTGAAATTCCTGACTTCAGTTTTAAATAATGGAAAAAATGCGATTTTTTACTTAAAAAAAGTGAAATAATTAAACTTAATTTAGTTATGCTCAATTATTTAATACATTAAAAAATAGCATGTTTTTATGTCAAATTCTTGATTGTTTGACAAACCGAATAATTTCATTATTTTAAATAAAAACCAATAAATGTTTTAAATGATGTGCTCTGTTTTTCCCAATGTTCAAAATCAAAACGTTTACATTTGAAAGAACTTTCCTGTAGAACAGTGTTTCCCAAAGTGTGGTACGGGTACCCCCAGGGGTACGGGAACAGTTTTGCGGGGGTACGCGCTCTTATGCGAAATATCTTGCAACAAACGAAAATTTCAACAGATTTTTTTTCGAAACAAAGCTAGCCATGAAAATTTACGATTACATATTTTTCTAGTGGCTATTTTTTGAAGAGTTAACAGATAATAATTAAAATATGTTTATAAAAATAAACATATTTTAAAAGAAAAATACATTTATTTTTTTATTAGTGGTACACAGCGTTACGAAAGGGTACACAAAAGTCATAAGTTTGGGAAACACTGTTGTCTAGAATGATATTCCATCATCAAAAGTTTGTTAAAGACAATTTGGAGAAAATTAACCAAAACTTTCAGGACTCTTTTTCATATAACCGCATTTTTTAAAATCAGGTATCAACAAATGTTGCAATAAATTCTTGTTTGTTTATTTGTTAGGATAATTCTTTACCTAGTACTTTTATCTTTAATTTCGGGTTTTAAAAATAATATGATCATTTTTTAATATCTCAAAAAATATTCCTGAACGAAAAATGAAATATTTAGAAGGCTAAAATAGCTTGTGTATTTTTGACTTAAGTATGTGCAATTTACACTTTTATGTAATTGAATACATAAAAAAAAATGCACAAAAACAATAAATATTCAATGTAAACATATCATAACATGTCAAAAACAGTTATTTCTTGTTATTATTTTCAAAAACAGTTAATTTCCACGCATAATTAAAACATAGTATTTGTCGATGCATGCAATCAATGATAATTTAATGCATTCCCTCGTCGTTTTTTTTTTTTTTTTTTTTTTTTTTTTTTTTTTTGCAAATAAAATGTTATTTTTATAATTGCTGTTATTCATGACTTCTTGGTTCAGTGCTCCCTAAGATAATAATAAAAATGGCGCAAAACGTCAACATAAACAAAAACCACAGATCTGAGAAAATGAAATTCATTTTTGATCTATTTTTTTAATATTTAAAAAACTACTTCAACGATGCATTTATCTAGGGCCTAAGTTTCAAAAATTGAGAATTTTTTCATTTATTT
This sequence comes from Parasteatoda lunata, assembly GCA_949128135.1. Classification (NCBI taxonomy): domain Eukaryota; kingdom Metazoa; phylum Arthropoda; class Arachnida; order Araneae; family Theridiidae; genus Parasteatoda; species Parasteatoda lunata. Next base: position 12,174,840 of record OX421981.1, on the reverse strand, counting down.
ATCTAACTATCATTTAGATAGTAGAAACTCGCCAGATTGGCGATCTTTGAAAAAATTTAATAACTTCTAAAATATTTCTATAGTACAGATAATTATTAACGGCAAGATGGTGTATGTAGTAAAAATTATAGCTTGCCTCAAGACATTTAAATTGCGGCTTTTTTATTCTTAGACGAAAAAATTAAAAAAAATACTGTAATTATATTAACAACTAGATGTCCTATACCACTTGACTCAAGTTTCTCTTTTAATTTATTAAGAAAAAAGAAAATATAACTATTTGAACGACGATTTCAAGCGAGACAGCGTCGTCAAAATAATAAATTAAAACAGTAAAAGTTTTTGTTTTCATTTCTTTAGTTTATTAGCTAGACAAATGAATCACTTGAAAACATTTCATAATTATTGTTTCAAGGCCAGATGCAAAAACAAAACACTGTCATGTATTCAACGCATTTAGAGAGAAAAAAACACTAAGGAATTAAAAACAGGTCCTACCTTCATCAAAAAACGAACTGGTTTCTAAAGGATCATTATGTTATCATTCACGCATGCGTACATTTAATGAACTATACTTTTAAAAAATTATTTAAAAAAAATCACCAACGGAAGGAAGAGAAAAATTAGTTCATAAAAACAAAAAGTGTTTGCGTTCGTTCATCGAAGCGAAAAAAAATTTTTTTTGCGTTATTTTAATGAGGTATTTTTTTCTTATTTTCATTTTATTTTATTTTAAGAAAATGGTTTTTTAAACTGAAATAATATCCTACAAATCATACAATTTGCGAAGAAATTTGTGTAACTGAAGGGTATGTTGAGAAACAGCGAAAGAATAGTAAATTTATGGTTAAATGTAGCAGATATTTCTTTGTTTTTTTAACTTAAAATTTTAATTTATTTAGACTGAGTATTAACATGCTATAAATGTGAATTTAATGCATTTCAATTTTTTTTAACCTGTGAAGTTAATTTTAAATTTAATTTTATTTTATTGAGATTGATCATTCTCAAATCTGCACTTTCAAACATGAACTTAAAACGCGTAGAATTACTGAATATATTAAGTCTTAATTTCGAATTTAAATTTAATTTGAACTACTTATAATGAATGTTAACTCTCTCTTTCAACTTTTTCGTCATCTGTATACACTTAAAAAGTAAAAAGTGGGGTTAAAATGATTTTCATTCATTTTAATTTCAAGTCACTTTTTTAGCTCTAACTATTGTTACAGCGTTAGAACTACATTTCATTTAAGATATACATTTAGATTTAAAATCTTAACTCAAATATAGTTAAGAATAAAACATTAAGTAAAACAGAAAAATTTTGCCAAGTCTTATCATAAATATAATTTTCACTAATATTAGGACTCTTAAAAATAGAATTTTTTTTTTTAATTCGTCGTCTTACGTTTAAACCTGAACTGACTCCTCTTACGAACTTAAAGTCTGAATTAGATAGCAAAACAAAGACATAATATGCATTTTTGTTCTTTTAAACAACTAGTCGGCATGTATAAAACATAAGATATGTATTGTATGCGTCGTTGGATAATTGGAAATTCTGTTTCTTTGAAAGGTTTATTATAGTGAGCCTTATAAAGAGACGTCAGCTGTTTGCAAAGACCCTGATTTTCCAATTAGCCACTCACATATTACACATACTTTAAACAATAAAAAGCAATATTTTTTTGGCAATAGAAGTCGTTACATAAAGATTGTTCCACATCTATTAACAATTTTTATTTTAGCATCTTCTAATACTTTTACCGTTAATCATAAATTCTTTTATTTGCATATTTTGGAAATAACACAGCTTTTGATGAAATTGTTACTTTTTGTGGACTTAAATATTTTTAATATCTTTAAAGCCATTGCAAAGTTCCAAAAATGTAAAGTTCTTTTTTTAAAAATTCATTTAAAATCTTCTTTCAATTAATATTTTACAATTCGTCTGTTTTGTCACAGTTGTACATAAATTTTGAAGAAGACTGTGCTTAAATATTATTTATGCTTGAAAAGTCTGTATTCATATCCTTTATATTTTGTTCTTTCTTCTTCTTCTTTTGTTCAAAAGATGCAATAAACCTAAAAAGAAAATGAAAAGTTTAACAAATGAGGGATACGAAAAATTCAATACATACATGACAGCAATTACTGATATTTAGAAACATATTTTAATTTCAAATGAAAGACTAATATCATAATTCGTGAAATGGGCGCTTATTTTTATTTATTTTTTACGGGACAAATCATTTCTCAACATTTTATACAATTACCTTGTAATTTTGTACAAAATAAAGAATATAATCTTGACTCAAGAATTGAATCAAACCCCCCTAACTTTGAGGGAAACTAATTTGTGTTACAAGACGCACGAAAATCTTCCACGTTTGACATGACAGTAATGAAATTCAAACACATACTTCATCTATGCGTGGTTATACAGGGTATTCTGCAATGATCACCATTAATGACTATTTTCAGAATCTTCGTAAAAATTGAAGTAAAAAAAGAAGACTCAAATTAACATTTAAGCAAGGAACAAACAAACACTATCGTAATGTTATTGGAGAATCAAAGTGTTTTTAATCTGGGAAAACAGAGGTGTTGAAAGGCAATTATTAAAAACACCTCTGAGTTTCAGTAGGAAATAAAACTGGTTTTGATGCTTTTCATTTTCCCTTCCTCATTAACAGTGTGTTTTTATATGCAAAGCCAAATTTGCGTAAATATTAGTCGAATTTGAAACAATTATTGATTAAAATTGAAACAGCATAGCAATTGAGTAGCATTTTAGAGCAAAATGGATAGTGTTGTAAAGGGAGAAATGGCAGTCAAGCAACTTTCGGCAGCTAACCAACATCTATACCACACGTTTCTCTCTATATATCAATTTTGAGACTATGCATTGTTTAAAATTCAACGAATATTTGTTTTGGAACTATTTCGACACATTTTTGCTCAATTTTGTGAAACCGTTTTATACAGTAAACGATACAACAAAACTCAAAAGCGTTTTTGTTTCTTTTATATTCAAATATTAATTTACGTTGCATAATTTTCTGACCAAATTTCAAACTAAAATTCTAAAAGCATACATTAAGGGCAATGTTTATTCCATTAACACTGCCCTCTACAAGCAACATAAACAGCTTAGTTAAGGAAAAAAATTATAAAATCAACCACCAATGACAGGATTCTAACCTAATTAACAACTACGCCAGAAGCGAATCTAGTCTCGAGGAAGTACACGAACTTTTGGAACTTTTTATACTCCTGTACTAGATAATGTCTCATATTTTGATATTTATCTCACATATTTCACCCCATTAAAAATTTAGTATAAAGAATTGCTAAACAGAATGCGTATGGTTGCCAATATCTCATTTCTAAGTAATTAAGATATACCAATAAAGTTGTATACCCATTTTTATTATTTAAGTATAAAGTTAAAAAGGACAATTTGAATTTGTAGTACAATTTGCAAATGGTAGAATAACTTTTTTTTATGAAAGTGCATTTTTTTATTAGATTCTTCAGTAATATAGTTTACATATCTATATCTACAGTAAACTAGCAGTTTAGTAAAAGAATAAAAAAATTTCCACATACCGATCAAAACTAGAGCAAGGATTTCGTCTGCTTAGTCAAGTTAGTTGTGTTTAAATGTTTTGATTAGTTAGTAAAGCAAATTTCAACCTACCGATGCAGAGACATTGGCAACCAAGGGTGAATGTATCAAATTAAAAAAATAATAATAAACCAATTAAATGAAATAAAAAACAATCAAATTAAAAAGATCTGAGACAGGTTAGGTTTAAACTACGAGAACCACTTGCCTTTTTGTTGAAGAAAGTAAACCAACTACATTGATTGCATAAATAATTCTTAAAATAAGCATGTGAAATCTTTGCTGTCTTGGCTAAGGTCTTGGAGAAATTTGTCATGAAAGTTTTCATATAATTAGAAAAAAAAAAAATTTTGAGCTCAAACTTATTAGTTTAAAATCCTTTGGACAATTTATATGTAAACTAAATTTTAACTATAGTATGAAATACAAAAATGAAAGGGACACTTTCAGTTTTTGACATTTAATTTCTCAAGAAATACTTGTAATCAATCTTGAAAGAATGTTATAGCCATGGTTTTTGTTTAGATATCTAGAATACTAGTAGAAAAATGTCGATAACATTTAGTCTAGAGCACTAATGGGAAACCACTGGTTTGAAATAGTAGCAGGAATAATGTTGAGAATCCATTGGTCTAGAATGCGAGTAAATTAAATGTTATTTCATTTTACCGTTTTGATGCAGTTACTATTATGAACTAATGGGAAACCATTGGTTTGAAATACTAGCAGAAGTAATATTGAGAATCCACTGGTCTAGAATGCGAGTAAATCAAATGTTATTTTATTTTCCAGATTTGATGCGGTTACTGTTATGAAGTTAATTACTGTTTGGTACTGCATCTCATGTATCTTTAATGAATAAAAGCTAATAAAATGTAACCAAAAACTTTTTTTTAAATGAATTATAGTAGAAAGATTTTAGGAATCACAGATCTAGACCATTAGTAAAAGAACTACCACTGGTCAAGAATGCTAGTAGAAAAGTGGTTTGGAATCACAGGTCTAGAATACCAGTAAAAAATATCCGTAACCACCGGTCTTTTAGAATGCCAGTTAAAAAAAAACGTTGAGAGCCATTGGTCAAGAAAACTAGAGGAAAAAATTTTGAAAACCATGTCTGAAAAACATGCTTGAAAGAGTTTTAACATCTGATAGCATTTTATAAAAATGTGTAAAATATTTTTTCGTACTTATTATTCTTTCTCACATATTTATAAATGATAAGTCTGTCTCAAATCTTTTAATTATATTTGAGATTTTAAATAAAAATAGAGTACTTACTTGTTTCCATTAGTGAGAGTCATATCCTTTGTTCATTAGCAACGATTAATAATCGCATTATTTGTAGATAAGACAATTATCTCCAATCTCTATTCATATATAGATACTTAATTATTTCAGGAATGGAAGCAAACTAAATAAAATCCAGATTGTCAAAAAATGAAAAATAAAACGTAGTATGCATTTCATTAAAAAAAGACACTAATTATTATTATTGATGAAAGTCGCAAAGGATTATAATTCAATTAAATTGTTAAAAACTGTTGATTGTTGAATATAATTAATTCTCACTCAGTTCATATACCGAAAAAAGCGCATATTAATTTGAAGATCAAAGGTTGAAAATAATTTTAAAAAACTGTTCTTACTTACTTTTGAATTCTTCGGTATTTTTCGATCAAAAAATTGTTTTTTTTTCTACAACAAATAAATCGATTTGCTTTCAAATCACATTAAGAGATTTCAATGGGATAAAAAAACTATTTTATTTATTCTATGAAATTGCTTTTTTAGGGAGCGTGTATTCATTTAATTTTATGAAAGATTTCTGATACAGCTAAATAAATTGTAAATAGAAGTGTAAAGTATGTAAATAAGGGAAATAAATTTAAAAAGTCCCTCTGCTTTTCTCGCGGGATCGAATACAACAGTAAAAGGTTTATTTCTAAATGTAAATTTTTAAAGATAAAAAGAAGAGTAAATATAAACATTGAAATAAAGAGTATAAACATTAAATCAATTTTTAAATCTGTTCAATGAAGTTATTTTCTCAAATAAAAGATAAATGAATTGATGAAATTTTCACAAGCAAATTCCAAAATATTGAAAAATCCGTATTAAATATTTTTATAGTACGTATTAAATATTTTACTTACAGTCTATTTTCATTATCATTTCAATTCTTAAGGTTAAATATGCTAAAAACTATTGAGAAAAAATTGCTATTTAACCATTGATTGTTTTGTTGATTTATTGCTTTTTAGCAATGTTTTGCTTTGCAAGGTCTCTAACACTAGATTTTGTTCTACAAGATATTTTCTCGTAAGAGTTTTGTGACGTTGACGGACTGAATATAAACAATGTTCAGACTGTCCATCCATACTAAGGACTTAAAATTTTTAAAGTTTCACTTTTTTTAAAACTTTAAAGTGGACACACTGATAACTCTCACTGATAGATACATAGGTTAATTGTTAGAGTTAATTAATACTATATGTGGTTGTTTGGTGCGAATAAAGTGTGGTAATTTAATGTATTAATATTGCTAAATTGAAATCATTTGTATATAGTACTTGTATTTGAGATTGTATTTGGATATAGTCATGATAAAGATAGTTAAATGAATGAAAAGTCATAAAAAACAACTTAAGGCCGAAAATTATAAAAGGGTATTACATTAACGGGAATGTAATCGTTAAGGAAAGTGGTAGTACAATGCTAATGTGGTATAACAATAACCCAATAGGTCCAAAGGGTCACAAAGTGTGAGGTTTGAACAAATTGGATAAATTGGTATCACCAAATTTAGAATAAGGGTGAAAACTAAGAATTAATCAAAATTAGAAGATAATTAAAATAACGACATGCTATATCCAGATAATGTATAAATATATGTTAAAGCAGTAAGCTGACGTTTCCAAATTCACATTTATGCATGCCCATAACAATAATTAAAAAATTTACTCACCACATACAGGAGGAAACAGGTAATAACTATTGGCTATGAAGGTATTATTAAAAAAACACACAAATCTTTCTCTTCAGCTGAACATTTATTTTCGTAAAACATTTTTTAAAACATTTAGTTTTGTAACACTACTTATTTTATTTATTTCAAAAACAATGTATATCTTTCAACACATTTTTTTTTGTAGCACAAGAAATATCTTTTAAAAAAGAAAATGGGTGACAAGAGAATTTACGTCAAGCATAAAAGTAAAAATTAAAGGAACGAGATATTTAACTTTTAAAATAAAAATGGAAAGAAAGATTAAGTTCGAGAGGATTTTAATGTTAACGAAACATAAAGGATTAAATGTTGATTTTTAATTTTTAGAAATTAATTACTGTTATGGATTTAAAAAAAAATGAAGGTTAAAAAAAACATGTAAAAAGGAATCCCACGATACGGACCCGAAGTCCGCATCTCGGAAAAAGGAACTCGCCAGAAGGAAACACAAAAGCGAAAAATCCTAAAAAAGTGATTTTAAAATTCGTTAACTTGGTGTAGGACCAGAAAAATTACAGCCAATTAAACTTAAAGAGGAGGAGAGTTTGAAAATTAAAGGAAAGAGATTGGTTAGTTAGCCCCCCTAAAAAATAAGTAAAACAGAAAGGCGTGGAAAAAAAAAAGGGTAAACTTTCCCCACAGGAAGTTCAAAGACCACGTTGACCAAGGTCAACCAGAAAGGTTAAAAGTAAAAAATAAAAGCTATATTGAAGAAAAAAGGAAATAAGTTTTAGAGAAAAAAATTAAAGGCTAAGTAAAAGTAAAGATTAATTTGTCACTTTACATTAAATGTACATGTGACAATACCCGGACAGACCGGAAAATTTTTATAAAATTTTCGTCATCGCGAGAAAATTTTATTTCAAATAAAAGTGAAGTAAAAATCAAAATATAAGAATTTTCCTCAAAAGTGAAAATGTTTCGAAATGTTTGAAGAAAAAAAAATTTCTTGAAGTACAAGTAACCAAAAAAATTGAAATAAACTTAAAATAAAATTCAAAACTTAGCATTAAAAAAAGAAAAAAGATAAAAATTGGAAAAAGTGTCACCCATTTCTGTATACAGCTCTGAATTGCAGATAAGAATTGTTACAGGCGATCAAGATTCGCAAATTACATCTTCCCCATACTGGAAAGAAAAAAACACAAAAACAGCAGTAACAGTTCGTATAAACACAAAAAAACACAATTTAAAGCAACATTAATAACAAAAGATAATATGGTGAGCAAATATTGTTAAGGGCAACAAATTGGAAACATCAGTAAAAGTTTAAAGAAATTGTAATATATGAATCTCATCTCAAACATATTGTGACGCCACTAAAGCGAGGGAAAAAAAACGAATAAGGCCAAATAAAACAAAACGTATGTAAATACAAATACTAATGATTGTCAATTAAAATGACATTAAGGAAGAAATAATGAAATTAAACTGGAATCAAAAGTAAAATTCGATTGCATTTAGCCATAAATAAATACTTTGTCAATTAGTAATGTCAACATAATTATGAAATTTTGATTGGAAATGTCGCAAAGAACGCACTATGTTTGAGATGATACTATATTAAATTCATTGACCATTAAATATGTTAACCAAAAAATACGTTAAACAGAATTATGTTAACCATACACTCTAAAAAAATGAATTAGACATTGTGATAAAAGGATTGGAGAAATTTTTTTTTATTAATTAGCAATATAACTTTCAAATTGCTGACACAAAACTAAGAGCTTAAAATAATTTAAAAATTATTCTGATATTCATGAATGGTTTCACAAATGATGTATAAAACCCATTGAACATAATAAATACACTTGAACATAATAAATACACTTCTATTCTTAATTACTGATGGTCGCAATTAGATAAATTGCAAGTTAGAATTACAAGTATTGTAGATTAAAAAACTCAAATGAGTATTTAAGCAAACATTGTATGTTGCTTAGCAACGGGAAATAAAATAATTATAAAATTTTCCCTCAAATCAATGATGTGATAATAGGTTAATGTGTGATATCTATTTTTCAAAAGCTAAAGTGTTCCACAAAAGAAGATAAGAGATCTCCCTTTTTGAGAAAGTGGGGTGAAAATTATCTTGTCACTGTCTTTTTTTTTATTTTATTGAAGGCAACAAGCAGGGTTCAGATGGTCACTGGTTGCAGGTGGCCTCACAGAAGCACAATATTATCTGGTCATTTGATCCTTTCCTCCACAGGACTCTCCCTCATTTCTGGACATTGTGGGGAAGGGTTTCCCTTCTGCACCTGTTTTCCACAATTAACGAAACTGGATGAAGAAACTGGAAACCAGGGATTTTGCAACATCCTGTCCTGGAAGAGGCAATAAAATTGCCCATGCATACAAGAGTAGGTGGTGGGATTTCAACTGGCCACCCCCTGTAGCGCTTATCACCTTCATATCTTGACCTTATCATCAAGTTTCAAGAGACAGTGTCCTTGAAGACTCATCCTTGAGTCCAGAAAGGCAAGACCAACGTGGGGGTTCAAAAGTTCTTTATGGGGGGGGGGATTATTCTTTTTGAAATCCTCAGAACATGTAATGATGAGGGTTAACAGGATAAAGCATTTCTTTGCAGCATTTATCATCCAAGTATTTTCATAAAAAGTTGAGCAGAATTAATTTGTTTTAAAATTCATTACGAAATTGTCCATATTCACACAAATATGCTTAATAAGAAAAACATTTTTATCATGATCTGGAATTGTGATAAAATGAGAAATCTTGACAATTACAAAATAGTTATCCATATCGAGATATTTAAAGAAATATCTATCTAGTAAATATAGTACTGATATTCAATGAACATAATCGAGAAATATACCAATGATAAGATTTGCTTAAATCAACTGTATATACATTAATAAAATTAATGCAATTTATGTTAAATCAATGGATTATTGAGTATCAAACCAATGAAGAAAATTATAAAACGTCTAGTCTTTAACTTCAATACAACATAAGATTAAAAAATAAGAAATTGATTTGAAAGTATATTAAAAATTATCTATAAAGACAGAGTGTATGATTAAATACATTCACTATGATTCATAGTAAACTCATTTACCAAGATTCTGCAAAAAGTATGATAAACACAGTTAAAAAAAAATGATTGGTAGTGATATTAATTTATTAAAAATTGAAATTATTATTATTATTTCAAATATATTTGATGATGCATTATTAGATTTAGTATACACCATTTATATATTAATTGAGTAGGAAAATGCATAAAAAGAATCTTGTATAATTATAATTTTAATAGTTTAACATGTGACCTTTTGTATTATTTATTCGTTTATAAAATTAGTGATTAATTAATTACAGCACTCTTAATTATGAAAGACATGATAATAATTACGTACTATTATAACAACACAATTTTGAAGAATTTGATTGTAACAAATAAAATTGTTTTAGGAAAGAAAATATTCAATAATTCATATAACTCCTTTTCTTTTCCTTTCTTTTTTTAAAAAAAAAAACAAACCACTTATCTAATGAAAGAATGTTCTCAAACAAAGCAAAAAAATTTTTTTACCTCAAAAGATACTTAATTATTATTAATATTAAATTAACAATGAATGTAAATTATAAAAGTCATGTACATTAGTAAGTATAATACATATATTTTCAAATTATTCAACCAGGATTCAACAGGTTACGTAAATGATTTTTGCCATAGAGTATCAAAACAATTCAATTAATTAATAATTCACCTGAATCATTTTTTTTTTTTTATATCATCTGGTTCTTTGACCAGGAAATCATAATTTATCATCTGGCTTCTTTGACCAGGAATAACCTTCTGATTCATTTTTGATCAGGAAAATAAAAATAATTAACTTCTGGTTCTATTTTGACCAGGGAAAAATCAAAAAAAAAATTCTGGCTTAAGTTTACCAGCAAAAAAATAAGAGGAAAATTCCCGAATATAACCTAATTAACAGTGGACCAGGGTTTGAACCTGGGCTTTTGCAGTGACGCACTGTACTACTTTTATACTATCTTATTAACCAAATTTAACATCGGGAAGAACCTCTTAAAAAATCATTCCCGAAAAATCGTTGAGCTCAAGTATTACCCAGGGCAAATCAGGACATATTTTATCCCAATTAGATTAATAAAGTAATCCCAAATAAAATTTTGTGGCATCTGTATTACCAGACGCAATTCAGGACATAGTTTTATCCCAAATAATTTGAAAATTTATCCCAAACGAAATGATGTGCTCAAGTATTACCTCAAGCAAATTCAGGACCTACACTATCCCAAATATTGTTATTTTTTTTTTTTTTTTTTGTAATAATTCAAATAAAACATTAAATTATCAGACACTCAATAATGAAAATCGTAACCCAATCAATCAAATCTTTAAAAACATTCACTGGCAAATCTTTAAAAACATTCACTCGCAAAATTGAGAACATTAAATAATAAAAATTGGAAAGAAGAAAACATTTTTTTTTTTTTTTTTTTTGTAAAAAAAGGCTAAAAATTGACCAAAAGAAATCTAATTCAACCAAAATAAGTCATGAAATTTTTTTTTAATTCATAAAACACATAAGGTAAGGTATAAATACAGTAATGGTATAGTATTTATTTATTTATTAATTATTTCTTTATATATATATATATATTTATAAAACAAATTAACGTTCAGATAGGAAAACAATTAAAATACTGTGAGAAAACTTCGAATTGTTTTTAAAAAAAGAAATCCAAATGATGGATAAAGAAGCAATTTTGAAAAACTTACTGAAGACGTCTCTTCAGTTTTGTATGGCCAGCATACAACAAACTTTATAAAAATTGGGACTTAGTCCATCTAAAGAAACTTTGATTAATTTAATTCAAAGATACATTTTTTAAATGTAGAATAATGGAACAAAACACATAACTTATTAGAATGTGTAAAAAAATTATAACCAAAGCACCTCTTTTAAAAGGATTAGCAATATTAATAAATATACATTATAGTTGATAGTTACTAATTTTTTTTAAACTACCTTTTTTTTTAAGGTTAAACATGAATACAAAATAAATCCTTTTTGTTATTATATTAACCTTATTTAAACAGTTAGGTACACAGATATAATTCAATAAACAGTTTAAAATTATATTAAGATATTCTTATAAATACATATATATCAATTTTATCACTACCAAATCAAATATAAAAACAAATAGAGAAAAATTCAAATTAGAACAAGTATTGTTCATTAATAAATTTAATTAGTTACATCATTTTTAAAAAATAACCTCACGACATAACGGCACCATTTGTTAGAGTTAATTAATACTATATGTGGTTGTTTGGTGCGAATAAAGTGTGGTAATTTAATGTATTAATATTGCTAAATTGAAATCATTTGTATATAGTACTTGTATTTGAGATTGTATTTGGATATAGTCATGATAAAGATAGTTAAATGAATGAAAAGTCATAAAAAACAACTTAAGGCCGAAAATTATAAAAGGGTATTACATTAACGGGAATGTAATCGTTAAGGAAAGTGGTAGTACAATGCTAATGTGGTATAACAATAACCCAATAGGTCCAAAGGGTCACAAAGTGTGAGGTTTGAACAAATTGGATAAATTGGTATCACCAAATTTAGAATAAGGGTGAAAACTAAGAATTAATCAAAATTAGAAGATAATTAAAATAACGACATGCTATATCCAGATAATGTATAAATATATGTTAAAGCAGTAAGCTGACGTTTCCAAATTCACATTTATGCATGCCCATAACAATAATTAAAAAATTTACTCACCACATACAGGAGGAAACAGGTAATAACTATTGGCTATGAAGGTATTATTAAAAAAACACACAAATCTTTCTCTTCAGCTGAACATTTATTTTCGTAAAACATTTTTTAAAACATTTAGTTTTGTAACACTACTTATTTTATTTATTTCAAAAACAATGTATATCTTTCAACACATTTTTTTTTGTAGCACAAGAAATATCTTTTAAAAAAGAAAATGGGTGACAAGAGAATTTACGTCAAGCATAAAAGTAAAAATTAAAGGAACGAGATATTTAACTTTTAAAATAAAAATGGAAAGAAAGATTAAGTTCGAGAGGATTTTAATGTTAACGAAACATAAAGGATTAAATGTTGATTTTTAATTTTTAGAAATTAATTACTGTTATGGATTTAAAAAAAAATGAAGGTTAAAAAAAAACATGTAAAAAGGAATCCCTCGATACGGACCCGAAGTCCGCATCTCGGAAAAAGGAACTCGCCAGAAGGAAACACAAAAGCGAAAAATCCTAAAAAAGTGATTTTAAAATTCGTTAACTTGGTGTAGGACCAGAAAAATTACAGCCAATTAAACTTAAAGAGGAGGAGAGTTTGAAAATTAAAGGAAAGAGATTGGTTAGTTAGCCCCCCTAAAAAATAAGTAAAACAGAAAGGCGTGGAAAAAAAAAAGGGTAAACTTTCCCCACAGGAAGTTCAAAGACCACGTTGACCAAGGTCAACCAGAAAGGTTAAAAGTAAAAAATAAAAGCTATATTGAAGAAAAAAGGAAATAAGTTTTAGAGAAAAAAATTAAAGGCTAAGTAAAAGTAAAGATTAATTTGTCACTTTACATTAAATGTACATGTGACAGTTAATTATAATTTTTTTACTATTAAATGGAAGCACTGAGGACTCTAAAAAAGATTTTAATAGGTTAACATTTAATTTTTAAACAGTCTTTCTTGTATTAAAAAAATTTTGTGCCTCCAGATAGGCAGTAATTCGAATGATAGAGGTGGATTACTCTTTGAAACATTCTATGCTAGAGAAGTTTTTTAAAAAAACTTTTAATGTACTTTTGAAAAAAAAAAAAAATAGCTGTTTTGGCAAGGTCTTCTCTGGCTACATAAATCGTTTCTTTCAACGTTATAATAATACCAGATATATAAAAAGTTTTTTTCAACAATAGGTTTCTCAGAGCCGTGATCGCTCAGGGGATAGAGAGTTCGTCTTCTAATGAGGTGAACCAGGCTCGAATCCCAGCGATGTCTGGTCGATACGAATTCCGCATTTGGCTTGCACCGACTGCAGTGCTGACGTAAAATATCTTTAGTGGTAGACGACACATAGAGTCCCCTTGCCGTCAGGCTAACGGCGAGGGCCTTCGTGCTCTTCCTCTCCATGTAACGCAAATGCGTGTTAATTCCATGAAAAAGTTCTCCACGAAGGCTAATTTCTCCCAATGCTTGATCCGAGCCGCGATGGCTCAGGGGATAGAGCGTTCGCCTTCCAATGAGGCGAACCGGGTTCGAATCCCAGTCGATACGAATTCCGCATCCGGCTTGCACTGACCACAGTGCTGACGTGAAATATCCTCAGTGGTAGACGGATCATGGGTTAGAGTCCCCTTGCCGTCAGGCTAACCGTGGGAGGTTCTCGTGGTCTTCCTCTCCATGTAACGCAAATGCGGGTTAGCTCCATCAAAAAAGTCCTCCACGAAGGCAAATATCTCCCAATACTCGATCCAGGAGTTCCCTTGTCTTCTGGATTGGGTTCAAAATTACAAGGCTACGGAGTTGAACATTAGTAGCCGTAAACCCATTCAGTTGGGTCGGCTGTTCAACGACGGTTATAAAATAAAAATAAAATGCTTGATCCAGGAGTTCCTTTGTCTTCTGGATTGAGTTGGACATAAGTAATCGTAAATCCAAAATTGGGTGGGCTGTTCAACGACGGTTATAAAATAAAATAGGTTTCTCAAAAATTATTTACGAATAAAATTTTATCTTCTTGGACACACCCAATTATGGCACAATTTTTCAGAACCTTTTAACAGCCATAAAAGAAATGCCACATAATTTTGAACGTGACCAAGCGACGTGGATAGTGCTTGAGGTGGAATCCATACTTTCGCAACACAACACTGAAAGACTTTCAACCAACTTAATCTCGCTGCGTTTACACCAGCGGAGAGAGACACGGCTTTTACGGCTGCGCCTCTGAAACGTTGTCATCTTCCTGACTTTAAAAAAGTGCCTACTAACAGCCCTAAACAAAGTGGAATTATTCTCGGAAAAATCATTCATACACACATAAATATCGGTTCGCCGATAATCCGCAATATCAGTATTTTAAACCATGAAATGGTGCAAATGTATTGCAACTTTAATAATGTGTTAAATTGAACGATGTTTCTTCTCAGAGTATTAAGGCTCTATAATAGTATCGTATAATCAAAATAAGAAGAACGATAATACGTCTCAAAAAGAACTATATTTTAATTTAAGATGAACTATAGCATGATATGATAATATGGCTCAATTTAGCCCCGCAGTAAGGTTGCAATCAATTTTTACGATATATTCGAGAACACTTAGAAATTTATGACGGTGTATTGGCTTATCAAATAAAATATCATTGGCTTTTCTATTTAAAAAAATCAATATTAAATATTTGATAATGAAAAATAATATTTGACATATTTCTATCAAAGAATATCTTATTTTAATTCGAGTTTGTTCAAATACCTTCAATACAGAAAAAGCATGTAAATAATTTGAAAATGCTAAATTTAAACTATTTAATTCATTAATAAACATGCTAACAATATGAAATATATATTATCATATATGAAAACATTTATAAAAAATGTATACATGTGCGAAAAAAAAGGATATTTTTGTTTAAATCAAGTAGCTATTTCTTTCTGTTTCATACCACTCAAAGAAAGAATTCCGGTAAAATTACTGTACTGTATGGTAATAACATTTCTGGTAAAAAAAACCTACTGGTTAATAAAATCAAGACATACAGTATTTAAACCATTCATTTGGTAATTTTTCCGTTCATGTGGTAAAGGTTTACCAGAAATTCTGGTTTTCAAAATTATCGTTCTTATTGTCACATATTTAGTAAAAAATACAAAACTAAAAAGTAAATATAACCGAAGAAACGTTTTACATGCCATGCTCTAAGGTCTCATGGTAAAATTACGCAATTTTATCACATTTAATCACATAATTACAAAATAATATTTTATTGTTAATTATACTAAAATCATTAAGAAAGCGCTTTGGTAAAAATTATCAAGCTTTTTGCTGCTCTCATAGAGTCAGAAACATGGTAAATTAAACCATATTCTGGTGGTCTAGGCCATACTTTTTTTGTGGGATTAAGCACCATGACTTTAAATCTAAATATTCACATTATTAATTCTATTATGTTAGTTTCTATATTGTCTAAATACGTCTTCTATAATGCCTTATTTCTGTAAAATAAATCCTAATTAAAAAAAACAGCTAAGCTATCACATTTTTCTCTTTAAAAAATAATAATAAAAAAAGAACAAACCTTTTAAAAGTGCGCTAAAAGCAAATGGGTTAAGATTTCTTTCTAAAAATGAAAAGACATATTTGATGCATTTTAAAAAAAATTTTCAGGAATTTTCTGAAATATGTTTGAAAAAGAATGTAGAAATGGAATGCCGATATTCGAGCTGTGAAGCTTCTTTGATCAAAACATGCAAGTAATATCCAAGTAAAGAAATCTGGCCTGTTTCTGTCCCAAATATCGATTTATATGCTTCAAATTGTTATTTTTATCTCTTAAAATATGTGTCTGGTTGGAAAGATTCACCAGACTGAGGAATAACACAACTGTAAAATAATCCCATTTTATGTATCCGTAACTCATTCTTCGCAGTAAAGACTTAGTGCATGTATGTAAGCTGTAAGCAAACTATTATTTAAAGACATAAATATCGTCTGCTTTGAAAGTATGCCTAAAAAATGATCCAAATTATGTAAATTAAATTAAATTAATAAATAACATAATCCATACCGTAAAGAGGCAATGACGCTTTAAAAATCTTAAAAATGAATTTTTCTAATTTCAATACTATTTTTCTCAGGTGCCAAAAGAAAGAGTAAAAAAAAAACATAATTACACGGAAAGATTTATTGCAAAAGATGCAATAATATTTCATTTAATTCTTAAATAAGAATCACCGGAATTGTGACATATTTCATACCGTTGGATAAGTTTGCGTAGTCTAGATCATAGAAAGTTGCTGCCGCGGAATAGAGTTAGTGTGTCACATCTGTTTGCACATCTCCTTCTGTGGGAAATTGATGCTAAACGGAAATTTGTTCCGATGCAAGACAGATGAAAGGGGCTGAGAGAAAAATCACGGCTAGAGCGTGAGTGGTCGAACATCTATCTCCTAGCGAAACCTGAGTTTTTGAGGAATTCACCGTAAGTGTGAGAGAATTGCCGTGAAGCAACACGACACCAGTCCTAAGAACCCAGCATCACTTCATTTTATAAATGACGTTAAACAGCGGACTTATTTTTGGTTTACGGCTCTCAATGTTCAATTCCATAGTCTTGTAATTCAGAACTTCAGCTAGAAGGCAATGAAACTCCTGGATCCAACATTGGGACAAACTAGCCTTTGTGGCGGACGTTTTGATAGTCCACATTTACGTTACTCGGAGAGAAAACCTCCCACAAACCGCCAACCGTTAGCCCCAAGAAAAGAAGATTCTACCACTGAGGATATTTTACGATAGCAGAATTCGAATCGACCAGGTATCGTTGGGATTCTAACACCTCATTAGGAAGTGACCGCTCTAACCCTTGAGTCACTGCGCTCTTGTTCTGTTCTAAATGACTTGTTATTGCCTCTGAAGTAATCCACAGATAAAGATGTGCTGTGACATGCTAGTACCATTCCATGGCAGACTCTTTTATACTTAACTCACAATACGTTACAAATTCCTTACATTGAGAAGTAGCATTTTTTGCAATTCTTTCCAGCTGCTTTTTTTTACTTCATGAACCCTGATAAACAATCCATATACGTATTTCTCTGTCATTTATACTTATTTAGAAAGAACTGATATTCACAGGAAATATTGGAAACTTATAATTAAAAATTCTTGCTTAATTGTTAAAAATATTCCTTAAACAATAATTAATTTTTCAGAAAGTTTTGGTTATAAGGTAATAAGTTTAGGCCTTTAGGCCCATACGCCGAATATTTGATATCCCGCCGCAACAACAGCAACCCCGCGCAGCACTGACGACCGATCAAAAGGATTAAATTGGCACAACGTCCCGAGTCACGCAAGACAAAAAGTATCACATGTCGACGTCAACGGGCAAAGGAGGAAAAGAAAATTTTGGACGAGAGTCCGGAACCCTCAGGGAGGCGGCGTCAAACCATCTGCTGTCGGGCTGGCAGTGGGAGTCCACCACACCGCTATCCATCGAGACGCCCCAAGCCTTGTAGGCTCACAACCAAAAACTTTATTAAAATAGAAAATACATCAAACATGGTAATAAATAATGTCTAGAGCAAGGAGTACAAGAATTGATTTAAAAATTTATAGTTTGAATTGAAACTTTTTTGAAACAAGAGCATTTTGTGTCAATTTTATTTATAAATTTTGCGAAAATTTAAATGTTTTTATTTTTATCTTTATAAACAGAGATTTTTTTAAAATATATATTCGTTCTAATTCTTATTTAAGAAGAAAGTTTTAAAAAATTAAAATTAGTTGCAAAAAATGTAGCGCAAGAAAACTTTTTTAATAATGTTTAGTTAAATATCTATTTTAACTAGTATCTTCTGAATTTTTATAAAATATTTTTTAATTATATTATATCTGCTCTGTACAGCTAAAAATAAAATAGTTTTCTGCATTGATAATAGAAACAATATTTTAATCAACCACAGTATGTTTAAAATATGCTTTTTTCTCACATTTGATTCGCTTTAAATTGACAAATGAAATGGTAAACAGCTTCAACACAAACAAATAACTTCTTTTCAATCAAATCAAATATATAATCTAAATAATGATTTGATAATGAATTTATCAAATGAAAGCTCTATTTCATTTGTATTTTAAACGAACAAGGTTTTAAAAAATAAATTGCGATTTCGATTTAATCAATTTCGAATTTGATAGTTTATTTACAGCTGCTCAACATGATTTCATAAACGCAATGCATAGATGATTAGTTTTCAACGTAGCCATTTGAAGCATCGTGATAGCTTTTAATCGTGATAGCTTAAGATGATTGTATTGACGAACTCAGATGTAATCTTCATAGTATATGAGTCTAGTCTAAAATGTGTTCTGTAATTAAAGCCGATCATGTTTTAAGTTATAAAGTCACAAAATCGCATCTTTTCGGAAACAGCTTTTGTTAACAAATAGTTTTTAACTCTTCATACAGAAGTGGCAGCTGGAAAAATATGACCCTAATAGTTTATTCAAGAGAGAGGCTGAAAGTTCCGGAACCTAATTGAAAATTTCATTATAAAAAAACATTCATTCAAATATGTAATAAAATAATTTATTAAAACTTAAACTTGTGCTGAAACGCCATCATTTTAAATGTGTGGTTTATAAATGACAGAAGCCAATATGAATAGGTCGGTATTTGAGAAATAAGTTAAAATATTTTATTATTGAGATTCTAAATTGAATTATTAAGTAACTACTTGGCCTTACAATTAATTATAATTTAAATTTAAACAACCTTATAATTAAAATTTTTTCACCATTGTTTGTGCTCTTTTTAAACTGCTTACTTTTATTAGAAACACGGTAAGTTCATTCGGTAACTCAACTAGTTTTGATTTTTTTTAATCTCGCTCTTCTCAATGGTGATTTGTCAGAATTCGATAAAATGTTTTTTTTTTTTTTCAAATGAATGTAAATTTAATGCATTTACTTTTTGCATTAAATTTATATTATTTACTTTTTGCAAATATTCTAATGATATCCATTATGGGCGGTAAGCATACTCTATTTTTAAAATAAATAAATTCTGTTCTTTAAATTTAGCAATTAATGGTAAAAAAAATTACTGTAAAAAAAGTGTAACAAACATAATGAAATGAAATTATTAGCAATTTAAAAAGTTTTAAAACGATTTAAAATAAGAAAAAAGCTACATTTTCATGGTTATTAATCAGACATTTTTTTGTGAAAATAAAGAAATTGGAAAGACATAGAGAGAAACAAAAGAATGTCGTCAAATTAACAATATTTTGCACAGTTATATCAATATCACTCGGCATATTCGGGAATTATAAAATATTAATTGGAAAAATAAATGTCCCAATAAAAGAAATGGACGGTAAATATAATTTTTTTACACATTTATGTCGATATCACTCGGTATACTCGGGAATTATAAAATATTAATTGGAAAAATAAATGTTCCAATAAAAGAAATGAATCGGTAGATATTAATTTATACACATTTATGTCTATATCACTCGGTATACTCGGGAATTATAAAATATTAATTGGATAAATAAATGTGCCAATAAAAGAAATGAACCGGTAGATATTTGTTTATTCACATTTATGTCTATATCACTCGGTATACTCGGGAATTATAAAATATTAATTGGAAAAATAAATGTTCCAATAAAAGAAATGAACCGGTAGATATTAATTTATTCACATTTATGTCGCTATCACTCGGTATACTCGGGAATTATAAAATATTAATTGGAAAAATAAATGTTCCAATAAAAGAAATGAACCGGTAGATATTAATTTATTCACATTTATGTCGCTATCACTCGGTATACTCGGGAATTATAAAATATTAATTGGAAAAATAAATGTTCCAATAAAAGAAATGAATCGGTAGATATTAATTTATACACATTTATGTCTATATCACTCGGTATACTCGGGAATTATAAAATATTAATTGGAAAAATAAATGTGCCAATAAAGGAAATGAACCGGTAGATATTAGTTT
This sequence comes from Parasteatoda lunata, assembly GCA_949128135.1. NCBI lineage: Eukaryota > Metazoa > Arthropoda > Arachnida > Araneae > Theridiidae > Parasteatoda > Parasteatoda lunata. Next base: position 12,154,409 of record OX421981.1, on the reverse strand, counting down.
ATTCACATTTATGTCTATATCACTCGGTATACTCGGGAATTATAAAATATTAATTGGAAAAATAAATGTTCCAATAAAAGAAATGAACCGGTAGATATTAAATTATTCACATTTATGTCGCTATCACTCGGTATACTCGGGAATTATAAAATATTAATTGGAAAAATAAATGTTCCAATAAAAGAAATGAATCGGTAGATATTAATTTATACACATTTATGTCTATATCACTCGGTATACTCGGGAATTATAAAATATTAATTGGAAAAATAAATGTGCCAATAAAAGAAATGAACCGGTAGATATTAGTTTATTCACATTTATGTCTATATCACTCGGTATACTCGGGAATTATAAAATATTAATTGGAAAAATAAATGTTCCAATAAAAGAAATGAACCGGTAGATATTAATTTATTCACATTTATGTCGCTATCACTCGGTATACTCGGGAATTATAAAATATTAATTGGAAAAATAAATGTGCCAATAAAAGAAATGAACCGGTAGATATTAGTTTATTCACATTTATGTCTATATCACTCGGTATACTCGGGAATTATAAAATATTAATTGGAAAAATAAATGTTCCAATAAAAGAAATGAACCGGTAGATATTAGTTTATTCACATTTATGTCGCTATCACTCGGTATACTCGGGGATTATAAAATATTAATTGGAAAAATAAATGTTCCAATAAAAGAAATGAATCGGTAGATATTAATTTATACACATTTATGTCGATATCACTCGGTATACCCGGGAATTATAAAATATTAATTGGAAAAAATAAATGTTCCAATAAAAGAAAGGAACCGGTAGATATTAGTTTATTCACATTTATGTCTATATCACTCGGTATACTCGGGAATTATAAAATATTAATTGGAAAAATAAATGTTCCAATAAAAGAAATGAACCGGTAGATATTAGTTTATTCACATTTATGTCTATATCACTCGGTATACTCGGGAATTATAAAATATTAATTGGAAAAATAAATGTTCCAATAAAAGAAATGAACCGGTAGATATTAGTTTATTCACATTTATGTCTATATCACTCGGTATACTCGGGAATTATAAAATATTAATTGGAAAAATAAATGTTCCAATAAAAGAAATGAACCGGTAGATATTAATTTATACACATTTATGTCGATATCACTCGGTATACTCGGGAATTATAAAATATTAATTGGAAAAACAAATGTTCCAATAAAAGAAATGAACCGGTAGATATTAATTTATACACATTTATGTCGATATCACTCGGCATACTCGAGAATTATAAAACATTAATTTGAAAAATAAAAGAAATGGGTCGATAGATATTATTTTTTTACACATTTATGTCGATATCACTCGGCATACTCGGGAGTTATAAAACATTAATTTGAAAAATAAAAGAAATGGGTCGGTAGATATTATTTTTTTACACATTTATGTCGATATCACTCGGCATACTCGGGAATTATAAAACATTAATTTGAAAAATAAAAGAAATGGGTCGGTAGATATTATTTTTTTACACATTTATGTCGATATCACTCGGCATACTCGGGAATTAGAAAACATTAATTTGAAAAAATAAAAGAAATGGGTTGGTAGATATTATTTTTTTACACATTTATGTCGATATCATTCGGCATACTCGGGAATTATAAAACATTAATTTGAAAAATTAAAGAAATGGGTCGGTAGAAACGCTGATACCTCAAACAGTAACGTTAGACTGATATTTTGTTTACACAAAAGAAATTTTCCTTTTACGTACAGCTACTTCGTTCGCAAACCCTGACGATGTAAAGCTATAGATTTTATGTAATAAGTTTCACGTGCAATAGACAATAGCAAACGCCGACTTTCAATGACTACAAAGGGGACCCAACGTAATAATGGAGCAACAAAAAAAGAAGGCACAATGATAGTAATCTTTCTCTACAAATTGTAGGGTGAATAACAAAAAGTTGAAAAAGAACAAAAAAATCTTTATTTAATTAAAATAACTAAAAATTTTCGTTTCCGGCAGTTTTCGATTAAATTTCAATACCACTCTTTGACTATAACCGACACTTGATTTCCTGAAAAAACGAATGAATAAATAAATAAAGATTAATAGTATACTGTAGAAGCTAAACAGGCATTCAAATAGTGTTTTTTGAAAAAGCCAGATTCGATTTTGGGCAAAATAAAAATGTTTAAAAAACGCATCTCTGACTAAAACACAAAGAAGGATTTTTTTCGAATGATATGGAATTTTGCCGTCGTAACTTAGATATTAGATTTCGGCTGTGTAATTTTCTATCATTAAGAAATATCAAGTTTTGTTTTTAATTAATGGTCGGCATTTATTCAACTGTCAAAAAAATATAAAAAAAGAATCAGTGTCTTAATAAATGTTTTTAACTTTCGGCTAGAAAAAGAAGTTCTTTGAAATGCATGAGAAAGTAGCCAAAAATAACTTAGGCAATAAAGTTACATTTTAAAGAATAAGTTGGTTTTTACTTCAAACTAATTTAGAAATAAAGGTGGTAATGAGAAATATTGTTATGCTGTTAAAAAAATCTTTCAAAAATCAATTGAAAAAGGTTTTTTTCTTCAATTGTTTACATTTTCATAATATCTTTTATTTAACAATCGTCATTTGTTCATGCGTCAATATGTATTTCAAAAATAAAAAAAATGAATCAGTGTCTTAATAAATGTTTTTAAACTTTTGGTTAGAAAAAGTAGTATTTTGAAATGCTTAAGAAAGCAGCAAAAATAACTTCAATAAAGTTATATTATAAATGAATAAGTTGACTCTTATACTTCAAGCAAATTCAGAAATAACGGTGGTAATATGATATGATTTTATGCTTTTATATTGATCTTTTCAATTAATTTTAAAAGTGTTAACAATTAATAGTTTAACTGCTCATTTTTAGTAATGTGGCCGAAAGTTTGGGCCTCTTAATGTTTCTTTCTTTTTTCGCGCATTTTATCATCACAAAAGAGTCAAATTTTTAAATATTTGTTTTTCAAGAACTAATTGACCGATTCCTTTCAATTCCTGTCATTTCAAATTACATAATTTAAAATGATGTAAAAATTTGTATATCTTGCAATTCAAAATATTTACGCTCATCATTAAATTACATTATAAAAAATTAAGTAATAATAATATTTTTCTACATCGATGTTCAGATAAGTGCAAAAATTATTCGATTCGCTTTATTACTTTTAGCGATAAGCGAAAAGGGAAAATAACACTAAGGAGCCCAAACATTCTACCATATTTTTCTGACTGCTCCCATAATTTGGGGACCAAGAATTTTTAATCCGTCGAAAAAAGTTATAGTTATTCAGAGAAAGAACGTTTTCATAATAGAAAATATCGTCTGCACTAATAAGTTAGTTTAATTAAGGTTAAGCCCCAAAAATTATTAAGTTTTAGTACGTGGTAATTCAATACTCAGATGAAAAATTATTTAGAGTGGTCACCCTCCCCGCAGTGTATATGAAATTTTGCTAATAAATTTTTTCCCTGTGTAGTGCAAATTACATACATTACTTAGTATACTTACTATTATAATTTTACCGTTTCCCCGCGCACTCTATAACAATAATAATAATAAAAAAAAGAATCACAATAATCTCGAAAATAAACTACTTTTTATCAAATAAGAAAACTTCGGAAATTTTTTTTTTGTCTATTAGATACACCATGAACGTAAACGATGCGAACATTAAATGAATCCTTCCATTTCCATTATCTGATGGTTAATTTTCATTATCCATCCTTTGAAAAAGAAAAAAAAAAAAATACAACAGGAAGAATAGAAAAGATGCCAAAATAGATCATATTTGAATGAATTGAATGATATTTTTCCTCGTAGCAATTCTTTAGAGTAAGATATAGAAACGATTCTCATTTAAGACTTTGTCCAAGTAGATTGAAGGAGTTCAGTTTAGAATAGTGAATGCAAACATTTTGTATTTTAAAAGAACTCTTAAATGTATTTTTGTTGGTTTTGGTGAAATAACTTTATTTAAAAAAAAAAACCTTCATTAATATTTTATCTAAAATATAATTATTACAGAAAGCGCACCTCATAATCCGTTAATCTTTAACTAAACCCTCTTTTGAAGACTCGTGCCACTTCGAGCTTCTGATTTCAGTCAGTGACGTCACAGAGGAACAGCATCAAGTTCTCGCTTAAAAAATAGATTGTTTCGCAGGTAACTAGCATTTTTTTTTTTTTTAACTTATTTTGATACATTCATTGTTTTCCATTTTTTTATTATTTTGAGATGATTTTCTTTTCTTCTGATTGCAAAAATTTAACAGTAGTAGTCAAATATCTGCTTGCGCAATAGCGACCGGCAATATTTATTATGTAACACAAAATGAGAAAACTTAATTTTCCATGCTTTACCTCAGAAAACATAAAGGTGACATCAAATGAATTATAAAATGTACTAGAAGAACTTATCCTGATGCGAATAAAAAGCATTATGTTTTACATTTTTCGTTTAAACGTTCAAGAACTTTTAATAGAATTTCGCCATTGAAATCGATACCGTCTCATAATTTTAAACAGAAAAAAATTAAAGGTCGAAGAAAATAAAATCCCGATAATCAAAAATAAAAGTTATTAATGCTTAAAAAGTTTTCCAAATTCCTAATATATTTTTTAAAGTCATTATTCAAAATATTTGTGCTCTAATTGATAACGCCTTAATTTTAGATATTTATGAGTAAGTGTAATATTTCTATTATTATATTCCCAAAGATTTTTTTTTAGTAATTAGTGTTAAAGGTTTTTGTTTCCTGGTGATGATGTATAAAAAAAAATTTAATATTTTAATTATATATAATAACTATAATAATCAATAAACTATAATTGTACTTTTATAGTTACATATTTTTATCGGATAATATGTTATTATAAAAGTGTTCTTATATGCCTTCTTTTATTTAACAGTATAAGTTAAAAACTAAAATTAGAAAAAGATAATGATACGATACCGAAAACCATTAAGATATTTTTCTAACTTTAAACTGTTATTTTTTAATACTGCAAGAAAATACCAATAACATGTATGAATACAATATTTTCTGAGCAGAAATAATTTGATAGCCGTGTAAAGTTTGACAGCTTACAGAAAGTTTAAACAGCAAAGTTTTCATATCATTTAGTTGTGATTTTCGAGATATGTATGCTGCGTGACGTCATGAGGTGGGGAATCGTAACTACAGCTTTGAGCAACTAAATCAGCTAACATACTATACTATATTCATATTATTCTAGCATAGCAGAGACGAATGCTTAGTTGGCAACTCATTTGTCTTAATTGTCCTGTCATAGATATGTTTTAAAATTAGAAAAAAAGTAGCTGTATTTTTATAAAAAAAGTAAAGGAATTTTAGCATATATAGAGTAAGAGTGATATTCTGTAAAATTTTTTTGAGGTAAACTAAAATTTTTTACAATGCAGTCACAACTTTTATGGATTTATCCTTTTTGTTTAAACATTTTCATGTGCATTCTAATCAATTTATGGCTTTATTGCAAAACACATTTCCTTTAAAAAAACAAGTTATTAATCAATAATTTTTTAAACAATTGTTATTCTGTAATTATATAATTTTTTGCACAACAGTTCGTGCTTAAAAATGTACTTAGACTAAAAATGGTGCCAACTATGCACAAAAAACTTTATCTGATGGGACAAAATAAATATATAAATCGTCAAATTTTATGATATAAGAAAGTAAACACTCAATTTTTAAAAGTTTATTTGGTTTTGCGAAAGAATATAATACTATTAAAGATTTTTTATTTTTATGTTAAATTGCAGAAAAACATTGATATTTTATATAAGAAATAATATTGAAATTATTTTTAAAATTCTACAAAACATTTTAACTCGATAAGTATATAAGATTTTTTTAGAATAATGATTGAAGTAAGAATAAGAAAATATAAAGTAATTAGCTAATTTTTGAAATTGTTTTCCAGTTTCTATATTTTGAATATTAAGTAATTAGATAACTTCTGAAATCGTTTTTTCAGTTTCTATTGTTTGAGTAATTAGCTAACTTTTAAAATCGTTTTCCAGTTTCTATATTTTGAGTTTGTAGGATAAATAGGTTGCACTATGTACAAAGTATTGCATTGATAGCATATTACAATATTTAGCACATTTAAGCCTTCTGTCAATATTTAATTCATTCATTAAAACACAGATAAGCCAAAAAAAAAAATCATTTTTTGCATATAATGCAGTAAAATGTTAATCCCGAAAAACTGACTGATCAATTCCAAAAAAATTATAGAACGACTCTTTTGAATTTGTAGGATTTTTGTACTTCGGTTTACAAATCTTTGGTTTAATTTCTACAAACCGAAGTGTCCAGAAAGCAAGACACTTCCAAACAGTAAACAATTTACTTTTCATCTGTCAATTTTCAGAAATCATTTTTCATACTATTTTTCAATAAATTCCAAAACTTGATTTCTTATCGTATTTCTGTTAGCTCAAGCTATTATAATGAATAATAATAAAACAAACTTTACAAACCAGTAACAATTTTTAACAAACTTTAATCCACTTTTTTGATAAAGCTGTCAGCTTACACAATGTTATAATAATATGTTACAATTTTATGATATTGCATATTTAATATTCATTGATATTAAGATATATGAATATGATATGTTACAATGACATACACATTATGATACACAATGTTTATCTTCAAGAAAAATAAAGATAAAACTAAAGTTTACTCAAATTTTTCGAAATCATCGATCATTTTTCAAGCTAATTTTCAAAACGTTTAATTCCCAATACTTGATTTCACACTATATTTTTACTAGCTCATAATCCAGTACACTGTATTGCATAATAGTTAAAAAATCGAAATTCATTTTCCCACTTTTGATAACAAACTGTCAAGCTTATAAACAATATTTCTCTTCTAGAAAAAACTGCAAAAATCTTTGAGTATATTTTTTTAAAAAGAAGTGTTATCAGTGAATATTTCTTACGCTAATTTTTCAATAAATTGTAATCTGTTATTCCTGATATGAAACCGTATTTCTGTAAGTTCGTAATTTGGTAAGCTGATATAAAATTTGTTCAATAAACTGTTATAGAGCATTTTTAAATAGTTAATAATCGGAAATTTATTTTTTATCTATCGAAATGTCATACTGATAAACAATATTTCTCTTCCAAAAAAATAAACACTAAAACTAAAAAGTTCGAGTGTTTTTTTATTATTTTTTTATAACGATGTGATAATTTTTCATGCTGATTTTCCAACAAATTTCAATTTTCAATTCCTGATTTCCGTCAGCTCATAATTCAGTAAGCTGATATAAAATTTGTTCAGTAACCTGTTATACTGTATTTTCTAACATTCAATAATCGAGAATTTATTTTTGATCTTTCGCTCTAAAAATGTCATTTTGATAAACAATATTTCTCTTCAACAAAAAAAAAAAAGAACAACTTTCTAGTGTTTTTGGAAATCCGCAATCAATACGACCAACCATCCAGATAACCATTCATTGTTCAACTCTTTTTCACTTTCTATTTACTCCAGAAAATAGACTCATATACTACTACGCAAGGCGAGAAAAAGATGCATTTTATTTTTTGAGAGCATCTCAGGCGGTCGATTGTGGGTCGATTCCGGAAGTACAACCTTCTTTTTTACTGCTTCTATTTTTGAATGTTTGGAAAAGTACACCAACTATCCTTTTTTTTTCAGACCGTTTTTTCTTAGTCAAATTTTTTTCCATGTAGACGAAAAGAAAGGAGAAGTTTTAGCGAGTTTTGTCCTAATATAGTTTATGGCAGAAAATGTATTTTCTTACTTTAACTTGATTACTCAGATTGTTGGAAAAATCCGATTGTGCGCGTATTCCTTTGATAATCTTCTTTATCGTCTGCTGAAAGATAGTTTATTCATTAGATAGAAAAAAAAGCTTTCATAGCAACGAACTATCGTCTGATTTTTAAAGATTAAGGGATCGTCTGCCCCTTAACTTTTACAGGAAAAACAATAACAGTGAAGAAGCTTAGAAGTAACTAAGATACAAATTGGTAGGCTTTTGCGGGGTTTACGATCGGTAATTCGTCTTGAACTTTGATGGTTGACTGAACAATGTCGGCTAGTACTATTTCGAAGCTTATAGCAGTAAAAATATTATCGTCTTTCTTTTACAAGAAAAAATTTAATTTTGTTTTATAGTAATGGATGAATTGTGTGTGTGTATGTATATATATATATATATATATATATATATATATATATATAATATGATATGAATTATACTGTTTTTTAGTATTTTGTTTCATTTTAGAAATTTTTATCATGCTCATTAAATTTATATATAATTAATATAATATTTTAAATTATAATTCATAAAAAATATTAATAACAAATAAAGGCATAATTTAAAGATTAATAAATTTGGACAATAAAGATTGAAATTATAAGATTTTTTATGCAATTGCTTTGATCTGAAATTTTTATATAATGTTTCGTTTTTTATGGATAAAATATAATGTAAGCCGTATTTTTTTTAGTTTTAAGAATACTCAATGAAAATGAATACTTTGTAAAAATGAATATTGATTTTTATTTTAGAACTTTTAGTAAGCTATTATTTAATTTTTGTTTCAAATCTGAATAGATTTGGACATTTATATTTTTATTATGTATGCCTAACACGAAATTTGTAAAAACATGATTGGTTGGGTTGGAGCAATTGTATAACAATTTATAAAAGTTGCAGAGGAAATTTCTTTTCTTAAAATTGTTTTAAAGTTAGATTTTATTATACCTAAGATTAATTTTACGTCAGAATTACGTATATTCGAATCCGGTAAAATGACGATATCAATTCTATAATTTTAAACTTAGGTGTGCCCAATTGTTCGTTGTTATATTTATGAATATAAATACTTTGAATTTGAAGAAATTATTTAGTTAGAAAGAAAACTGTGAGTTAAATTTTTTTCTATTGTTATTTAACTGGATAATTAAAGTTTTTTAATTATTTAATGAACCAACATACAACTCATTTTTTTCTGAAAATGAGAAAAAGAAACAAAAGTATCTCAAAATTAATACAGGGATCATTTATGAAGTTATAAATTCCGTAATTTTAATTTTAGGTATAATTAAAAGTTCGTTGCTATATACGAAAACACTACATAAACTTCATGGAAACTTAAGTTAAAGAACAACTTCGAATTTAGATCGTTTTATATTGGTGGGTTTCTCATGCATCAATTGCTCTTAAATTATTCAGGGGAACTCCGCATAATTGAATTCTTTTTCTAAAAATTCTGATAAGAAATTATTAGAAACTTATCAATAATCAAACTATATGAAATTTAAATCTTAAATCAATTCCAAATCTATAAATAATTTCTTTTAGTCCAAATATTAAATTATTATAATATTATTATTCAAATATTTGAAATAACAAAATATTAGGAATCAAATTATTAAATGTAAAAATATTTCATAATAGTTAAACTATTAAAACTTAAAAATTTTATAAATGAAATTTATCATATTATAAATACTTTGTACTTGTCTAGTTCTTATCAAAATATAAATATATGTATATTCAAACCTAGTATATTTATCAATCCCATTGCCATATCAACGAAAATCATTTTGAAAGTTTTAATATATTTCTGCGAGCAGATGAGTTCAATTTACTCAAAATCAAATACTGTTATTGAGAGTGATTATTAATAAATACTAATAGAACGACAAAATAGCTTCTTGAAAATCATATTAGTAATTGCAAAATGAATAATTGATAATGTATGATACACTCAAATTTGAAGCCAATTCAAGAATAAGTTTACTGAATTATTTGCACTAGTATCATACAATGATATTCTATTTAGTAATCAATGTCAGTTTAATCGAATTAATATACAATTGTATCCCGACTTATTGGTTAATTATCTTATTAGTAGTTGTTGAACTGCAGAGAAGAAAACGTTTAATTTTCAGACGCTCAAGCTCTTTCGCCAAAGAAAAAACCACAGATTGTCTTATGCAAAGTTTTAATTGGTAAAGAAATTGTCTGGATATTTAAAGCAGTCTAAAAAGATCTTAAAATAAAATTTTCTTGCACTGTTTTCATAACTTCATGTCAAATTAAGCAATCCTCTTTAAAATTGCCATGAAAGTCAAAATCGATGAAAAGCGTTTGTGATTTTTAACATTTATAAAGTTATTCCAAAGATTTATTATCATAAAAATTAACAAAAATGGAGAATTATTCATTAATTTGAAACGATTTTAAAAAAAGTTTCTAACTTTTAAAATATTTAAGTATTATAAAAATCGCAGCTTTAAATCTCAGTTCTTTTTTACGGCGAGATAGTACTTATATTTTGAAATTATAGCTTTGCCTCAAGTGCTCTACAACTGCATTTAGAATGTGGGTTTTTATTATTTTCCTTGGAAGAACTTCTTACAATACTGTTTTAAAAAATACAGAACTTTAAAAAAAATCACCAATCTGGCGAGAATTTCACATTAGTTATTAAAATCAATTATTAGTTCTTAATTTTAATGCGTCTAAACCATGGGTCGCCAATCTTTTTTGATCATCGACCCTTATATAATTTTTCAATATCTCCATCGACCCCCATAAAAGTAATTTTCTGTTAATTAAAATATAACTCTGTTAGATACTGCTTTTGTACATGTATTTTATGATTTTAAACATTTATTAAAGTAATAGTACATTGTGTAACAATAGTGATTTGTTGCTTCTTAATCAATGAGATGGGTGTGTCTGGTGTTTTTTTGCAAGGTTCGCTATATTGGGTTCAAAATTAGTCAATTTTAATCTTAAATCCCCTCGAAACTCCACATTTAATTTATTTCTGTACTTAGTAAAGATAGAATTTACGTGACTGAAACCGGCTTCAGCCATATAGGAACTTGGAAATGTTAGCATAAATGACTGAGCTATTTCGTAAAGTTTTACATAATTTTGCATTATATTTATATTTATCCAAAATTTGCTTATTGTTAAATTTTTAAAAAGCGTCTTTGCTTCAAGATCCGATAATAATTCAGCAAGCTCATCTTGCAGTTTTGTCGCGGGCTGTACTAATCAATATTATTAATGCTTACCTTCTCTTTTACATGCATTGATAATTAAAATTGATATCTAAATTAAACGAATGGTTTTATCGAAACAATAACTAATTATCCAAAACTATAAAACTTTTAATAATGACACTGCAAATATCCAACACTGTTCACAGTTTGCAAAGATAGCTGAAACTGCGTATGATATTTGCGTTTGTAACGTCAATGCTCGTCACACGTGACATTTGGACAAGCGCACATATGCATATGACTTATAAACCAGAAGTGCAGAGTTCGTGCAACTGCGCGCTGGTACGTAATTACTTGTTTCACTCGAATAAATATATGTTTATTAATTTATTTTCTATAAAGAAACTGATATTAAGTCAATTATAAAAAAATTCTCAAATTTTACATACTCACTTAGGTATATGTGATTTGCGTATTAAGAACTGTTTTTTCTTCGACCCCCAATCGACACTTCCGATTCGGATCGACCCCCATTCGACCCCCTGGCTCAGATGGACCCCCGCTTTTGCTAAATAGACCCCTGGGGGTCTATATAGACCACTTTGGCGACCTCTGGTCTAAACAATGCAACTTTAGAGTAACTTCACAAACATTAAAAAAAAAAAACTTTTTATTTTTTTAAAAAAAACTTATCCTTCTATTGACATTATTATCCATTTTTGTAACATCATAATTAACTGTTACATGCTCATAACTGTTATAAAAACAGCAAATTATTCGCAAACTATAATATGATATTTTTTTGGCTGCAGAGAGACAACAGAATATCAAATTATTTCAATTGTGGTGCTTCGGCAGACAAAAAAAAAACAAACATTAAAATTATCAGTAAAATTATAAAAGATCTTTAGATCAGTAATAATAACATTATAGATTTAATATTTTATGAGAACTAAGCAAAAAATAAAGATATTTAATTTCCTAGGAGTAGAACGGAAAAAAAAATCTTGAAGGGGGGAAAAGTTGTAATGGATGTTAATTTCTAAAAAGAGTAAATTTAATAAAGTAAGTTTAACCAAAGATACAAAATTACAATAAATGTGCCATTAAATTAGATTAATATTTTCTCAAATAACATATTTACCAATTTAGCATTTAATACCATAAAAAAATATTAACCACGTATTTCTAAATAAGAAAAAATTAAAAATGAAACAAAATGGCTCATAATGTATGATTGGTAATGTATAATTCTAAAATACAATTAGTAGCATCTGAGTAAGATATAAAGCAAATAATTGATATATAGTAATTAACATTCTTATTATTTTGGCGATTGCAAATTTCTGGAGATAATATTCGAAACAAAAAATATATAAATAAGTAATAAAAAAAGGAACAAACAAATAAGTAAATAACAGATTTTTATTTATTATAAAATATGATATAAAAGGACAAGAAACAGAGATCGCATTTTAAATCTGTTATTTGAGAATTTTAGGAATTCCTGACCATTGTCAATCTGTCATAACGGTGAAGTTCCATTACCTTCAGTCCATTCACCACCATTAATGGGATTTAATGGAATTTCATTCTCCTCACTCTATTGAATTCTCATTCCAACAAGTATTTCTACCAACGCTTTTATTATTAACAGGGGAATTTTTATTCTAACCAGAGTGATAACTAGTAAAAAAATGTACAAAGAGTAGATTTTCTAAAAATGTGATAGTCTAGAATTTTGATTTGAGTAAGAAATTATGAATATGACATTAGTAAATTTAAACATCAAAATATACAGTAAAGTTTGTAACAAGTATGTAGTATTTTAAATAGAATAAACAAAACTCAAATACCCATTCTAACGATAACCCTATTCTTTAAATATTGATTCAATAACATTATTTTGATAATTTCTTTTGAAAATAATATTCTTTTAAGTATGCACGATACCGATCAAGTAATGATTTTAAAATAAATATATTTTGCTTTTGTTCCTGTAATTAAAGTAACTAGGGAATCATTATTAAAATATATAATACATCAATATATTTATTTAAAAAATACATAGTACAGTTACAATGAAACTACAGTATTTAAGCAATTTTAAATTGAAAACATGATGCAATGGTAAAGGTTAAAAAATAAATATTTCTTTCTATTACCTTTATTTTAAATCTGAGTGTACATTTGTATTATCCCTGATTGAAATTTTCTAAAACTTGATGCCTAGATTAGATCAATCAACTTAGTTCCACTCTTTAAAAATACCAGTGGCATCTAGCTTTCAATTAACAATAATATAAAGTTATCGTTATAACTTTTGTTCTAGAAATTGCTTTAAAAAAATCAACATCTTTAATACATTTTGGTGAAACATATTTCAGTTCGTTCAAATCAGATCAATAAATTTGAGGTATTGTCGTTAACTTTCCTTCTTTTTTTTTTTGAGTTTTCAACGCAACTCAAAAGATAAATTATATTGAGACAAGTGAAGGAGTAAGCTTGCTTAAATGGAGGACTTATTAAGTAAAAATATTCTGCGTCACATTAAGAGAAAAACCTTGAAAATCTCTACCCCAGATAGCTTGATGGCAGTGGAAATTTATAACCATGTCTATATTAGCATTATGGTCTTCAAGGTATTAATTACTTTTCTAAAATCTGTGAAGAAGACATTTTACCTTCTCAAGACTTCTAACATGGACCTCTTCCTTACAAGAGTTTTTATTTCTCAGTCACTGCTCAAAATCATCTAGATGTTATAGAACAGTGGTTACCAACTGGCGGTCTGCGTTCCACATACGGCCCGCGAACTAAAGTATATTAATTGTAATTTTTTGGTGGGCAATTTTTGTGAAAAATCTATAAGGGTTTAAAATACTTTTCTTTCGTTAAAAAAAAAACCTAATTTCTTCGTTTCTGTGAAATTTAACATACCAACGGTGCAAAATTTTTTTTTTCTCAGGTTAAAATTTACTTCCTATTTTAATTTGTAATTCAATACTTTAGTTTTGTACAACTTGATAAAAGTTTGACAGTAATATTTAATGTTCCTTCAAACATAAAAGAGTCCTATATAAAATTTTGATAAAGTTGTGGCCAGCCATTTGACTGGTGTTTTTGATTGCGGCCCCCGGCCTCATGTAAGTTGGAAACCCCTGTTATAGAAGATATGAGAATTTACGAAAGTTAGGCCTTTTACATCCTATACATACGTATACTTTTTTTCTCAAGACCTTGAAAGTAGACCTCTTTCTTTCAGGAGTTTTTATTTCACTGTCTCCGCTAAAAATCACCTAGATGTTATGGAAGAATTCAAGAAAGTTGTTTTACCGGGAAGTTTCAAAATTCTTCTCAAAACTTTTTTCTCGGAAATTGGTAAAAAATCTCACTATTTTCCAAGAACATTCCTTTTACATTAAAAAATCTTCATATGGCTAATGTGTCTATAAGTGCTGACACTGTAGCAAATTATAATATAGTATGGTCAATTATCGCACAAAATGAAAACAATGCCTTAAATTGAGGATAGTGAGCCTACTAGAAATCTATTTATTTCTTAATGCCAGCTAGATTTATGATGATATTAATTAAAACATAATTTTAATTACAAGCCATTAAAATGCTTTTCACGCAACAATTTTTAAAAAAGAGTTCTGGTTTTTTAAAATTTTGTTCACAAACATGATTTAGAAAAAACGTTCCATGAAACAATTTTAAAAATATACAGTGTTGACAAAAAAAAAGATCGATACCATCTTTTTTAAATAGACAATATTTCCGATACTTAATGCAATTAAAAAATAAACATATATATGAAATAAATTGGTAAAAATAGCAAACGTATAATAGAATAATAAATTATATATATATATATATATATATATATATATATATATATATATATATACAAAATTAGAAATTTAAACCAACAAAAATGTGTAATTGAAATGCAATAAACAGAAATACTGATAATACGAGGAGTAGTAATAAAACGAAGAGGTTTCGGGAAAATAATGCAACTTCTTGAAATAATAGTGATGAAAAATTTAGAGGCAATAAATTGTAAGAATAAATATTTGAACTAAACATCTGTGTTGCTACTAATTCCTAATGTAAGGATATAAGGGTTTATTATTCAAAAAAAGTTTTACCTCAAAATCTGTCCATCTCGGAGGGTATAGAGATTTGCATATCACCCTTTCTCAATTTAATGCATTTTGTGTACTACTTATGCATACATAATAAGATCTCTTTCTAGGATCTAAGCATATGATCAAGTATGGAATAAAAAATTATGTGCGGAGCTAAGAAAAAAAAATAGAAAGTAAAATTTTTAAAAAGATGTTTTTTTTATAAAGAAGGAGGAAGAATTCTTTTTTATCAATTATAAAAAATGGCGCTCATTTCAATTTTTTATTCGTAGAAGGGTGGTTTAATTACGGATAATGATATACACTCAAACAGAGCAGGTAATGGCCTAATGTATAAATTTGGTACCTTATTTTTAATGGTAGTTTTTCTTTCTAACTTATTCATTGAGTTCGTGTAAATGATGCTGAACATTTACATTTTAAGTAACCGCAAACAAACGACTCAGTTAATATACATCTAAGCTCGAATTACGTCAAAAATTTTAAAAAAAAAATCAAACATCATTCTTTTATACCATTTGAGTATGTCAAGAACTTTTTGCATCAAGATATATATATATATATATATATATATATATAATATAAGAGGTTGTAATACCTTTTATTTGTTATTTAGATAGCTTAAATAATGCAGTCGTAAGCCATGTTACACACAAAAAATCTTTATTAATGGTAGTAGGCTGGTATCGATAACAGTCCACATCCGCTCTCCACAAGGGAGAGGGTGGACAAGACTTCGGACAATTCTGGAACAAATTACCAGGATCACAACATGATGGAAAAGTCATGCGAAAAGCATTGCTCTCGCTTTTATACTAACACAGATTTGAGTAAACAGGCACAGTCGTTGGCATTCTTGTATCCTTACGCATTAAGGAAAATCATTTCATGCTTCCTTATATGGAAGTGAAAGGGGGAGAGATTCTATAAATAACTCAATCATATGTTTATCAGCCTTGACTTCCCAAAATAGAATCTCTCTACGCTTATTCTTTAACAAAGACATTTTATTAAAACGAAAGAGATTTAATTCTTTTATTAATACAAAAGTATTATACTTTTTGTATTACATCCCCCCCAAAAAAGATTTTTGGCAAGCCAAAAAGAAATCATAATAAAATTTAGAATTCTCTGAACTTTTAAAATTTATGTTGGTACGACTGTTCCTTTTCACTACTACAAATAACATTTTTTCAATTATCTGTAAAAAAAAAAAAAAACAACTATATACAATGACAATAACAAAAACATGATAATACACTTTATCTGTTTAGGCAACTAAACAGAAAGAAAAATGAAACATATTTTTATAACTAATCTACTAAATATTTCAAAAATTTTTCACACAAAAATATACATAATTTTTATGGAAACGAACTGGACAACAAGTGTCTTTAATCAGAATTTAAGATTCTGTATGGTTAAAGGGGTTATTTACTTTATGAAACAACTATTCTACTAAAATTTTCAAAAACATTTTTCATATAAAAATATACAAACTTTTTATGGAAAATAATTCAATTTTACTATTCATGATTTAATTTCAACATTTGTGGGTTGTTATATTTCCTGAGATTTGATACATGAACTATCTCAAAATTTTGTTTACTTAAATTTTTCTTTTTATTTCCTATTTTTTCGTCGATGTTAACCTGATAATGCATGCACCCATTACCTAGTTCTATCTTCGAATCATTTGAAATGTTTGGCCTTTCTTTCTTTTTCCTATTTTTCCTGTTCTTTTTGTTATTAACTTCTTGGTCATTCTTTCTTTTTCCTATTCTTTTTATTTTTGTTACCCCTCACATTATTTTTTTTTTCAAAATGTTTACTTTTACTGAAACATCTTAACTTTTTTCAAAATGTTTACTTTTGTTGAAACATCTTAAACTTTCATTTTTTTTTCACAATTTTTGACCTTAACATTTTGAGAATTCTGTTGTCTAATGTGCAAGGATAAGTTGTCATTGTTAGATTTAGCAGAGATGATCAGTCTCTTACCAAATTGAGTAACAACTGGCCCGACACAATTAATAAACAAACAAAAATCTTTGCAAGTTTGCAACCCTACTAAAGCATACATTAACTCAGTATCAAGTATAAAAAACTTAGCTGAGTTAACAAATTCGCCTATCGTAATAAGGGGAAACTCACACAATTTGTTAAGCGTGAAATGTCCTTTTGTTTGGGTAACATTTAATTTTTCACATTTTAATAGGAATATTTTGTTTTGACCAAGTCCGAAAAAGAAAAAGTATTACAAATTTCTCTTAGTTTTGTTTTTGTTTGAAAAGCTGAACATTTTTTAATTTTGTTTGCCGTCACAAATTTAATTGACGTTTGAAACACATTTATTTCCCTCAAAAACATTTTAAATGCATAAAAATACACTATTATATCATTTTAAAGAAAAGCAATATAAAAACAAGAAATGCACTTCAACCATTAATAAAATTCTATTGATTAAATTTCATAATAAAAAGTTTAGAGCATTTTCATATCCAATATCAACAAAATATTTGATCATAAGAATGAGAGAGAAAAATAAGAGGATAAAAAAAAATATATGTATCTGAATGAAATCCTTTCCATTTGCTACACTTTTCCTTGACCTTCATGATTGTGAAGAGAAGAAATAAACAAATTTTTCATTGCACTTCATGAATATTCATGATTAAGATTCGCGCACATTCACTTTTGTTTTCCTTTTTCACTCTTTTTTTTTTTGCTTCACATAAGTCTTCGGGACTTCACACACGCGCACATATCACTTTTGCTTTCACATAAATCTTCCGGATTTTGCACGCGTGCACATATCACTGGTGTTCACAGCAGCTTTTTAATGAAAGCAAAAAGTTTCTCTCTAAATTTAATATAAATCGCGCACATTCACTTTTGTTTTCACAATTTGAGCACTACGGAATTGTAGGGTCATCTCGATCAACACTATGGGTTTCAGAGAGGCATGTGACGAGCTCGAGCCAACGTCAGCATTCTCACTGCGATGAGGTGTACAGGTAGTGAACTCAATCCTTTCTTCCTTCGTTTTTCACCGCGGACTAGGCACTTCTTTCGTCCGGGATGGGCGATTCTCTTTTTTCGTTCCCCGGGGGATGATGGATGAGGTTTTCTCAACGTTGTAGTCAGCCGGAAAATAGATAACAATGGTTTCCTCAGCAAGTAACCATCCTGTCGTCTTATAATAACAGAGCTTCATCTCTGTTATCAGTAGTGTATTTAGCTTTAATAATGCAGTCGTAAGCCATGTTACACTCAAAAAATCTTTATTAATGGTAGTAGGCTGGTATCGATAACACTTCACATCCACACTCCGCAAGGGAGGGGGTGGACAAAACTTTGGACAATTCCGGAACAACTTTTCAGGATCACAACATGATGGAAAAAGCATGCGAAAAGCATTGCTCTCGCTTTTATACTAACACAGATTTGAGTAAACAGGCACAGTCGTTGGCATTCTTGTATCCTTACGCATTAAGGAAAATCATTTCATGCTTCCTTATATGGAAGTGAAAGGGGGAGAGATTCTATAAATAACTCAATCATATGTTTATCAGCCTTGACTTCCCAAAATAGAATCTCTCTACGCTTATTCTTTAACAAAGACATTTTATTAAAACGAAAGAGATTTAATTCTTTTATTAATACAAAAGTATTATACTTTTTGTATTACATATATATATATATATATATATATATATATATATATATATATATATATATATATATATATATATATCAAAAACTGAATTAATTAGTTGAACTAAGTAACAGTTTTGAAGTTGAGACGGGGAAAGATCTTATTTTCGTATTATTTAATTATAAATTATTGAATCTAAGTAATAATGATTTTTCGGAAAGAAAGAATGTTCCAAGAGAAAGCTTGTTTTTAGGAAAGAGAAAAGCTCTCATATTTGCATTATTTAATTACGAATAATTAAATCTAAGTAATAATAATTTCGGAATGAATGAACGTTTCAAGAGAAAGCTTGTTTTTAGGAAAGGGGAAAGACCTTATTTTCGTATTATTTAATTACAAATAATTGAATCTAAGTAATAATAATTTCGGAATGAAAGAAAGTTCCAAGAGAAAGCTTGTTTTTTGGAAAGGGGAAAGACCTTATTTTCGTATTATTCAATAACAAATAATTAAATCTAAGTAATAATGATTTCGGAATGAAAGAAAGTTCCAAGAGAAAGCTTGTTTTTTGGTAGCTAAGAGAGATTTCACAGATGAATAATCTTAACGGATAATTTCCAAAGTAAAATTTTTACTTATTTATCACTGAACTAAAAGGTTAAACTCTTCAATTATGACTAAATAAATATTTATGAGTGACAATATTATACTATGATGCGTTTATCTTCGTTAATATATTAAAAGGTGAATAGCCTAATATATTAAAAAGTGACTAACTTGTTCCTTTATGGTGTGCAGGTTTGTATTTTGCTGTTCCGTAGTATTTCGTTGCAAGAATGCTTCCTCTTGTCCCGATGGCATCCTGCAATGCTTTTACATTCCGCACATACTTGTTTTATTCTGAAAACAACAAATTAAACATTGTTCAGAATAAAAATTTTAAAAACCATTTGAAAATACAACACAAATATTAAAAAACAGAACGCCTTGAACAACTTTTGATCTAATGATCGTATTTTTATGTATTAAAATAGTTTGAAGAGTAGACATTAAATGTGTTAAGTAATTTGTGCATAGGATGCTAATATAAAGCAGAAAAACGTACATACTCTGGATAAAAAATACTTTTTGATGGATCCTTTAAAGATAAGGTCCCCATAATTCAGTCAGGATAGTGATTGAAAGATTGAGCACTTAATATTTCCCCATATTTATGGAGATAGTAAATGGAATTAAAAAAAGAAAGCACGCATTTTTAAAGCATATTTATACAACGATAATTTTACACGAAAATTTACTAATGCTTTTAATGAATTTTTTGACGGAACATAATCTAAAAAAAAAGAACGTTAAAGTAAATTCACACAAGATTCTTTCTCCACAAAAAATATTCAAATTTCTGAAATAGAGATGTCACTATTTTGTTTTAAAGATCTAACATGAAGAAAAATAAGGAATTTCGTGACGGAACATAATCTAAAAAAAAGAATGTTAAAGTAAGTTCAAACAAGATTCTTTCTACATAAAAAATATTTAAATTTCTGAAATAGAGACGTCACTATTTTGTTTTAAAGATCTAACATGAAGAAAAATAAGGAATTTTGTGACGGAACATAATCTAAAAAAAAGAATGTTAAAGTAAGTTCAAACAAGATTCTTTCTACATAAAAAATATTCAAATTTCTGAAATAGAGACGTCACTATTTTGTTTCAAAGATCTAACACGAAGAAAAATAAGAAATTTTGTGACGGAACATAATCTAAAAAAAAGAATGTTAAAGTAAGTTCAAACAAGATTATTTCTACATAAAAAATATTCAAATTTCTGAAGAAAATAAGAGATTTTGTGACGGAAGGAGTCTTTGCAAAGAGATGTTAATGCCTAATGAAATGTTTAACCATTTAAAAGTGCTTGTTTCTTTATCCAAATCAAAATTCTTGATGGTCACATCAAAATATTTTGATGGTTTATGTTGGTTTCAGTGCAATTCATGATGGTCCAACATCATTTGATGGTCACCATCAACCAACATTTTCCATAATGGGTTCATTGTTTTTGATATGCCAACAAACTTCCATGATTCCTTGATTCTACTCTAATACTATGATGGTTAGCCAGCAATAGAAGTTTTATTCTCATGGACCAACAAACCATGATGGTTCCAACTATACATTTCCATGATGGTTTAATTCAAATTCTCGTTCATTCTCAGGAATATACCATCAAAACAATCTGGGCTTTTCTATGATGGATCAACAATCCATGATGGTCCATGATGGTTCCAATTATATATTTCCATGATGGTTTAATTGGAATTCTTGTTGATTCTCCGGAATATACCATCGAAACAATCTGGGTTTTTTTATGTTGGACCATCATAAATCAATCGAATTCCTACTTCGGGGGGATGATTTTTTATGATAGTTTCAACAATTGATTCCTAAGAAACTATGATGGAAATTTCTAAAGGTTCAACATGAACAAACCATCACAACAAGTTGCTATTCTTATGTTAGATCATCATAAATAAGTCCGAATTCCTCAATTGTGATGATAGTAAATTATGTTGGTTACCATCAAAAAATAAAATGGTTCATGATGAAATTATTGATGGTTACCATAAAAATTATGTTGGTCCATGAATGGAAAACCATCAAAAATGTTGACTTAGGTAACATTAATTTATCTAGTATAACTTTTAAATAACGCTGTTTGTACCATACATCTTCTCCATATCCTTCTAAATAACTTCTTTCTCTTTTTAATCTTTTTTAATGTTTTTGCTATTAAAGAAATCGGTTTTCAAGGGGAAAGATTTTTATTAACTCTTCTTCCAATTTGTAGTTCATGATGAAACTATTATGTTTAATGGAGTATAAAACCCAATCTGTAATTAATTACGTAACTAATTTAGTTCAGGAATTTACTCTTCTCATTTTGCAATTATCTTCATTTTTAATTAAATGTTTTGCTGCTTCGACACTATGAAAAACATATTTCATCAACTCAAATTAAAATGTTTCGTTTGTTTATTTCGGAAAAATTTAGAAATGTAATGAATGATAATAACTACCTAATTTAATGGAACTAAAAAAGAATTGAAAAATAGTAAAAATGAGGAATTTTCGAATAATTAAGTTTCGAAAAATTTCCATATTTAACACAATCCTGATTAATGATACCAACTAATGGCAAGCATGACCAAAATTAACGGGCCACAGTTGGCCACGAAAATTTAGGTAAATGTGTTTTAGAAAATCTTGTTGTTTTTTTTTTTTTTCAGTGCAAGCTAATAAAATCTTAAATTAATGTTTAATATAACCGGAATTAATTTTCGTAACAATAATTGCCGGGATATGTTATTAATTTCACTTTTAATAACTAAATTAAAAAATAACCAATAACAATTTATATTATAAGCAGTATCAAATCCAATCACTACTAATATAATAATTCAAATCATTTAAAAAGTATACAACTCTAATGTATCTCTGGAAAAAGCAATATTGCAAATATACACTATTAATTTCAACTCAACTAAATTGTTTTTAATCAATGAGCATATTCTATTCTAAAAACACATATTTATTTCATATTAATTAAAAATACATATTTATTTCAATTCTATTTTTAATATTAAAAAAATATTGGTTATTAAAATATTGAGCAGAATATATAATAAAATATCAAACTGAAACATTTTAAATGTTTAATTGAGAGCTCTAATGTAATGTCTTCGGAGCAATATCGCAAATGAAGAGCTTATTGGAAGAACCGGCTAAGTGACATTTTAAAAAAAGAGAGATTTATCGGGGAATGTTCTTATTTTAGCTTTATTTAAATACATAAGATTAATTTACATAGCTAAATCTATTTATTCCAAAGATAATCAGTAGAAAAACCGGCTAAATGACATAATTTGAGAATTCAGTGGAGGAAGAACCGGCTAAGTGACTTAGCGACAAATAGTCAATAAATAACCCTAGAAAATCTCTATATTAGCATCGAATGCTAAGGCATGGGGAGAAAAAAAGTGGTGAAAATGTAAAACTTGAAAACAGCAGCTTCCATACATTAAGGAGGAATTTATGTTTTTTTACGAATCAATAATTAAAAAAGATAAGAAAAATAACCCTTAAACAGCTTCAACATACAATTTTTTGGTTTCTGGTTAGCATTATTTTCTGACTCACTGCCCGAAAAAAAATTTTAATTTTTTTATTCAATGCAAAGTCGCGTAAAAAATAAATATTATTTTGAATTTAGGCACTTTTTTCAGTTTATTATTATTGTTACAAGCTGAATACGCGTTTGACTTTTTGAAATAAAACTAACTAATCAAAAACCCAATAATAATCATCACTGCAAAATCGTGTACAAAATTAAAAACAGATACACGGACATAATCTTTCTCAATACTTCTATTTCTCAAGATCAACTCCTGATAGTATAAAAATACCATAATCAACAATTTTCTCCGGTACTTATCCCAATCGGTAGGCTGCGAAAAACCTATTTCCTCTGTACTCATAGTAGGTATCGTGATACGTACATTAGTAAAGTACATATTAAAACAGCACTACTTAACTAATATCAATAATACCTATTACCAAAAAGTTTTCTATTTTTTGGATTATTATTTTACCTTGTAAATAAGAGTTATAGTTTATTTAAGTCACACTAGAGCTGATCAATGGGCTATTGGCGACTGTCTGGGAAGCATCCCTTAGGATGATCCGAGCACATGTCATCACTATTTTGATCCTCTGCAGAGGGAATGGCACCTCCGCTTTGGTAACCTGACGACCTGAGCGCGAAGTCAAGCATTTTACGGTAGAACAGTTTAACGAGGACTAATACCGCATACCCTCGGCCTCTTCGTAGACTTATCCAAGTTGTTCCCCACCCGCACACTGACCGCAGCGAGTGATGCTTGACTTCGGTGTTCTTCTGGGAACCGTGTCTTAACGATTAGTCTACTGCGAGACAAATTGTAAATAAGAAGGAGCTCATCACCAATATGTAAGATGTGTGCGCAGATTAAGTGTTAAATCCGAAATGATAAGCGAAATGATGTTTGACAAAACTAATGGCAACTTTTTCATAAAGATCGGCATGGCTCAGTGGGGACAAATGAAATCTACATATGAATGAAAGACAGAAATAGATAGCCAAACTTTATTTTGCTCGCTGTTAGCAGGGATTGCTGAGCTGATGCAAATTTTACTTTGGAAGAAACACATCAGAGTTCCATTGGCTTCGGGCTAACCAGGAGAGGTTTCCGTGGTTCTTTACTCCATTTGCGCACATGCTTAAAATGATTTTCTTGAAGGTGAAAGTGACTTAAATAGGTGTTCTATTATCTTCTAGATTCAAGGTTAAGAAGTTGAAAATATAAAAAAAATCTGCATATTCACTGAGTGGATTGGTGTTCAAAGGGGGAAATTCGTGAAGTGGTAACCTAAATTGTGAAAAATGAAAATCGCGTAACTAATTATGAAGACGTTGTTTACTACGATAGAAAAAATAATCCAAAATTCTTTATAAACATTTTTATAAATTAAAATGTGCCATTTCTGCCTGTAATTGCAATATTTTAATTAAAAAATTGAAAATAATTCGTATTTCAAGAGCTATACCTAGATATTTTTTGTATTAAAACCAATAAAAAATACTTGTATTTAATTTCAGAAACATCTTTAGATGTAACGAAATGACATAACATTTTGATCACAACAAGCGCTATTTATAAGAACACTTTTTTAAAATCAAAAATTACCAAATTTTTGTTAATTAAAGCTATGCATACCACTGAAAAATCTACTCCGCAAAGGTTGAGCTAACGCTGCCTCTGAATCATTTTTGATCGGTTTTAGGACTAACAAGGCTAGATAAAATTTGATACCAGTTTGTTTCAAATTAAGGTTGTTTAAATTTCATTCAATGAATATAAGCCTAAATGTATGTATATTTATTTTATCTCTTCAGATAAAATTAGATTCGATGAAAAACATTAAAAATCGTCCATGAAAACAAGCAAATGCTGTGCAATAAATCATTAAAATCTTCCTTTATAAAAGAGTTAGAATCCAATAGACCCCCCCCCCAAATTTTGTGAGTTACGCCTTCACAAACATACTAAAAACATAAAGATTAAACGAAAAAACAAAAAGGAGGAACATATAAACTTTAGCGCTCATTTACTCAAATTCACTAATTCACTAAAGTGTCACTTCCAGCAGTGTCTTCCAAGTGTCCACAGCAGGTTCTTCCACTAAGCTCTTCAAATATATATTATTTTTAACTCTCCTTTCAAAAACTAAACTAAAAACAGAATGTATCATGGAAATCAAATCAAATCATTATAAATATAAAATACTAATAAACCTTGGAAGTCATTTTTACATTATTAATTTTACCTCAAATTTTAAATAGATAAACTAAAATGAAAAAAATAGCAATGAGAAGAATTTATTACAAAAAATATATATTTATTGAAATCAATAAAAAATAATATCAAAGTATAAAATATATATCATTAGTTTAAACTCTTTTTTTTTTACAACAAATTGTTTCATAAAAAATCAAGACCAAAACCGTACAATGCAACCATTTTCAAAATAATAAAACTCTAATAAACTACTAAAATTGCACTAATATGTTTTAATTTCAAATCTGCTTTTTAATAACTAAACCAAAAAAGAAATAGAGTCTCAAGAAAGAGCAGAACGTATTATAAAATTAAAACTAAATCATTACAAATAGAATCATTAAAATCATATAATTGTATTGAACCATCGAAACAATAATCGCAAACATATATATTATTCATATCAAGCTTATTTTTAATAGTTAAACTAAACTAAAAAAAATATTCTAACAATAAACCATAAAGATATAAAAATGAACGCATCCGCAAAAAGTTAATTAATGAACAGATTTATTTTTTGGCCATCACTATATTTCATACTATGAAAGGGAAGAAACATGATTTTAGTAACCCAGAAAGAAAAACAACGTAAGAGATACAAAATGCGAAGCAAAAGTGAATTACGGGGACCATCAATACTAGAAGCCTCATTAAAATGTTCTGGCAACAACGTTAAATAAATTACTGTAAAAGCATTCCAAAATGAGAGTGCGAGTATATTATTATCTGCAATGTTAACATTGCGATAAATTTATGTTTCCAAAACAATTACCCTATACAATTATTGTTAATTTTACACGTTTCATTACAAAAATTTTCTAACATACAATTGAAAATAATGGTAATTCGTTGCATGGTTATTAATTATAAACGCGCTTAGAAATGCGACTTAACGAAAATTAAAAATTAATATTTATATTCGATCGAATTATGTTAACTTTTTCAAGGTCAGTTTTTACATATTATTACGTTTAAAAATATATATCCAAATTCAAAACAAAAATTTAAATTTTTTTATATATGAAATAGTTCTATTTTCGAACTTTTTAAATGTATTGATTTAAAATTGAAAAAAAAAGAAGAGAACAATTGATTATGGAGAAACTTTCATTTAAATCTTAAGCATTAAAGTTCAGTAAGAGGAAAAAACTCAACTAAATCTTATCGCATGTTCTAATTCAGACACAAATAATTTTTTTCCATATATATATGAAAACTAATATTATTTCTTTGAAAAAACATAAATTCCTTTCCCTAAATATTAAACAATTTTGTGTGTCCCAGACACCTAAAATTGAAAATAATGATAAATATTGTTTTTATCAGATTTTGAATCTTATTAAGTAACAAAACTTTAATCTTTAATGGATATTTTCACCTCCGCTTTTCAAAGAAAATTTTTACTTATTTATTTATTTATTTTAATGAAATTTAATCGTGCAAAGGAAGAACCAGATATTCTACTCTAGCTAGTTGAAATGTATTTTTCTCAGATACTATTGGATCGATTATTAAAGTTTTTCCCCCACTTTTTATGGTGCATGTTTTAACACGGGGGCTTATTGAGCGAGATGTTGATTTTTTAATCGCTTCTTAAAGTCTAACATGACAAAAAAGTTTCTTACGTTTCAAACTTATAGCTCGAAAGTCAAATTTTCCGCGTTTCCTAAAACCTTTCTGCAAGAATATATATCATTCATTGCTTAATTAGCCTTATTCATTTCAGGCATTTTGCAATAAGACTAAAGTAGTGCAGAAGTTGCTCTTTTCACCAAAACCGCTTTTCCGAATAATTAGAAAAATGTGTTTTATGTATGCCCTTCAAATATATCCTTAACTTTAACTCATAATACAATGCAAATTTGTTGCATTCTTAATAACATTTGAATCACGTTCGTTCAAGTTATAGAAATACACTTTCATTTTAATCGTTACTTAGTTCCGTGTAATTTTAGAAGATATTTTCAATGTTTAATATCCAAAGACCAGTGGTCGGAAAAACTACATTTTCTTTGTAGTTTGTTACAACCAGGGACTAATATAGGGGATAAGGACATTTAACTTTTCCCAGGGGGTTTTAGAAAAGCAACACGCTTTTGACAGACCGGTTTTACGCACAAAAAGTGGCGTTCGTGTCGTCCTAGGGATTATTTTCTGACATCCCCGCCGTACCTTAGCATTGCGTAAATATTTAAACATTGCTGCCTTTATGAAAGTTTTTTTTTTGTGAAGAAAACAATCATATTTTGCGTTACACGTAAAAGAAAACCACGAAAATATCATTCAGATTGCTTGACGCTTAGAGAGTTCCAGCGAAATGCTCAGTAATCGTAATGAATTTTTTTTATATAATAAATCATTTTTTTTAGCGTCTTTGACAGACAGTCAATTATTTCGGTGAATATAGCGAGATGCTCTTCATATTTTTTGTAATTTTAAACTCATTCCAAAAATCAAAGTAACGTGCAATTTAAATATCGGCGTAAAACAATGTTTATAAAAGTTATAAAAATAACTTATTTTGACCAAGATTAAGTTGAAATTAAAATAATCAAATGTTGCGTTAAATACAAAGGAAAACCACGAAAAATTCTTTTAGATAACTGAACAATAATAAGATTACAGCTAAATGTTCATTATCGCAATGAATTATTTTTTTAACCATCAATTTTTTTATCATTCTTGACAGAGAATTTGTCATCTTAGTGGATGTTGTGAAATACTTTTCTTATATTTTTAACTTTTAACACGACCCAGAAATCAAAGTAACTTGCAATTTAAATATCACTGTAAAATCATGTTTATAAAAGCTTTTGTAGTAACCTATATATTATTTAAAATTTGGACAAATCAAATGTTGCGTTAAATGCAAAGGAAAACCACGAAAAAGTCTTCTTTAGATAACTGAACAATAACAACATTACAGCTAAATGTTCATTATCACAATGAATTATTTTTTTAACCATTAATTTTTTTATCATCCTTGACAGACAATTTGTCATCTTAGTGGATGTTGTGAAATATTTTTCTTATATTTTTAACTTTTAACACGACCCAGAAATCAAAGTAACTTGCAATTTAACAGTAAAATCATGTTTATAAAAGCTTTTGTAGTAACCTATATATTATTTAAAATTAAATTAAAATTTAGACATATCAAATATTGCGTTAAATGCAAAGGAAAACCACGAAAAAGTCTTTTTAGATAACTGAACAATAATAAGATTACGGCTAAATGTTCATTATCGCAATGAATTATTTTTTTAACCATTAATTTTTTTATCATCCTTGACAGACAATTTGTCATCATAATAGATGTCGTGAAATACTTTTCTTATATTTTTAACTTTTAACACGACCCAGAAATCAAAGTAACTTGCAATTTAAATATCACAGTAAAATCATGTTTATAAAAGCTCTTGTAGTAACCTATATATTATTTAAAATTAAATTTAGACAAATCAAATGTTGCGTTAAATGCAAAGGAAAACCACGAGATTTGAAAGATTTTTTGAATGAAAATAATTAGAATTTCCATTACACACAAATGAAAACCAAGAAAACGTTTTGCTAGCAAACTAATTGAACGCTAACAGGCAATAATGAGACTATACAATTATTATCATTTTCCAATTTCTTGTGCTTTATATGAAATTTAATGTTTTGACTAGCTTGGAATGTTTACTAAAATGTTCTTTATTTTATATATTTTTTGTAAGTACATAAATTGTGTTTTATTTTATTTCAAATATTTGAATTTCATAATGATATAAAGAATTAAATTTTAAGAACATATAAGTTTTTTTTTTTTTTTTTTTTTTTTTGTAATTTTAAAATTTAAAAATTATAAATCTTCAAAAAAATGTGTCATAAAATTTGCGAATTTCAGATTTTTCTGGCAAAGAGACTGAATGTTATCAATTATTATTAATCATTACAACTTATAAAAATCAAAAAAAAAAAGAACAAATTATGTACAGCTGCAATAAACAAACACCGCAGTTCAGTAGAGGGCGTGGATATAGAGTACAAACTAGTTCCTAGACCAGTGATGTCAACGTTCACCGTGACGTCCGTTTGGTCGAGTGATTGATCTTTGTTACAACTAAAACTACATTTGCTTTAAAATGTAGCGACTACAAACTACTTTGAAATGTAATCACTACTTCGATACTTTTAGAAGACAAACTCAAGTGGAGAACTTTTTTTCACCAATATTCAAAATGGTTTTGAATAAAAAATTGGCTTGGTTAAATACGAGGAGAAATTAAGAAATTTCAATTCATGTTGACATGAAGTAATTTTTTTTATTCTAAAGCACTTTTTACGACAAGGATTTAAGAAATGCAAGAAAATTCTCAAATATTTGTGATAGAGTGATCAATGCTTTTTTATATCCTCCAAGAAAAAAAGTACAGTGCGGAAAAAAAAAAACGGACTTCCCTGAATAACTTTTGATCTAATGATCGATCTTCAAGTTGTAGGACTCAATCTTAATGCTTTGAGGGGGTAACCACAAATATACTAATTAGTTAAAGCAAACGATATTATAAGTTACGAAATCAGACACAAAAACATACTTATATCTCCCATGAAATCGATTTTAAAAAAGTCAGATATTTAAAATTCGATTTCTCAAGAACTGGATGGATTTCACACCGATTTTTCCGAGCATCAGACGTAGATCTTATTACCGTTCAGCCACAGAGGCATTCTCATTGAGTACGTTGACGGACCCGCAAAGGATTTGCACTAATCTGATTCGAAATTTTTTTTTTGCGTTTGAACTTTGTTTCTTTAATTAACTAACATTAAAAGCAGTTGCCACACTGTTAAAATTTTCACTCTAAAATTATGGTGAAATAACTGGCAGCTCTCTGTCCATCCGATTAACCGTAAAGTTTACGGTAAAGAAAATTTTTTTCTTTTATAGTTTTGAAAACATTTGCAAAAAGTATGTTTATAAAACAATGAATACAAAACTATACTGTTTTTTAACCATCAACAACTTTCAAAAACGTAAAAAAAAATTTGTTATTTAACTAGACATGAGAGCTCGGATTTTCGTAAGGTAATAGGCATTGGAGAGTGCCAGACACTGGTAATTCTTCACGTGTTGAAGGGAATAGAGGAAATATTGTGGTGTCAACGGTAGGACTCGAACTGCAGTTCTGCTGGTCATGAGATCGACAGATAAGCCCGCTCGGCTATGATATGTATGCAACTGCAAGGAACTAAGTAGCTCATTAGGTAGTTCTAGTTGGTGCGATAAAATTCTGATTGTTTAACCGTATTAGGTGAAAGCAGTTAATAAACAGTTTTTCACAGTACTCAACAGTTTGATTACCATTTTATTTATGGTTATTTGACTGTTCTTATTAAATATGGTAAAATAACCATTCAATAAATTGTTATTTAACCACTTTTTCCTAGAAATTTCTAACAGTGCAAGAATCGCTACAAACTACTTGTTTTTTTTTTTTTTTTTTTTTTTTTTTGCATCTCACTACTCACTACACAACTTCTATTAAAAGGTAGCTCACTCACTACACTACAAACTACAGAAAAAAATTAGCGACTACAGTAGTTTCTCTACTTTTAGCGTGCTTCTTCCCACCACTGCCTGAGACCCAGTGTTCAATATTTTGGACAGCATTTGGTGTAATTTTATCACTTAAAAAATATTATTTTAACACTTTATTCTATTTGTATTTCTTTACAAAGCAATTGTCTATGTAAAAATATAGTTAATTTGACCTTCATAGGTTAGAGTTTCATTAAAAAATTACAAGAAAAGTAAAAAATTTGATTTAAGTAAGCTTTTGGTCAATTTTATGGCATATAAATATAATATTACATGAGTCTAGTGGATTTTGTTTAATGAGCAAAATGTTAAGAAGTACTCCGCAAAAGTATCCTACAATATATAAAATATTATAAAAATTAAATTCATCATTCTTTAGGCATTCACTGAAAGTATTTAAAAATTATAACTAGGTTTAATTGTTTGAGATTTAAAATAAAATTTTTTTTATCGCATTCACGAGTTAACTTTCTTTTAAGATACGCATTTTTAAAGAAAAACTCACCACGGTATGTTAAACAGTGTGTTTAGATTGTAAATCAGGAAAAACAAATGAAATAAATTCTAAAACTATTTGCTCCTTTTGTTTAGTGTAGAGAAACAATGTCAGAGTAGAGAGACTAGTGCCCAAATAAATCTAGGATCACAATCAATATGACATACCTTTCCAAATAAAAACAATAATTAGATCGTCAGTAGGAGACAAAAACACAAGTATGTGACACAAATAAGAAATTACGTAAAGCGTGTCTCTTTTTAGTAGAAAAATTTGTGATGACCTCAGCCGAAGATTGGCTAAGTGCAGATAAAAGAACAGGTTGGCCATTATGTCTGTAGAGGGGCAACAGCAGGGAAAAAAAAATCTTTGGTGAAACTCAGCAAAATATGAGCTCACCGATAACGGAGGTACTTTTTTTTAAAAAAAAGATATATTTAAAAAAAAAAGCATTTCTCCATCTAATGATATTTTAGGATGGCGAAGGAAAAGATTTTCTTATCCCAGGCAATATTAAAGTAACTTTTTCTTCAGAATTCCAAGAATATTTTTCTTGCTCTACTTTCTCTATCCTGATAAAAAAAAGAGATTGATTGATTTAAAAAGTCTGGATGGATTATGTGGCTACATTCTACAGTGCGCAAAATAAAAAATCTATCATAGCTTTCGTTCTAATGATGCTATTTTCACTCAATCTTAATGGTTAAAGGGGGTGACTAAGCTAATTACTTATTGCTAACTATTTATTTAGTTACTAAATCAGACACAAATACGTACTTTCTCTGAATAAACATACAATTTTTTTACATATTTGGTAGCCAAAATATAGGAGGTAGACAAAATTTCGAAAACATTGGGGCATAAATTGGGTGCTATGAAGCTATATATAAATTTGGCGTAATTCCCTAAAAATAGCCAAATAATATCGCCGTAGCAAGAGCAGAAATTTGCGATTATTAATTAAATAGTTGATAAAATAGTCATGTCAAAAACGCGCTGCCAGGTAATTAAAAAAATTATTTTAAGATTAAGACGTTTAAGACGATAATGATATCTTGAGAAATTTTAAGGTGTTTGAAAATGATTTAAGGTATTCGGCAATTCTATTCTCTCTGTAGTGGCATGATATATCAAAACAAGATTTCACATTATCATCGTTGATGTTAAAATTTTATTCCAGAAGATATAACAGTACTTTTTATCAGGGTTTGTGATTTTTTTGATTTTTTTAAAAAAATCAAAAAAATAATTTTTTTTATTATTTAAATCGGATTTTTTTGATTTAAATCCGATTTTTTTGATTTTTATTTAGATGCATTATAAGAACTTTAATTTTTGATTAAAAATACTTTATAAATGTTAAATCGAAATAAAATTAATATTAAAACTATATTATAACAATATTTTAGAAGCTCTAACTTACTAAAATAATTTTTCAATATAATACATAGCTTTGAATGCATAGCAATAATTTTGAAATAAATGCATGAATGAAATTTAAAGACTAAATAGAGAATTTAAAGAATACTTCAGGGGTCTGTCTAGGTTTTTCTGAGAGGTACCTATTTCGTGAAAATTTAGACATAATTTGTGAAAATTAAATATTATATTAAAAAATTAACACAAAAATATGGTAAAAATACAAATTTATCTTTTCTTACG
Source organism: Parasteatoda lunata (assembly GCA_949128135.1). NCBI lineage: Eukaryota > Metazoa > Arthropoda > Arachnida > Araneae > Theridiidae > Parasteatoda > Parasteatoda lunata. Next base: position 12,121,317 of record OX421981.1, on the reverse strand, counting down.
AGACTCAAAGATAAAATTTTAAGAAAAAGTATTTTGTGAAACTACAGTTTTTCCTAAAGTTGAATTGTGAAGGTGCCGCTAAACGGTATTAAACTTGGCTTGGACAGACTGTTAAATCTTTAACTATTAAAACAAATTTTCAATTAGCAAACCATGATTTTAATTTGATTTTTAAAATGACAAAATAAATGTAACAGATTGTGTTTATAAATGTATTCATTCATCAAAAAATAAATAAATATTTAATCTATATATTTATATATTAAAATATTCATTTTTAATCTTACATCAAAATAGATAAGTCAAAAAAAATTTTAAAAAATTTATGTACTCATTGGAATTTTTTTTCACAAAATTTCTTTATAGAAAATCTAATAATGTCAAAGATACTGCAAACATATTATGAGAAAAAAATACCAGTTATCAGTTAATAATCCCACTGCTTCAAATAGACTTTGAAAGAGTTTTAAAGGCATATGGAGTATACTTTTTGGTATATTAGAGTAATTTCTTTTTAATATAACCTCAAGTATTAGAAACATAAATTTTCCACAATTAAAATACAATGTAGATTTTAATTCCATGCTTTTTCAATCGAAACGTTGAGTTTTAATTAACATTATTTGCCTTTTTTTTAAAAAAAAAATCATGTTTATAAATTTTTTTTTACAGGTATGCAAGTCTATATTAAGACCGCATTAAATGTTTACTTTAATCTGTACTTTCAATCTCAAGAATCAAAAGATTTTTATAAATGTAATTTCAAATGTGTTGGAATTTAACACACATCAAGAAAGAAAGTAATTTTGTAAACTAAAATTAATTAATGCAGCAATTTATTTAAAATAAATTTTAAAACTAAGAAAAGAAAATAATTAAAGTATCAATAATTTAAAACGCAATTTCTTAACTTTTAAAGTCAATATATATAAAAAAAAATCAGTTGATTTAAATCGTGATTTAAATCAAGCTGATTTAAATCAACAAACCCTGCTTTTTATAAAATTTTTATTTTCATTTAAGTTGTAATTGCTTGATAATTAAAAAATATATATTGAATAAATTTATAAATATATTATTACAAATCGATACATACGTATGTATATTATTAAAATTGAGTCAATTATTCAATGAACCAACTACAAATTTAAAAAAAAAATTAAAAAAAGAAAAAACAGATGTATGACCATTGTATGAGAAACATGCTTTTATAAAACTTAACATTCGTTGAATAGAATGTTTTATTCAAATCGCTGTGATAAATTACAAATAAATTTAAAGATGACTTAAAAAGAAATATCTTATTTCATAATTAACAAAAAAGACTAACATCGGCCTTATCAAAGGAAAAAATATGAATAAAATTTTAAGTTACGCGTGCGTAAGTCAAGTTCCCCGTAAGTTAACCACATTTAAATATTAATCGCTCCATTTTAATATTTCTACATTGTCGCCAAATTATTTTCTTAAAAATAATTAATTTTAATTTTCCTGGCTTTTACTACATAAAAACAGTTGAAACTTTAGATTTTATAATAGAAAAAAACGTAGAGTTATATGGTATGAAAAAAAACTATTTTTTCATTCGCAATTAAATTAAATAATAATAAAAAAAAAATAATTATTAAAAAATATTGTCTGCACGAAATTATTTTTGGGCAAATGGATTTCATGAGTGGGCGAAATTTTTTTGAAATTGCTGAATTAGTTTTAAAGGTATGACTAAAAACACAAAAAGTGAAATTAACATTAAGTGGAGCAAACTTTCATCCGCTCTTCTGCCTACACTATTGGGGCCACAACTTCCAAATTACGACTATCTCCTATATTTTGAAGGTTAAGAATCCAAATACGTAAAAGAAAAATTTTTATTTAGAGAAAGCAAGTTTTTGTGTCTGATATTGTAACTTAATTAATAATTAGCAATAAATAATTAGGTCACCCAGAAACCGTTTAGATAGACACTAAGTACAGGAAAATACGATCATTAGAACGAAACTAATTTTTTTTATGTACAACTGTTTAAAGACAGAAATTTATTCACGAATAAAACTGGGCTTTAATGTAATGGTTTATTGCATATACAAAATAATTTTATGGGAACGGTTTAAATGGTGTATATTTATTGGTTTATAAAATTCACTTAAAACTATAGAATATTAAAAATTGTGATGACATGTCTTCGGATCATCCTCAGGAATGTGTCTCCAGACGTCGCCAATAGCCCATTGTGTAGCTCTAGTGCGACGTAGATAAAATAGCTACCCACCTACCTGATAAATTTATGCAAAATGGTCAAACGAAAATTTCGATAGAATAGTGCATTGTCCCAGTTAAATGTAGATGCCATTTACCTGATCTTCTATACTGTTACAACCATATACTCTATACTTTAAAAAATAAAATATTAATTTTTTTTATAAAATACCAGTAATTTCTATCAGAGTTATTCTTACGTGAATCTTGGTACTCGCAGTTTTGGTAAGTAATTTCTACATGAAAGTTTTATTTTTCCGGCCCTTCCATAATCTTTAAAATTGGTTTGTGCAAAAATGCAATTTGCATATCCATCAAATATTTATCAGTTTAGTTTGTTACTTTTAATAGACTTTGACGTAGTGTTTATAACATTACATTTAGTAGGGAAATGTAAACTATTCAATGAGTTTTAATTCTTTTTTGCAATCAAGAAAATTGTAGCTTTTTATTAAAAAAAAATTTTTTTTATGTAAATTTTATCCACTATTTCATTAAAAAGAATACAAATCATTTTTTCAAACTTTTTTCGATTTACCTAGCTCTTTCAGGGTGCGTAGTCAAATCTTTCAACAAAAAATAAGCACCTTTTAAGTACTTTTTAAGCACTCTAGTACGTAAGTACTTTTTAAGCACTATATTTTAAGCACTATATACTTTAACAAAATTAAAAATTATTTTAAAAGATTATGATCATGATAAAATAACTAGTTTCTGGCAAATAACTCTTTTTTTATATTATCTATATATTATTAGCCATTATAAAAGGAACAAGAGATTTTTCGGTTCGATATCAGAGGGTGGAAAATGAAGCAGGAAATTGAGAATATCTTGCGAAATGCAGCAGAGTTGCACATGTATTTCATCAAACATGTAAAATGATTGGAGCTTTCATACGCTATGGAGTAAGCCGAAATGGATTGAGGTTGAATGAATTGTGAAAACATTGAATAGAACAACGTAAAAAAGCACGCTTTTGCATAATACGTGATGGAAATCGACAAAGTAGAGAAAAAAATCTAATTTCCGAAAAGAGAAAATTAAGCACATTTTTAAAAATACCCAATGAATAAAAGCACATTTAAAGACTTTAAAAAAACGAAAATCGAAAAAAGCACATTTAAGCACTTTTTAAAAACGCTACACAACATGTCTTTTTACCAACAGACATAGGTATAAAAACGTCACCATCAAAAGTTAAACTTACAAAAAAGGAAAAAAAAAATTTAAATTAGCTAATGCATTGAAAATAAAAAAATATATTTTGCTAGTTTTTGATTGTTTGAAAAACTGCAAACTATGATTTGATCATAATTGCAACACTTGGATGCATTTTTCCAAAAAAACATTCGACATTAAAAAAATGAACATTCTTAATTTAATGCTAAAGAAGTTCTTGAAAGAAAGAGAAAAAAGATAAGAGGAGAAAATGAAGTGTAAACAGAAAGAAATCCTCTTGAGTCGTTGAAATGAGGCACTCGAATCTCAATACCAAGAGCGAGGTTGGAAATAACTTTCAAAGAGCGCTTAAGATCCAAAATTAGTGAAAGATTTATGAACAAAGAATATATTTTATCTAAAAATACAAAGTAGCATTGTAAAGTTATTCACGCAAGAGACACTTGAGTATGCAAAATATGAAAGTTTAATGAGAAAAAACATTTTTGTCTTTTCTTACATTAAATTTAAATGAAACTCAAATCATGAAGTATATTTTTACTCAACAATTATTTTTTTTTGTTAATGGTACCCACATGAAGAAAACAATTCGGGAAAAATTACCGTACTGTATGGTAATGACATTTCTTCAAAAAAAAAAAAAAAAAAAAAAAAAAAAAAAAAACATAATTCTGGTTAATAAAACCAAAATATGCGGTATTTAAACCATTCATTTGGCAATTTTTCCGTACATATGATAACAGTCTACGTGAATTTTGGTTTTCAAAATTACAGTTCTTATTACCACACATTTAGTAAAAAAATTCGAAAATGAAAAGTAAATGTAGCTAAAATATGGTTTCTATGCTATGCTCTAAGTTTGATTAAATTAACACATTTTACCACATTTATCAAACTTCTACACAAATTATAAAACCATATTTTAGAATTAATTAATCAATAAAGTATCAAAATCATTGATATTTAATCATTACCAAAGCACTTCGTTTAAAATTATCAAGCTTTTCGGTGTTTTCATAGAGCCAGAAGCTCGGTAAATGTTACCATATTCTGGTAGTTTTGTCCATACTCTTTTTGTCAATGTAAGAAAGAAAGATAGTATTTGTTTTTTAGCCAAAAAAAATAAATCAACTTCTTGGATAATTAGAATCTTTTTTAAAAGTTTATTCTTGGAATAATGGCTTACACAAGTTCTAAATAATAGGCAATGATTGTTCGTGGAATTTTGAATTCAACATCAAATTTCAGCACAATTTCGTCTTAGTGGGGGGTTATTTTCAGCCAATCAAACTCAAGATTGCGTTGCATTGAGAGTTACGAAACATAATAAAGTTTAACCTTATGGTAATAATTGTTAATTTCTGATTTTTGCACATAAGCCAGATTTGACTAAAATGATCAAATTTGACCTCCTTAATGCTTAAGTCACCGTCTTGGTAGTGATATTTAACCAAAAAGGAACTGAAATGATTTCGGCCGAAAACTTTCTGTACTGTAAGAAAAAGTAAAATAAAAAATGGGAAAAAAGAAGGAAAAGCATATAACGGGTTTCAAATAATTGGTTATGCAAATTTCTTTAAAAAAGATATTCAAAAAATTAAATTTATAAAAATTATGTAAAATTTCATGAAAAAAATATACTTTTGTTATTGCATTCAGTAAATCTTTAATAAGGTTGCTTAAAATAAATTTTCACTAATCCAGTGTAATTTCAAAATGCCTAAGGCTTATTGAGCTATGAATGATATACTTCCTAGTATGCCTTAAGGTTTGCGAACTCATGACAGTAAGCCTGAAAAGTATCAGGCTGATTATAAAATACTGAGGACTTTTTCTAATTAACCATTGTAAAATGTTAGCAGATGTTTGCAAAGTGAAAGATTATTCAATTAGCCTATGACATTTCTACCAGTCTGATTGTTCGACGACCTTTATTACACATGTTTGGAAATATACTGCAAAGAGAATAAATTTTTTGTGGTTTATTCGTCAAAAGAAAATAAAAATAAATAAAAGAATATCTATCAAGCACTGAGAAAAAAAGTATGGTTGAAACTATCAGAATATGGTAAAATTTGCTGTATTTCTGTTCTATGGGAACACCAAAAAGCTCTGCAATTTTTACAAAAGAGGTAAATATTTTGATCAAATTAACAAGAAAATATGGTTTTATAATATGTGATAAAATTTGGAAAAAGTGGTAAAATTTGGAAATTTTACCACGATACTTCAGAGTATGGCATGTGAAACGTCTTTTCGGTCATATTAACTTTTCGGTTTTGAAAATTTTACTAAATGAGCCGTAATAGGAATCGGTAATTTTGAAATCTCCACATGAACGAGAAAAATTTCCAAATGTAGGGTTGTTTTATTAAGCAAAATTATGGGGTTACCAGAGATACAGTTCAGTAATTATACAGGAATGTGGCATGTAAATTCCAAATTTATTTTTGTATGGAAAAAAAAAGTGAATTTAAAAATAAATTCGAAAACCAAAGAATCAATGCATTACAAGAAAATAAGCCATCGTAATAACAATTGTTTTATTCTGAACAACGTACTCATAGGGTACATTATTTGTTGAATTTATTATTTACTCTCAAAACAAAATAAAACGTTTTAAAAGAAAGACACAAATTCTCACATAATCTGCCAATGAAATACGTGTTTAGAATCCAAACATAACTAAGTATAGAAAGAATTTCACATTTAATCCAAAGGCAATGTAAACAATTCTCTTTCTATTCCACTCGGGCAACGGATGTTATAATCCTCAATTTTAGTGAACAACAAAGGTTATATTTTTGCAAATAAATAAAATAGTTGTATTTAATATAAATAGGTGTATTTAATAAGGTCGGGATAGCCTGGTTGGCAGGGTGCTGGACTCACGTTTGTGAGAACGGGAGTTCGAATCCAGCCGGCCGAAGATTCCCCGTGTAGTAAATGGTGAACTTTAAATCTGTCAGGTCACACAGTTCTCCATGTTCCTATAACTTTTATTAAACAAAATTCTTATTTATGTCGAAGATTTTTTTTCAAAGAGAAAATTTTAAAAGTGTCGTATTTCTGATTCGTAGAAAATTTTCTTCCGACGAAAGTTCATAAATCTATTGAACTTTTATTCAAAAAGTACTTATTTTGGTCTAAGATTTCTTTATGAGAGTATGTAACAAGTAGAACAAATAGAAAGGATTCCATTTCCGAAAGCCATTACAAGAGAAGATGAAGAAATAGGGAATGCCCCCAATATCATTCTTCATTCGTTATCTTCGTGATAGGAGAACGACATTATTAAACATTATCCACTCGGTACTTCCCACAAAGAAGACATTCCAGAAATCTTTCTTACATTTATGTTCAATCTACATCAATAAACTACTCTTAGTGTTCGAAAAATATTTAGTTTAATAAAGGAAGAGATAAGTGTAAGAAGGTGGAAATTTAAAATCAAAAGTTATAGGAAATAAGTTAGCAGGAAACACATCTTTCACTTCTTTTTTTTTAAATGATTTGTTAAAAAAAATATGTTTATTACATATAATAACTTATTTCTAAAACATTCAGAAAAATAATGGCTATGTTGAACCATATATTGGTAGCTTGAACTATAATATGGTGCAAAATTGCTGTGGACATCAATAAAGTGTCAAATTGAACCATTTAAGTTGTTGAATCATGGTATAGAGCAATCAAGTTCAAGAAGTACGACAATGTAATTCAACTTAGCATCGTATTAAAGGTTGCGGCTAATTTCAACAATATTATGGTTCTATGAGCTCCAAAATTGCTAATAATGTAGACGTAAACGAATCTCCTCATTTAGTGCATGTATGAGTAACCACAAATATGGCTCTTTTTTAACCATATTAAGATTGCTGGAAAATTGCAAGATACTTTGGTTCAACAAGCAGGAAAACTTTTGTAATAGTGTAGAATGCCATTTGTCCCGTGGCAGAATTGCAGCGACACGGCGACATTGTCGCAGAATGCTACACAGTTCTTGCAGAAAGTTTCCTTTAGAGAAGTAAAAAAATTCTCTTTTCTTTTCTACAAAAATTTACACATAATATTTGAATCATGCATTTAAATAAACACTTTTTGACACGCTCAATTTACGCCGTTAGTATCGTAAATCGATGTAATGTTTTGATTGTATTTCCGGCAATTATTGATATTGATTTTCACGTGTTTTTTAAATATCCCGATATATTTCAAACAATATGGAAAATTCGAATCGTGCATTTGAGTATTTACTTTTTAAGGCTATAACTCCATGGTTTTTTAAATCCGATATTTTTTATACGATATTATTTATTACAACAAACTAATCTCGAAATGAAACAAGAGTTTGAGGAGTCCGATTCGCGTGATTTCGTCGTCGATCTTTTTTTCAGCAATTACTATTACGGATTTCATGATTTTTTAATTACTTTTTTTATTTTGAAGATTATTTATAAAATTTAATTGTGCGCATAGCTCGAAAAACTTTTACAGGGGTTAGATAGATTGCTCGAAAAACTTCTGCTACATAAATCTTCACTTACTCGTTCAATGCATAAATTAAATAAAATTCCGATAATTTCATAAATTTTTCGTTGCTCAAAATTTTTTATTTAGCTTCTACTTTACTTAATAATCTGACTAAATACGTTCAGATGTAGAAACAAACAGGGATTTAAACATGGATTCATCAAACCTATCATTAATGTTATTAAAAATGATGGATAGTTTTGTATTTTCAGTATAGCTAGAAATTTAAAAAAGAATTTTAAGTTTTGTATTTAAGTAAATGTATCCATATATTTAACTAAACCATTATAATGGAATTTAAAATAAAGCCATTTTTCAAGTTATCTTACTATTCTAGTGTATGCAGTTCCAATTAGCTAATGGTATGAATATTACTCGTGGTATTTTAATAAAAGATGGTAAAACTAGGAAAAAAAAAGCTTTTTGTAATCTTTGAAGATGTAAAAGTATTACGCTAACTTTCCTAATTCGCAAAATTGGCAACAGTTGATAGACGAATGTTTAGTGAACTACGGTTAATTAACAATGACACTAATACATAAATGCTCCGTTATTTTGTCTATATTGCGAAATGATAAATTTATAGAGCAGCAAAACATTATTGGTCAAATGATTAATTATTTAGAGTAAATTTACTATCACGCGTTAGTTTTTATACTCCGCATAATTTTGACGGTCATAAAAGTGCATATTTTTTTATAAAACTAAAGGCGATATGTATTCATTTGTAGGGTAAATTTTTAGCTTTCATGTTTGATGATCTCGTTTAAAATAAACTATCTTTAAATACATTACAATAGCCTGGTGCTGTCATTTGGTGCATAGATTGAAAAATAAATATGATTTTGGGTATAAGAAATAAATTGTTTTAATCTCTTTTGATCCGTTACATTTGAACACTACAGCTCGAATATATCACTGGAACGAGAAATAGCGGGCGAAACTTCATCCCGTCATTTTGGCGAGAGCGAGAAGGTAGGGATTTTACATTTTGTCAAATAGTTTCATTTTTAATTTACGTTAAAATGAGGCTAATACATTTTTAAAGTGACAAAAAATATTGGACAAATATTTAGCTATCTAGGATTAATTAATTTTATCATACTAATTCATAAATTCATTATATTTTGTAATGCATTTTGTGAAATGGCTTACCTGTGTTAAAAATTAATTAGGCTAGTAAATTTACAGAGCGCTGACAAAACCCAAAATGAATTGAAGGAAAAAAACTCATAGATATATTTTGAATTTCAAAATGATTTCCTTTGATAATTAATTATTTGACTATCAAATGAAAAAAAAAAAATGAAGCGAAAGAAAAAGTTAGGAACTAAACCGTTGATCAGGATGTCTTGTAGGAAAAGTGGATAAGCAGAATAAATGAAAGGTTCCATTCATTTATCACTTCACTTACAATCTGTGACAGTTTTACCTGAAACTCAATTTTTTATTTTTTACTCCAACACACACTTTCTTCATTGATCGAAAAATGTTTGATATCATCGCTCAAACATTTTACACTAATTCAAAAAGGGTGCCATCAACTGTTTGTTACTACTTCAATGATGGGAGAACGTGTAAAGAAATAAAATTAAATGGAAAACAAAATTTAAAAGTTTTGAAAATATATTTTGTTGTTTCTAATATCACTTGCTAGTACCAGTAAGCCTGCTTGGTGGAACCAAGCGAATTAAAGACAGAGGGGGCGTTTCTTGTTTTCAGTGGTTCCATTTATGGGCAAGTCTCAGCCATAGAGCCACACACACACGTACATCCCATCTCGTTTTAAGAAGCGAACCTTTTCATACATCCAAAGATCGTAATTTTTTATCTGAACCAGAGAACGATCAATCTCTAATTCAGCGCCTTCAGTAGTGTTCTTCATTTTATATTTTAATAACCGTCGTGGGTTTACGACTACTAATGTTCAACTCCGTTTCCGTGTAATTTTGAACACAATCCAGAAGTCAAGGGAATTCCCGGATCAAGTATTAGGAGAAATTTTCCTTCGTGGAGGACTTTTTGATGGAACTAACCCGCATTTGCGTTACATGGAGAAAAAAACCACGAAAACCTCTCACGGTTAGCCTGACGGAAAGGGGACTCTAACAGATGATTCGTCTACCACTGAGGATATTTTACGTCAGCACTGTGGTCGGTGCGAGCCGGATGTTGAACTCTTATCAACTAGCCATCGTTGAAATTCGAAATCGGATCACCTCATTGGAAGGCGAACGCTCTTGCCCTTAAGGCCATCACGGCTCACCCCCTGTGGCATTGATTTGTTATGAGAACTTGGAGGACTTAGTGCAAATGTGTACTAGTCACTATTTACTATAAGGGGAGTCTTTGGCTGGCGGGGATTGAACTCATGACTTCTTGGACATGGGCCCAACGTCCTACCAACCAGGCTATTCCGGCCTGGAAACACATTTTAAATAAGGTTATAAGTAAACTTAAAACATTATTACAATTTACAACCTATTAGAGTGAAAGTTTTTAATTGCGTTACATAAAAAGTATAATCCCTTATAAAAAGTCTGAGTCAGAATATAATTCATATAAAAAAAAACACAATTTCAAAATGAAGTGTGCTGAAAAATAACTAATTTTTTGCAACCTTTATAAGTTGATCCAAATAATTTAAACTTGATAATTATGGTTCAACTTGACCATTATAATAAAGGTTACAATAAATTTGCCCCATATTATGGTTCAAGTTACTAATAATATGATTTAATGATGAACCGATTTTTCCACAAGTGAATTTTTTAATTTCAAATTTATTGGGGAAAAACATTTACCGAAAAAGAGTTCAAATTCTTCATTTTTTGCAATGTAATTTTTAAACATATATTACAAGAAATTAGGAAGAAGTTTTTGTTATTCGGTATTAAAAGAGCTAACTTAGGACACAAAATCCCTTTTCCACATTAAAAAAACTCTTATTACTATCAATCAGATATTGAAAAAAAATTATCTTAATTAAAATCTGTGAATCAGTTTTTACGCTTATCGAACTTCTTGTTTACTGCTTAATATCGAAATGTGTGATTTTAAGATACAATTCAACCTCTCAGGAGCGGCCACTCTCTGTTCCACAGTAAAATGTTTGTTAATGGAGGTTGGTCATTCCTATTTATGAGTTACCTCCATTGAATTCAAAATGATATCGAAGGTACATGATTTAATTATGCACAGTGTCATTTTTTGCAAAAATGCCACCTTGTGTTGGCGTCACGAGAACAGGATTGATGTATAAAATTTAGCGTCTATCAAAATAACTCTTACTGATATACTTATGTGAATGATAGATATAAATAAACAAACAAACAATTATGTTTTTTGTATAAGCTTGTAGCGCTAGTATTATAGCATATAAATTAATTTATTTTAAAAAATGAGAGGTTTGTTTGTTTTTCTAAAATAACTTTTTCTTCTGATTTAACTTTTGACTCTAAAACTAAATCATTGAAAGAATCGTCGTGTACTCTAACATGAGGTTGTCAATCTCTTTCAGAGATCGCCAAAAAGAATTCTCTGAATAAGAGTCTCTCAAAAATATCTTGAATACATTTGAATTCACTTATTTGTTTTGTTTACTTTTTATTTGTAGATATTTTTCCTTATTTGACCTTTTCCGCATTATGTCCGGTCGCTGGGAGCGGTTTTGGTGGTCTCGCCCAAAGGCCTTCTTCATGTTTATGGAAAACTTCCGTGCCACCCAGAAGCGGTCGTAAATAGAGGTGGTCTTTCCTGGAGGTTTCGCTGTACTTATTTTGTCACTATTGGATGACAAAAACAACGTACTCAATAACAAAACATACGCGCAACTCTAATATAGCTAACAAGTAGGTTGTCAAAATTTAGTGGTGAAAATTAAAAAAATTATCAAACCTGGCATTAGCAAATCATGGGCTGGTGAAACATAATGGTGTGTAAATTAGGATTTACACAATCAGATTAGACTTATTGCCGTAAACCTTTAGTAAGGATATTGAAAATAAGCCTACATTACTCCTGGTTTATTGTAAAGTGCCTGAAATAAATAAGGTTGACTGCAATAAGCCCGAAAAGTATCAGTCCGGTTTTAAAATACTTAGAATTTTCTCTGATTAAGAGTTTTAGGTTGCACATAATAAGCGTTCGCCTCCCAATGAGGAGTATCAAGTTTGAATCTCAGCGATGGCTGGTCGATACGAATTCCGCGTCCGGCTCGCGCCGACCACAGTGCTAACATAAAATATTCTCAGTGGTAGACGGATTATGGGTTAGAGTCTCCTTGCCATTAGGTTAACCGCGGGAGGTTTTCGTGGTTCTCTTCTCCATGAAACGCAAATGCGAGTTAGTTCCATCAAAAGGTCCTCCACGAAAGCAAAATTTTTTCCTATACTTGAACCAGGTGTTCTCTTGTATTCTGGATTGGATTCAAAATTATAAGGTCACGGAGTTAAACATTAGTAGTCGTAAATCCAAGCAATTGGGTCGGCTGTTCAACAACTGTTATAAGAATGACGAGAAAAGCGGTTTTTCAAAATCGAGAAACTATAACGATTTTCGTCCCACTGTGCATGTAAGAGAAAATTCCGGAAAGTAAGTTATTTAGAAACAGTACTGAAGAACAGTTTGATATAAAAATTTCACATTTAGAAATATTTGCCTTAATCTTTATTCCCACAAACCATTTATTTCTTAGGCAACTTTGAGATAATAAAATAAAAGTTTAGACTTAAAAAAATTCAAAATAGTGTATCTTAAAACTGGCCTGTTTCGCTCATTCCTCCGGGGTATTTTACATTAAACTTAAAATTTACTCTATTATTCAAATCTGAAAATAAAATAATTTTATTATGCAATGGAATTTTCAGTATTTTTATATTCATTCATTCATAACAATTCCATTACAAATGGAACGCAATTTTTTTTCAAAATATATTTATCCAAAGTTGTAAAGGAATAAACTCGTTGATAGAATATTAAAATGCATATCTATTATATTTGTACGAATACGTGGATAAACAATGTATTTTAAACGAATCAACGCTAGCGTTCTATGCCTTTTCTATTTTTTCTCTAAAAGAAAAAAAAAAATAACTGGATTTATCTCACAAAAATAGAAAGGAAATAATTTATTGAGGAACAAAAGCGAAATGTTTCTTTCACGATTTTGTTCTTCTTACGGGAATGACATCTACACAATAAACCAAAAGCTATTCTAACAGAATTGAAAGAAACTTTTTTAGAAGAGATTTTTTTCCCTTCCTCTTCCAGGAAAACATATTTATTTCATAGAGAGGAGCATCGTATACATATTTTGATGGTCGAGTTAAAATCAGCCTCAAGTACAGGATCGCTATGATTTCTTTCTTTCTTTCTTTAAGCTAAAAGCTTTCAATACATCGTTTAAAATCGATACACATATAAAACATCCGATTACATTGGTGCACGGTTTTTAAAACTTGACAAATGCGATCAGGTTTGTTCTATGACAGCTAATATGAGCCGTCTTTTTATATCTACAAACAAACACAATGTACTAAAAACATATGTATATTCATATATCATTCTTATATATCATTAAGATATGTAGTATTTGTATACAAAATCTCATTTCTCAATGTATTAATACGAGGGCTATTTTTTAAATAAAATAGGAACCACAGTTAGTTTGGAAATAAAAACCAAATGGAAGAAAATTTTCATGAAGCAAATTTATTCCTTGATTCTATATACGTTTCTTTTTTTTTTTTTTCTTCTTCAAAATAGTTGTTAATTTTGCTTAAGCACTTATCCTACCTTGCAACTAGATTTAGAACGCTTACAACTAGAACGCTTTAGACAACTAGATTAGCAACTAGAATACCCTCTTCATAGTAACTTGCCGCCTCACCGATATCCAAGAGGCTACGACCGTTTTCACGTCTTCGCAATAGTTGTACTGGTTGCCCCGCAAAATGATGTTTAGAATATCGGAAAAGGTGAAGATCACTTAGCGCAAGGTCTGGGCTGATGAGGGGTGATCCAAAACTTCCCAGCCGAAAGAGCCAAAAAAGCTTGGGACTGAGCTGTGGAGAGAGTCATTGTCATGGAGCAGTGAAATTTCCTATCAGCATGGCAGAAGGAAGCTTCGTATGCTTCAAAAATGCATGCAGCACGCAGGTTTTTTTCCGACTAAAAACGCATCACTACTAACCGTACCTCATACGCGGCGGATGATTTGTTAAATTTTAACATTTTAAAGACACAGAACTAACCGCACAGGATATATACACAGCTGTAACTGAGCTTAATTGTTCCCAAGGAATGCGGAGACACGCCGCAAGTACTCGTTGCAACGCAAGTGTCATCATTAGTGTACACAACAAAACGGACCTTAATTAAAAAACAGCCCTCGTATTTTGTAGTCCTCAGCATATTGCGCCAATCCTTGATTTCATTGGTTCTGTAATTATTAATAACAGAAAAAAGCACCATTGGACGAAAAATTATAGCATCATTGGATAAAATAAAAAAGTCAATTTGGATATTTTGTTAGATTACCTTGTGCATAAATTTCTAAATATAAAGTTTTCAAAAGTTGAACTGACAGGTGAACCTTCGTTGTATTTTAAGCTCATGAATAATTGTTCACTTTCTAGTTTTAAAATAGTTGCATTTAAAGTATTGCTCCATAAAGTGCAGATTTTTTTTTTTTTTTTTTTTTTTTTTTTGACCCCGGTATTGCGAATAAAATCCGAATAGTTTTTGATCATGATTTTATAAAATCAGAGTCTGACTGTAATACAATGAATTTAAATCGTATTATTTATTATCATTTATGCGAATTACTTAGATACGCTTATTACTATATTCTTATCTAAAATCATTGTATAGATTGATTAATTATTAATTTGATGGTTGGGTTAAAATTAACCTCAAGTAACGGACCATAATTATTCCTTTTTTTATGTTTTGTTAAAAGATTTAAAATCATCGTTTTAAATCGATACACTTAGAAAACATCCAATTTTCCGTCTGACAAACTCAATGTTCAATGAGTTTTAAATGAATTGGGATGAATGACTTTGAAAACTCGTTATGATACAGGGATTGGACAAAATTACATTTCTATGCTTACTCTATGGAAACGATCTTTCTTTTAGAATAGGCGACATTGTCGCAGAACGTTACAGAGTTCTTACAGAAAGATTTTTCTTTTAAAAAGTTAAAAAAGAATACCTTTCTTATACAGAAATTTACACTTAATATTTGAAACATGCATTCACATAATCACTTTTTGACACGCTCAATTTACGCCGATAGTACCGTGAATCGATGTAATGTTTCGATTGTATTTACAATAGTTATTGATATTGATTTTCTCGAGGATTTTAAATATCCCGATAAATTTGAAACAATATGAAAAATTCAAATCGAGCATTTAAGTATTTACTTTTTTTAATCTGATATTTTTTATACTATATTATTGATTACAACAACCTAATCTCGAAACGAAACACGTATTTGAGGAGTCCGATTCGCGTGTTTCGCCGTCGATTATTTTTTCGACAATTACTACTACGGGTTTCATGAATTTTAATTATTTTTTTATTGTGATTAATTACAAAATGCAAAGAAGGAAATAATTTGTGCGCCCCTCCCAACAAAATGTGAAAATATCACCCATAATACTAGAATAAAAAATTATTACATGTTCAATTAAAGAAAATTATAGTTTTTTTTTTGTAAACACGGCACTTTATGTTATTTTAAATTAGTAACATGTATGTTTTTTTTTATTAAAGGTATCGCATGAAGAAAGATATTAGTGCTACAGGATTTTGTCGCAGATAGCTCGAAATAATTCTACCACAGGGATTATTAATAATTGTGAATGATGAAGCATAATTAATCATTCATAATTTATTGAAATTTCAACTCAAAACGTAATTTTTAGTCTATGTGCTGCGATTATAAATATGCCTTAAAGATATTCTTTTTTCAAATATCAATGATTAAGATCTATTGGAGAACATTGATCGATTTATTTTTGTTTTTTACAATTCTCAGGTCAAAAAGCCATCGTCTATCCATCATGACTAGCAGATAAAAACAACTGTTTTCTTAAAAGTTCATAATATACACCAAACAATGACCGAAAATGTAACAATGGGTTTTTTAAAACAAAAGGATGAACGATTCAGCATCATCCAGGAAATAACATTTTTACTCTATAGTTACTTGCAGCGATTATTTAAAATAGAGGAAGGAATAAGGAAGAAATAATAAGGAATTAAAATAAGGAAGTTTAATTTTCTCGTTACGATCGCATTATTTAAAATAATAAACCTTAAGAATAAAGTCAACTAATACTTCTTTTTTCTAAAGTTAAAAAAGAAGTATTAAACAATTTTTCAAGTAATATTTACAGTCCCTGGCCAAATTATTAGACGCACTATAATATTCTATGTAAAATCTAAATTACCAGGTTACACTGATATAAAGCTTTATTATTTTTACGCGGCTGAAACCGGTTTGCACTTGTGTACGTCCGTGTATCAATCGCTTATCATTGTAATGCAATACGTTGCAAATAAATACAAATAGAAAGTGTATAAAAAATCTCCCGAATAGAAACCCATTACATGTATGTTTAAATATAAAAGTATTGCATATAAACTCGTGCAAAACATGCAATTATTAAAACACTACACTCTAATAATTTGGTATAATTATTATAATATACTAATATACCTAATAATATAAATACTCTATATTCATACAATAAATCGTTTAATTTATTCAATCGTCGAATTTATAATATATATTGTCTAATTTAACCAATTGGTGCACGAACGTAAACAAGTGAAACCGGTTTCAGTCGCGTAAAAGCAATAAAGCTGTATAGTATCACCTGATAATTACAACTTTACATAGAATCTTTTTGTGCGTCTAATAATTTGGACAGGGACTGTATTAGAACTTAGTGATATTTTAGTGAAATGAGTTAATTAAGTTCATATATTGTTCTTGAAAAGATATATTGTTGTATGAAAAGATTTTATTCTTGTCTGCAGGAATTCTGTGAAACTCATTTAAATTGTTTGCGTCAAAGCGTTGGAAGTAATTAGTCGATGAGCTTTTTATTTTGATTTAACTCAAAATACGCGTTCAAAAATGAACATAGCTTGAAATGCGTATTTTAAAAAATAAATATAGTTAGATATGCGAGTTTAAAACATTGGAGAAAACCTGAAATGCTTATTTAAGAAAATAGATATAGCTTAAAAATTAAAATTTAGGAAAATAGACAAAGCTCGAAATGCATATTCAAGAAAACGGGTATATCTTAAAACTATTTAAGAAAATAGACATGGTTGAAAATGTATGTTTAAGAAAACAAACATGGCTTGAAATGAGTGTTTAAGAAAATGGATACAGCACAACAATTCAAATATTCGAAATTATAACACGACCACAAATTTTAAAAATCAAACGATATCAATTTGGAATTTTTCTGAATTTTTAAACACTGAGAAAATTCCACAACTTCGGAATCGGTATAACAGGGACTTTCGGATTGTCCACAAAATAAGAAGAAATCAGAAACTTTTATTTTTCTAAAACATTTTTCTGAAACATCATTACCAGAAGATGAAAAAATTCTTGCATTAGCAGTGTCCTGAATTTTATGAAAACTTGACCCATGGGAAAAAAAATCGCTAGGTATTGAGCGATGTCTGAAATAAAAGGCATAGTGACCTGCCAAAAGGTAACTTACTTATAGTTGTCGTAGTCTGTTTGTAGTCAAATGCATTTGAATCCTTCGTCCACTCTGAAAAAAAAAACACACATATTGTAGTTTATCTTTATCATATAAGGTGTGAGAAATTAAAAACGTATCAAATTAAATGTATTTTTAAAAGTTAAGTAACACTAAAATAAGATTTTCTATCTTCAAATTCGTCAACAAAGTGATATCAGTAACATTCCGATATCACGGTAGTCTATTGGATAAATGTTCAGTTATTAATGGTTACACAAAGGGCGGTTTTCAAAGATAAAAGATGATTCACAAACAGATTTTTTTAAAAATTTTTATGCAAAAATCCTTTAATGGTAAATTTGTTTTTTCACTAACCATTTAATTTAATAAACGTACGAACAGCAACAAAGAACAGCATTGTGAAGTCATGAAAAAAAGGAAATTATTTTCTCAAATAATCTAAAAGATAAAAGTTTTGTGTTAGTAAAGCGTTAATCAATCATTCATTCAAGTGTTCATTCAAGACTAAACGTGTCATGAAGGAATAGACGCCTGTTTAAAAATTTTTTAATATTTATTTATTTATTATTATTTTTTTTTTTTTTTTGCATTTTATTATTACGAAAAACTTGTGAATTGAATAATTTTCGAACGAACGGAACTGAACCGAAACATCTCAATCGTTTATTATTTTTTTTTTTCTAATTTTGTAAAAACATTTAGTTCTTTGAAATCAGAATAAATGCAGAAATTCAATGCAAGGTTCAGAAAAACAATCATTAATCACAGTCAAAACCGGATCGTTGACCCAGAAGTTGCGAAGAATGGTTTTGTATATGATAAAATAAAAACATTTTATTCAATAATTGCGAATAATTTCACCTTTAAATGTTAGATAATTTTTTTATTTAAATTTGTATCACAAAAAATTGTCTAATAAAGCTGCAAGGTGCAATTAAAGAAATCGTCGAATAGTTTTGTTCGAAAATATACATTAAAAGATATATATATATATATATATATATATATATATATACATAAAAAACATA
Organism: Parasteatoda lunata; assembly: GCA_949128135.1. NCBI lineage: Eukaryota > Metazoa > Arthropoda > Arachnida > Araneae > Theridiidae > Parasteatoda > Parasteatoda lunata. The sequence goes on along the minus strand of OX421981.1, from coordinate 12,102,555 downwards.
TATAAACATATAAAGCTTCAACTAATCTTTTTATGCTATTCCTTTGTCTAAATCTTCTTCGCAATTTATATTCTAAACTAAACGCTCTTTCTCACACTTTAATATTCACACATAATATTAGGCTAAAGTTATACACTAATTAACATTTTTGATTTTCCCTTTAATTGAGCAGTGATAAAGACTTTTTCCCACGACCTATTTAATAGACTAATTGTAATTACTCAGATTTTATTCATTTCCTACGACAAAACAAATTACTGATTTATTTTGTAAGATTTCATTAATTTTTATCCGGGAGCACTTCGATTTGTGTGTCACTTGGATAATCATTCTCTAATTATGATGGTTAAATAAAAATTAATTTTATCTTTTTAAATCCTGTGACGTTTTGTTGTATATATAACCTTGACAATTTTTTTAGCTTTTCATAGAATCCCAAAATTACATTGATTAAAATCTGTCCTTCTGTACCTAATCATCCCTTATTAAACTGGTTTTAATAATCAAGTTTAAAAAACAGAATTTCTAAAATTGTTACAAAAATCAAATCACATTTCAAGTCAAGTTTATATTCATATTCAAATAAATCACATTAAAATTTAAAAGATTACAAAGTTGAACATTAAGATCAACTTATTGAGTTGTTGATAAGATCAACTTATTAACTATAGTGAATAGAATCATTAATTGAGAGAAAACTAAAAAACGAATATGATACGACGTAAAAGAATTAGAAAAAACAATGCAAAAAACTAAAAAGATTCATCAGAGAAAAGCAAGAAGAAAACTCACGAATAATGAAATGGCAAACTAAGAAAATATCGTACCAGAATATGGTAAAACTTACCGTGTTTCTAGCTCCATGGAACACCAAAAAGCTCGGTAATTTTTACTGAAGCACTTCGGTAATGATTTTGGTGAAATCAACATTTAAATATGGTTTTATACAATGTGATAAAATTCGGTGCATGGGGCAAAATATGATAATTTTATCATAATACCTTAGACCATGGTATAGAATTTTTTTTTTTTTTTTTTCAATTTACTTCAAACTTTCTTTTCAGTTTTATATTTTTTATTAAGTGTGTAGAAATAAGAACAGAATTTAGGGTTAACTGTTATCATATGAATGGAAAAAAATGACCAAATTAAGAGTTTGAATACCGTACATTTTGGTTTATTTTAACCAGAAATGGGGTTTTCTTAACCAGTTTTTCTTTTTCTCCATATAGTGTTGCATAGAATAACATTTGGTGTGAAGGGATAATTCCGATCTGACAAATATTTTAAAATATGCAGCAGAATTGCTAGAAGCGAGATAACTAAATTTAAGCAATTTCATATTTCATTTGCCGACGAATGTTTTTGCGGCTTTTCTCTCCATGTCGAACAAATGCAGGTTAGTTCCATCAAAAAGTCCTCCATGAAGTTAGTTTGACTTAATACTTGATGCGGGAGTTTCCTTGTCTTTTGAGATGGGTTTAAAATTACAAGGCTACGGAGCCGAACACATAGTAGTTACACAAAAATGGGTTGGTTGTTCAACGCCGGTTATAAAATAAAATGGGATTGCCTAGCATTAAAATATCATATCAGAAAGTTCCTGGGCTTGAATCCCAGAATAGGTATCGATGTTCTTTCATTCTCTATCCTTACTCTGGGAGAAACGTTGGTCCACCTAATATGGCGCCCCTAAAAGAATGTCAAGCAAATCTCTCCTAGTGATACCTGATTGATGAATGTCGATCGGGTTGGCATTTGTGTATATATATATATATATATATATATATATATATATATATATATATATATATATATATATATATAACGTTAGATTAAGGAAACGTCCCGCAGTGGACTAATGGTTAAGACACGATTCTCAGTTGATCACCGAAGTCGAGCATCACTGGCTGCGGTGTCAGTGTGCGGGTGGGTGACCACTTGGATCAGTCTGCGTAGGGACCGAGGTTGTGCGGTATTGTTCTTCGTTGAACTGTTCTACCGTAAAGTGCTCGACATAGCATGCAGGTTGTCGGGCTACCGAAGCGGGAGAACGATCCTCTCTGCAGAGGATCAAAATTGGGGGTGGCACGTCTTCGGATCATCCTCAGGGATGTTTTCCAGACCGTCGCCAATAGCCCACTGTGCAGCTCTAGTGCGATGTAAATGAACTATAACAACAAGATTAATGAAACAAGAAAGAAACTTGCAATCGAAACAAATTTGTTTTCAGAGATTGTTTCTTTAAAAATTTCACCCAAATATAATTAAACAGGGCTAAAGGAAAAAGATAAAATCAAATAACTTGATACAAAATAACAAGAGTGCGAATTTGACTGAAATATTATGCTTAATATAATTTACCTGACCCCAAACAACAATGTGTTTTTTTTTTTTTTTTTTTACCCTCGTTTTCTACTATTTTCAAACCATGCGTGAAATAGAGGTCCCACTATTGCGTCGAAGAATATTTTCTAAAAAAGGAACTTCTTGAAGCGAAACTTAAGAAAACAGAGAGAAATCCAAAACCTTGCGATCTTCAAGTTATTTGTGCCTGGTGCCACTTATTTTGATGGTTCGCGTTTATTTACGCAATTTCTAGTCGACAACGATTTTTATTTTGGGTTTGTTTAGTTTTTCAAGTGGTCGGACTTATTTTTTATCTCCTGGTTTGTCAAACAAAATGAGAAATGGAATGTATTGCTGAAAAAGAAAAACATTGCTGTAATTGTCTAAAAAAAAGGCTTGCATATCTTCCTGCACGTATTGCTTTTATAATAATAGGAAAAACATGAAAGATGCAAATTTCTGGCCACAAATAGAGTGAGAGGAAAGGATTTGATGTAAACCATAAGCTAAACTTCGGACTGAAAAAAAATTGTGTATGATGAAATATATATAATACACGAAGTAAGAATTGCATACACTTTTTGGAACTACTCAAAATGTAATAGCGTAAAATAATTCTGTTACTTTTGACAAACATTTATATCAATCGTTGCTTTCTCAACTGGGAAATATACATTCCTCAAATTGTGTTCACTTTTAGAAATATTTTTAATTTACCACCTAAAACAAAACTTTTTAGGAATCTAAAAATTCGTTTGTGTAATTTTTTAGAAAATGAATTCAATGGCAATGAATAAAATTATTTTATGATATTACCTAGTTTTTTTGACACTTCAGAAAATAAACTAAATGTTTTTGATGGTTTAACAGACATGAAATAATAATAAAATACACTTTTCTGAACTTCTGAGTAATTTTCGAACATTTCAAAATTTAGCAGAAAATAATTCTTTTACTATATACAACCATTTGTATTGTATGTCATTTTGATCACTGTTAAGTAATGTGCTCCGCCGTGTTGACCTACACAAGAAAAAAGTTAATATATATACAGTCCCTGTCCAAATTATTAGACGCACTATAAGATTCTATGTAAATTCCTAATTATCAAGTGATGCTTTATAGCTTTATTGTTTTTACGCGGCTGAAACACGTTTGCACTTGCTTACGTTCGTGTATTAATAGGTTAACATTGTAATGCAATACGTTAAAAATAAATACAAATAGGAAGCATATAAAAATCTCCGGTATATAAACCCATTACATGTATGTTTAAATATAAAAATATTGTATATAAACTCATGCAAAACATGTAATTATTAAAAAAAACTACAGTGCGTCGAATAATTTGGTCTAATTATTATAATTTACTTATATAATTCTTGATTTAACAAATATTTTATATTTATATAATGTATCATATAATTTATTCAATCGTCGAATTTATAATATATATCGGCTATTTTAACCAATTGATGCGCGAACGTAAACAAGTGAAACCGGTTTCAGCCGCGAAAAAACAATAAAGTTGTATAGTATTACCTGGTAATTAAGATTTTACAGTGAATCTTATAGTGCGTCTAATAATTTGTCAAGGGACTGTATATATATATATATACATATCGAACTTCGATAACCTTGTTATTTCAAACAAATATTTTTCCCCTTTGCCTCATATATCCACTTAATGTTAATTTGAATTGCTATGTCGAAAGGTTTTTTTCTCAAAACCTCGCTATGTCGACTTTTTTTCGAAATAGAAAATGAATTTTTTCAGAAAAACTACAATGTAAGTTCATTGTAAACAAATTTGTTTCTATTTAATGCATAATTGTTTTTGTCTTACTTTTAAAAATAAAATTATCCTTGTTGTATTTAGACTTATAGTCAACTAACATTACATAGATATTTCTTAGTAGTTATTCTCATATTCCATGACTCTACTTGCTGTAATATTTTAGAACACATATTTCTACTTTTTAGAACGAATTTAGTTCTGAACTTGTTATCTCGAAATTTTTTTAGCGTCATTTTTTTTACTTCAACTAAATAAACTGAAGCACTATAAAGATGTAAAAAATCCACAGTTTTTGAAAGGCTGGAAAAAAAAACTAGAGTTTCGGAGAACATTCGGAATTTTGAAAGTAAACAAAACTGTCCTATTTCCGATAAGAATTGTAAGATTAATGTATGTAAAATAACAGCTGAAATCTAAAAGAAATTGTATTTAAGCAGCTAGATATGTAGTATAGTCTCGATATCTCGAAAACCTTGTTATTTCAAAAAAATATTTTTCCCCTTTGCCTTATATATCCACTTAATGTTAATTTGAATTCCTATGTCGAAAGGTTTTTCTCGAAACCTCGCTATGTCGTTTTTTTTTCGAAATAGAAAATTAATTTTTTTCGGATAAACCACAATGTAAACAAATTCCTTTCTATTTAATGCATAATTGTTTTTGTCTTACTTTTAAAAATAAAATTATCCTTGTTATATTTAGACTTATAGTCAACTATCATTACATACATAGTTTTTAGTGGTTATTCTTATATTTCATGACTCTACTTTTTAGAGTAATATTTTAGAATATATTTTTCTACTTTTTAGAACGAATTTAGTTCTGAACTTGCTATTCCGAAAACTCGCTGTCTTGAAATTTTTTTTAAGGTATCTTCAATTTTGAGATATGAAGAGTATACTGTATAACTTAAAAGGAAAAAACGATGCTTTAAATGATCTAAATTTTTGTAATTTTGGTTGTATGTCTCTACAAATTGAAAAGTTTAAGGAAAAAATAAATAACGGCGTTAGAAAAGTATAGATGAAAAGAAGATTTCTTTCAAACTGGGATAAACAACCATAAAAAAGTGTTAAAACAAGTTTTCTATCCTAAAACTCGTGATTGAATACATCCAAATTTTAACCCATCTGAAGACTTCTGCATGTTTTTTTATAACATTTTCCTTTCACCTTACGTTTTCGACCAGAACCGGAAATAATTTTCTATCTTTTTAGTCACTAAGCTTGTTTCCGGAGGGATCTATTCATTTTCTATTTAACTCTTCTCATCCAAAACCAGAATAATTGCTTTCTATTTTTATTCTCTTTATTTGTTACTTTTAGTTATTCAAAGAATTTTATCAAAAAGTATAAAAACGACAAAATCATAATTCTATTTTCATTTTTGTGGACTACCAACAACTGCTACGTAATTATAGCTTTGTTACAGCATCTTCTGGAAAAAAAATGTGTTTGAAAAATGAAGTAAAATTTACATAATAAAGTCATATTTATTTGTTTTAATGAACTTTTGTCTACATAATTTTAGAACTTTCTAACAAATCTAATATAGTAATTAGTTTTTTAAAGCATGTTTTAAAATGAATTTAAAATAAAATCGAAAATGTTAAAAAATGAACATGTGTTTAAATGGTGAGCAATTATTTTTATCAAAAATAATGATAACAATAAAGCTATTTAGACTACTATGTGTAAACGGTAATTCATATAACTTTTAAATTATAAATATTTTAAAAACTAATGTTAGCAAAAATAATCAAAATATTTTTATTTTATTTTTAGAGAGGTAACGAAATTTTAAAATTTTTAATTATGTAAAAATTTATTTGAATTTTTTTAAAGAATGCTATTCATTTTGATAAATCTAAGATATTAAAAACTACAATATTTGCTTTAATTCATTAAATTTTATTTTGGAATCTATGGCTTCTTTCGTAGCATTCGTCAAAGGAGTTTTCTTACATCTTTTTAACAAAAAAAATTAAAGCTAAGCTTTTAAAAAATTAAAATTTTAAGTGCAATGCAATTATTAATATATTATGGCTCGATATTTTATAAACTTTTCTTGAAATCAAAAATCTTTGGACTTTTTTTCCAGAATATTCGCTGGATTTTCTGAACAAAAAGCATTAAAAAAAAGATGTTTAAAAATTGAACATTTCTTGAAACGTATTGCAATTATTATAATTATACTTACGGCTTAGTATTTAATAAACTTATTAAATTTTCCTTACACAAATTTTAAAAAAAATTATTTTTAAAGAGAACATATAATTATAAAAAGTTTCAATTGTATATGGAATAAACGAAATATTTTTTTTTTTAAAGTATAGCATTGATTATAAAAAATTCACGTTATTAAAAACGGCAAGATTTATTTAATTTTATATAGGAAATTCTGTGCTTATTTAATTAGTTTATTATATTTATCGAATAAAAAATAGTATAAAAAAAAGGGTTTTTCAAAAGAATTCTTTAATTAAAATGCAATTATCATTATTATAAATAATAAAAATGAAACCCTTTTCACTAACGTATACAAAGAAATAAATCTTATATATTTAAATAAGACTAAAATAAGATCTGTCCCTAAGAAATTTTAATTCTATCAAAAATATATAAGAAATTTTTTTCTACTCAGCTTTTTAGTTAATTTTCCTTAAATGCAAATACGCAAAGAATATCTCACGAACTTTTATAAAAATAGTTGATATTTGGATTATCAATAAAATGTCACCAACATAATATTATAGTTTAATATATAGTTTTATTTTTGATATATAAATATAAATGTGATATATAATACTAATACGATGTTATTCATTCCAAAAATTATTTATTGAAATGGCTTATTCTAATATGAATGGAAATATATGAATAAATTAAAATAAAAATTGAATTGGAAAGGAATAAATCAAAAATATATATAAGTTTTCAAGGACGTTAATATTTCGCAGAAGTAAATAAAAGGATGTCTAGACGTCTAGTTTTTAAAATTTCTGGTACTAGTTTTACTAAATCCTTTTCTTTGAAATTATCAATGGAATTTTTAAAGAGGGATTTTCTTGTCCACTTCAAAGATGAAATACACTCAGATAAATATTCATAAAAGTTATGCAAACTAAAATTCTTTATCATGTTGAAGTTAATTTATTTATGAATGACGAATGAAATAATCCCCATTTACTGTTGAGATTACCTACAAAAAGTACTTTGAAATTGAACTGCGAATGGTATTGTGAAAGATATTTCAATTAAGCTTTATTTGGTGAATAAAATATAAAATAGTTTTTTAGAAAAATGCAGAAGTGAATAAATTTTTTTAATAAAAAGGTTTTAATTTATTAAAAGAAAGAAAAAAGTCAAAAATCATTTTAATTATGATTTTATACTTACACATCTCTTTCGTTTTGAAATAATGTTTCGATAACATGATACCTTTTAGCATCGTTAGTATTTTGTATAAAATACTATTATTTTTCTTTTGAAACACTATAAAATGCTAATCCAAAAGGTTAATTAGCAAGAAAGATCTCTAAAATAAATTTAAATATTCGAGAAATTCACTATGCCCGGCCAAAACATTTGAATAGCCGAAGACTCCCCGCGTAGTAAATGGTGACAGGTGCACGTTAAATCTGTTAGATCACTAAGTCCTCCATATTCCCATTACAAATCATACCTCTGAGGGGTACTGATCCAAGAGTTTCTTTGTCTTCTGGATTGGTTCAAAATTATAAGATTACGCAGTTGAGCGTTAGTCGTAAATTCAAAGTTTTTCAACGATGGTAATAATTATAATATTATAATAATACCTATGGGGGCAGCCTGGTTGGTAAAGCATTGGGCCTATGTCCGACAGGTCGTGAATTCGATCCCCGCCGACTAAAGATTGCAGTGTAGTAAATGGTAACTGGTGCACGTTAAATCTGTCGAGTCTCAAAGTCCTCCATGCTACCATAACAAATCATACCTCTGGGGTACTGATCCAGGAGCTTCTTTGTCTTCTGGATTGGTTCAAAATTAAAAGGCTACGGAGTTGAACATTAGTAGTCGTAAACCCAAAATTGGGTCGGCTGTTCATCGACGGTTATAATTATAATATTATAATAATACTTCTGGGGGTATTGAATTGGAGATTGATCGTTCTCCTGTTCAGGTCAAAATTACGATCAGTGGATGAATGAATGGATATATGAATGGCTCAGTCCTATAAACGGGTGTGACGTATGGGTGTAGCAGAAGTCGAGTTCTAGGCCATAGATGGCGCCACTGGAAAACAAGAACAATCGCACGCACAGTGCCTTAATGGCCGACGACAACAACAAAACATTTGAATATTTTTTCTGAATTTACATTTTTTCAGTCCGCAAAACTAATATTAAATGGTCTATAAATAATAATATTGTATACCAATCAAATTATTAAATTGTTTTTACAAACTAAAAAGATAAAAACATGCAAAATTACATTAGTTTTTTTTATTTATTTTATTCCTTACTCCTTTTTGTTAGAAAAAATTTTCTGACAAATTTTTAGGAGAAAGAAGGGGAATTTTGAATTAAGTTTAAAAAGTAAATGTGTCATTCTTGCAAAATTGGTATATAAAAAATGAGCAATGGCTTTATAAACGACTCCAAAAATAAAATAGGTTACTTTTTTGATTAATTTAATATTTAATACAAAGAAAAACAAAATAATTACACTTTCTTTGTAAATTTTCATAATTGTACTGAAATTTTCATAATGCTGAAATTACTTTGAACTGAAAATTTAAAATTTTTAAAAGCAAACATAAATAATTCGAATACTATTAAAATGTATAATTTTGTACAAATATTTTACACATTTAAAATAAAGTAATAACAGAGAGTTTCAAAAATTTAAATGGGCACCTATAAAAATTATTCATTTAAAAACCAAGTAAAGTAAAAATGAAAAACTATAGAGCCTTTTCAAAGTATTAAATGCGATTAGTTTTAAAATGGAAACATAAAGAGCTTTAATTTTAAAATGAAAACTTGTTTAAGAATTTACAATAAAACATACATAAGAAAAACTAAGTTAACTACATCGTCTTTAAAGTTTGGAAATGGATATTTATAAAAATAACGATTTCAAAAAGAATTACCAATATCTTTTTATTTTCTTGAAAAATAATCACCTAATGTCTCTAAACACAGAAATTATTTTTTAGTGATTTTTTTTTTATCTTTAATTACACTCCCATTTAAACTAAGAAATAAACTGAATTTCATCTTGAAATACCACCGAATTACCTCAGAGTAAAACATTGCCTCTGTTTCGATATTTGATTGGCAATTTGCCCTAACACAAAGGGAAAATTTTCCCGACCGTCAAAATGAGTTTCCGCAGCAATCACTTGTGTTTCGAAAACAGGCTGGTATAATTTATTACTCATATTCACATATATTCTATTTTGCTAGATACTATTATATGGGGAATAGTAAAAACCGATATAAACAAATTAACTAAGTAAATGGGCATTAAGATCATTATTATTTTAACAAATTTAGACACCCTTGTGGCTTAAATTATTATAACTACCAGTTATTAAGTAATATAAAGTATTTTTTATGTATCGAAATTATACTGTTTTTTTTTTTTTTCTTTCAATTTTGTCTTTCTTTTATAAAAATTCAATAATTTCGCTTTTTTAAATATTTTATATAATCCAAATTTTGAAACTAAAATAAGATTGGATATTTAAACTGAATTTTGTTTTGTATAGTTAAGAAAAATAAAATAAAAATATTGGAGGACCTCAGATAAAATTTTGAAGGAAGATATGTTTTGTACAATTAGCAAACACTTAGTTGGCACAAACTAACTGAAAATTTTAAATATTTTAATTAATCACATTTTGGAATTATTTATATTGGATCTAAATTGAATTCGTTTGTACCGTTAAAAAAAAAATCAAATCAAAAGATTCCAATATTTTATGTAATCAAAATTTCGAAATTTTTTGTTTAATAATTGAATTACCGTAACTTTATAATGTTAGTGCAAATTATTAAGCACTCTAATTATAGAACTGTGAAAAACTCTCTGCTTTATAAAATTATTCTCATTCTTAAAAAACTAATTGAATTCCAAATTTTAAACAATTAATATCCAGCATATAACTTGATTAAATACTTCGTTGGCATCAAAAATATGCAGATAGATCAACGTGTTTCAAGCGTTTAAAAACAAACGCTTTTTCCCAAGACTTGTCAGACGTGAATGAAAAGAAACAAAAGTGATTTGAAATATAAAACGTAAAGTTGCGAACAGAAAATGGGAAATAAAGGTGAAAAACAAAACGACGAAAACTGCAGTAAAATAGAGCGAAACAAAAAGTAAATAAATAAAAAATATGAAAAATAAGAATACGAAAGAGAAAAACCACTGTGGTCGAGAAGGGCAAATCAGGGTAAAATGCATTTCCATGCTTTATGAAGAGGTAGTGAGGAACTAATACCGTTAACGAGCATTCATATGAATGACACAAGATTCCAGGGCATCAAGCTGAGCTGATATGATTGGGAAGGAAATAACTTTGCATTGTCGAAATTGATCTTTGATCTTATGCCCAAGATTCCAATAATGATGATACAATAGATCTCTCGTATTCTTTATAACGGATATACCTATTATGTTTCTTAAATTTAAATTTTAAAATTGACTCAAAGGCCTCTCTTCTAATCCTTACAGAGAATTTTTTACCTTTTTTTTCTTCCGTTAGTTATAAAATTGCTAATATCCTGTCTCGTTTCGATTTTAAGTGTCCGTTTGGTTTTAACAGTCCTGTTTACAGATTTATAATCTCTTAAAAATCTTATTAGTTTTGATAATAGCTGGGAAATTTACCACATTTCTTGTCAATGCCACCTTAACTGTATTAGACAAACTAAAAGCGCTTTAAATTTTAAACTTAGAAACACGATGGATATGTTCGTTAACAAGAATATGAGAAATCATCCATTGCTGCACATTGTTGGAATCCTGGTCATAAATTTTATTACATACATTATAAACATATTTCCATTCCAGTCATATCAGCTCATCTTGATGCCCTGGAATCTTGTTTTATTCATAGGAATGCTGAATGCCTTGTTAACGTTCGCGTTGAAATACATTTTAACAAAGGGTAACCCCTTTCGGATACTGTGGTTTTTCCTGCTCTGTTTTTATTCTCTGCTATAGTTGTTTCTTCTAGTTTTGTATCTCATTTTTATTTTTCCATTTTTTGTTGGCAACTGTATTTTTCAAATCACTCCTCCTTTACATCACACAAATTGTTTCTTCTCATTCACGTCTGTCAGGTTTTTAAAATGGACCCTTTTTTTAGTGCTTGTATTATGTTAACTGCTATTTGCAATATGCTTATTTTTGAAACGAATGAAATAAATAAATCAGTAAAAGTCCTTCACGAAAGCATATTTCTCACAATACTTGATCAGGAGTTCCCTTGTCTTCTGCAATGGGTTCAAAATCACAAGGCTGCGGAGTTGAGCATTAGTAGTCGTAAACCCAAAATTGGGTCGGCTGTTCAACGACGGTAATAATATAAAATAAAAAAATAAATTAGTGAAGTGAATAAAGGAGTTTATCAAATAAATTATATTTTTTGTAGTTTGCTCAAAATGATACTGCGTGAAGTCAACTATGATTTTCAACCGAAAGGAAACCAAGAAAAAAAAATCTTAAAATGCATGCAGTCTATTGTATAATAAAATATTTACATGATTTAGTGGTTTAGAATCTTTTTTAATAATGATTCTAGTAAAAAATTCCAAAAAATGAAGGTTTTACGAAGCAAATCTGTCAATTTAATTGATAAAATGTTTCATTTCTATCAAATACTTCTATTTATATATATAACCTATGAATTGTCCGTGATCACCATAGGTGGAGATTCATCAAATTAAAGATATATACACCTTTGGTGATGCTAACTAATATTTCCTTGAGTAAATAAACACATCAGCTATTAAATTTTACAATGATTATTCAGAAAAACGGGAATAAAAACATCAAACCCTGTTTGAATGCCGGTGAAAAATTGATGGTGTTTGTAATAATCGCTTTCCACCTACTCTTCGTGCATTTTTTGACATCTTTTCTACTCTGAAAGAAATTACATGATTAAATTTTCAATCCTCAATAATGATTCGCGGGTATAAAAAATATTAATTTGCAATCTCCATTTTGTAAATTTTTTTGACTTCATTACTTTCAAGGATTCAAAAAATATATATTAAGTGCGGTGCATACGGTTTACCTACGTTTTAATTTGTTCACTATATACCCCTATTCCAGAATGTGAGCTATATTTTCATTATTGAAAGTTTAAAATTGGGGAAATTAGATAAAAACAAATATAGCTCCCTATTTAAATGGACAGTCCAAGTAGGAAAAAAAATTTAACTCTTCAAAATGTAAACAGAGGCATTAAGCCTGCGTAAAATTCTTGGAATGAATTACATTTTATTCAAGAATAAATCGGGCCAGCAAACTGAAATTTCCTCTACAGGCATATTTTATTTATTGAAAGAGAATTCTGACTTTATTTATGGAGATTGATATATAATTCCGAATTGAAAACTTTTGAAATTTAAAGAGAAAATTTTCAATAGAGAATAACGTTTTTAAGCTTACGTTTTGGGGAAAGTAATGACAAGAAAAGGGCTGTGATTGATCCAGGGCAACCATTTTTGGCAAGTTGCCAAATGCCTAACTTGCCGCTAATAAAACAGCCTATTTAAAGGTTAGACGATCTTTGTTTCAACAAATATTCCCCTATGGATTTTCCTACTCTAATATGGAACAAAACGCGAAATATGTAATATTTAGAATAATATTTTCAAAAGATGAACCAACGTAGTTGGTTTGGTCTCGACGGTTTGACAAATTTTCATACTTAGCGATGAAAGAAAAGAAGAATAGTCCTGCTTTTCTTTAGAGCAATAATATTCCATTGTTTTCGTTAATTAAAATATAATTAAAACAACAATAAATCACAAGCTAAAAATTGCTATCGTTATTAAAATTTAAATTTATGTTAGTGCTTCAAAAATAAGAATTTTTATTTATTAAAACGTCTTAGCGAAAGAAACACACATTTTTTGGTTAAATCCAGAAAGGCTTCGGTATTGAATATTAAGATTTAAGTAAAATGAATCATAAAGGTGATTCGAATCGAAGGAAAAGTTCACTTAAGCGATTCAAATATAATTCGAATAAACTGAATCGAAATAAAATTCAGAAAAAAGAATATAGATTCGAGTTTAATTAGAGTCATCTGACGTCATGAACAGAATATTTGAGACAATACGAAGCGAATTACATCAAAATAAATAGATACATTTATTTTTGAAGCAAAAGATTCGTATCACTGAATTACTATCGATAAATTTATAACGTTGATACAAATAAATTATTAAAAGCTGATCGAATACCATTAGTGCCAAAATGAATGAATGCATTTTTATATATTAATTCCTGCTCATTCATTAGAATCAAAAGGTAAAAGCAGTTTTCAAAGAAATGCATTCGAAATAGCTGGTTCGAATCAACGGGTTACTTACAATAGATTTGAATCAGTCTAGTGAAACACCTGATTGCAAATGAAATTATTCGATTTGAATCGCTATCAAAATGTGTTTATGAATTCAAATCAACTCTTATTTTCTTTATTTTTATTTTAATAAGCAGATTAGAAAAACTGATTCAAATTCTTGTTAAAATAGTTCAAATGTTTTTTCGAATCATCAATTGATCTTAAACAAATGTTTAGAATTCATTTATTTACATCGTTGATTTCATTTAGCTGATTCATATTAATAATTTAAATCAGCTGATTCATATCATTTATCTTTTAAATAAACTGAATCATATCACTGATTCGAATTAACTTATACATATTTTCATTTCAAACCAATGAATTCATATTATCTATTAGATTAATTTGAGTCATATAATTGATTTGAATCAACAGATTCATCACATTGACTTAAATTAATTGAATTATATTATCAACTCGAATCAATGGATCAATATTATTAATTCGAATCAACGGATTCATATAGATAATTAGCAACGGACTAATATTATTGATTCAAATCAACTATTTCAAATCATCGATTTAAATTAATTGATTCCTACCACTGATTTGAATCAATGGATTCATCTCATTGATTTAAATTAATTGAATCATATCATCGACTCGAATCAATAGATCAATATTATTCATTAAAATCAACGGATTCATATAGATTATAAGCAACAGACTAATATCATTGATTCAAATCAACTATTTCAAATCATCGATTTAAATTAACTGATTCATACAAGTGATTCAAATTTATTGATCCCGTTCGAAAAACTACTTTCAAGTCTCTTTCGAAAATAGAAAAGCCACATAACCGTTCTCTGATACAAACAGTCATTGTCAAAAGGAAAAATATTAAAAATAATTTATGTCTAAATATAATTTTCTGCGAACATATAAAAATTTTTTAGAACCGTGTCTAAAAATGGTTTGTTTGCGAGCCATTAATGGCCTAAAATTACACAATTTCGAAGAATAAATCATAAAATTAATCAATGACTTTTCTGCCTACGAATTCTCTTAAAGAAAATGATAAGAATCCATTATACGTTCTTAGGAATTGTATTTTGGACATGGATATGCTCTTTTCTTATAAATTTTATTAGTCGCAGTACGTATCGAGCGTTCGGTTGAAAGTATATTTTTCGTTCTCACGTCCGGTTTGGAAGCAATTTCTTACTGTGTCACGAAAATTTGATTGTTTAATTTTTTCATTAATTAATTTATATGCTTTCAGCAACTATAGCATTGAATACAGTCACAGGAAAACATTTTTTTTCTCTGAATCTGATACAAATTTAAATTTTAATAGTTTATCATTTTATATTGAGTTTAAAAAATTTCAAAATTCTTTCAAATTTCCGTACAACTTCCGTTCAATTTCCGAACTATTGCGGGCTGAAAATATAATATAACTTTCGAGAAAAAAAACGTGAAATGGCGTGAATCTATAATGGAATCGAGCGTGTCAAAAAGTGATAAATCAAATTCGAAATTCGCATATCGTAATAACACGGTATTAAGAACATGGGTGCCTAATTTCTACGAAGAAAATTTCTTCTAGTGGTAGAAAATTTTATATTTTAATGCGGAAGTCCTTGTTTAATAAAGTTGATTTAAAATTATTGTTCACAAAACTACATGTGAGTGATTAAAAAAATTTTTAATAAAAAGTCACTTTGCTTTAGTTCTCACATGGGGAAATTTCTTTAATGGTGGCAAAATTTACAAAAAAACTAAACGCTTTTGATTTTCATTGTCTATTACTTTACAAAATATTTTTGTAAAACCGTAGCGGTTGGCAGGTCTGATTAAGAATATCGGAAAAATCCTGTGAAAAGGACCGAAAATTTTTTAAATAATTTTCTAAAATCTAGCATCAAACAAATTACGATAGAACCGTTATTAATCGAAAGCGTTAAAAAGTGTTAAATGAAATTCTAAATTTGCGTGTCACTTTTAACACCGTAATAAAAATATCATGAGATTGTGTAGCCCTCTTTTGTCTCCTAACAGGTCACGCCTGAGAGAACACTTGCATTGCTTACGTATATATGACCATCCTGATTGTCGACTCTGTGATTCTAAAGAACCTATGAACCGAAAAGAACTCCATCGCTGTAGGTCACTCTACGGACTTGACTCCGAGACTGCTAAATATTGGCGCGCGAGAGAGCTTCTGGGGAAATGACTTCGGTCTTTCTTTTACTTCTTGTGATTCCTTCTGATGTTTATTGCTATTCTTTGTTCATTTTGATTATTTCCCCCGCCATTAGAAATAATAATTAAAAAAAAATAGAAATTTGAAAAACCTAGTGAAAACGACTAAAAAATGATATATAACTCCAAAAAACGATGAGAAATTATGTTGGAATCGTCACGAACGGAATACTTCATGAAAGTGATAGTTTAAATTCGTATGCCGTAATTTCTGATCCGCAAATATTCAGAGTGTGTGACGTCATACTCCCGTTCGTTGAACAGCTCGACCAGTTGAATCGCAGGGGCAAAAGTGTTTTAAAAGTTAGGCGTCAAAAATGACGGCTGGGTTTAATTTTCCAGGCGTCAAATTTAAATTTTCAGGAGCGAATAACGGTGCTTATTTTGAACTCTATGAGCACATGATAATCGTTAAATAATTATTTTATTTGTATTATATCACCATACGTTTATACTAAATTTCATTAAAATCTGTTTAGTAGATAATTGATCAAATTCAAGAATTCTCTTAATTAAACAACCATGTTAAACTCTAAAAATTTTTTTTTGTTTAATTACAGGACCACTGACTGGATATAATCATCAAAATTCGAAAATTCTTAAACCTGAAGACCGGCGTAATTTCGAAAGGTTATGCGGTACGTATTAAAATAACTAAAAAAAGTTATAAATATAGAACACAATAAAAATGGAACATTTATTAAGCTGAGATGGCGAATTTTCTGAGATATATCTTACGAGATCATTCAGCATACAATAAGATAGCATGGAATCAATGAAATCTTTAGAAGGTTTCAATTATTTTTCTTACTTATAAGTCTTGTATTTTATTACATATTTGCACAACGTTTAATTTCCTGCTACAAATAAAAGTGTTTTTTCAGGTTATGCTCCATTTTTTGAAATCTTTCACAAATAACTGAATGGAATTTTTATCCCTGAAAAGTCAGTTTTTGATTGGCAGTCTTTTATTTAAAAAATAATGTATTTTATTAAAATTTACTAGAGCATTTACTTTAATTCTGACATAAGAAATTAGTAAAATTGTTTTTATATATATTTGAAAAACTTTTCAATAATATCACTAATAACGGAATGACATTTTCCCTCCGAAAAAAAAAAGAAACGTTACTGAATACGGAAAGTTATTAAAATTTTTTAACACTAACAGAGTTTTTAAAAAAATTTGAATTAGCATGGTATTTTATTAAAAATCAGCGTATTTACTATTCTGACTAAAAAATTTTAAAAATGTTAAATTTTAAATTTTTTTTTCACTAATACAATTAAATTATTGATAGCAGAATAAAATTTTTAGTCCCGAAATAGTCAACTAACATTAGTTAGCATAGAAAGTTTTTTTTTTTTTTTTTTTTTTTTTTTAATATGTTTTCAAGTTTTTCCTTAACTGCAGATTTTTTCTTAAAATGAAATTATAATGTCATCATATCAGAGCTGAAAAAAACCCGTTTTTTTTCCTTCAAAAAAATCGAAAAACCAGTTGTTTTTTTAGTTTAAACCGGATTTTTTTTTGTTTATTTTAAACTAAAGGTTAAATAACATGCTAAGCCCCAAATTAAAAAGTATTTCACAGAAATCATTTTAACTATTGATTAATATTTTGATAGAAATAAATATTTTTAGTGAAATTAATAATCTTTCTTTTTCAGTTTTGTTTTAAATAAAACATGAAAAATGTAATTTGAAAATTAAGATAATGAATATAAATATACTGCATATAAACAACACAAATTTATTTATACTGGTGTCAGAAAATAATTCTAAAATTAAACTTAAAAAATAAAATTTTGATAATACCACATTCCCATTTAAATACTTTTGAATGTATAGTAAACATAATGTAGATAAAAATAAACTTTGATAGACTTGAACTCCGGACGAAATGCCAACTCTGCTTAGCATAGATATTTTTGTGGTAAGTTACATGTGCGAGAACATTTAAAAAATGCAGATTCATTTTAATTTGAAATAATATAGATTCCCATTAGAAATTAAACTCAAAATCATTTAAAAAAAGTAAGAAAACTACATCTTTATTCATTTTATTAGAATCAAACTGAAAGAATTTATGTAAATAATAGAAAATTTAAGTATATAAAATATTTAAAGAAAAAACCCGCTTAGTTGAAACCGTGGTTTAAGCCATGGTTTAAACCATTCAACCCTGTCATCATTTATTATCTGCTACAAAGAAATAGCATAAGTGTTTTTTATAGTTTTGAAAAATGTTCGCAAATAAAATACCACTATCAAGTAGAAAATAGAAATTTTAGCCCTGAAAAATCAACAAACATTTGTGATTTTAAAAAAAAATTGAAATAATTTATTTTTAATCATAGGATAATTTATCTTATATTTTTATAAAAATTGGATTTACAATATTCATTCAGATTTTTGTAAATGTATATTTTTCCAATATTTTTAATAAATTAAGTTGCCTTTTTTTTCCCACTGGATTTGTTGTACGGAAGAAATAATTTTTAACACAGAATATTCTATTTAAAATAAAACTTTAAATCTGCAAGAAAAAAATAAATAAAAACCGACTTGCGGAAAGGTTAAAATTTTTTGAACTAGAAATCAAAAACAAGTCCCTAATTTTACGCCCCGGATAATCCATATGTTTGTCATACGGAACGAAATAAAAGATATGGTTGTAAAAAGGGTTGTTGATTCAGATTTAAACTAAAACCTCGTATGTCCTTGTCAATTTTGCTGAAATAGAGATAAAATTTTAAACGAAAACAAAATTAAAAATCAGTTTAAAAAAAGGCACAACCGTGAGTTGGAAAAATCTTAAATTCATCGTGAATATTTTTGGCAGTTTTCTGAAAAATATATAAACTATTATCCAACAAACTATTATCATCACACTAATAAGCTGCAACCTTACTAGGGTGTTAAAGTGAACCATGTTTAAATCCAAGTTGAATCACGAAAAAGTGTAATCAAGTTGAAGAATTAATTTGCACGATAATATGGTTAAAGCTGACTTCATTCTCAAGATGTAGCCAATTTGAACGATATTATGGTTCAAATGTTTCCAAACTTAATGTATTGTATAAAAAATAATTTTTTTTTTTAAATCTCACCGATATTTTAGGAGTTTTAATTTTTATCCGCTGTCTTTCTTTCGCTTTCCCACACTCTTGAAATGTGCGGTATTCATCCACACCTTTGAAAACAAGAAATTTTCAGTTTATTTGTGCCTGCTGAATTCCAAATGATAATAGCCATTAATTCATGGTGGAAGTCGATTGCAAGCAGAAACAAGACTTCTCGTCACGTTAGTTAGCACAGAAACAGGTCCCGGAAAAAAAAATACTCGGACATTGTCGAGTATTTCTTTTCTACACTTATCGATTTTATTATGCTTTCGTAAAATACTTCTTTTTTCAAAATTTTATACATATCCTCATTTTAGACAAAGGGATCGACATATGTACCGATTCATCCTCGAAAAAAATAGCTTAAAAAAATTATGTAACACTGAAAGTCTTCGCATAATTTGCTACAGTTCTCATTTTTTTTTTTTTTTTTTTTTTTTTTTTTTTTTTACACTTCTTGATGAAGAAAACATTTATACCATGAGATTACATATAATTAAGGAACAGGATTGTCCCTCTAAGCCTTCAGTGAGAATTCTTTTGGTTTTCTTTTTCGTGGCTGTTGGAAAGGTTTCTTTAGTCGTTGTAGGAAAGGTTTTCGTTCTTGACCACTTTTTTCGAAGCATCGATGAATGCGTCCACAAGAAGAAAACAAGCACATAAATAAATTTAGAACTTCCTTATGTGACTGAGTCCTGTTATTTACCCGTGAACTATTTTCTGTGTACTTTTCAGCGCCTTTTCTAATGATTTTCAACGCTTCAACAAGTTATATGCTTTTTTTACACAATTCGACAGGGGCTATCAATTTTTAATTGCTGATCAATGAAAAGCGGGGTTAATTGCTATACAACAAAAATATTACTACATCTACTATTCCATATTCGTACTATTGCTATTCTTTCGATGTATGTACTTTAATTGGGCAATTTGTCTAAACGTTTTTTTTTCTTTCTAAAAGATCCTCACAAGTAAAATCTTCTGTTTTTTTTTTCCAAAATAGTTGATCACAAAAATTAAATCTAAAGTTTTATCATGTTTGCTATGTATAAGAATTAATTTAAACCAACCTAAGTGAATTTTTAAAATAAAATCCTTCGTGTATCTTTAAAACAGTATAATTTCGCTTATTCAAAATTTTTGCTTTCCAATTTTTCCCCTATTAAATTGCAATTTTTTTTCTTCTTATATGTCGTAAATGGCAAAACATTATCATACAATGTTATGGATCAAGGTACCCAATTGGCAGACGCGTATAATACGCAAACGCCGTTCACGGAAAATTTGTTACCACCGCGGAAATTTTTTTACTATTACTAAAAAAGAAAAGAAAAATAATCCACCTCTTTAAAACTTGTCTTTTTCGAATTCACGAGAAAGAAAAAAAAATTCGATTTTACGCTTTTTCCTATCAATGCAAGCGCGATATAAAATAACATTCCAAGATTTAAAATTACACATCGATATTCCTATTTACGTGATCGTGAATCGTGTTTCGTATTTTCATGATTTTATATCAAATATTGCGTTTCATATTCACACGATTTAAAAGCCACTATTATGATTCATGTTAAAGTTACTTAAAATTATACATCAGAATCCATATTCCCGCGTTGTTAAAATCAAACATCGAGATTCTTATTTACGTGATTTTAAACTTAAACATCGAGGTACTAATTTTACGTGATTTTAAAATTAAATGTCGAGATTCGTATTCGCGTGATTGAAAAACCACACATTGAGATTAATATTCACACAATTTAAATAAATAAATAAAATCTTTCATTTATATTCTTATTAAAACGTTTGATAACAATCCTTGGATAAATGTTTTCTTCATACACTTTTTTGCTTAAATTTCAGGAATTTTTTCAATTACTAAAAAAGTGTTTATGCACACAAAATTTTTAAATTTCTGTTTTCAGGTATTTTGTTTTTTTAATTTAACTCATCTCTGTAGTATAAATCAATATAGAATTCAATAAAAATCGAACATTTTGAAAAAAATCTCAAATTTGCCAAAATAAGGTGGCAACAGAAGGATTGAAACTAGTTACAAGAGTTAATCTCAATGCGTGCAGAAAGTTTTTTAATTGAGATTTTGCGTTCGCAGAAAATTTTTCATTTTATCTAACTCTGCCAATTGGTAACTAGAACCATAACATAGAGCAAATTCGCTGAAATCTTAAAGAGGTGCTATATTGAACTGTGTTTGTGTTCAAATTGAGACATAATATTGTGTAATCAAATTCAAAAATGATTAATTTGCGCGATGATGATTTCATTTGGTCCATTTTCAAGTTGTAGCAAATTTTTACAATATTATGGTTTATCTTGCTCTAAAATATACAAAAAAAATCTAGTTAAATAATAAAAAGGTGCATGTTATCCCAGTTGAAAAATTTTTTTTAATTGAAACTTGGTTTTGAAAAGAGTAGTATAAAAAAAATTTTTTTTAGTCGACTTGAAATATAAGTAATTTAAAAAAAAATAATGGCACAGTTGATAAAAAAATAATTGGTACAATCTATAATCTGGTCTTAAGTATTAATCTTGAGGTGTTAAAAATGAAAATCTTCCATCTGATAAACTTTTGTCAAAACATTCACGGTATCAGGAGATGAATAAAAAAGTTAAAAAACTGAAATTTAAGAAAAATAATTTTTTTAGTCTTGTTTTTTTCTTTAAGTCTCCAGCCGTATGAAACTCGATTGAATATTTCATTAAAATCGAATTAATTTGAGGCGAACTATCATCGCGTGTCTGGAAATTCTTTTTATTTATAAAAATTTAGAAAACACTTAAGGAAATATAATTCTTCTTTTAAAAAGATTTTTTTCATTCATTTTTTCCTTGTTCGAAATTACTTTGATTTGCGGGTGAGAGTAATTAATTAAAAAGAACTAGAGTATTAGTTGAGGTAGAGAAAAATTAAAAGCATGAACATCTTTTTAAGCGTTGAAAGTTTGTAAAGAATAAATATTTATCGCTTTATTTATTAATAAATTATAAAAAGCTTTGTTAGTTCAAAAGACTTGAAAATATAATTAAAAGGCTTGTTTTTCGCCTTTTTATTGACATAAAAGTCATGTTTACGTTTTATTTTTAAATTTAATATAATTTATGCTTCAGATTAGTACATTAAAAGAAATACCTACTAATTTTAATTCTTAATATAAAAAAAATGAAAGTGATATAAAAAATAATGTATTTTATAATTGATAATAAAATACTAAATAATATTTAATTAACTTATGTCATTAATAAATTTAAATAATATATAAATATATCTAATTACTGTTTTAATTGGCTTTTCTTTAATAGTTATATATTGGAAAAGTTAAATCCAAACAACAAGTAAGACCAAACTAAAAAAAATTATTAGTTGGAATAAGAGCAAATAATTAGTAAAAATAAACTAATGACTATCAAATGCAAAAATATTTAAAATGAAATTAAATAAACTATAGATTCGGTAGAATAGACAAAACGATTTGTACGAAGCAATTGTTATAAAATTTTGTTATAAAATGTTAATATTCTAAATTTGAATAGTAAGTTTAAAAACTTTATTTGAATAATTATGAAGAAAAAAAAAACGAATGAGTGTACAAACCAATTAGTTTTAAAAATGTGTTAAATTCGCAGTCATTCAAAAGTACAGGAAATTTATTTAAGCTTTTCGAATAAGATCTATCACCTTATAAGCAGAATCTTTCAGAAAATACAGCTACTTCTAGCACTCAATTACGGCTCAAATATTAACTTAATACAGCAAAACACCGGCTCTCCAACCTCAAAAGGTTCAATGAAATCACTAGACTCGCTGATAGGAACACTATTGCAGTCAGGAGCAGACTAATACTTTTCTCAGCAAGGCACACTTCTATTAATATAGGCTTGGCCAGTGGTCGGAAAAACTACATTATTTTTTTAGTTAACTACAACTAGTTTAAATGTAGTTAATTAGGGCCGAGATAGCCTGGTTGGTACTGTTCTGGGCCCATGTCAAAGAGTTCCGTGGGTTCGATCCCCACCGTCCGAAGTCTCAAATTGTAGTAAATGGTGACTGATGCACGTTAAATCTGTCGAGTCACAAAGTCCTCTATGTTCCCAGAACAAATCATACTTCTGGGGGTACTGATCCAGGAGTTTCTTTGTCTTCTGGATAAGTTTAAAATTACAAGGCTACGGAGTTGAACATTAGTAGTCGTAAACCCAAAAACTGGTCGATTGTTCAACGATGGATATAAAATAAAAAAGATATAAAATGTAGTTACTAGAGTCATGCTGGCTCAGGGGATAGAGTGCGCGCCTCCAAATGAGGTGAACCGGATTCGAATCCCGGTAATAGCTGGTTGATTTGAATTCCGCGCCCGCCTCGCATCGATTACAGTGTTGACGTAAAAATATCCTCAGTGATATTATGGGTTAGAGTTCATTTGCCGTCAGGCTAACCGTGGGAGATTTTCGTGTTTTTCCTCTCCATGTAACGAAAACGAGGGTTAGTTCCATTAAAAATTCGTCCATGAAAGCAAATTTATCCCAATACTTGATCTAGGAGTTCCCTTGTCTTCTGGATTGAGTTCAAAATTACAAGGCTACGGTGTTGAACATAAGTAGTGGTAAACCCAACAGATTGGGTAGACTGTTCCACGACGGTTTTTATTATAATAATAATATAATATAAATATAGGCTTGGATAGTGGTTGGAAGAACTACATTATTTTTGTAGTTTACAACAGCTACTTTATTACAAATATAATTAACTACGACTACTTTTTCTTAAATGTAGTAACTACAAACTTCTTTGAAATTTAGTAACTACTTCACTACTTTAAGGAGACGAACATGCTGGTGAACTACCTATGTTCAAGTAATTATCTTACATTAAATATAAGTGAATAAGTAAGAAATATTTATTCAGGTTTACAAGAGCGAGTTCCCCCAAAACATTTCCTTTCTCGAAGTCTTCAACCTTTTATGCCAGTGACTATTTAATTTAAGAAATGCGAAATTATCAAATAATTGCAACCTTTTAATTGTTTAATTCTTCTTTTATTTCTTCTAAGAAATTAAGTACATCGAAAATACGTTTCGTTTCTTTGAAATAACATTAATGTTTCACAAGTGTGCATTCGAAAGTGAAAGTGTGACAAAAGTGATTAATCACCTATTTTTTATAATGGCTAGTTTAAATAATAGTTATACGTGATTTTATATACGTAATCTCTCTTAAAGCTCAGCTGCAGCCATAGGATCATTCATTGCATCTATTGACGGATCCGGGAATATTTGTACCCATCAAATTCAAAAAATTAAATGCGTTAGAACCGTATTTCTTTTTTTAAACTAATGTTAAACATAGTTGCTGGGACTTACTTCACTACAAACTACTGTTTTCGTACCGCCCTACTCACTACACTACTTTTTTAAAAAGTAGCATGCTACACTATAAACTAAGAGATTAAGTAGCGACTACTTGTAGTGCGCTACTTCCGACCACTGGGCTTGGCGATGAAACCTTCGAACCTTTAACATGATTCTCGTACATTATAGTCCACTTCGAAACTCAGTTTCCAATTTTGTTCAACAAAAATGTCGCCAAACCGAGTCTTCCAGAAGATGTTATTTTCTCTAAACAGAAATAAATATTACAATAGAATTAATAAAAAGAATTAAAATAGAATTAATTAACTTTAAACTACTTTAAATTAGAATTAATTAAATAAATATTACTGTAAAAATTACGGCGCAAAAATTACAATATAAAAATTTACGGTAAAACAGGATTTTATAGATACTACACTCAGGATATTGCTAATCGCAATTTTATCAAGAATATATTTTAGTATTTGGGTGTTTAAAGTTCTATTATTGAACTTGTCGGTTAAACTTATACAAATAATATATGTGATTACTATATAATGATCGTGGCTATAGCTTAAAACTTAAACACAGCCAAGAAAATATGAATTTTGATGCGAAACAGAAAGAAAACGAAAAAAAGTTAAAAAGTCACAAAAATGAAAAAAAAAATAAATAAATAAAATCCTGTAACAGATATGCCGTCTATTTATATTTTACCATAGATACGGGTCAAATTATAATTATATCATTTTTAATATAATGTAAACTTATTTCATTTACTTAAATATACTCACTGAAAGAAGCATTTCACTAATGATTAAGTAATAAAAGGCAAATAATAAAAGAAATTATAAAAGGCATTATTTTTTTAATCTATTATATTTGTGCTCTGCATGTTTTTTTTAATACTAATTATAATCCTACATAAATATACTATCATACTTTATTGGTAGAAATTTTATGTTTAAATAATTCAAAAACTACTCTGTTGGAACAAAAATTTTATGTTTAAAGCAATTAATAAGCATACTTTCCGGACGCAAAAATTACGTTTAAAAATTCATAATCCTTTATTAGTACCGTTCTCCCGTTTATGCATTCACAAATTTCTTTTTGTTATCTTTAGTCTAAGTAACAAAGTTTTTATTACGAATTAAATAATTAAAAAGTATCTAATACTAAATAAGATTTGACTTTGAATTCTTAACCTAATAATGTTACATTTTACACTGAAATATTTTATATACAATGAAATATTTTATAATATGAAATTGAAACCTTACTAGAGAAATTTTTCCAGTAATAAAGTCGTAAAGTAGAGTACATAAATATCCGGAAATATATTCTAATAACATAAAATGTTAAAAGAATGACAAAGGATTTAAAAAGCTTTATAATCTTCCTTTTTAAATTTATTTCCTGCGAAATTTGTTCAAAAATTAAGAAGTAGAATAAAAATGGCTGTAAAGTAAATTTAAAAAAAAGAAAGTAAACACGAGATTTAAAAATTTAGAATTGTAAATAAGAAAATATGAACTAACTAAATAAATACTTGAAAGAAATGTTTTTGAAAATGTGAAGAAATTTCCATTTCATTTTTTATTAAATACAAAGTCTGTGAAAATAATAATTCGATGAAAGAAAAATTATGTTTCATTGAGAATTTTTTTTTAAATCTAAAAATAAAAGAAAATTTTAGCACACATAAAAACATTTACGTAAGTTAAAAAATTTAAGAGCTAAAATATTATTTAAAATATTAAGAAATAAAATATTATTAAAATATTATTTATGACTATAACAACATGATTTTGTATTTATTATTTATAAACTTTGTGGGTGAGTTATAGTGTGTATTATTAAATAGTATTATTAAAATCACAGTATTATTAAACTCATCTTATTTTTTTTTATTAAAATAGGATATAACAGCCGAATTAATTAAAACATTAATTTTAGTTATTTATGATTCCAAGCTAATTACGCAGTTTAAATAATTAGCTGGCACAAATTTTTTCCTTTTAAACTGATTTTCGTGACCAATGTAGTAAGTTTTTAATAATTTTAAGAAATATGTATTGAAACTGTAATTATTGTGAAAAATATGCATGAAAATCAAATATTTATTATGCTGAAAAGCGATTATTTGACATTTGAGATGCGAGTTTGTTTTAAGTGCAGTTATTTTACTGATCATATTTTTATAGGTTTCGGTATTTCCATTTATCTAGTAGAATCCAAAGATTATATCAATGATCTTTGATTATATTAATAATCTTTGACTTTTAAAATCTTTTTGAAATAAAATGGTAGTCGACCACTTAATTTATACCACTTTTTCCACAAAACCACTTTTTATGCACACACTAGTCTATAAAATAGAAACCTAATATTAATATGTTTTGGATCTTCTTTTTTCTTTTGCATGGAAAACATCCCATATTTGTAAAAGAATCGATTCCATAAGTTTTTGGAGTTCATTTTTGACTAACGAATACCATACATTAGCCGCACAGCCTCAAGATTCCATAAATTAAATGGAAGAATAGATTGTGATGGAACCAAATATTTTATTAGGTTAAGATCCAGATTTTGCAGTGGCAGAGGGAGGGGTTGGAAATCAGATTAAGGTCATTGAACTAATTTTTTTAACGTTTTTAGCATTGTCCATGAAGTATCCATCCATCACTTTTGGAGTAAAAATTCTAAGATGAATTTCATTTGCAAAAGTATTCAGGTGCTACAAGCGTTTTGTTTACCCCTGAAAAATACCAAGGTTCTAATTCCGTACCAGCAAAACGTGTCTCGAATCTCGATACTCCCATCAGACCCTTGTACAGTGCGAAACAGGCAAGAGAAAATCTCCCAAGTTCCTAATTCATTGACCAGTATGTGTTCAGAATAAAAAATTCGGGAAAAATTTGCTAGGATACTTTAAAAGGTAGAAATTGTTCTGAACTCACCGCATTATTGCTCTCTAAAATAATATATAAATAAAATGCAAATCGTACGAATAAAAATCGAACACAAACTTGAAACAAAGCAAATTTTAAATTTGTACTTAGCACAAAATTGAAATTGGCGAACAGTTAGTCCACCTCTTCACTTTGTGGTTCCACATTTTCCTCTAGCTCTAAGAGACACTGCTCACAAACCACCAGATACACACAATCTTCTTATTTTATTATTTGTAAGGATTAAGCTAAATAATTCATAAAACACCTTATCAGTTTAAATAAAATATTTCATTTCAAAAGTTCGATGATGAACAGATGTTTCAAACCATCACCAAAACCAATTTCGATATTCTTTGTCTGTGGGGTCGTTCGACCCATAAGAATTGAATTCGATTTTGTCTTCCTTCTTCCATCTCTGTCTAAATAGAAAACTAAAAGTAGATTTTGTGACAAAAATATAGGCATTGAACGAAAAGATGATGGCCATCGATTTAAGAATATTCAATCAAGTGCTAAGTGCATTGCCGAAAGTAGTTCACGGGTTTTCCATGAAGAGTTTTTAATGACATAATTTATCGATATTCTTTCTTCTTTTCTTCAATAAATCATTCAATAAACTCTGATCTATAGATAGATACACATTATAGTAAACTCAGAGAACCGTTTAGAAGGCCTCGTTAATTAGATTTCCGATAAGACAAGAAAATAATTTTCAACATCTCATTAGAGCACCAGTATAAAGAAACATCACGATTTTCACTACTGTTTTGTTCAAAAATAACCCTTTTATTTTACTAACTTTAATTTAAGTAATGTATAGTACTTAGAGTTGCAAAGGGTGAAAAATATCCGCTTCAATTCTGGGATTAAGCCGATTTTTTTGAGAAGAAAAGTTTGAGAATTGCAGGTTTTTTTCCCAACAGTTTAAATTGGCATTCAAATCAATGCATTCGCATCATTTAAAAGGAGCATCAAAAGATTATCGCAAGAAGCATTTAGGATGCTATCATATATCTATAAATAGAGGAACACTACAGGATATGGTTAATAAGTTAAATAACTTTTAGTAAACTTTTTAACTTTTTTCTTTAATTTTGATAGTATATGATATATTTTGAAAAATAGCAACTTGTTTTATGGCACTTTTTTAATATAGTTCTCTTTTAAACTTAAAATTCTTTTTTTAATAATTCTTATCTATTTTTATTAGATTAAAAAAAAAAACGTTTAATTTCAAAGTTGCATGAGTAATTCAATGAGTAATTTCTTAAATAAATTTATGAAGTATTGGTTTTAAAAATGAATTTTAATAAAGCATTTGCATGGTAATTTATGTGAATTATTAAGACAAAGAATGCATTGAAAAGCAGTGCAATTAAATTGAAGTACAATATACTCTTGATGTCTCAAAGTTGAAGAGACTTTAAAGAAATTTCAAGATACCGAGTGAGTTTTCGAGATAACAAGTTTAGAACTAAATATGCTCTAAAAAGTTATAAAATATATTCTAAAATATTACTCTAAAAAGTAGAGTCATGAAACATAAGAATAACTACTGTTAAATATGTATGTAATGACAATTTACTATAAGTCTAAACATAACAATGATAATTTTATTTTTAAAAGTAAGACAAGAACAATTATGCATTAAATAGAAAGGAATTGGCTTAGAATGATCTTACATTGTTTTTTTTTTCTGAAAAAAATTCATTTTCTATTTCGAAAAAAAATTGGCATATCCAGGTTTTAAAAAGAAACCTTCCGACATAGTAATTCAAATTAACATTAAGGGAATATATAAGGCCAAAGAGAAAAATATTTTTTTGACGTAACAAGGTTTCAAAAATATCAAAGTTGGAGATATTGAGAGTATACTATATATCAAGCTGTATAAATGCAATTTCGTTCAGATTTCAACGGCTATATTACATACATTAATTTCTCAATTCATATCGGAAATAGGACAGTTTTGTTTACTTTCAAAATTCCAAATATTCTCCAAAATTCTAGTTTATTCCCCGCCTTTCATAAACGTGGATTTTTTGCATCTCTATAGGACTTCAGTTTATTTAGTTGAAGTAAAAAAAGAATGATTATTGTGAGGAAGTATGCCGACAAAAATTAATCAACGATATTAAAACATCTATAATTAATAAATACAACTAATTAAGTTCAAATTATTAAGTTAAAAAATCAATAATACTTCCTGAAGATTACATACACACCCGTGGCAGAATTTTTTCGGACTTTCTGCGACAAAACCCTCTAGCACTAATAATAACAAAGTTGTATGTTACTAATTTAAGGTAACAAAAAAGCTGTGTTTAAAAAAACAAAATTATTTTTTCAATTGAATATGTTATATTTTTTTTATTCTAATATTGGTAATATTTTCGCTTTTTGTAGGGGGAAACGCACTAATTATTTCTTTTATTGCATTTTGCAACTCATCATCACATTAAAAAATAGATCATCATGAAATCTATAGCAGTAATTACCGAAAAACAGATCGGCGACGAAATTACGCGAATCGGACTATTCAGAAAGGGGATTCTAATGCATGTTTCGTTTCAAGAGTTGATTGTCGTTGTAATAAATTATATCGTATCAAAAATATCGAGTTTTAAAAACTATGTGGAAATCAAAAGCAAGAACTACCAACAAAAAAAATGATAGAATCAGATTGCCTTAAAAAGTAAATAATCAAATGTGCTAAATACAATCAAAATGGATTTATGGTATTGTCATAAATCGAGCGCTTAAAAAAGTGATTATTTAAATGCGCAATTCAAATTTTACGTGTAAATTTCTGCAGAAAAGCAACTCGAAATTTTTTACTTCCCTAAAGAAAAATCTTTCTACAAGAATTCTGTAGAGTTCTGCGACAATGTCGCCGCGATTCTGCACTTTATAAACAGTTGCTTTCAGGGAAGTAGGAATGGCTTCCTTTTGTTATAGGAAAGAATTCGTATAGTTTGTCTGCGGTAAGAACTCCCCCCACATAAAGTCTGAAGCCGTCTGCTGCTATGGAAAGAATAGTGCATTTCAGGGAGGGTAGCTTCTCTTCACTCTAGGGCTAACTCAATAGACCGAAGAAAAAGGTTTCCTTTCCCTTGCCGACTTGAGCAAAAACCTGCCCTAAACAGCAATCCCGCACCCCTATTTGAAATAGTTATACCTCGTTACCATAGTCACCGTCACGGGTCCAGCCGAATAGCTAGGGGAGTTCTTACTTTAGACTAACTATATGGTAGCTTTTGTGAAGTAAGGGATCTATCTATTACAGGTTTTTTAGCTCATTTATCATACAAAACAACGCTTTTTCGATAATTATATACCATTTTTACACCTGATGGGAGCTCGTAAATCTTATACGTAAATATAGGGATTTAGTTAGGCCCATCTTGGACAATACTTTTAGTTGAGAGGTAATTAAGAGGCTCCTTAAATGCCAATATTTTAACTTGTTGACTGCATAAATTGGACACTTTGTCAGAAAGAAACTATACAAAAAGGATACCGATTATTTTTCCTTATGAAATGTGGAAAGATAATTCAACTGCAGTGAGACATAAAGGAATATGCAAAAAGTCATAAGCAAAATATATAATTAAACAATGTATATTTTTGCGAAAATTATTTCATCTATCCACTCAAATAAGATTTTGTTTTTCATCTTGGTATTGACCTTTCTTCTTATTCTTCTTAATGTTCAAAGGTTATTACCAAATTTTACCATTTTATTGTTAAATTTACCAAAATCATTACCAAAGCGCTAAAAATTACCGAGCTGTTTAGTGTTCTAGTAGAGCCAGAAACACGGTAAGTTTCGCCATATTCTAGTAATATGGATCATACTTCGTTTCTCATTATAAAAAGAACTTTTTTTGTAGTTAACAGGAAAAAAAATGCCGTACTTTTTTGATGAATTGTGGAAAGATAATTCACATCTGCAAAATGACATTAATGAAACTGAAGGAAGACTAATTCAACTTCAAATCATGAAAAAAGTAGCTTTTTTAAAATTTTTTTTAAGCCAAAATGACTAAACAAATTAAAAGAAAAACATTAATCCGAAATACACTTACAAATGTTTTTATATGTTAATTCTTGGCTTGAAACTTGTTTTTTTTTTCTCTTATACGAAATAAACAATGAAACTATATTCTTTGATTTAGTGCTTAATATTAAAATATGATGAGTTAAAAATTTAAATGATTTATCATTAAAGCAAAGAAGAAAAAAAAAGAACTAGAGTCAATTTTAATTTTGAAGAATTTACACAAATGTCGCCAGATTACTGTTGGGAGAAAAATAACAGAAGCTAAGTTAAAAAAAAAACAGTCTTATCGTGTTGGAAATGAAATTATTTATCCCCTATAGGTACCAAAATAGAATGAAAAAAAAAATTGAAACTTTTTTACTATCTATTTTCGAGAAATGATAAGAAGAAAAAATTGAAGACATTTAATTTCCGTTACACCTTCCCAATCTCTCACATTTCTCATTTTTTATGTAATTTAAGAATAGAAATGAAAGCAAACGGTGAATAATTTCTTTCTCCGTTATTAGAAATTCCCCTGAAAGATAATAAAACTTTATCGATTTCACGAAGAACTAGTTGGAACATAGATAGACTCTTTTTGAATAAAAGATGACAAGACATCATGAAATGAAGGATTAAAATCGGTTTCTTATTCGACAACAATCGATGCAGAATGCGAACACAAAAATATACACCATGCGCACGTATTAGGGGTTTTCAATTACCGATAGTACGCGTAGTGTAGCATACATATATTTTCACACGTAATGCATAAAATAAAAAAATGTACTCTTATTTAAAAAATTAGAATGAAGGAAATAGACTGCGCTTGTAGCTCGCGTTGAACAATTTAAGATGGTTATTGTTCACCTAAGACCGGAAAAGAACTTTAAAAGAAGTTGCCTTTAAATTATTCTTTTCCATATTTAACGATGTCGCCTGTATTTAAATACCATATAATAAAGTCGGTAGAACAGAAAAGATTTTCAAATTACTTTTCCTGTTTTTTTTTTTCTTTTTTTTTTTTTGTTTTTTTTATTTATCATAACTTTTTAATTTGTGTATTTATTACTTCCATACATTAATAAAATTTAGTTTTTGGTAAACTGGTTTTCGTAATATTTGGAGTGCTAGTTTCAAATATGAAAAGCACTTTTTACTTTTCATTGCTCTTTCTACTTTTAAAAATCTCTGCGAGCTAAATCAAGAAATATTATTTGAGTACACTCACAAGGAATACTTTCGGTAAGTAAAATTTCATTTGATTTTGACTGAATTACACGTGCGTCCCGTTTTAGAAATAAAAAAAGGAAGATTAAGCATAGCTATTTAGTGAGTTGTAAAACAAAATATTTCATACGTTGCTTAGGCACGCTGAGCCGAAGAAAAGAATTTTTTTTCCGAATTCGGTATAAAAGCCATTTAAAAAATATCCTTTCAGTTTCTCAACAAAAAACTTTTAAATTGTATTGTTTTGTTCCTTTTTCAGATTATGAAATATATGAAACCGACAAAGTTTGAAATCTTGCTTTTAATAGAATGTCAAAAATTGAACTGGATGGGGAATCATGAAATAATTTAACAGAATTCACACATTACTTAGGCATTTTATAAAATGCAAAAAAGACAAATCTGAAAAGTGTGAAATACCTTAGTCATTCTAAACAATTATTCATACATTACCGGTGACATATAAAAGGATAGGGCAATTCACAAGACTGTTATAATAATTCCTGATATTATGTGAAATAATACTTATTTATTGGGAGTACAAATTAGCTCGGTCCGTTTTCAAAAGATGGCTCTGGCTGCAATGAATGTTTCATAGTGATAGCTGATTTCGGTGGTTTCAGAGAGGTTAGACATATTTTAATAATATTCAGTTTATATCACTTAGAGTTTCATACAAAAACCCTGTTTTTTACTTTGTTGAATATGTCAAAATTTGTGGTAACTAAGCAGTATTTGAGGGAGGTTTTATGTTTCTGCTTTAATTGGAGGAAAAGTGCAGCTGAAGAGCATCGAATGCTTGTAGAAGTTTATGGTGACAAAGCTCCAACTGATAAATCATGTAGGGAATGATTTAGACGTTTCAAGAATGGTGAATGGTGTTGTATACTATGAGCTGCTACAACCTGGTGATTCCATTACGGGCGATCGGTATAGGCTACAATCGATTCGTTTGAACAGTGCATTACGAGAAAAACGGTTGGAATACGAGCAAAGACATATTAAAATTATTCTTATGCGTAATAACGGTCGGCCTCATGTCGTAAAGATTATTTGAAAACTCAAGTGGGATATTTTATCGCACTCGCCGTATTCACAGGACATTGCTCCTTCCGATTTACTGGTTGTTCCGACGGATGCAGCACGATTTGGCAGGTCACCGGTTCAATTCTTTCGCAGAAATCGAAAATTGGCTCCTAACTTGGATCACCTTAAAAGACGAGACATGTTTTCGAGATGGAATTCAAAAATTGCCTAAGAGGTGGGAAAAAGTAGTAGCTATCGATGAACAATACTTTAATTAATCTGTTCATTCATTTTGTTCCGAAATAAATGCATTTTTGATCACAAAAAAAAACGGATAGAACTAATTTGTACTCCCAATAGAATATTTTGAAGTAAATTCCACCTATTGTAATGTATTGCCTGTTTCAGAAACAACTTTAAAGGCCTCTTTCAGAATGTTCTTAATAACATCCTTGTTCCTTGAGCAAGCGGAAATTCTGAAGTATTTATCTCCACAATTTCTGAAACCAAAAAAAATTGCTTAAGAAACAAGAATATCAAAAAATCCCAACGTCAGATTTGTAAAGTATTCCGAAATTGTATCATTCAAGTACAATATCTTCGAAATATGTATTATAGGCACAGGAGCTACCTTGTAGATTAGGCCTCATTAATAACAAATAATTTTTTTTTTGAATTTTTGATGAAAGAACAGCCTTGAAAGGAGCTTTGTTTAAAGAACAACCACAGAATGCCTAGGAAATATTGCATGCAATAATAACTCTCTTTTTTTTTCTTCTTTTTTTTCGACAGGGCGCACACTACAGGGAAAAAATTACAGTAAAAAATACTGTCAACCTGAGTGCAGCATCTGTAAAATTTTATACCAATGGAAAAATTATGGCATGTTAGATTTTTTTTCGTAAAAGTTTAAGGTAAAAATGCATTTTACGGTTTAGAGTACTGGCACCCTGAGAGCTGGTACTTTTTTTCCGTAATTTGATCCAGAATTTTTACAAATGCCTAGGTATGCTATAGATTGTCGGCGCATCTCCCAATGTCGATAACATATAGACATAAATATTTCCATACATCTTAAATTTAACTAAATCATACGAAGAATATATAAAACATAATTAAAAAAAAAGAAAAATTATATATGTATATCATGTTGTAAAAAATGAGTTTGTTTACCATTTTCAATCATTTATTATTTTTTAAGGTATAGCCCTTTAATATTTTAGTATAGTTAATAGAAACCACCATCAGAAAAAAAAAAAAAACGATTCCATGTTAAACCACAATTCAGAGCAAATTTGCTACGACCTTAATAAGAGGCTAAATTGACAACGTTTCTGTTAGAGTTGAACCATAATATCGCGTTTAATCAGTAGAATAATATGATTCGACTTAGCATCACATTAAGGTTGCAGCAATGGTTCAACATGTTCCAAAATTTTTAACATTGAAGTTTTAAAGACTTTGTCATACTCTGTAAAAAATTCCGAATCAAATTACGGTATAAAGTGCAAGCAACCCGAGTCCAGTATCCGTAAAATCCACTCTACCGCAAAATACATTTTTACCAAAAATTTCATAATTTAATTTTTACCGTTCTATTTATTTAATTATATTGATTCACTGATTTTACAGTAAATATTACGGTACATCAGATTTTTTATTCTGTAAAACTTTATTTAACATATTTTGCAATAAAAAGTACTGACACCTTGAGTGTTAGTATTTTTTTACAGTGATTTGATCCTGGATTTTTTACAGTGTAGGCATTCAGCAGAAAAGTAAACTGAGTACTCATTAAGTTAATATCAAATTTGTGTGATACTATATTTTTTAAGTGAATGAGCTAAATTTTAAAACGAAAGGAAATATTTCAAATTTAACTCATTTTTAAATTTAAAGACGTTATATATTATCTTAAACTATGTGAACTCTTGATGTTTAATAATTTTATATGAATTCGAGTTACCTGGCATTTCGCCAAAAAATGAAGTTTAACAAAAACTGAAACAAAATTGTATAACATCGTGAACGGGGATTGGCTGACCTAAATCGAATCCTTTTCTACCCCCAGTAATTTCTTTTTACTTTTATCTATTATTTTTCACTATTTATCGCCATAGTTGAAAAGGAAACTACTCTCAATTGTCTTAATGGTCTTTGACAGATCTTTTATTCGTTGTCGTTCACTGTTTCAAGACTATATCAGCACGTTACTGTCTTCACTTAAGATTTTAAAGTCGATTGTAAAACTAATTTAAGATGAGCTGAATGTATATTCTGCATCTAAGATTAGGTTCTATTTCCAAAGATTAGTTTTAATTTCTTTTTTAGATGAAATAAAAAGACTAACCCGTTGATGAAAAATAATTAATTTCTAACGCTACTGAAGAATGTATTTTATGGACTCTTTCGTTTTGCTCTCTATTCTTAATGAAATATTTAAAGATCATTCCAACTTTTTCACTACTTAATTTTTTCACATTTTATGGAGATGCATAAAGATCTATATCTATATTAGGTTTTTGCAAAAAAGAAAAAAAAAGTAACATATTTAGAATTAGGGATGCAACTAAATAGGTTATTAGAGCCGCAATTGCTCAGGGGATAGAGCTTTCGCCCTCGAATGAGGTGAACCGGGTTCGATCCCACCGGTGGCTGGGAGATACGAATTCCGCCGACCACAGTGTTGACGTGAAATATCCGGATCATGGGTTAGAGTCTCCTTGCCCTCAGAGTAATCGTGGAAGTTCTCGTGGTCTTCTTCTCCATGTAACG
Source organism: Parasteatoda lunata (assembly GCA_949128135.1). NCBI lineage: Eukaryota > Metazoa > Arthropoda > Arachnida > Araneae > Theridiidae > Parasteatoda > Parasteatoda lunata. Next base: position 12,066,036 of record OX421981.1, on the reverse strand, counting down.
CAAATGCGGACTAGTTTCATCAAAAAAGTCCTCCACGAAGACAAAATTTCTCCCAATACTTTATTCCAGGAGTTCCCTTGTCTTCTGGATTGGGTTCAAAATTACAAGGCTACGGAGTTGAATAAAATAGTAATCGTAAACCCAAAAATTGGGTCTGCTGATCAACGACGGTTATAAAATAAAATAAAATAGGTTATTAGTTTATGGCTTTCGAAACATCATTTTAAATTCAACCAAGTAGTTAAAAAAATAAAAACTGATGACACTGCTTATTTAATTGTGTTAACACTTTTTTTTTTTCTAAAAACTTTTTTTCTTAAACTTTACGTGACTCTCCGAGTTTAATACTATAATTTCCATTTAAGATAATATAAAACTTCTAAAACATTAAAAACTAAATATTTTATTTAGTTACTGTTTTATAATTAATTTTGGAATAAATGAGTAGAAAAAAGATTTATAAGGAGAAAAGCAAACATTTTCACGTAAAGCATAAATGTTGAAAAAGTAATATACACTTAAGATATTTTTAAAATTTTCTCAACCTTTTTATGTTTAAAAGAGAATTCATTAATTTTAACTGTATAAGAAAATTATACACTTTATTTTATTCTATTAAGAGAGAAAATCTTTTTAAAATTTTAATGAACCTATTTAGTAGAACTTAAAAAATTTTATTATATATAGTTAAAGAACAAATAAAATAAAGATAACATTTCAGCATAACATGAAACAGTTTAAAATGAGATATTTTAGAATGTTCAAAAGGGAATTCGCTTAAATTAGATTTCTCCCTTTTTTATTTAAATAAAAAAATATATATTTACAAATTTGTTTCAAAATCATATTATCATTTTTAATACATAAAATCATATTCTTTGATATTAAATTCATTTAAATCTAAAAATATTTGCTTGCAATAGATTATAAGTTATACAAAGAAATTTCTCGAAAAAAATGGTTAAATAGTAATTTATTTAATTGTTATTTAACCATATTCAAATAAAACAGTCATATAACCATAAATAAGATGACATTCAATCTGTAAACTGCATGAAAAAACGTTAATTAACTGCTTTTGCCTTGTAGTTTGGGCAATTCCGTCAGAGAGCGTGCCGCACTTACTTTTCAGGTACAGCTATGAAACGAAAAAGAGTTGTTCCGGTTGGTGCACGAGGTACGTAAAACTGTTTAACTTGACGATTATTATTTTTTTTTTTAAATTTTATGTTAAATGTTAAATTTGTTTTGTCTTCTTAATAAAATTGTGATTTGTCCTAACTTGTTTTGTTCTAAGAACACATCGATTCACATTAACATGCTCGATTGGCTCTAGGATATCTTTAAATAAAACGAAATTCACATTAACATGCTCCACTAGCTCTAGGATATCTTTGGATAAAACGAAATTCATATTAACATGCTCCATTGGCTCTTGGATATCTTTGGATAAAAGATCGAAAGGATCTACGAGGTAGGCAACCTTTCCGATTTATTACTTGTTGGACATATTTTGTGAAGTAAAAGTGTTTAATTCTTTTTTCTTTTTAATTGTTGTAAATATAGCGAGATTTTAAAAACGTTTAAAGGTGTTAAAGAGGATCTTAATATTATTACGGAAGAGTTAAGTGAAGTAGCTTCTGAAATATGAAAGTAATTAAATTAAAAGATTTAATTCTAACTAGCAAGCATTATAAATTTGATAAAAATTTTGTACAATAATTTCTTGAGTCAGTAATATCGGATAGAAAATTGCGATAAGAACAACAAGCGTTAATCGAATTACAAAAAGCTAAATTAGACAGCTCCCGATTAAGTGCAGAAGCTCAAGTAGAACTAGAAAAAAAGAAAAAATAAATTTGGAGAAAGTGCGCGAGAAAATTCTAAAGGCAAACGAAATCAGTAGAAAATTTTATTCAAAACGTACGAACATTAACTATTCCTGTTCCTAAACGAGCAGCTTATTTTTTTCGTCTTTAGAAAGATCGTTTACAACCAAAAATGTTTCCGAAGAATTCAGAGAAGAAATTTTATTGAATCTTTTTGGTGAAAAGGCTATGAACATTTTAGTTTATATCAAAGACGAAGAGATAAATGATTATGATAAATTGAAAAAAGCCATTTTAAAAGAATACAAACTAACAGCTTAGATTTGTTTACAAAATTTTCAAAAATCGCGTCGTATTCAAATGAAACACATATACGATTTGTGGCAAGGTTAGCTACTGGATGGGAACAATATTGTAGGTTAAAAAATGTAAAAGACTTGGATTCTTTAAAAGAATTAATTGGTTATTAGCAATAAGTTATATCAAACATTAGATTCAGAAACTGCCACACATATAAATTTAAAACAAAAAAAAGGAATGGTTTAAACCAGAGCAAATGGTCAAGAATGGGATATGTATTTCACTTTAAAAGGAAGATCTTTTTCCGAAATACATTCAAATTATCAAAAACCATCGTCTTACAGTCCATCCTCCAAATGATTCTAAATTGTATCTCCTCATTTAAGACGCGAAGAAACAAAATCGAAAGTAAGAGAAATCATAACAAATAAAAAATAAGAATGTTATGGGAGTAAATCATTTGGCAAAAGACTGTTCCAAAAAAGTATTCGTCTGAAACCAAAATTAAAGAAAATGCTGCGATTGCAAAAATATCTTCGAATAATTTCCAACTGCAGGTTGACTTTCAACCATTAAAATATGCGACATTCTATGGAGCGGGCAAGGAGTTGAATTACGTAATCGACTCCGACATTCAGATTTTTGTCTGCAATTCTAACATATTCCCAAACATTGATGGAATTCGGTAAGATAGTTTTGAGTTCAGCATTCGGAGAAAATGTTGAAGCGAAGTTAATAATAACAACGATTTCTTTAAATAAAAATTCTTCAACTTATCCTATGAAGTACATCATAGCCTTGACCAACAAACTTCATGTGCAAAATTTCTACGTTTTTCATTGATTCAACGTTTTCGGCAGGCAGTAAGACTTCATTAGAGGGGGTGGGGAGAACAAATAAATTATTGCAATATCGAAAGCGAAACTGTTTTTAAACAGCAAATTAGTAATAAAAATTTTTTGGTAAGTAAAAGCGGAAATAGTTGAGCAACGAAAATAATAATTTTAGTGAAATTATTTTCGGATTATTTCAAATTAAAAGAACAAAATAATTGTTCTACTTTAGAAAACGTTCGTACGGAATTAAAATAAATAAAATTTAATTTTGATTGATGAATTAATGTACCATAAAAATACATTCTAAATGAACAAAAATGGTTATGATGAAATGAATGAAAATGTAGAAAGTGTAGAAATTGATCACCTTTACCAAAGTGTAGAAATTGATCAAGTGTTAAAATTAGCTGATGAATTTATTTTCGGGGGACATATGGGAGTAAAGAAAACTAAAAAGAGGAATAAATTTAGATTCTATTGGCAAAATAAAGTTAAAGATATCACAAAATTTGTTCAAACATGTACGGGTTGTAATTAAGAAATATTGAAAGCATTGGTGATAAAGCAACCATAACTCCTGTAACTCGTCTGGAACTTCCTTTTGAAGTTGTTAATGCCGATATGATAGGTCCAATTGAACCACCTTCCACCATAAGTCACAAATATATATTTTGTTTAGTGGATCAGAATGCATGGTGGCCGGAAGGGATTCCGTTGAGATCCCTAATATTTAGATGAAGATAAAGGAGAAATATTTAAACAGCCATTGATGGAATATGAAGAGCTATTCAATAGCAGAGTGACAATCGCTAAAGTAGGACATCACCGTATACGACTCAAGCCCAATACGAAAAGAAAGAAACCATTTGTTTATCATCGCAGTGTTTCCTAAACTTATGACTTTTGTGTACCCTTTCTAAATTTTTCGTAACGCTGTGTGCCACTAATAAAAAAATTAATGTATTTTTTACTAAAAAAAATTGCACAAAAGTTAAAAATCACAACTGGCTGTTGACACCACTAATTATGAACTGTTAACTCTGTAAAAAATAGCCAATAGAAAAACACGTAATCGTAAATTTTCATGGCTAGCTTTATTTTTAAATAAAATTTTTTGAAATTTTCGTTTGTTGCAAGTTATTTCACATAAGAACGCGTACCCCCGCTAAACTGTTCCCGTACCCCTGGGGGTACGCGTACCACACTTTGGGAAACACTGGTTTATCGGATATCAGAAGAGCTAAAATGTTGATGATCAAATTGAAGAACTGCAAAGTCTTGACTTGATCAAGGAAAGGGACTCATAAATTGCCTATCCGATAGTTTGAGTGAGCAAAAGAGATGGTGACGTTCGCCATTGTGTTGATTTCATATCTCTTACCATTTGTGATGTCTTTCCCATAGAAGACGCATTTGAACTGATCCAGTCAAAGAACTGACAGTATAAGTGCACTAGATCTTTTAAAGGGATATTATGGTATTCCTATGAAAGAGGAAAACAAGCACCTTACATCAGTTAAAATCCATCGACACCAGTATCGATTTAAAGTTAGGTGTCAACACTTTCGTGTCAACACTTCATTTACTTTTCAGCGTTAAATGAGCAAAGCTTTGTCAAGTATCGAGATTTTTCGAGAGCTTTCATTGATTACAAAGCAATATTTTTAAAAGATTGAAAACATTTAGTTCATTTAAACCAGATGTTGAGGAAGCTTGCAGAATTGAATTTCACCGCCAATCTTTAAAAGTGTTCTTTTGCAAATTCTAAAATCAAATAATTAGGACACATAATTGTTTCAGGCACACATCAGCCAGACTCAGAAAAAACCAAAACCACAGAGACTTTGGCGAGACCAATAACAAAAAGAGAACTGCGTTGTATATTAGGTCTGTGCAACTATTACAGAGAATATATTACATACTATTCAAAACTTGTCTTTCCATAACAGAGCTTACTAAAAAGAGCGTTCCAGACACTATTCCTTGGACTGAGATCCACGATACAACGTTTATTTGTTGAAAAAAGGCTTTTATCGAAGTTTCATACCTCTATTCTTCTATATTAGGCAAGCCATTTGTGAAGCATTCCGATGCATCCCAGACAGGTTAGGCGGCATACTTATCACAAACATGTGATGGTGAGATATACCCTGTAGCGTATGTGAGCCAAAAACTTACTCCTGCCCAACAAAAATGGTCTACTAACTAAAGAGAGGCGTTTGCAATTGTGTGGAGTCTTAAAAAAGTCTGAATTGTATGTGCGTGTGTTCGGTATCGAGATAGAATTTTATACAGATCATAATCCGTTACCCTATTTAACAAGATCTGTTCCTTAATCTTCGAGATTGCAAAGAGGGGCATTTGCTCTACCGAAATTTAACATAACTGTGAAACACTGTCCTGTTGCGAAAATGCCCCAGGCTGATACGTTATCCCGTTTAATATACAAACTTGAAAACTTAGAGACTAGAATTTTATTTCTTTACATGTTACAGCATGAGTGTTAAACGATCATTTGTTATTAATGATTACTTTGAACTTGTTTGAATTATTATGAAAGTTTAATTAATTTTCTTATATATCTATTTCACTTGAATAACCCATTTATATTTTAGTCATATAACTTTGTGTGTACTTTTATAACCATCATTATGTGCAAGTATTTTCTTGTATGCAGTGTTATCTGTGAACTGTCAATCATGTTTTAATTAATTCATGGAAAAACTTTGAAATAATATTTCATAATAGCAAAATTATCAGATTAAGTATTACAATTCAATTTTGTGAGGGGGTGTAGTGTTTGACAATTCCGCCAGAGAGCATGCCGTGCTCACTCCTCAGGTACAGCTATATTCCGACTGGCGCATGCGATCAATTGAACTGTGTAGCTTGAACGATTATTTTTTTAATTTATGTTAAATGGAAAAATTGCTTTGTCTTAGTAAAATTGTAATTTATCTTAATTTGTTTTGTCCAAAGAACAAATCGAACCACATTAACATCTACATACGGTTATACTACCAGAATGTTATCGTACCAACTAGGCCTGCCAAATGAAATCACTTAGTTCCTTGCAACTGGGTACATGTTAGAGCCAAGAGTGTTAATCTGTCAATCTCATGACAGATAGAACTGGGGTTCGAGTTCCAACGTTGACACCAAATTATTTCCATTCGTTTAATTTTAAATAAAATTTTCCAAAAAGAGGATCCTCACAATGAAACTTGTTTCAAGAGTAAAACATAACAATTTTTAAGAATTAAACCTCTAATATAGGACAATTTACTTTACAGCATTAAAGCAAAAATTATTTTGAAAGTCCAAGGTTTCAACAAAATATATTAAAATAAATATTTAAAATGATAAAAAATAGGCCAATAATTAACGCCATATAACAGTAAATATTTGAGATTTGAGTATGTTTATTTTATTTATTCATTATTATTTTTTTTTTTTTCAGAAAATAATAAAACTTACACAGGTTAAAATGCAAATACTTTCCGTTCTAATAAAATATTTTCTATCACTCAAATTTTTTATTAAAAAAATCGATTCCATTTCATTCTTTGAGTTCGGTATAAATTACAAACGACAGACACAACAATACAATGTCTGGTCACATTTTCTTCTTTATTGTGTGGCTCAACGATTTAGTTATGGATCACGGGTTGGTCACAGCTGTTGAAGACACGGATCACTTACAACAGTATCTCTCTTGATTACTTGTTCATAGCTTTCCGGACCTGCTGTTTCAAACATTCTTTACTCAAGTAAAGGGTTGAACAACGTTTAAGTGAAACATTCTTTTTCTTTTTTTATTTTTTTAAGTTGTGAACTCCGTTATTTCCGTATGCCGCGATATTTACCAACAATCTAATAAATCGCTTAGATTATAAACGCAAACAACAGCTAAATAAATGCATTTAAAAAAAAAAATTTTTCAATTAACATGTTTTGTACTAATATTTTAAAATTTAATAATTTTCCAATTTGATATTTTCTAATAGCAGATTTAAACTCTTCTGATGGAATTCCAATAGTTTCAACAAAAAGTAGAGTTTAAAAATTTACACAGTTTAAACCGATTATTAATTAATGAAACAAAATAACTTAAGGCACGCTATTTTTTAACTTCATTATTTCTATCAAAATAGTGAAAAAAAATTTAAAAGAAAAGTATCACTATTAAATGCGCTGATTTCAAGCACTAACAAAAGTCGAATAAATGTATTTAGAAAAATATTTTTGCAATTAAGTATAAGCCACGTTAGAATTAATTTGATAAATTAAGACCTTTTAAACTTGAAGCTCTCAATATTTTTAAAACAGCAGATAATATGTCTTTTGCAGGAATTCCAGTAGTTTATAAGCAAATTTCTTTATAAAAACTTATTCAGTTTAAATTGATAACTAAATAATGAAACAAAAATTACTAAAGCCAAACCGGTTTTACTTCATTAATTAAATTAAAGATCTGAAAAAGAAAATTTCAGTAGAAAAAAAAAAGTAATTCACATTTTTAGTATTTTTTTTAAAAAACACATGAGCAATCTTTTTTTCCGAATTTTTGGGAAGTAAAACTAAAATTAAATAAAATCAAGCGTGGAAACTAGAAAGGAAATGCTGATGTTTAATTATTTAAATGGAAGCCTCGATTGCTGTTCCAAACCTAAAAATATTTAGGAAAAAAAAATATAATAAAAATATGAATAAATAATAGTAAAATGTAATCATAATAGCTCGTTAATATACAAAAGAAGTCCCCTTTTAGCTTCGTAAGGGATAGAACAGTGATCAAAAGTAGGGCACTACAATTGAAACATTATAGTTGCTACTTTTTTCGTAGTTTGTAGCATAATGTGCTACGTTTTTTAAAAAAAGTAGTGTAGTGAGTAGTGCGATACAAAAAAATAGTTGTTTGTAGCGATCCTTGGCAACTACTTTTAACGTTAATTTAGTATATGAACAGGGTTTTAACACAACTAATGTTTCGAATTCGATGGGTACAAATCTTCGCTGGTCTGTCAAAGGACGCAATTTAAAATGATCCTGTGACTGTAAGTTAACATAAATTGTGTATTTAGAGTCACGTCAAACTAATATTTAAGTTAGCAATTACGAATGATAGATAATTTATCACTTGGGTCACACTTACACATTCGAATGTACACTCGTAAATCAGTGATATTATTTCAAATGAATGAAATATATTTTCGATGTACTTCATTTCTTAGAGGAAATAAAAGAGCATTATGAATAATAAATAATTTATCACTTTGGTCACACTTACACATTCGAATGTACACTCGTAAATCAGTGATATTATTTCAAATGAATGAAATATATTTTCGATGTACTTCATTTCTTAGAGGAAATAAAAGAGCATTATGAATAATAAATAATTTATCACTTTGGTCACACTTACACATTCGAATGTACACTTGTAAATCAGTGATGTTAATTCAAAAGAAGGAAATATATTTTCGATGTATTTAATTTCTTAGAGGAAATAAAAGAGCATTATGAATAATAAACAATTTATCACTTTGGTCACACTTACACATTCGAATGTACACTCGTAAATCAGTGATATTATTTCAAATGAATGAAATATATTTTCGATGTACTTCATTTCTTAGAGGAAATAAAAGAGCATTATGAATAATAAATAATTTATCACTTTGGTCACACTTACACATTCGAATGTACACTCGTAAATCAGTGATATTATTTCAAATGAATGAAATATATTTTCGATGTACTTCATTTCTTAGAAGAAATAAAAGAGCATTATGAATAATAAATAATTTATCACTTTGGTCACACTTACACATTTGAATGTACACTTGTAAATCAGTGATGTTAATTCAAAAGAAGGAAATATATTTTCGATGTATTTAATTTCTTAGAGGAAATAAAAGAGCAAGAGCATTACATTAAACACTTAACGAAATTGCAAGTATTTGATAAATTCCTAGCATCTCTTAAATTAAATATTCGTTGTAAAAAAGGGCATAAAATGTTGAGGACTAAATGAACAATTTCGAAAAAAAATTTTCTTAGAATAACAAAATGGCTCATGAAAACAGGATTAAACATTTCTAAATATTTCTTCATATTTAATATTAGCCATTTTTTTTTTATAATTCAAAACCATTTCGAACATAATGTGTTAATTAATTTCTCCAGCAAAATTCGGAACCTTAAAGTCACTACAATTCCAAATATAATGTAGTTTTTCCTACCACTGGGAGAGAGCATGTTTTCGAAAAGTCATTCGTGGACCAATAGCTTTATTCCTTTTTATTTTTCTCATTTATTTCTCAACCAAGAGAAGGCGAACACTTGAAATGAACTTTTTGAAAGATATAAGAATCTATTTCGACGAAGAAAATTTACGAAGAGAGGGGATGGAAACAAAGAATTAAATAAATATAAGGCTCTTTAAAAAGGTGAAAACGGCTCTAATAATGTAGCAATATGAATTGACTAAGGGAAATAACAAACGACAAAGCTTCATGAAATATCATTAATTTCCTTTGAGCGAAAGAAGTTCGATTTTAATATTCTAAGGAGAACCAAGTGAAGTCGATTTTTCATTTCGATTGTTTGATTAGTAAGAAAGTTCTTGGATACATTTTTATCCAATTTCACTTTTCAAGAAAATGCATTGTTAGAAATTGCAGCTATGCTATTTTTAAAAACGTAACCATAAGTAAATATGCATTACACATTTTTATGCTCGCATACTGTTATCCATATTGATAAAAATAGTATAATAAAAACTACTAGACTATGGTAAAATCTGGCTCTATGGTTACACCAAAAAGATTGGTAATTTTTACCGAAATACTCTGGTAATTATTTTGGTCAAATAAACTATAAAATATGGTTTTTTGTAATAAAATTTGATAAATGTGGTAAAATTTGGTAATTTTATCATGATACCCTAGAACATGGCAAAAAAAAACCATTTAATTCGTTTAAATTTACTTTTCAGTTTTGTATTTTTTACTAAATGTGTGGTATTAAGATGCGTTTAAAAAATATTTCTGAATAAAATCATTTAAAATTTTGACTTATTCCCAATCGATTTTTCTCCCCTCCCCCTTTTCATTATATATATATATATATATATATATATATATATATATATATATATATATATATATATATATATATATATATATATATATATATATATATATATATATATACAGAGATAGAAAGAGAGAAATAGATAGTAGATATAGCTTTATTTTTTGTAGTAATGCCAAGAAAAAATTTTCAAACTTCTTAGGAGGCTGGCTTACAAAACTATGTATTCATTGACGACAAAATTGTTGATTTTTAAACTTTTTATAAATAAATTACGAAGGAATTTTGTCATCGAAATAAAAGCAAGAAAAGTGTTTGAAGTTCCTTGTTCAGCATTTACTTAACACGAGTCTAACATTTGCGGCAAAGAACTAGCAAAGCAAGTTACAGCCTAGACAAGATTAAAGCTCCCAGCTTCATTTACATATCTATCTATTAAGTAGAAAATAATATATTTTCCAAGTTGTCGAATTCTATGCAAAGGATTTTCTTCCTTTTAGAAAGAGCAACTAAAACAGAAGAAACTTCAAATAAAGCAATGCATATAAAGTTTCCTTACTATTTTTAAGAGCGATATATCTAACTACTTTCAACAAGAATCCACAAATAAAGCTTTGAGTGTAATAACAACCTTGATTTATTGTTTGTGAAAGTATTATTCGAAAGTAACTTTTATTTCACAGAATAAAATTTTATTTCTAGTAAGTTTTTATTAAGCTATCATAAACCTTAACTAGAAAAAAATGAAACGAAGTGTCGAGATTAATGAGGTAAAAAACCGATTAAACATTGCAAAAATAAGAATCGAAATTATATGCAAGTGTATCAAGAATATCGATTATAATATCGTTTATAACATAATATAAATCGATATCAATCACATTCGATTATAATTCTAAATAGGGAGTTTCAGTTCGATTAAATACATTTGAAGTTGTTAAAAATTAATTTTAATGAAGATATATATAATAATAACGATGCAAAAAGTAACTTTTAATAAATATTTATTGTTTTTTTTTATTATTTAAGAATGAATTATTATTATTATCGAAGTACTATGAAATATACTTAAGGTAATAATAATTCGTAATACTTCGATAATAAAAATAACACAAGGTTTTAAACAAATAAAATTATTTTTTATTTTTATTTTTTATTATTTAAGAATGGTCGAAAAAATTTTGAATTGTAAGGTACACAATTTTTGTATCATTTCAAATAATGTAATTTTATGCAGCAAGAAAATCAAAATTCGATTTCTCAAGAAATATAAAACCAATTTTGCTAATTTTTTTTATTTTGCTGTATAAAATTACATTCTTTAAAATGATGCAAAAATATTGTATACCTTACAATTCGAAATTTTTTCGACTATTCTAAAAAAATAATTAAAAAAAATATTAAATATTTAAAAAAAGTTTTTTTTTTTTTTTTTTGCATGGAATTATCTTTAGATAACCGAATTTTATAATTGCGTATAAAAAGCTTCCAATTCGCTTAATAAGTTCTCGAGATATGGCGAAATAACAAAAAGACAAAATTAACATTAAGGGGTCTAAACTTTGGAGTGCTCTCCTGACCAAACTATAGGACCATATTTCCCAGATTGCGGCTACTCCCTATATTTTGGGGGTCAGAAATCCGAACCCGTTGAAAAAAAGGTAACTTTATTTAGAGAAAGCAGGTTTTTGTGTCTGATTTCGTAACTTAAAATATCGTCTGCACTTATTTTTTAGCATATATTAGGTCACCCCCCCCCGCTAACCATTAAGTTTAAAAGTTATTCAGGGTGGTCCGATTTTGTTTTTCTTTCTGGCGCACAGTACATTTAATATTAAATTTACATAACATTTTTTCTACAATATTTTAACTGTGTTTAATTTCAATGATTTTACAAAAAGCTGCTTTTTATATTTTATATTACTATTTAAGTATTTCTTGTATGCTAATGGTGCAAATTTTACCCTTTTTATGTTAATTGTGCTAATCACAAAGCGAAAGAGTTACAAGTAAATTTATGTTTAAATTTATTGGACGGTTGCATATAGTTTGTCGGGGGTGGGGGATAACAGGAAAAGATTAACAGGGTTGCCACTCAAATCTGAAAAAAAAAAAATTGCCAGTATTTTCCCTGTACATATTATACACAATACATTAAGAGGAAGCACAACAATTACTATGCTCTTGTATTTGCTATATTTGGCTAACTATATAATATATTAGTTTTAATTACTGCGAAAACTTAGAGTAAAAAAGGGAACAGCTGAACATACTTAAATAATGCTACAATGAAATAGTTAGTATAGTTGAAATGCATTGAAACAGTTTAGTATAAAGGAAATATCATGCTTAAATAGCCCATAGATTACGCGTTGATTGGTCACCATTTTTTAAAAGACAAAAATAAGAAACAAAATTCCCTGTATTTTTCCATTTCATAAAAAAAGAATTAAAATTCCCTGTTATTTTAAGTGATTTTTAACTTTTCTGTAGTTTCCAGGTTTTCCCTATTCTCCATGTGGAGTGGCAACACTATTTAAAAAAAAAAATTCTGTTGTTTCTATGTGTAAAATCTTTTTTTTAAATCATCACTCAAAATAAAACTCGTTCTCATAGTCAGTAATTCACATCTTACATTTTAGTTCCGATTTTAGGTTGAAGAATGCAATAATTATTATTCCTTTAAATAAATATGAAATCCTGCGGAAAACTTCTGTTTTTGTGCGGTCCTTTTTTATGCGATTTTTTTTGTGCGATTTTTTTTATGCGGTATAAGAATCTTAGCGGCGTTAGCACCAGTTTAATGTTTCCTATCAATGTACATATACATGTTGTGGACGAACTCTGATTACGTGGCCTCCTTGACAACGATGTATCTGGACTTAGTGATGCTCTGTTCATTTATTTTAAACAATCTCCTGACAAAGCAGAGTCAGTTATGTACATATTGTCGCTCGACGCGCGAACAGTATGCGCTTCGTATTCAGAGTTTTATACATGATTCACGTGATTAAGGATTCATTTTATAGTGAGATTAAAGATAAATAAATTAGTTACTTTTGTTTATATTTATATGTAGTTTTTATGATTTTTTTTTTATTTGTAGACATAAGTACTCCCTTAAAATGAATAATTATGACCAAAAGAAAGTAAAAAGACAGAAAATTCCACTATTTAATGTGTAATTTGAAAACTTCTCCAGGTATATGTACAATGAAGAATTAAATATTTTTACAATTTCTTTAGGTCTAATTTAATTATGTTCTTTTAATTGAAAGCATTCTCTCATTAATTCCATAAATCATTGATGTATTTTCTAAGTCCGACTTTTTTTATGCGGTCCCTATCCACCGCATAAAAAAAGTTTTAGGTAGTATATCGTACAAACTTGTTTAATATATGTAAGAATTTATAAAATTTTCGAATTTTTTTTGTGCGATTTCTTTTATGCGATCCCTATCCACCGCACAAAAACAGGTTCTACTGTAATGTTTTTGTATGAAAGTTTTCAGTCATAGAAGGTAAGTGTTTGAACAATTTTTGCACCATCACCATCAAAGTCATTTCAGTCAAAGAAATAAATTAAGATGACGAAGTCAAGCTTTGAAAGGAGTGTCAGAAAACTTAAATTTTACTCAACTGTAAAGTACAAAAAGTACTCCAATTATTAAAGTATTTTCTATAAAATCAACCGCAATAAAAATTTTTAATCCTGTAGAAAATAGTATTTTCTTTTTCTTCGCTAAATATAATCAGCATCATAAATATATATTATTTTATTATTTCGGCATAATAATTGATTATTTAGTAAAAATGCATTATTTATTGGATTTCACAAAAACTCTATTATTTTAAAATTATGAGAAAATCTATTTTGAAATACAAAATAATAAAAAAAATATCGAAACAAGATGGCAGTAACATCACTTATCCTTCGCATCTAGAAGAGCGATAGTTACTGCATAGAGAAAAAGTAATCAATATAAGCAGGGCAATCTTGTGTTAGAGATGTAACATATTGTATTAGCTAACTTCAAATCCGTATCACTTCAAAAAAAAAAAAAAAAAAAAAAAAAAAAAAAAAACATTTAAATATTTTTTGTTTAAATAACTTTTGGTGTCATTTACACATATTAAAATTTTTATTAAAGTTTAAAAATCAATTTTTTTTTTAAGTTACGAAAAAATTGCTGTATAGACGCAAAGCAGGAATTATGCGTCAGTATCGGGCAATTTTTAAATTTTTGAAAATTAATAAAAATTAATGTAAGTATAAATGATAAAAATAAGTATTAAAATTGCTTGATCTTTTTTTTTAGTCTAAGTAATGAGCATTTTAAGTCTGCATATCTTACGTCCGTCTTGATGAAAAAGGCCAGCAGTAAAATCAAAATAATATTAATTTATAAATTGAAAATATTCATGCTTAACAAGAAAAATATCCAAATTAGAAACAGAAAATATTAGCTTGTAAAACGGAAAACAGCAGTTCGCAAAACGGAAAATATCCGTATTAAAAACGGATAACATAATTTATGAAATGAAATATATCCATATTATAGTTCAATAATGTAGAATGATGAACAAGCTTTATTGTTTTTGACGTAATTAATGTTGTCTTGTGAAAATTACATTATAAATTAGTTTTCTCTTAAGATAGTTATTATTAAACTATGAGCATAGATGTTAAAATAGGGTGAAACTAACAGCAAAATTAAATGCAAATAATTATTCTTTTGTAAAAAACATTCAGCATAATCGGACATTCGAAAATACCTTTAAACTGAACAAAATAAAAAGTTTAATTAAATTTTCCATATCCAGGTTTATCTGTTTCTCCGTTTGAAAATAAGAGATTTTTTTCCAATCTATGCCTGATTGAGCTTAGGAGACAGTAAATTTATTTTTCTGCAAAGCTGGAGGATTAAGAATAGTACTAGCATGTAAATAAAAAAATATAAAATCTTTTCTCGCAATCGAATTTTCTTTGCTATCGTCAACTGAAGAGATGACATTTTGTTTTATTTGTAACATAAAGTTGTCAACTCTGTAAAAAATGATGAGAAGCTAGCGCAATGAAGCTTTTTAAATCTTTCATATTAAATAAAAGCTTGTCGTGGAATTGGTTGATGTAAGAAACAATAAAAATAAAAACAAAAACTTAAAAATAAAAACTTACAATAGGTTTCTTTTCAATGCCGCCGGATGAATGTGCAAACTTTAATAACTTATCTAGTGAGCGGATTTTCAAGTTTTAAAATAGGAAAAGAACCTTAATTATGATAAATAATATAGAGTTGAGCCGCGATGGCTCAGGGAATAAAGCGTTCGCCTTTCAATGAGGTGAACCGGGTTCGAATCCTAGCGATGGGATTCCGCATCCGGCTTGCACTGACCACAGTGCTGACGTGAAATATCCTCAGTGGTAGACAGATCATGGTTAGCAAGCTAACCGTGGGAGGTTCTCATGGTCTTTCTCTCCATGTAACGCTACTGCGGGTTAGTTCCATGAAAAAATCCTCCACGAAGGTAACTTTCTCCCAGTATTTGATCCGGGAGTTCCGTTGTCTTCTGGATTGGGTTCAAAATTACAAGGCTATGTAGTTAAACATTAGTAGGCGTAAACCCCACACTTGGGTCGGCTGTTCAACGGTGGTTATAAAACAAACAAAAAAATAATATAGACTTAATTTTAAGTCATGAAATCAGACACAAAGACTCGAATTAGTACTCATTTTAACCCCTCCCCACCCCAATAGGGGGCATTTGGGGAATACTGGAGTCTCGAAATGCACATCTGTGTCTTATCAGTACAAGAAATCAAATGAATTTCAAATTCTAATAATCACTTTTGACGCTGTTTATTTGTGTTAATTTCATAGTTAATTCAAGTGACTTATCGATTTTGTTTTGGAAGGCTATTGCATGATTTCCACGTGTTTCTTAAAATTCCGATCTTTTTAACACGAATCGTGCAAATAGTAATAACTTTTAACGTGTTTTATTTGTATCAATTTTATCGTAAATCCAAGATATTTTTCTATAGTTTTTTCGGCAATACGCATTTTCACATGGTTTTTAAAATCCCGATATATTCAATGTGTATATACGACACTGTTATATTATATATGACAAATTTATTTGTTATATGTTAAAATTCAACAAAGAAAAGACTTATCTAATTTGAAAATTTTTGAAATGAATTTATGTAGTATCTATTAAAAATAACACTTATCTGTTGTTGTTCTAATAATTTTAAAGAATGAATGGTGCATGTAAAGCATAATAAACTGCATTATTTTCTATGCATGGGTAAACGAAAATAACAGATATAAATGGACTGTTGACTATAAAAAGTTGCTTCAATGTTAGTATATTTTTAGTTTTATTTAGATATTTAGACGCAAAAATTCACTTTAAAAAATTTTCTGATCCAGAAAATTGTCTTTAAAGCACCCATTTTATTTCAAATAAATTAAACTGAAATTATTTTTAATTGCGAAAGTTTTAGAAAAAAACTAGTTAAATTAGGTAATGTAATACACAATACTAGCCAAATTATTATAATAATTTTTTTTCTCCAAATACTTAACAATGTGTATCAAACCAAAAATCCCTATTTTTTTTTTTTTTTTTTTTTAAGTTACATTAACATATCTCTGTAACATGAATATTTTTAAGAATTTGTTAGGACACTCTACTAGTAGAACCTGTTGCTTGGATTAAAGCTTCAATCCAGTGGAACATTAATTAATATTATTAATATTCAGTACGCGAGCCCATTCTAAAAGTATTATTTTCTAGAAAATACCATTGCAAACTTGAAGAAAAAATTGAAACTATTATCATTAACGTATTTTTCTTTCATTTGCAAAAAGTTAAAAAAACATTTCTGAGTTTTTTGCTGAATAAAATACTTATAGACCTAATTTTTTTCATAAAGCAGTAAACGAAACACATGGGAATGCCATCAATTGAGAATCTAACAAAAAAGTTAATTTATCAAGCTATCTAGTATTTCTAGTGCAGTTTTGCATCACGCAAAACTAATCTTAGAATCTGGTATTGATAAATGATACTTTACGGTTGAAACTTAACAAATAAAACAAAAACAGATATTCTATCACTAATATCTTTCTGCAAGATACTTTTAATAAAAAAATATATACCTGTTACTAAACCCACTATTCGAATAAATTAAAATTGGCGATAATTTTTTTAATTGAATATGTATTCCAATATTATGGGTGATATTCTGTAGGTGGAAAAACAGAAATTATTTCCTTAACTTCCAAATAAAAGATAGAGAGCCGCGATGGCTCAGGGGGTAGAGCGTTCGCCTTCCAATGAGGCGAACCGGGTTCGAATCCCAGTCGATACGAATTCCGCATCCGGCTTGCACTGACCACAGTGCTGACGTGAAATATCCTCAGTGGTAGACGGATCATGGGTTAGAGTCCCCTTGTCGTCAGGCTAACCGTGGGAGGTTCTCGTGGTCTTCCTCTCCATGTAACGCAAATGCGGGTTAGCTCCATCAAAAAGTCCTCCACGAAGGCAAATTTCTCCCAATACTCGATCCAGGAGTTCCCTTGTCTTCTGGATTGGGTTCAAAATTACAAGGCTACGGAGTTGAACATTAGTAGCCGTAAACCCATTAAGTTGGGTCGGCTGTTCAACGACGGTTATATAAAAATAAAAAATAAAAGATAGACGGCGAAATCACGCGGACTCTGGTTGCGAAAATGGATTGCGTGTTTCGTTTCCGAGGTTCGGTTGTTGTAATAAATAATATCGTATTAAAAATATTAAAAGCTATGGGCTAATCAATAGTACAAAAATAATCGATAGGATCATAGCGTCAAAAATTAAATACTGAAGTGCGCAATTTTCCATATCGTCAGAAATATATCAGGATATTTAAAAACCACGTAAAAAATAATATCAATAATTGCAGAAAATATAATAGAAACACTACATAGATTTACGATACTATCGGCATAAATTGAGCACGTCCAAATGTGATTATCAAAATGCGTGATTTAAATTTTACGTGTAGAAATAATATCAACTGAGAAATAAGCAGAATTTGATAGCACTAGGAATAAAAATTCGAAAAAAAATGATGAAGTAGTCACATTAAAAGTAAATAATCAAATAAGTTATTAGAGTTTCGCGTGTAATAAAATTTACTTCATTATTCTCAAATGAGAATGGAAAAATCACAAGCATTTTTTTCTTCTTCTCCAACGCACGAGAAAGGCATTATTGAACACAATTCTGGAGGGAAAAAAATCTTTCGAAAATTTCTTCACAAAAGAAAACAAAAATTTTTTACTTCCTAAAGGAAAAAATCTTTCTACAACAACTCCATAACATTCTGCTACAATGTCGTCGTGTCGAACTCTTCCACCGGGATGGCCAATACACTCTATAACAAAAAAATCGACGCACAAAGAAGGAGTTGTCCGATTAAAACGAAAATTGGTGGATAGGAAGCCAATGTACAGAATAGTAAATGATTAAAATTTCATGACAATTGAAAAATTTATTGCAGAGTTACAGTAACAAGTTCAATAAGGTGTTGACCCGCCCTAGCCTGGATACAAGCTGCCACACGGCGTGGCATAGACCGATAAAGCTCCCGGGTGGTCTCTTGCGGTATTTCCTGCCAAATTCGATTCAATTGTCGAACGAGGTCATCAACATTCCGTGCCAGATGCTATCGCCTTCCCATCATATCCCAGACATGCTCGGTGGGAGAGAGATCTGGTGATCTGGCAGGCCAAGGAAGAGTTTGACAAGCTTGCAGACAGTTCATATCAACACGTGCCGTATGTGGTCTGGCATTGTTCTGCTGAAAAACCAGCCCAGGGCGCTGCAAAAGGAACGGTAGCAAAACAGGTCTTAGGATGTCGTCGACGTACCGCTGTGCAGTAAGTGTACCTCTAATGACGACCAAAGGGGTCCGGCTGTCAAAGGAAATGGCACCCCAGACCATAATGCCTTGTTGAGGGCCGGTGTGGCGTGCAATAGTGAAGGCAGGATCCCCCCTTTGCCCTGTGCGTCTCCAAACACGTCTTCGATGGTCGTCAGGACAGAGTTGGAAGTGGGATTCGTCGCTGAAGACTATACGTCCCCAGTCGGCATCATTCCAGCCTGATCGAGCCATGCACCACTGTAATCTGGCTCGGCAAAGCAATGGGATGATTGCTTCTTGGTCCATCGATTTTTTTGTTATAGAGTGTAAATTTTACATGTTTTTTTAACTATATTACTAGTTTTGAGATAATTTACCAACTACCGAGATTTTTAGTTTGGGCAATGAACTCTTATTTGTTTCAAATATATTATTTTAATCAAAAATTGAAATTTGAACGAAAAAAAGGATTTTTTTCGAAATATTACCACTAAAAAAACACATAATATGTCAAAAAATTAATTCACAAGTAAAAAATATAGGTATAAGAATTTCACTCTCAGAAACAGTAGTTCAGTGGTGAACCATAATATCGGTACCATGAACCATAATACCGTGAACAGTAGTTGTAACCTTAAATGAGATAAGCTGAACAATGCTTCCTTTCGACTTGAACCAGAGTATTGTGTAAAGAAGTAAGATAGTATGGTTCACCTTAGTACCATATTACTGTTGCAGTAGAACTGAACGATATTATGGTTCAAAACGCTTCCAAATTTCTAATAATGTTTTCGTTCCAGATCGATGAAACCGTGTATTCAAAATCAATGTAACAACACCTTAAACCCGAAAAGAAAAAACAGAAAAACCTAGAAGAAAATATTTCAGCAAACTGATATTTAGCATTTAAAACTTCTAATCTAATTAACCCTAAAGAACATATTTTTTTCTGAATATACATGCTGAAAATTTGTCTACAGTTTTAAATTTTCATTCAATGTTTCGCAACAGACAGTTGTAGGCCAAGAGGATGTTGGAGGTTAAGGCTTTACAATTTAGAAATGATAGCAGCATAGAAATCATCAGCACTCAGCAACAAGCATCACTGTATCGATTGAAATAAAGCTAGGTAGACTTCAAGCCACCTACTCGGTAGTCCTACACACAAAGATATCTCAATACTTTAACATCTGCTCTGTTGTGGTTTTATGTACAGTTAAAAATGAGTTACGGTAGCTTTGATGCTTTGCATTCATTCTAAAGACGGTTCATAAAATGACTGAAGCTCAGGGCTGAATAATGTCTGATTTAGAAAGGTACGTCCGGGATCAGCGGACTATCGTTAGTTTCAATACCTGTCTAAGTGTTACGTTATTTTGAAAGGTGTCTCTAAACATTCAAATCCTCTCCAAATTATTAGACGCACTATAAGATTATTTTTAAAAATCTTGATTATCAGGTGATACTATACAGCTTTATTGTTTTTACGCGACTGAACCGGTTTGCTCTTGTTCCTGTATCAGTTGGTTAACTTTGTAATGCAATACGTTAAAAATAAATACAAATATAAAGTATATAAAAATCTCCCGAACAAAACCCATTATAATATAAAAGTATTGCATATAAACTCGTAAAAACATGTAATTATTAAAAAACTACAGCACGTCAAATGACTTGATCCAATTATTACAATATAATAATATAATAACTGATATATCAAACATTCTTTATTGATATAACATATCGTCTAATTTATCCAATCGTCGAATTTATATTATATAGCGCGTAATTTAATAAATTGATACACAAACGTTTAACAAGGGCAAACCAGTTTCAGTCGCGTAAAAACAGTAAAGCTATATAGCATCACCTAATAATTAAGATTTTACATAGAATATTATAGTGCGTCTAATAAATTGGCCAGGGACTGTAAATAGTTTTATAAAATTTATGGGCAATTGTATTCTAGCATCAGTGGACTTATTGTTCTCTTTGTATTAATCTCACACATTTCTTCTCAAAATCTCAATTATTTCCTCAGAGTTATTGCAAATAATAGCTTCTCATCAAGTTTTGTAGCAGTTAAACAGCACTAATAAAGTAAATGGAAACCATTTCCGCTTGACTTATGTGAATAGAGTTATACTTCCACCTAACAACACCGAAAATCTGTTTTCTGAATATCTTGTAATTTACCTTTCTAACTCGTCAAAACAGGGGGGGGGGATAGAGAAATTCTAACAATTGTCATTATGACTTCATTTTCCTGATTTTATGATTAAAATCGTTTTTACACTTTTAATACCACAATGGGCATTATTAAATATTGACCTCTTATTTCTGAAAAGTGCATTGTTAATGATAATTCTTACAAATTTGGAAAGTGATTAAGAAGCTTATTTTCATAGCCATTTTCATCTCTGCAGTTAAATAATAATTAATTCCATTTTTCTTTGAAGAATTTTTTTTTGCGTTTATATCCATATAAAAAAGAAATATAAGTAAGATCACGATTTTTAGACATAAAATTTTGTTTACAACCTTTTTTATTTTAATTAAATAAAGAGTACAACTAAAGTGGATTTTAATCATATCTGCACTAAGAAAAGAATTGAATAAAAACGAAAGAAAAAACATATTTCTATGGCTAAGATTTTTTTGATAATAAAAAAAAGAGAACAAGAATTTTGCTTTAGAGTATTTATTTGACGTTTCTGTTTGTTATGGAAATGCTTCACCGGAAATTCTGGTTTTTAGAATTCTTTTTTCTCACACATATAGTAAAAATCAAAAATATAATTTTGAAATGTAAAATTTAATTGAAAATAAAGTAATCGCGCCATACTCTGAAGAATCACGATAAAATTACAAGTCATTTCTTCGGTAAGTACCACTCATTACACTATTACTTATTTGGTAATCGAACTCATAATTTGTTTACCATACTTTATTTAAATTGGCGATACTGTGTTGATGAGAATAAGATGACGAAATTTTAATTTAACTATATCTAATTATTTCTTGTCTTATTATAATTATTTCGTTTCTTTTCTAATTATTTATTTTCCAAGTATTAGTTTCTAATATCACACACGAGAATATGTATTTATAATTAATAGTTCGATATTTATAATTCACAAATTTGAAAAGTTCCTAAAAAGTAACAACGTATATATCAAAGTGACGATAACAGATAAATAAATTATATTATGAAAGAAATTTCTCTTAAGCTTAGCGAAAAATAATATAAGTAATTCAAATTCATTAAATAAATAAAAAAAGGTGATGAAAAACATATTAAAAGTGAAATTTCCAATAACGGAGGAGGACAACACAGTTAAAACTTTAAAAAAAATTTAAAAAAAAACAACGTTAAAATATAAAATTTTTACGAGCACGGTGCTCAACGCAGGACGCATTGTGATATGTTATGGTCACGTGAAATTGTGCACTTTGTTTATTAATTGATTTGCTTACTCCTATCCCTTGTGTCAGAATTTTTTGAACTATCTGTGACAAAACTCTCTAGCACTAATATCTTTCTGCAAGATACTTTTAATAATAACGAACATACATGTTACTAATTTAAATAACAAAAGAGCCATGTTTACAAAAAAAAAAAAAAAAAAAACCTTTTTTTTAAATTGAACATGTAAAATTTTTTATTCTAATATTATTTGTGATTTTCTCGCAATTTGTTGGGGGGATGCACAAATTATTTCCTTCTTCGCATTTTGTAAATAGTCATAACAATAAAAAACATAACTAAAAATCGTGAAATCCTTAATAGTAATTGCCGAAAAAAAGATCGACGACGAAATCACGAAAATCGGATTCCTCAAATGTGTGTTTCGTTTTGAAATTAGGTTGTTTTAATAAATAATAAATAATATCGTATAAAAAATATCGGATTTAAAAACTATGGAGAAATCAACAACAATAAATGCCAAAAATTCGATTGAATTATTGCCTTAAAAAGTAAATATCCCTTTGCATGATTCAATTCCAATATATCGAGATATTTAAAAACCACGTGAAAATCGATGTCAATAATTGCCGAAAATACATTCGAAACATTACGTCGATTTACAATACTAACGGCGTAAATTGAGCGCGACAAAATGTTATTATCTAAAATCATGATTCAAGTATAAAGTGGCAGAAAAGAAAAGTGCAATTTTTTACTTTTCAAAAGAAAAATCTTTCTGCAAGGACTCTGCAACGTTCTGCGACAATGCTGCCGTGTCGCTGCGATTCTGTCACGGGGTTACAATTATTTTAATAATTTTATTGAAATAATTTGTTGCAATAGTTTGTTTGAATTTTGCTGTAAATAGTTAAAATTGCAACCTATTCAGCTGTAATAATTTTTAATGAAGGTAGCAAAGGATTATTGACAGTTAATGGACAATTAAAAATAAATGTCCACCAGCCAGAGAATATGTTCAAATAAAAATGAACTCAGAATTTTGGCTGCCACTCTAAAAACGTATAAGGCGTCACATGAGGATAAATCGACAAGAAAAAAGGGTAGACTAGTTAGTTGCAAAATTTTATGTAATCTATAAGGATTATTGATCACAAAACTTTAAAACTTATTGATCATTTTACTAGAAACTATTTCTCTCTTACTTGCTCTATCTCTAACTAGCACAACTTTCAATCAATTTATTCCAAATTTTGACACAATGTTGCCAATAAATATAGTTTTCGTTGCAAGCAGGAATTTTTTAAAGTAGGCTGATTAGTTTTGAGTGATCCGCGAAAATGTTACTTATTTTGTCCATTCATTAAATATTTTTTAAAATAAAACACCGTCATTTTGTGAAAAAAAAAAAGTTTTTTTAAAAAAAATCCTACGTGCAAAACAAAAAGAACATTCATTTTGTTTAAAAAGTATCAAAACTGGATCAAATCTGGTTGATTATTTTTAACTTATGAACACAGCAGTTTATAGGTTATTTTAAAAAGAAGTTATTAACATTGTATTATATAGGAATTGTACTATTGTAGTACGTTGCACGAAGAAATTTTCTTAATTAGGTAGACAAGTTTTGAGTGAACCACGAAAATGTAACTTACTTAGTCCATTTGTTCAATTTTTTTTTTACATAAAAGATTTTAAAAAAAATCCTACGTGCAAAACAAACACTACATTCATTTAGTTTGAAAAAAATCAAAACGGAAGCAAATTTGGTTGACTTTTTTAACTTATAAGCACAGCAGGTTTTAGATAATTTAAAAAATAAGTTATAAACATTGGTTTATATAGGAATTGTATATTGTAGCACGTTGCACGTAAGAATTGTTCTAATTAGGTTGATTAGTTTTGAGTGATCCACGAAAATGTAACTTACTTTGTCTATTTGTTAAATTTTTTTAAAAAAAAAACGCCATTTTGTGAAAAAAAGATTTTTTTTTAAAAAAAATCCTACGTGCAAAACAAACTACATTCATTTAGTTTTAAAAAAATTCAAAACGGAATCAAATTTGGTGGATTTTTTTCAACCTATGAATACAGCAGGTTATAGTTAATTTAAAAAATAGGCTATAAACATTGTATTATATAGGCTCTTATTTTTTTAAATATTTGTATTTTTAATATGATTAAATGAAGATTAAGATATATACACTAAGATAAAAAAAAAACGTATTAAGTTAATTTCAATCGTCGCAAAGTCATTAAAAAATCCTTTTTTTTTTTTTTACAGGCTTCTACTGAATTGTTCCCCAAAAGCGGAGAAAAATAATTGAAAGCATTAAAGAGTACTTCAGAATTACATTACAATTTAATTGAGTTAAAGTTTATTATACCACATCTTCTGAAGAACTTTTTGCGTAATTAAAGGAAGCTTGGAAAATTGACTCTCTAGAGAAACATCAATAACAAAGGTACAATGACACGAACTCTCAAGAGTAAAACTGGCTATTGAACTTCCTACAAATACCGTTTCAAACTGATTTTTAATGCACCATCAAAGTGGAATTTTAATCAGAAAAACTTAAATACATTATATAACTTTTAAATTTAGGTGATGCCATTGCAATTTATTTCAAAATTCTTCGCGTATTGTTAGCAACATTGCGTTTACTTTCACATGGATCTGATAAAGCTTTTACGGCCAGCTTTTTATTTATATCAAGAGATTATTTAGAAATTAATTCAAAAATTTTTTATATGGATATGTTTAAGATTTTGGTCAGCTTTTTAACTAAACTAGAGGATTATTTAGAAACAAATGTTTATGGATCTGTTAAAGCTTTTAGGTGAGCTTATGGCTAGATCATAGAATTATTTGGAAAGTGACTCAACAATACTTCCTATGGATATGTTAAAGCTTTTTGGGTTAGCCTTTTAGCTGGGTTAGAGGACAATTTAGAAATTGACTCAACAAATTGAACGCAATACATCTGAACAGCGATCTTAGATTGTTGCCATTTTTTTTACTTGAACCAGAACTCTCGGGGAATCAACATATGATGCGTTTTTGACATTACAATACTAGAAGTTGAACTAACAAACAATCGGTAACTTCTTACATATGATTAACCTGTACTTGAAAATAAAGCAATCTAACATTTGATTCGGCTCTTAACACATTCTTTTTACTACTAATTTTATTCTATAAATATTTAAATTAGAAAAACATGTAGAGATCCACTGTGTGATTCAGCGCAGTGGTTCTAAACTAAGAGAGATTGCGTTATAAGCATTGAGAATTGTACAACAAACCATAATAGGAAAAAATCGTCGTTCGCCTCAAGGAATGCTTCTTTATTATGGACTAGCTATTTGTGCGCATTCTAACCGGCACTTTTCATTTATCTAAATAATCTTAATTGCATTCAACATTTATATTTTCTAATGAATATTGTCGAAAACTGAATTCAAATATTGCCCTGATTTATCGCGGCTGTTTTATCGTAGTTTATTGATTTGGCGACCAATTTGCAGAGCTCGCCAACTTGGTTACCAAATAAGTAAATTACGATAAATAGCAACATCTGGGCCAATATGAATAAATTTTTGACCATAGATATATACATTAAAACAATTTGGACAAATAAAATAACCGTTTAAATTGTACAGAAATACTTAGCTAATATAATAGGAAAGCGCCTCTAGCGGCGTACGATTACATTTCCGGAAGTGGGTTGCTACGCAATACTCAATCATTATGACGTGCAGCTTTTTACAGCTCTTTCCAAGCTTGAAAACACTGTACTGAATCACCTTCCATAAAAAGCAAAACCATTTATTAATATAACAAGGGATGCATTTTTGAACGGCATTTATTATAACATTGGGCCTATGAGAGTAATGGCAAAGATAAACAAGAGCGACCAAGCATATGCATAATGCTTAACTATGTTTTAAAAAAAAAGATGATTGAAGAATTGTATTGGTTCGCCATAAAAATGAATTAAACATCCATAATTCCGCACGCTACATTTTTCAATAGCAATTTCACATGTTTAGAAAGATTTTGTCGAGTAGAGTAAATATACAACATTCGTAAAAGGCCCCTTTTACCACCCTTTGACAGTTGACAGAAAGCCACAAATAGAGCCATTTTTTTTTCTAGTAATGTTAAGTTAAAATATTTATTGATTTTATTTTATTTTATTCAATTTTGGGTTTACGAGAGACTACCAATGTTCAACGCCGTAGCCTTGTAATTTTGAACTAAATCCAGAAGACAAGGGAACTCTAGGATCAAGTATTTAGAGAAAGTTTGCCTACATGGAGGACTTAAGGAACTAATGTTTGCTTTATATGGAGAGGAAAAACACGAAAACCTCCCGCGATTCTGACGGCAAGGGGGCTGATCCGTCGACCACTGAGGATATTCTACGTCAGCACTGTGATCAGTGCAAGCCGGATGCGGAATTCATATGGACCAGCCATCGCTGGGATTCGAACCCGGTTCACCTCATTGGAAGGGGAACGCTCTATCCTCTGAGCTATCACGGCATGGGGGCATTTCTAAAAAGAAATTCATTTACCTTATTTTTAAGAGCATTTTCTTTTTGTAAAAAATCAGGTTACCTTTTGAATAGTTATAAATTTAAGCGCCTATAAATAACCGAATTTATAAATTGTGTGTATACGAAACTATTTATGACTACACATAAACTGGATGAACGAAAGCAAAGAGCTCCAAAAGTTTTAGCCATCCTTCTTACGCTGAGCATATATGTAAACAAAGATTTTCTTTCATATTATCAGCCACATAACAATCTCGTCGGCATTTTAGAGTTCTCCTTACAATTTCCATTTAAATATATAACTTTTCAGACTAAACCTCATAGGTTCTACAAATGACCTAAAGCTATAACATTCTAATAGTCGTTTAATAGACTAGTTGGACTGATAGTAAATTTGAACTCGCAGGCTATTATTCAAAAGGCCGTTTCATAACATTTAGAGATCAATACATCCCTTTGGAAAGGAATTATAATGGTTATTAAAGTTATAAGCCAATTGTTAAAACTATGAAAATTCATGATTTATAAGAATGATCGAAACATAGCAAATAACGAAACTACTATAGCAGGAAAAATATAATTAGCTTATAACGATTCCAGACATTATTAGAATGCTTTTAGCAAATTAGCTTTATTGAATGAAAACCATGTAATTCAAATATTTGTGAGAAGGTAGCGTTTTTTTAAACAATAAAATCATACAATATCCAACATATTATTCTTAAATGTTTTCATATTTCAATGATTTTAAAAATGGCACTAAACATTCACCAGTTTCTTCAGTTATAAAAAAAAAACAATCGTAAATGATATAAAACTTCGTGAATGTGAATTTTAATTATATATCTCTTCCACATCTTCGACATGTTTTTAAGTTCGTTTTATTTTTCTCTTTAAGCTTCTTTGATAAGAGGCAGGCCCGGACTGGGCAATAGGCAGACCGGGCAAATGCCCGGTGGGCTGGTCTGGCCTCAGGGCCGAGCCAGCAGCGCAAATTTTTTTTTTTAGTCGGAAGTACCGGAATTTGAACACAATTTTGATTTTTTTAAATGAAACCTATATCTCATTTGACATCATTGGAGAAGGTTTTCGTAAAAAAGTAATTTTTACTTGAAATTTTTTTTTTTATATCTATCAAGATAATAGATACGAAAAAAATTCTGATTATTTACTTCAATTGATCATTTTTACCAAAAACAATTAACTTAAATTATCAAAATCGCTTCAATTTTTATAAAACATGGGAAGAAAAGCACAAATGTGATGAAGGAATAAGACATTATGGTATGTTATGATATGGAAGTACAATCAGCTGGTATGTTTTCTTTACAAGTAGATACAATACAGGATATTTCATGCAAAGATCAATGCTCAATTATAGTACGATATGTGAAAGACGATCGTGTATATGAAAGACTTCTCGCTGTTGTAGAGTGTAAATCTTCAACCGGACAAAATATGTTTTCTTTAGTGGATTCAGATTTAAAGTCTTGTAATATAGATATAACAAAGTGTATCGGTAATTCAACTGACGGGGCTGCAAATATGCAAGGTAAATATAAAGGATTTTCTTCATGGCTTTCCAAAGAGTCCCCTGGTCAAATTCATATTTGGTGTATGCACATGTCTTAAATTTAGTTTTAGGAGATACCATGAAGGCACTAATTGAAAGTGCATCGTTTTTCAGCCTACTAAATAGCGTCACAGTATTTTTCCGTGAATCATACCAACGCATGAACATCTGGAAACAAAGTAACGAGCACGGAAAAAAAAAGGCTCGCAACTATTGGAGAAACACGTTGGTGATCCAAAGATTCGCCATTGATGAAAATTATTGGTTCATTTTCGAACTCAGATTCAACTATAAAGCTGTTATATGTCACATTGATTTATAATGGCTAAAGAAGATTGTTGTATTGTTTAGAAACTATACAACAAAATTCAAATTTCAAGCCAGATATCCGTGCAAAGGCAAAAATATTTTTACAATCATTTTGCAAATATGAAGCAGTAATCACCGCCAAAATATTCTCAAGAATATTTGAATTAACTACACCGCTCTCCCAATATTTGCAAACCTCCGGTTTAGACATCTTAAAAGCTTTTGGAATGGTATCACAAACGTGTTCAGAACTTAAAAAATATAGTGAGAGATTTTGAAGGTGTACAAAAAGTTACAGATGATTATGATTTTATTATTCGCGCAAATAGGGAATTTGAAGAAACTGAAATTCAAACAAAGTTTCCACAAAAAAGATTGAAGAAAAGAAAATTGATGCCGGGTGAGACAGCGTCGAATGAAACAGTTTTTGATGATGAAACCACTGCATTTAAGATAAACGTCCGTAACATTATTTTCAGCACAGTTGTAGTGTCAATGGAACGCCGGTTTCGCACAAATGGAAAATTGTACGCCGATTTTTCCTATCTAAATCCGAAATGTTTCCCTGAAATACGTCTTAACAAGCTTCAATCTGGCGAACTAAATGAGTTAAGCAAACTCTTGCTAAAATTTGACGAAACATCTATAGCTGAAAATTTGCGGATTGAACTAAGAAATTTAGCTTTACATTTGGAAAAACGGAAAAATTCAGACTTAGAAGATTATAAAATAATCAGAGAAGATCATTCAAATGAAGATAATAACGACTTTACTTTAGAAACAGAAGAAGTAAGTCTAAAATGTGAGACACGCAGTGCGTGCAAAAATTTTGTTATTTGTTGCTACAAGATATTACAGAGAGAATATTGACCAATTCTTACAATATAATTGGTCTAGCATTAAAATTTTTACCAACATCGTCAATAAGTCAGGTCGCTTGTAAAAGATCATTCTCCACATTAAAAGTAATTAAAAATCGAATGAGGAGTACTTTATCTTCGGATAATTTGAATGCTCTCATGGTAATCGCAATAAAAAAAGAGATCTATTAATGAAATTAGATAGCTACGACATTATCGATAAAGTGGTAGAAAATAGTGAGCTTCTTCAAAAGTCATTAAATTAAATTTTAATTTAATGGATTTTGAAGAAGCATTAAATCTATTTCTAAAAAAATATTTATATAAATTATTCATGTATGTGTAGTATAATAAATATTTTTATTTACTCTTCATCTTTCACCTTATTTTGATTTTATCAACCTATGTTTCCTCATAAGAACCATGTATTTTAAACTGAAATATATTCTATGAAGGATTATTAAGCAATTTTTATCTACTTTCTTACTTCGATAAATTAACTTACGTTCATGAGAATTTATAAGTAAAAAATGCCTAAAAATGATACATTAGGAGCCGCGTACGCTTCGCGCACGAGGTGTTTACGTGAAGTAGAGGGCCGATATCTCTAAAATGCCCGGGCCGATTTTAGATCCCAGTCCGGGCCTGATAAGTAGACACGATCAAAGGTTTAATAAAGATTAGCCCGAAAATTCTGTATATAATTTTAAAAAAGTTATGTAAATTTGATTTCAGTGTGAAATTCTTATATAAATTAAGTAAAAACAACATAAGAAACACAAATAATGACAAATCAAAAGTTTGGGTCCAAATTTAAAAAACTTGGATAATTATAAATGATTTATTAATGGATTCAAATTTTCTTTTCAAAGGAGATAAAAAGAAAACAATCTTTTCTTTTTGCTGAGAAATCAACCTAAAAAATATCTGTTGCCTAGAAACTTCGAGATATTTTTCAGTTTAACTACTAATAAATAAGCCTTTCCGAACAATCCTAAAGCAATGAATGAAAAAACTTCAGTTTCTATTTCATTCTTTTTTTATTGTCTCAACTTAGTTGCTTAGCAAAGAAGATAAATTAGGCATTGCTTTCTTGGATTAGTTTATGGCTATCTTAAATTACTCCTTCTGCTGCGGCGACATCGCTTGGCTATTTTTTGGAACTATCGCCAAATATTTGACATTTCCTAGTCCCTTAATTTACTATCTAATTTTTTCGAAATTTTGTCTTTTCTCATATTTTGAGGTTCAGGAATCAAAATATGTAAACAAAATATACGTTTATTCAGAGAATGTACATCTTTGTATCTGCTTTCGTAACTTAATTAATCGTAAGCACTAATTATTAGCATATTCACCCCTGGAACGATTAAGATCGGCTCTATGTATGTAAATATCCAAACAATAGAACGAAAGTTGTTCAGGGTGACATCTTCTTTTTTCCTTGCGCACTGTACACTTTAAAAAATGTTTTCTTTAAAATTAAGCAAAAATTTGTCAAAATAGCTCCAAAATAATAAGTTTGAAAACCTTATTAACTCGTTACTGATTAAGATGATTTGCTCAAAATAGCATATTCTTATTTTTGAGCAAGAGGCATTGTCCCAAAAATGATACATCATGTAACCACCATTTTGAGTAATTTGTTGATTAAACAAGAGAGGGCATAGTCTGAAAAATGAGTTTCGGAGCACACCACTATATCAATAATGAATTTGTTTTGAACCTGTTTTTAACATTTTTGCTAAATTTTGAGAAACACTTTTTTTACAGTGTATAAACTTAACTATATAGGAGAATTGTTCGTAAATATAACCCTATCGTTTGATTATAACGATTATTTTATTTACATTTTAATAACTTTAAAAGTTAAAGAAAACCGTTTTATGAGTATAAATTAAAATATTTTAATTGTAATTGAGTTTGATTCTACGTTTAAGTTCTAAAATTTTGAAACATTTAAAGCATCAAAGTCAAGAAATATAAAATACAGAAAACAAACTAATATGCAAAATACCAAGTTAAACTAAATAAGATCATTGATTGAAGATTATTGAGTTGAATGGAGATACCAAAAGGGTAATCGATAATTGCCAATTTTGAAATACATATTTAGAAAAGGCTATATTAAAACGTAAACTTAGTAAAAATAATCATCAATATGCTTACATTAGATCAAAAGTTATTCAAGAGGTTTGTACACTACAAGATAAAAAATTAAATAAATAAAAAAAAAATTTCCTCTCGGATGGTATCTTTATTATTGACAAAATTAAAGCCATTTTAAACTTTGTAGACTTATACCTAAAAGAAGACTTAACTAGAAAACTTAAGCACTATTATAACGCAATTAGTAATATGATAAAAAATAATAGTGTTGGTTTATTTACACTTTCCTATACATTTAAAGACAATTAAACATCTCTTCGAAATTAATATTCGTGATCTTAAAAAAAAATTTAACATTTTATATTTTTCACTATTTTCTATTTGGATGCACTTTAGCATCCAAATAGAGTCTAGGTGCTGCCGTCTAGTGTGGCAGAAACTAGACGTCCAAATTAACATGGCCAACGGTATCTCACCCATTGTGGTGGCCACTGAAAGAGTAGATACCACTTCCTGAGAACGCACTAGGTCTGCTCATCGGGAACACTGATTGTGCAGCTCATTGGAAATAAAAAAATATAAAAAAATATTTTTCAAAAAAAATAATAATTTAAAAAAGTTTTTAGCTTTTCTTAATAATTTAAATGTATAACTCAGACTTAATGAATTCTGTTTAAAAGGTTAAAACTAAATAATTCTCTCTTCATATTATACATAAGAAATATAATAAATTCCTTATTAACCAAAAATAAAATATTTATGTTCTCATTAGTAAAACGAATAAAAAAATGAATACAGCATCAAATAAATAAATTAAATATTTTTCAAAATACTTTTTACAGGCTTATTCATTGATTTTAATAAAATGTCTATTAAACCCTTGCTTGAACTAATATAAAAAGGCAATATATTTTCATATTTATTGTCGATTATTTAAGAGTAATCTCTTTCTGGAAAAAAATCAATAAAATAACAAAAAATAATTACAAATATTTTGTTGGGCAAAAAAGTAAAGCCATACACCTTAAATCAAAACAATTTCAAAATAAATTTGATCTTTTCTCATATTTATATAGTCCTGTGTTTACACAAAGAAATATACAGCAAAGTTATCCAGACTATTTTTTCAACATCAATTAATATCTCCAAGAAAATATAATGAAGATAGTTTATTGCTTCAAAATCTAATTTGCAAGCTCTTTAAATGATTAGAAAAATATCCTTGTCTTTATTTATTTTTTACAGACATATGTTAATAGCTAAAGGTACTTACCATTGAGGCTTAAAGTAATGGTGGTTGTAAGGAAAGATGCCGTAATAAAAAACGTCTATAAACCTAAAAAAAATAAAAAATAAAAACAAATCATTAATGAATTTCTCTTTTTTAAATTTTACATATGCATAAAAGAAAAATTACAAAAATAAAACATCATAAAAAATGCCTCTAGGAGTTGAATATTTTTATATTTGTTTTTTTGATTTCTTTCTTTTTTGCAAAATATCTTTAATGTTTTTTTCAACAGTAAACAAATAAAAACCAACGAAAACAATGTTTAAGAAATTATCACCATAAACTAAAAGCAATTTGATTAAAACGTTTTTTTTATAGAACTTATATCATAGTTTTTATTGATTTGCAAGATTTATAGTATTTTAAAACTCCAATGTTTGTATAAATCATGCGAGAGATTGATTGAAATTCAAAAAGTTAAACAATTTTACGTTAACTCAAAATAAGATCGATCTTGAACTAAAGGAAAGCAACGTGAATAAAACAAATAAAGTTTAGAAATGACAAATAAAGAGTAATTTGAACTGAAAGTAATGTATCGACGCTATGAAGTTCTATAAAAGAGAACTGTTTCCCTGTCTAAACAAAAACTGACAGAAGAAAAATAACGAAACAAACACGTTTGAAATCAGAGAAAAGTGGTTTAGACAGAAGAGAAACAAGCTTGGATAAGGTAATAAAAGAATGGAAATAAGGATTTGGAATGAAGGACCTACTGTTTCATTCTTAAGTATTCTCATTTGAAGATCGATCATATAAATTAATCCGATATTTCTAATAGAGTAGTTAAAAGCAGTCTTAGGACATCCAAACTTGATCTTCTAAAATAAAGAGGTGTGAAGGCAGAAATACATGATGTAGAATATATATTGTGAGATGTAGAATATAACATGAGAAGAAAAACCTTGTTTACATAAGTGTTTAGCTTAAAATGGATGGCTAAAACTGGGGATTTCTTTGCTTTCGTTCATCCAGTTTGTGTGTAGTTATATACACACAATTTATAAATTCGGTTATTTATAGGCGCTTAAGTTTATAGCTATTCAAAAGAAAACCCGATTTTTTACTAAAAGAAAATTATCTGAAAAATAAGGTAAATGAATTTCTTTTTAGAAATGCCCCCTATGCCGTTATAGCTCAGGATAGAGCGTTCGCCTTCCAATGAGGTGAACCGGGGTTTGAGCCCGGCGATGGCTGGTCGATACGAATTTCGCATCCGGCTTGCACCAACCACAATGCTGACGTGAAACATCCTAAGTGGTAGACGGATCATGGGTTAGAGTCCCCTCGCCGTCAGGTTAACCGTGGGAAGTTCTCGTGATCTTCCTCTCCATGTAACGCAAATGCGGGGTAGTTTCATCAAAAAGTCCTCCACAAAGGCAAATTTCTCCCACTACTTGATTCAGGAGTTCCATTGTCTTCTGGATTGGGTTCAAAATTACAAGGCTACGGAGTTGAACATTAGTAATCGTAAACCCAAAAATTGGGTCGGCTGTTCAACGACGGGTATAAAATAGAAAAAAAAATTGGTATATATATATATATATATATATATATATATATATATATATATATATATATATATATATATATATATATATATATATATATATATATATATGTACATACATACATAATATAAAAAGCTTTAACAAGTCTTTAGATATTATTTCTTAGCCTAAATTCTCTTTCTCAATTCATTAGCCCGTTCACATAACATCCTCTTATTAAAATAGATTAAAGAATACATAATTATCATCTTAAGTTTTTTTCTTTTACCAAGCATAAGAACTGGAGAAATTGCCCGATCCATCTAATGAAAGAAATACAATTAATGATGTTTCCCTTTTTTTTCTCCATTTGAATGTGAAACGAAGGGGTGTACTTGCGGAACTTTTCCCTAACATAAAATAATGGGAAACAAAGATTTCAATTTGGATTTGAATTATGGCTAAGCCATGATGATAAAATATATAAAAAGAATTGTGTTTTCACTTGCCTATACCTACTTTCATTTAAAAATAAAAGAATTTAAAAAAGATTTAAAAATAGATTTAAAAATAAAAGAATTTAAAAAAGCATTTAAAATTATGCTATCAACACAACCGAAAGCTTAAATGTAAAAATATTGCAATAAATGATTATTAGTATAAAATAATTATTTTGCATAGTGTAAGATGACAGAAATTATGTAAACTAAAACATCCTAAACTTATCTTCTCCAGAAATGATATACCATACAGTACGGTTACGTGGTTTAAAAATTTCATGCAAATATTTCAGTGCTTCATTTGCACCCTTTTTCATAAAATTGACTGTCAAGTAACGCAAACAAATTTTAATCTGCTTTTTTTTTTCCAGGGTCAGAGTAATCGCACCTAGCAATTTTGTTATTTTTTTATCTATTCAAACTATTTATTTACATAAAATTCAATGTATTTTCTACATAATTTATAGCGAAATGCATGCGAACAATGGAAATTCAATTTTGATATCTGAACAAGAAATAAGTTAAGAGGATTTTTTAATTCTTTAAAATTTCAATCCCCCCTCTTTACAAATTCGTAATTACGTTAACTAATTATCTAAATCATTCTCAAGTTATCTTTTTTTAATCACTCGATTAAGGAGAGAAATATTCCAAGCGAAACTAATCGATAAGCTTTCTATAAAATTACATTTTTCAAATTTCCAAACACTGAGCAAACACAAAAGTAAGTTTGCCAAATAAGAATTCCTATCACATTTAAAAGTTGCGTATTTTTTATCAATCTGCGCAATTCTTTAGAATAAATAAATTCTAGTTTCACTTCCTTTGTCACGAAGAACGGTAGTTAAAAAATAAATAAAATCTGTTTCGCATTCTTACGTTTTCGTTTTATTATTTTTTGGAAACTAATTGCAATTCCTGGAAACTCGAAGTTATTGTCTAGATATAGCACAGAAGTGACCGAGGAAGGAATTACTTATCCTCATCCTCTAAGATTTAATATTTTTTTAAGTATTAATACTTAAAGGTAAATATTGAAAAGCATTAATAATAACTGCGCATTGCAATAGTTTAAGCATTTAACTAATTAATACCTAAGTTGTAATTTTTATAATAATGTGTGAACAAATTCTAAATGTTTATAAGCTTGAAAATTAACATTAAAAAAACATAAAAATCATTAAAAGGTTAATGGATCTAAATTATTCATAAACTCCATATTTAAAAAAAAAACTAAATAGTACAACATACTGAGTAAATTTCAAATCGAAAGAGCCTTTGGGAAACTTTTTACCAAGCGAAAAAAGAATTTTTGAAGTCGGTAAAAACAATTTCGTAAAAGTCAATGAATCCAATTATGGTTTACGGACAGTGGTCGGAGGTAGCGTGCTACAAATAGCGAAACTACTGCAGTTGCTACTTTTTTTCCGTAGTTTGTGGTGTAGTGCACTACTTTTTAAAAGATGTAGTTTAATAAGTAGTGCGATGAAAAAAAAAAACAGAAGTTTGTAGCCTTTCTTGGCAACAACATTTAACGTTAGTTAAATAAAGAAACAAAGTTCAAACGTAAAATATGTTCCTAATCTAATTAGTGTAAAGCCACAGCGGGCCCGTCAACTTATATAATGAGAATGCCTCTGTGGTCGAACGTTAATAAGATCTACGTCTGATGCTCGGAAAAAGCGGTGCGAAATCGGTCAAATTTTTCCTGAGAAATCGAATTTTAAATATCTGACTTTTTTTTAAAATTCAATTTCACAGGAACTATTAATAACGTTTTTAAGTCGGATTTCGTAACTTAAAATATCGTCTGCATTAATTAATTAGCATATTTGCGTTCACTTCCTTAAACCATTAAGATTGAGTCCTAGAACGTGAAGATCCGATCATTGGATTAAAAGTTATTCAGGATAGTCTGTTTTTTTGTTTTTCCCACTGTACTTAATTTCTTGGAGGATATAAAAAAGCATTGATCACTTAAATCACAAATATCTGATAATTTCCCAGCATTACTTAAATCACTGTCGAGAAAAGCATAGAGTTTAAAAGATAAAAGAACCAATTTGTAAAAAATGCTTTAGAATAAAAAACTATTTCATTTAAACATGAATAAAAATTTCTTAATATCTCCTCCTATTTAACCAAGCCAATTTTTTATTCAAAATTATTTTGAATGTTGGTGAAAATTAAATTCTCCAGTTAAGTCTGTCTTCTAAAAGTAGCGAATACATTTCGAAAGTGGTTTGTAGTCGAAATAAAAAAACATATAAAAAAAAGTAGCAGTAGCAACATATAAAAAAAGTAGCAGTAGCAACATATAAAAAAAGTAGCAGTAGTTGCAGTTAATTACCAAAAAAATTCATTTTTTCCGACCACTGATTATGGATTAAAAATTAATAGATTTCGTAAAAATTAATGGATAAAAATTAATTAAACTGATCTTATTGGAATTTTACAAACTTTTTCTAAATAATTTTTTTTTTCAATAAAATTGCCTTTTAAAATATGTTTTCTGCTTGAAGAAAAAAACAATTATTCGTTCAATAACTAGTCAATTCCATTTAGGAGAAATGACCAAAACTTTACAAAGATCGGTGCAATAGTTTTTACAAAATCGTGTCAAAAATAAAATTCTAAAAAAAAAACGGTTTTCTTATATTCGCTCTAGCCTCACAAAACTTAGGGTATATACTAAATGTCTAATGCAAATGACCACATTTAATAAAATTTTATCACTTTAAAAATAATGCTTACATTTTTTTAGTATGTCATAAAGCGATTGTCTATGTAAAAGTAAAATTTGATTTACATTCGTTAGTCGAAGTTTTAATTGCATTGAAAAATTATAATAATAAACTTGAATCAAGTAAAGTATCGGACAGTTTTATGAAAATAAATAACTAATTATTTGAGTGTAGTAGATTTTGTTCTATGATAAAAATATTGTTGTTATACCACTTGCCATACCAACAAGCCTAATATGAGAAACCAAGCGAATTAATACGTTTCTAGTTCTTTACTGGCGCCATCTATGGCCAAATGTTCCATTTCAGCCACACAATCCGTAACGTAGAGCACTCATTCATACACCATTCATTGATTTACAGATCGTAATTTTGACCTGAACCCATTTAGTAGCCCCAGAGGTAATTTATTTTATTTTATATCCGTCGTTGAACAGCCGATCCAATCTTTTGGGTTTACGACTACTCCGTAGCCTTGTAATTTTGAACCAATCCAGACGACAAGGAAACTCCTGGATCAGTACCCCCAGAGGTATGGATTTGTTATGGGAGCATGGAGGACTTTGTGACTCAACAGATTTACCTTGCATCAGTCACCATTTACTACACGGGGTCTTCGAACGGTGGGAATTGAACCCACGAACTCTTGGACATGAGCCCAGTGCCCTACCAACCAGGTTATCCTGGCCTTAATCCCAAAGGTATTGCATTGTTATAAAAACTTGGAGAACTTTGTGACCCCTACACGTTTAACGTGCACCAGTCACCATTTAATGCAAGATGATTCTTCGGCCTGCGGGATTTGAACTCACAATCTCACGAACACTAGCTCAACGTCTTACCAAACAGACTTTCCCAGCTTATGATCAAAATGTAAAGAAATAAACTACAAAAATATCCTACACTATGTAAAAAAGCTAAAATCTAAATTTATCATTTTCATGTAATAATAATACCGAAAAAATATTTTAAAATGTAATTAAGTTCAATTAATTAACTTAATAAAGTACTTATAAGTACTC
Source organism: Parasteatoda lunata (assembly GCA_949128135.1). NCBI lineage: Eukaryota > Metazoa > Arthropoda > Arachnida > Araneae > Theridiidae > Parasteatoda > Parasteatoda lunata. The sequence continues at coordinate 12,027,169 of OX421981.1, read as the reverse complement.
ATTACAAGTACGCAGTACTTATAAGTATGAGTACTTATAAGTATTCATACTTATAAGTACTAAGTGATTATAATTACTTAAGTTTAATTAAAATAAATATAATTAACTTTTTTTTTAAAAAAAAGCTATATTTTATCACACTAATGAATTTACTTTCTACTTAGCTACTCTTTTTAAGCTACTATTAAAAATTGTATTTTCTACAATTATTTACAGCTTGGTTCTCAGAAAGCCTATTGAAAAGAGTTTCTGTTAGATTTTTACTCTTATTATAATGCACTGTTTGTGGCTGGGTGGCGCAGTTGGTTTGTCGTCGGCCTTCTGAGCCCAAGTCTGCGGGTTCGATCCCCGGCCCAGATTTTCGTAATGCAGAAAATCCTCATCGGCCATGTCGTATGATTATGCGGCATGTAAAAGATCACTGGAGTGCCTTATTGGCTCTTGGCATTTCCGGCAAAATTAAATTCCTAGTGCACTTTAGCATCCAAATAGAGTCTCGGTGCTGCCATCTAGTGTGGCAGAAACTAGACGTCCAGATTAACATGGCCAACGGTATCTCACCCATTGTGGTGGTCCTGAAAGAGTGGATACTACTTCTGGAGAACGCACTAGATCTGCTCATCGGGAAGCTCATAGGAAATAAAAAAAATATTGTACTCTTTAATAAATTGACGTTTTAGAAAGCTCAAAACCCACTTAAATTGAAAAAAAAATATTCTAATAAGTGATGAAGTTTTAATATGTTGGAATTAATATTTTACATAGTAATTAGTTTCAAAAATTTATCAGTGAGAGAGTTAGAAAAAATAAATGTTTTATTTATGAATTGCACAACATAAGCTACGTCTAAAAAATATTTACAAGGAATTAACAACGAAATTTTAAATCTTAATTATAATGCAATATAAAAAAGCAGAACTTATTAAATATGTTTATTAATACGTCTATCTTTAATTCTTATATGCTGTATGATAAAATTACTGAAAAACCAATTATTTATTATATATTGTATAAACTAATATAAATAATAAATTATTTTAAAAAGTACGTTAAATAATTTTTTAAAAAATATCGAATATGAAATTACTTCATCTTATTAACTATCTGGATAAATTAAAAAGAAAAATCAAATGAAATAATTATTTTTAAGAACTTTTAAATAAATACGAATAGAGTAGCTTTCTTTTCAGAGGTTAAAAAACTACTATTCTTCTATCTAATATAGGAATATAAGAGTGATAAATTAACTTTGCAAAAAATTTATCTTTTAAATACAAATTAGATTCCATTAAGTCATAGCTAATAAGGGATTCATAAATTATTAAATTTCTTTCATATTATATATTTATAAATTAATCTTTTTTATATAAATTCAGCTTATAATTAAACTTTCGTTCAGGATTTATTCTTTAAACCTACGCAACTCAAAAAATTTTAAGAAATAGGATTAATCGTCAATTAACGGCTCAAGCTTCTTTCTTTCTTTTGTATAGTTTCTTTTGTATAGTTCTTTTGTATAGTTTCAGGAAATGAAAAGGAAATATTATTCACTTAATGAGATAATATAATTACTCCTAAGTGCGATAAGACCAATTAACTTCATAAAGTTGAAAAAATGGCAATAAAACTAATTAATTTTACAAATACCATAAGTGTTATGAATCGTTTTTACACAGTAAGGAAAAGCTCACAGAAACTTGAAATAATAATTAAATTTCAATACAAATTGGAAATACTAACTTTAAGATATTCCATGTATAAAAAAAATAGAACATTAAGCCAAAAAATTATCACTCTGAATAATTTTTGCTCTAATGATCCTATTTTCAGGTATTAAGTGTAGAGTATCTGCTATATTTTAGATTTTCAAATCCATGACTTTTCATGACTGAGTTACTATTTCATAACCGAGGATACTATTTTCTCCACAAAAACATAACAATATAATTAAAAAAGCTTTATAATAATATTACTTGAAATGAGAGGTATAACCAAAACTGTCATACTCTGCATCTTCATATTTAATTATTTTAAACTTATAAAACAGAGTAATTGATAAAATAAAAAAAATAAGTCATAAATAAATAAAAGAATTCTGAAATCACAGAAATTTAAAAGATAATTCGCTCTAGAAATGATGTTCTTTCTTTCATTTTTTGAAAGAACACCATACTTTTTAACGAACATAATAAAAACATTTTATAATGGAATAGAATATGACTATGAGTGGGGATTTTCCGACAAATTTAGATATTTGGAACATTGAAACACTGTGAAATTAGGAAATTTCATTTTAAAAAATTAGATGTTTCGGCGACCTAAACCCATGACTTTCCATGATTTTTCATGACTTTACAGGTGAGCAGATACCCTGTAAGTGCTAATTAAAGGGCAAGACTGGGAAATTTTTCTAGTAGCAACTGACCACTAGAAGTAAATTTATTGGTAGTCACTTTTTTTCGCTAAATGTACCGCGAAAATGATTTTGCATCTAAAGAGTTAAAATTATATTATCTATATTATTAAAACATATCATGTTTTAAGGAAAAATAATCGTTGGAAAAAAAATATATAAAATGCTCGATTTTATATTTCCTTTTCTCACAATCAATTTTAAACTTCTGTATCAGAATGAAATTTAACTAACTCTGGAAAATTAAGCCCTTCAACTTAAAATATTGGAGAGCTCTCCTGACCAAACTATTGGGACCAGAACTTCGGGGTCAGAAATCAGAATACGTCGTAAAAAATTTTTTTTTATTCAGAGAAAGTACGCTTTTGTATTTTATTTCGTAACTTTAAATATCATCCGCACTAATTAATTAGCATATTTCAAGTACGTTCTCGAGAATTTTAAGAAACACGTGGAAATCCGACAATAACTTCCGAAAACGTGATAAAAAAAGTCACTTGCATTAATTATGAAATTAACTCCAAAAGCTTTAAAAGTGATTAGTAAAATTCGAAATACGCGCATCATAATTTTTTAATATTAAAATTGTCGGGATTTTTAAAACTTTGGAAATTCGTAGTGATAAACAAACGAAAAAAGCGATCAAAAAGCTACATTGATTTAGATTTGGCGCATTCAAGAATTTGATGCGCAATTCAAAATTTATGTTTGTTTTATTTACAAAAAAAAAAAAAAAAAATTATAATAAATTTTTAATTATGTTCAGGTGCTACCGTGGGCCGCAGGTTGTGCACCCCTATCATGTAGTATATCATTTCTAGATCCTGCACCCTCAAACTTCCAGCGCCCCCCCCCCCCCACAACCCCAAAATTGTATTTAAGCATTTACTAAAATTGTACAGAGAATTTACCACATCGAAAGCATTTCGCAAACTTTTAATATCCTGGCAAAAACATATAACTGCTTCTAACTTTTCTAGAAATAGAAAAGAATATATTTCTCTGAAAAAATAAAATTAACTCTTCCTTAAGACAATATCCGATGTCATATTTCGTTTTATTAAAAATAGAAATCAAGTCAAATAAAATACTGAAAAAAGCATGATTTGAAGCGAAAAATTTATTTGAAAACACAGTTCTCGCGTATTATATCGAAATTATTAACTTTTATAGTTTCTAAAGGAAGGAAACTTTATTTTTGATGTATTATCATTTTTTTAAGGATAAAAAAAAGGCATAAGAACACTTTATTTTAAAAGAAGATAGCAATTATTATATCATTTTCATGGACACTAGGTAGTGAATGAATTAAAGTAATAATTAAATATGTCATCAAGTTATACAATTCAAATAATAAGATATTCTAAATTTAAAAAAAAGGCATTTTAAAACCAAAGTATTTTTTTAGAAATAAATATATAAAAAAAAAGAGGACAATTATTTACTCTGACTTTTAGACCATTATGACAACTGATATTTTAGCATATAAGAATCAAATTATTCAAATAATTGTCAAATACAAGGCACTAAATGTGTGCGTTTGAGTCATGTAAGTAGAAACTTTTTTTTAAAATGAAAATAAGCATAACTAGAGAAATAAAAATATTTAAAATTTTGTTTAATACATTCTTATTCAGATAATTAAATTCAATTATAATTAGGTCTCATAAAATATAATCGATTTTATTTTATAATTTCCTCGGTACCTTTGATTCACATTTTCAAGGATTTCTTCAAAATTTGAGAAATTTGAGGGGACATTAATCGGCATTTAACGATATCGCTTAATGCTTGGCCGAGTATATAAGGGTAAAAGATCATGGTGTGCACTTCATTAATAAATATAAACTTTAATAAAGTAAACAATGAAGGGGAGTATTAACTAATGTTTTATCTACATAAAGTGAGTAAGTATACTGGTAAAAATGACTAGTTAAAAGAGTAACTATAAATTTGTAAAATAAAATTATTTTTTATAATGTTAGTAATACAATTTAAATAAATAATTTTTCTGTAATCTTAAAATAAAAATATTTCACTTAGCTTAAGAGAAATGCAATTTTTTTTAAAAATGGAAAAAGAGCAAGTTTTTAAAAGAGACTTTTTTTTTCTCCTTACGAGTGTTAAAATTCAAATTTTAAATGAAACAAACGATCTTGTTTTGAAAAACTAAATGTATGGCCTAGAGTATATTCCAGAAAATGGGTGCATTACCGAAGTCTTAATTAGTAATCAACGATTCCATCACCCTTTTAAAAAGAAACAGACCGATATTAACTTCACCTGCTTTTACAAACAGCTGCTTTTGGCAACACCCACGAGTTAGTACATGGAACAAAAATACCCGAAAAACTTCTTGAAGCAGACGATTATTATAACTCAATAATTTAAAATCTCCCTCTCTTTTATCCAAACTAAACAAGCCAAGCCAAGTAAAAACTAATAATATTAATAATAAGTGGGAGAAGATTTGAATATAAAAAATAGGATACCGTAAACCGGGGCGAGTCTACCCATTTTAGTTTTATTTAATTTTCACTATTTTAAATTGCAAATAAAAAATTTTTACCGACGGAGGACTTAGTTCAGACTCTAAGGAAGATGGCGCTGTAGTAGTTTGATCCGTTTTTATTTATTTGGTGTCTTTTTAACCGACCTGTTCAAACGTCTTTTGAGAGATTTGTATTGAAAATCAGCAAACTTTTAGTTGGTGCTCCTTAAGTATATTATTATTATTACTATTTTCACTTTGGTTAAGTGATAAACTTATCTAAGACTAAGATTACATTAATTTTAGGTAATAATAATAATATACTTACGGAGCACCAACTAAAAGTTTGTTGATTTTCAATACAAATCTCTCAAAAGACGTTTGAACAGGTCGGTTAAAAAGACACCAAATAAATAAAAACGGATCAAACTACTACAGCGCCATCTTCCTTAGAGTCTGAACTAAGTCCTCCGTCGGTAAAAAAATTTTATTTGCAATTTAAAATAGTGAAAATTAAATAAAACTAAAATGGGTAGATTCGCCCCGGTTTACGGTAGTGGATATAATAATCTTAATTTTTGTTCAGTTTTTAAAAAATTATTATTAGTTTAGTCTTTCTTCCCGCATAGTTGAAATAAAAATTATAATTTTATATAATTTTATATAATTTTTTTTTTTTTTTTTTTTTTTGCTTATGGTAAAATCTCAAATCAAGATTCCTAGATTTATGTATTGCATAAATTGATTATATTGTTAGGATCTTTCCTTGACTGAATCATTTTGACACTGCGTCATTTTCTGTTGCCATTATCTTTTAGCAAAAATCTTTCTAAAATTGTGCTTCTTTCACATTGAGAGTCATTTAAAAAGAAATAAAAATCTTTGTGGTGATTTCAACGTTTTTCTTCGACTTTACGGCAATTATTACTGCCGATTTCTACGTAGTTTTTAAAATTCTGAAATTTCTCATTTGACATTATTCCGACACGTTAAATTCGAATCACGCATTTAAATACCTAATCATTTTTCGGTGCGCTCAATTTACGCCGATACTATCGTAAATCCATGTTGTTTTTATGTAAACAGCTATTGATATTAATTTATGTATGGTTCTTAAAGAAACTGATATATTTTAGACCATATTAGAAATTCGAATCGCGCATTAGAGTATTTACTTTTTGACGCAATGATCCTATCGTTTTTTTTTTTTTTTTTTATTTTGTTTTTGCAGTTTAGCGCTATTGATTTCTACAAAGTTTTAAAATCCGATATTCATTTATACAACTATATAATTTATTACAATAAGTGAATCCCGAAACGAAACACACATTTGAATAACCCCTTTTTGATGAGTCCGATTCGCGTGATTTTATCGTCGATCTTTTTTCGGTAGTTACTGCCACGGATATCACGAGTTTTAATTTATTTTTTAATGTGACTATTAGAAAAAGGAAATAATTAGTAAAAACGGGAGAATATCGTTGATAATATTAGAACATGCATTCTTTTATATGTATATTTAAAAAAATTCTTGCATTTACAATTGAAAAATTTATATGCAGTTTTATTCTATACGTGGAGGATTTTTTTTATTCATTATTATTATTATTTTGTAAATATAAAGCATTTTTATTACTTTAAATTAGTAGCATATAAATTTTGTTACTATTAAAAATTTTTAGCAGAAAGATATTCGTGCCAAGGGGATTAGTCTCAGAAAGCTCAAAATGATTCTGACACTGAGCTCTAAACACAGGTTAAAGTGAAGAAATTTTATTTCTTAAAAAAATCATTTAAAATCTTATGTTAATGTTAAAATCTTATGTTAAATCTTAGTCTATAATAGATAATAATATTCTATAAAGTAGTATGTTTTAAATTCTGAGTTAAGTTTATAAAAAAACTAATCTATTCGCTATTAGCCAAAAATAAATAAGTTTTTTACAAAATAGGCTTTATTTGGACTAAGAATCCTATGAAAACTTTCAAGTTTTAATTGTATCAAACTCGGGAAAAAATTGCCAGTTTACAAACTCCGTACCATTCAATATTGATTAATTTTATTAGTAGTAGGTACATTTAAAAATGCTTTTTTTTTTTTTTTTTTTGGACAAGCCATCTTATGATAATTTTTTAATTCAGAAAAAATCCAACTCACGCAAATTGCCATTCGCAAGAACAAGCCACCCAGTACATTAAAAAAAATTTGACACGTGAATACTCCAAAATAAGTTCATAAAATATAACTGGGTATTAATCTCGCCACCAATGTTACTATTAATGTTATGTAATTATAATAACATGCATTTCATTATCCTTCTCTTGCTCCTTATTAGTCACCACGGACTACACTTTTGATTTTTCATCGCATTATCTGCGAGTTACACAACTTAAAATACATTCCTACGTTGGAACACTACATCACTCATTCCATGTAATTCACAAAATGGCAGCACTTTAATGCATTCTAACTGACTCATTTTATTAGGCTTCAAAATTGTGGTCAGTAAGCTAAAATTGTAGTCAGTAGACTAAGCCTTTTGACGCATGACCACTTCAGCTGACACAACTTATACAGCAATTTACAGACAATTGGGTCTTTTTTTTTTCCTCACAACATCTAAGTCCTCATGATGGGAGTTTTTCTCAAATCGAGATTCCATGCGTTTTTTTAAAAGAATAGAATCTGACAAATAAATTGATTGGAGTAATACAGCACTTGTATCACATGATACGTTAATCTTGCATAGATTTTATAAAGTTATTTGTATGTAAATTTACTTAATGCGTATTAATCACGTTTTAGTCGCATCAATATTCTGAGAACAAATGGACTTTTTTGATTTTTCATCGCATAATCTGCGAGTTACAAAGCCTACAATACATTCCTACATAGAAGCACTAGATCACTCATTTCATGTAATTAACAAAATGTCAGTACTTGACTACATTATTAGCTGACTTATTCTGTCAGGCTCAAAATTGTAGTCAGTAGACTAAGCTTTTTGGCGCATGACCACTTCAGCTGACACAACTTATACAGCAATTTACAGACAATTGGGTCTGTTTTTTTCCCCCACGACGTCCTCATGAAGGGAGTTTTTCTCAAATCGAGATTCCATGCGTTTTTTTTTTTAAAGAATATAATCTAACAAATAAATTTATTGCAGTAATACAGCACTAGTATCATATGACGCGTTAATCTTGCATAGATTTCAAATTAAAGTTATGTGTATGCAAATTTACATAGTGGGTATTAATCATGTTTTATCTGCATCAATATTCTGAAAAGAAATGCACTTTTTAACTTTCAAATAATAGTAAGAATAAGTTAAAAACGTTTTTCAGTCCTTGCTGTCAAAGTTCTGCTAAATGGGTGCAAGAAAATGACGCCAATAGACGGTAACATCTTTTAAAAAAGCCAATAAAATTGATTGAGTTACATCTTCAGCGCTTTGTGTCGATTTTTACCAAGTTAAAAAGGAATCTAATTCAATATTCTCTATTGTTAGGTTTCTATTACATATGACATTCAAAGAAAATCTCTTAAAATTTTAAAGAAAATAATCCCAACTATAATTTGGTTGCCAGACGTCTTTGATATTTTTCTTTTAAGGTAAAACCAATATTTCTATTGTCTGACTAGCCTAGTTGTAAAACTAAAAATTATAAACAAAATAAGATAAATAAAATAACTAAAAAATTAAAATTACTAAAAAATAAAATTATAAACTAATTTAAAAAATTAAGTAAAATTAATAAATTAGCGATAAAATTAATTAAATAAGTCTGAAATTATGTTTGAAAATAAAATACTATTCATTTTAAATATTTCACGGCTTAACTAATTATTTCAAGTATTTTACAACACAAACTTTGTTCGAGTTATATTATTTTGTTTGAGTTTTATTTTTTTGTTTTGCTTTTAGGATATTTCTTTTAGAAAGATATCACAAAATAATTATAAAAAACTGATACTTAATTTTTTTCCTTCAAATTTTTCATAAAAAAATATCTGTAATACAGAAAACCTTATTTGTAACGGTAGCCGATTGAAATGGAAGAAAATCATTACTAATAGTTCTACTCTGTCAACATAAGGGCCAGACAGCTAGGACTGGGAGATAAATCGATGCATCGGAAAATATCGATTCTATGCAATCATCGCCGATACAATGTTTGGTTTGGCAGTTTTTCGAATTTTTCGAATTTCGAAATTGTGATTTAATGAGATGTGTACGATATTTCCCGATGCATCGCTGACAACACGCGTGATGTTACGCTTTGTTCCCGATAGTACATCGTGTCTGCAAGCTCGCACGAAGAGCATTTCCTCCGCACACACACACACAGAAGTGCAGTGTGCAGTGATAGCTGTGGCGATGATCGTTATCTTTCCCCCGTCTATTTTACATCTTGATTCGTTGTTTTGCTGACATGATGAATCTGAATATGATTGAGAATCGAATTTGAATCGCTATTGAATCGAATTGAGTTGAATCTATTAGTTATGGAAGGGTTTTCTTTCAATTGTGTGTGTGCGAATCCTGTTGATTTTTTTTACAATGAATCCAGCCGCTTAATATTTTTTAACCACTATTTTACAGATATCCAAGTCTTCAAATATTGAGAAATAATCTTAAAAAATGCAACGTTGATTTTTAAAAAGTGCAACTTATTAATTGCGGAATTACGCAGTACTAAATGTAAAACAACAATTTATCGAAACATCGCGATGCAAAATATCGCGATTTTAGCGTGATGATACGTCGTGATGCGAAAATCTTAACATCGCCCAGTCCTATTGACAGCTTTCATGGAAAAATTCATTTTGTTCAATGAAATTAAAATTACTCTTCTTTAGCAAACATTTTGTTTTTAAATTAAAAATTAGATCAATAAGACTGAACAATTGATCTCGAAAGAAAAAAAATGACGAATGAACAATTTATTACATTTGTTTGCATAGTTTCCAAATGCATATTTTATTTTTACAACATTTCATGAAAATAAAATTTTTCAATATTACAAAAATTAAAAACATAGTTTGAGAATAGTAGTTATAATTGATATTTTACGAAGCAGTACATCTCTGAGAGGCATAACTTATTTAATTTCTGACAAAATGCAAAACGACTGTTGTTGTATTTATTCCATGAAATAAAACCTAACAAACACAATTATTTAATGATAAAAATTCGGAAATAAATAGAAGTCCTAAATTAATAAGAATAAAAACTGTGTTCTTTAAAAATGAAACAATATTGTAATGGTCTACAACAAATGTCTACTACTCATAATACACATATTTAAGAAATAAGGTCTTCATAAGTTGCGTTTAAAGGTCCTGTTTTTGCCCTAGTTATATTTTTTAAGGATCAGATAAAGCAAACACTATACCGTAAAAAAGAATTTCTAAATTTGAACAAAAATTTGTCCAAATAGCTAGGAAACAAATAGAGTCGAATTTGAAAATCTATGCACTTATTACAGAATGTAGGGACATGCTCAAAATTAAAACCGCATATACTGATTTAGTGCAAAATGCAGTCTCAAAAATGACACATCATCATCAAATGTGACAAATTTCACTATTTATTAGCTTATAACCATCAAATATTCGAAAAGAAAATCTAATTCAATAAAAGCTTACTGCATTTACTTTTATTCCAAATTTATTCCAAGAATAATGTCTTCAGATCAGCAATCAAGCCTTCCCTACCAAGCCGCCATGCTTATTTACAAATGAAGACGGTTTCAAATTTGAGCATGTCACGATACTGAATAATAAATGCACGAGGTTTTAAAATTGGACTATATTTAAACAAATATTTTATTATTATTTGCTATTTTGACACATTTTTGATCAATTTTAAGAAACTTTTTCCGTAATTTTATGAGTTATTATTTAATTTTCCTGTTTTCTTTACTAAACATTTCTGTCTATTTTATATATATATATATATATATATATTTGCAAGGTATATGATATTTTCATACATTTTGTTATTTGATTGCTTTGAATCAAATTTTAATTATTTCTAAAAACAGATCGAGTTTTACCAAAAAAGAACTTGTGTACTTAAACTGTAGTCTGTAATTCAGTTTTACAGCTCTTAAATACTTTTTATGAATTAAATTAAAATTATAATAATCGATTATTTTATTAATATCTGTTGTTTTATTAATAATTGTTTTAGTTACACTTTTTTCCTGTTTGGATTTATTTTTAAAAACATCATATTAAAAACAAAAAACTTCATAATATATAGATTGAAATTTGAATATTTAAAATTTAACCTAATTCTTTTTTAAAACGGTCTTTATTCTAGGGGTTTAGAAACCTTTTTTCCTGGATAAAGGCCTGTAATCCCCATATCTCAGCAACCAAATTATCTCTTGGGCTTCCAAATTAGTTAAATCTTTGTAGATACAAAAAGTAAAAGTTTTATTCAGATAGTACTGCGGAATGAACATTTATATTCAAGATTTCTTTTTTTTATTAAGTGATTTATAATACCCCTATTCCCTCATTCTTATACGTTTATTTCTTCAAGAGTCTCGGATTCTTTAAGTAAATTTCCCACTTAGCTTAGTTCTTACATTCTATAAAACTAATAAATAACAGCTATTGAGACACAGTTGGGAGGTTTTATAAAATCTAAACGATGTTAGATCATTATTTTATCTAATGTAGATAAATTCTATTCACGATTGAAGATGAAATAAAGACGTCGTTTCTCTCTTTTCCCGCAAATGCCGAATTGTCTAGATAACTTAGAAGTTGGTGATTCATTTAAAGAATGTAAATGAGGCTTCTGAAAACGAAGTAACAGCTGCAAAGTTTCTTTAAATATAAAATACTTTACTATATAAATAAAAAACAGCTGGCAAGGATTTCTTTTTTTTGAACAAACACTTCATTTTAAAGGAATCTTGGTTAAATTTGATTTTTGAATCTAATGAAAATAATATATTTTTTAACAACTAAAACTTTTAAAGATTCAATTTTTTATGATAAAATAAATAAAAAGTTTATTGAAGTGACATGCGCAATATTATATACCGGATTCATACACACCTAAATATACTTAAAAAGGAGTATGCATTGTATTGTAAAGAAGCTGAATAATTTCTTATGTCACTTTCTAATTGAAAAGTAAAAAGTATTTCCGTCACTTTTTTCGTTGAAAAAGTTTTATTTCATATGACACATCGGTAAATATTTTTTAAAATAAATAAAATATTTGAAAATATATCAAAATTAATAACATTTGAAAATTAGAATGCGATTCTAAAATCCTATTATTGCTGTTTTTTTAAACAATACCATTTAAATAAGAGCTAATTTTGGTAGCAAAATAACCTTACGAAATCGTATTTTAGTTGTTCAAAAAATTCCTACCAATTTGGAATCTTATTTTACTGTAACAAAGTAAGAAGTCTCAGTATTCTTTAAGGTTAGATGACAATAGCCTCTCTTAACTTAAAATGTAGTCCCCAAGTCATCGTCACACATTAAATGAAAACAGGTGAAAAAGCAAGGTTAAAAAAGCTGTGTCGAGCACATGCAACACGACCTTCAAAGGCATCCCAAGAGGTTACTGACCTTCACCCCATCCATAGACAGCTTTTTTTTATTTATTTATTTATTTTTTGTCTCCAATTCTCTTTAGCAGCAGGAGGAAAATTTCAGAAACTTTAAAAATGGCAAATTTTACTACCTTCTGCGAAGGAATCCGGAAGAAAATAATTCATTATTTCATACATTGAAAATATTGCAGCCATAAAAAAAAAAAAAAAAAAAAAAAAAAAAAAATTGAAATTTGAAAAAAGAAATTAAATATAGATATGTAACATATTCTTCTTTTATTAAATTAGCATAATTTTAAAAAACAAATATTACACAGGTTGTTTTACAACAGTTTTTGTCCTATTTATTTTTATTAAGTTTTAATTTTTCTCGAATTAATTTTATTAATAAACAAATTATACGTGATGAAGTCGATAAATTTTTTTTTTTCTTTTTTTTTTTTTTTTTTTTTTTTTTTTTTTCTTTTTACTTAAAATAAAAATTTGTCAACTTACTTTAGTATTTTTATTATTTTTAATGAAAAATTTTTTTACTTAAAAAACAGGTTCCGTTCCGTCTTTTATTTTTTTTATTTACTTATTTTATTTTTTTTTTTATTTATATTTTTTTGCAAATTTTTTTTATTCTCTGATTAAATTTATTCCCGGTGGCTGAGTGGTAGCGCTTCGCGCTCCCGTGACACAGGTCCTGGGTTCGATCCTCGGGCCGGGCAAGGTTGACTCCGTCTTTCATCCCTTTAGTGGTCGATAAATGAGTACCAAGCATGCTTGGGAACTAAACACTGGGAGTTCCGCGTTTGGCTGACCACCTAACCGGAACATCTGCTTCTGCACCCCAGAGCCCAAGGTCAAGAAAACTGTGATGGGCACAGTAGGCTTTGGCCCTCTATGGGCTGTCACGCCACTGAGTTTAGTTTAGTTTTTTTCGTTTGATTTATTAACAAAATATAAGATATGTAATACAGTGAACATCCATTAAAGATACGGATATAGTTTCATATCGTACGAATAGTAAGTTACACATGCTTTTAAATATTTATCAGAATATATTTATCTGGATTTTGGTTTAATAAAAATATATTTCTTAAACATAGAAGTATATCAGAAATATAACCTTGATTTCGGATTTCGTTTTACCTTTTTACGAAAAATATTTAAAAAAATTTTCCGAATAAAAAAATTATGTAGAGAATAAAAAATTACAAGTACACCAGTCAGCATAAAAATTACTTTATAAAACAAAATACATACAAAGAAGGGGTTACGTAATCACCACCCTTACTGTACTATTTCAGAATCATACCTGATGAAACAGTAACACTAATATAATTGAAAAAACGAAAACGAAAAAAACGTTGTAAATACGAAACAAGCGAAAATATCAAATAATTTTTGATTCTATGATAGAAAAATTTCTCAAGCCAGAAAATTCTAATTTAAACTACATGTAAAAAAAAATTAAACGAAATTGGGGAATAATAATTATATGACATTTTGACGTTTCTACCGATGAAATAAAAGGATATATTTAAATTTAATGTAGCTCATTAAACAGGCAGCTTCAATTCAAATGAAAGCTCTTAATGTCAAGCTAAATATGTAAGAAACCATTTGATGCAGTTTTTTATTTACAACCATTCCATCTCCATCCGTCAAATTTAATGATAACTAAAATGAAGAATGATAAATGAGAGTGATAAATTATAATTACCCAACAACAGAAAGGGAAATATTAAAAAAAAATTTAGTAACTTCACTAATCATTTAAAATTTTATACAAATTAATTGCTATTTTCAAAGTGCAAATGTTTGATTTAGGTGTAAAACTTGTTTATTAAAATATTCAAAGCGAATAACTACAGTTCTCATATAGTTTTACAAAAAAAAAAAGACACAATTTAAAAAAGAATTACTTCAATGCTTCTCAAATTTCATCTAGTTATTAAATAATTTACTCAGATGAAGCAATCGAAGCTAAAAAAAAAAGCATCCCCAACAGAAAAAAAAAAATTTATGTCTAATTTATTAAAAGAAAAGAGTATCATAATCATAAGAAGAGTAGCAAAAATGAATTAGGAGATAGGGCTAACTATGTAACGAAGGATAATTATGAAATTTTAAAAAAAAAAACATATAAATTCAGATTTTATAACCAAAACATAATTTTCGTCGACTGCAAATGAAAGGAAAAATATGAACACTCAGGGGTCTGTCCAGACATTTTGTAAAAAGTCCGTTTTTGTAAAATTGTGAAAAAATTACTCGTAATTTGCGAATATAAAATAAACGTTAAGTCACATTCTTTCAATCAGGGTCCGGCTTTTGTGAATTTATGCAAATAGGGTCCTGTTATTTCAAAAAAACTTTTTCAAGAAGTTTTTAAATTGTAAAGACATACAAGATTATGCTCACCACTGAAAAACTATAATTTAAAAAAAAAATTCAATTTTAAAAAATAAACAGCAATTGCTGCTACTAAATTAGAGATGCAACACACAAATATTTGGTATTTAGCCTATACTGCTGAACGCAGAATATTCCTTTCGGACGAATAAAGGAAGAAACGTCTGCCGAAGACAAAACTTAGCTCGTTTACATGTCTTTCTTCCCCCCTTCCTGGGAAGGGTTTATTCGATTAACAAAACAATAATGAAGATAAACAAATTTGTGAAGGGTCCGATTAAAAGATAAATTATTTTGTGAAGGGTCCGTTTTTAAGTTAAAATATTTTGTGAAGGGTCCGTTAACGGACCCAAATTTCTTCTAAACAGACTCCTGACACTTATGTGTCAAAATGTACCACATTTTTTTCTAAGGTGATATTTCAAAACTTCTTCTTAGTATTGAGCCCAAATAGGTGCTATACAATTTTGTCGACTAGAAGACGGCAAATACTATCTTATTGCTTACATGGATATCACTAAAGAAGCACTCTTTAATTATTTAAAAAAAAATCATTCTGAATCAGTCTGTATTTTAATTCTTTTTTGTGTGCAAAATGTGCATTTAGTAAACCTGTCATTTATATCCCCTAAAATTCTTTTCTTTTTTAAACTTTTTGCCGCATAAATTTTATGCGCAAAAGGTTATCGAGCATAAAAATATACAGTATTATACTGCCGAGCAATAGAAAATATAACGTGTTACAAGAAAGATTTCTAGAAAAACGACTTTATAGCTGTTCCTCTTGTTATTTCAATACTATTGATTCAAAATGTTTCAAAATTATTAAACACCTACCTCGACATTACATTAATTATAGTGTGAAAAAAAATTACTAATCTGTACTACATAAATAGTTTTAAACAAATTGGGAGTTACCATGATTTTCTTCAACCGATTACACTTCGGCACAGCTTATTACAAATTAAAAATCAACGTAACTTACACATATTTCACTCACACATATTTTTTTTAATACGTTTCTTGGAGTCGTGACGGCTCAGGGGATAGAGCGTTCGCCTTCCAATGAGGTGAACCGAGTTCGAATCCCAGCGATGAATGGTCAACACAAATTACGCTTCCGGCTTGCACTGACCACAGTGCTGGCGTGAAGTATCTTCAGTGGAAAAAGGTTAATTGTTTATTTGGTTATTGGATCATGGGTTATATGGGATCACTAGAGTCCCCTTGCCATGAGGCTAACCGTGGGAGGTTCTCGTGGTCTTCCTCTCCATGTAACGCAAATGCGGGTTAGTTCTAACTTGGGAGTTCTTTGCTTTCGTCCATCCAGTTTATGTGTAGTTATATACACACAATTTATAAATTACGTTATTTATAGGCGTTTAAGTTTATAGCTATTCAAAAGGAAGCCCGAATTTTTACTAAAAGAAAATGCTCTTATAAATAAGGTAAATGAATTTCCTTTTAGAAATGCCCCCCGTGCCGTGAAAGCTCAGGGGATAGAGCGTTCGCCTTCCAATGAGGTGAACCGGGGTTCGAGCCCGGCGATGACTGGTCGATACGAATTCCGCATTCGGCTTGCATCAACCACAGTGCTGACGTGAAATATCCTAAGTGGTAGAGATATCATGGGTTAGAGTCCCCTTGCCGTCAGGCTAACCGTAGGAAGTTCTCGTGACCTTCCTCTCCATGTAACGCAAATGTGAGGTAGTTCCATCAAAAAGGCCTCCACGAAGGCAAATTTCTCCCAATATTTGATCCAGGAGTTCCCATGTTATCTGGATTGGGTTCAAAATTACAAGGCTACGTAGTTGAACATTAGTAGTCGTAAACCCAAAAATTGGGTCGGCTGTTCAACGATGGTTATAAAATATAAAATAAAATATATACGTTTCTTGTATTTATTTCCATTATTTGCATTGCTTTTTTAATTATATTTTTAAGATTTCTATCTTCAAGTTATCAAAAATAAATAAATAAAAAGATAAAACGGAATGATGGCTAAGAAAATTTCCTTAAATTATAAATATAATAGTGAATATATTTACATAAATTTACTTGATAAGTGATTAATTAAATCTTTCGATGTTTCAGACGATTTTAAATTGTTCCAAAATAATAACTGTGGTTCAGGAATCAAACTTCCAAGCTTTTTTTTTTCTTTCTTCTTATGGATGTTTTTTTTTCTGTGTGAAGAGTGTCTCGTGCAGGAAGTTATACTTGAGATTTCTTCTTTGCTACAAACGATTTTAAGAACTCAGTTAATCTGTTCAGTTGTCATCTCTTGGAAAGAATTCTTCGAAAATTTTAATCCCTCTTTGGAACAACATCTTCACCGTGTTATTCAAGTGTGATTAAATGCTGTTTAAGTGAAAAATCTATCTCATTTACTGGTAATTATTAATAATTACATATGAAATTCGGTTAGTGTAATGATTTTTAACACATTTGGCTAGAGTTTCTCATGCACTAAGTTAATTCCCGTGCAACCAGATAGACAATGTCAGTTTCTTGTTTTCTTCCGCACTTCCTGTACGCTGCTTATAAGTAATATGAATACGAACGATTATTTTTACTGGCGTTTTTAATTTCAGAACTAAACGGTTTTCATTTTTTTCGATTATTTTTACTTTTTTTTTAAATCACTTAGCCTGAAAAAACGCATCAGTGTAGGATATTCTGTGTCAAAGTATACCGGGCTGTCACCCTTAACTTAAGGAAAAAAACATTAGTGCAGGAATATAACGGGCAACCTTAAAAAACATCAGTGTAGAGTAAACAGGACAATTTCGGCAAATCCGATTGTTGATAATAGCCTTTTTCTATACGCTAATATTTTTAATCATCTTTTTTAATGATTTTATAATTTATGAACGCAAGATTTCAAAACTTATCCACCACCAGCAGAAATAATGATAAGATTGAAATTTTAAAGCTATTATTTTAAATTAAAATTTGATGATATGATAAGATTTAATTTTTAAAGATCTTATTTCAAATTTAAACTTAGTTTAGGTAAAAATGCGCATTTCACGTAGTCCTATTTTTAACTCTACAAGGCAGTAACTACAATACATAGACTTATAAAAATTACATTTGAGTTGAAGTTTGAATAAATTATGCCTAATTAATTACACTTGCCAATCTTCAATGGGAATTATTAATAATAACCATTCAGTGTGATTAATGTGCATAGCTGCTAGACATTTACGAAAACACTTGTCTATTATTAATAATAGCTGGCTATTATTAATAAATATATTCGTAACATTTATTTAAAAAATCGGTACGTTTTTTGCTGGAACACATAGTTGATGCTCTGTAAACTTGATGAATTTTTCGCAAAATTCTGAGATAGTATGAAATTATTTAATTCGCGATGCATTTGAAAACAAAGTTATATATTTCTGAGTAAAATCTAAAATTTTCAAATCAACATGTGTTCGATCAGTGCAAGAGAATCATCACTGATCGAGAGTTCGATCAGTTAAAGAAATGAAGCGACAGATGAAAAAAACAGCATAAGTAGAAGTGTTGCCAGGCTATATTCTTTCCATAGGTCAGTTACTTGCAAAACAAAAGTCATCGGAAGTCCATTTTTCTATTGCTCGAAAAGGTCACCTTGAATAGATAGTTCGGTTACGTTGTTGTTTTTTCTTTTTCTTTTTTTTCAATTGTAATTTAGAATTACGGCATTTTCTGTTTGCAAATTTGCAAATTAAAGATTTAGTAGGAGTTACGCTGAAACGGAATTTCAGAAAACTGCTAAAAAACTGATTTTTGAAGAAAAAAAATTGCAATATACTACAATATGCAATTCATACAAAAATGCCACATTATACAGAAATCTTAATTTCAAATTTTTTTGTCGCTTTCGTTGACTTTTCAATTGCACGGCAGTACCCCGTGGCAGAATCGCAGCGACATTGTCGCAGAACGTTACAGAATTCTTGCAGAGAGATTTTTCTTTTGAAAAGTTAAAAAAAAAAAATTCTTTTCTGCAGAAATTGAGACGTAATCATGCATTTAGATAATCACTTTTTGACGTGCTCAATTTACGACCATGGAATCGTTAATCGATGGAACGCTCTGATTGTATTTTCGGCAATTGTGATTGATTTTCGCTGAACAATAAAAAAATTACTTTTGCATCAACGAAATGTGATACATTAGTTTCTGACACGTTAGGTTTATTAAACTACGTATTTACATTAACCATAATGAAGAAAAACATGAGCAAAATTTAGTCTGATAATTTTTATGTATGGATCAAAATAAAAATGTTTTTATTTGCTAACCCAAATACTCCCGGGGCTATACAACAAACAAAATTGAAAAATATGTCCAATGTTTGTAATTGTTATACAGATTTTTATATATTGTATCACGTTCTTTAAATTAATTGAGTTTTCTACTAAAATGCAAACAAGATTTTTTAATTTAAATTTGCTAAAAAAAATATATAATTGTCCGCAGACGATATTTTATTTGGTTAGGCTTTTATAGACTTAACCCTTAATTTGCAAATGGTACTTTAAAGTACCACTTTTATAATAATTCTCATTTAACCCTAAACTCACTGTCCTCAAGGGTAGAAAAAAAAATTTTCGAACTTCCGCATTATGATTAGCTCATTTAAAATGATTTAATCATTTAAACTCAATCATTTTAAGTTTGTCTACCTATTGAAAAATGAATTTCGAATCTAAAACATGACCTTTTTCAACTTATTATTTTAAAATTTTATTTCCAAGCTCTTTGTTTTTTCAAACAAAGACACACATTCAATGTTAAGTGTAAGATTAACTCATAAACTTGACAAAAACTACAATTTTCTAAAAATGTTTTTGAGCATTTGAGCTGAAACTGAACTGATTTAACTGGGCTCAGCAGGCTCTCTTCCAACTACACTTTTAGCGTCCTAATGCCCTTGCGACAATATGTTAGACCACTGCTGCCATTTTAATGATTTTTCGTCGTCTTGTTTCTTTTATAAGATGGGTTCATCAGCCTTAGAAATTTTAGGCTTCAATATATCTTTTTCTAGAAATTCTTTAACTAAAAGATTTTATTTTACGTATAGCTAGGTTGACATTTTTTATTAATTTATTCATATATTTTTTTTTTTTTTTCATTTCTAAGAAAACAAGATGTTAGATCGATTTTTTTTTGAAAAAGAAAATTAGTCATAAATCACATGCATGTTTTTTTTTTTATTTCTTAGAAAACAAGACTGTATTCTGATATTCTTTTTAAAGAAAAGAAGTCGAAATTTTTAATAATTTTTCAAACTTTAATTACGTACCTATTTTTTTTTTATTTCTTAGAAAGCAAATTTTATTTTGGTTTTTTTTTTTTTCAGGTAAATTTAAATCGTAAGAATGCTTTCATATATTTTTTACTAATTTTAATTACATATGCATTCTTTATTTTTTTATTTTTTTGAAAACCTGATATTTTACTGCTTTTTTTGATTAAGTAAGGTAGTACTTGTCGCTTTATTGTATGTGTAATTTATTTTTATATTAAAGAACTTATAAAAAACAGGGTTTTGTTAATACCTTCATAAGTAAAATTTGTTTAGAATAGTATCTCGTACATAAAAGAGGAATTTTTAGTATTCCTATGTAATTCTTCAAAATAGGAAAAATCCATGTGTAGAATAATGATTATAAGTCGAGGTCTATTTCGTTTAAATATTAGGTTAGATTAAGGATCAAAGCATTCAGCAAAGCGGAATATTTTGTTTTTCGACTAAAAATCCTTTTCCATTGCATTTCTAAAATCATACACAAGTTTTATTACAAAAAAAAAAATATAATAATAATAATAATAATACATAGAAAGTTCAAAGAGGGGGTCAAGTCAGAGAGGGGGCGGTTATATTTGTGTCAGTAAAAAATGCATTAAGTCGGGTGCACAACCTATGTCCAGTGGGTCACATGCGGCCCGCCAATTGTTGATGTGCAGCCCGCGGGAACTTCTGAACGCAGTAAAAATTTCTTTTAATTTGGGTTTTGTTTAAACATTATAAATTTTCTTTTATTGAATTATTTAATTCAAATTTATATTACTCTATAAAATACGTTTTTTTTTCCACTTTCATTCTGTAAGCTTCTTTATGGTTAGAATTTATATCACCCCTCCCAATATTTATGTATATATGTATTATATATATTGATAAATTAATTATTGTGAAAAATGGAAGAATTTTTTAAAAAAAAAATTTATTAGTGTTTTTAGTTTTAAATAAATTCAAATAATTAAAAGTATTTAATTTTCTGCAAATATGTTATTAAGTTTACTGATAAAAATATCTGATGCTTAGAACTAATGTTTAGATAAAAATAATCATATCTGCGGCTTACATGACTAAATATACGTGTGGCCCTTCGTTAATCTACGTGCTGTGCAAGTGGTCCTTCACTCAAAAAGTAGTGCACCCCTAGCATAATCAATAATAATATAAAATAAAAATAGTTATAAATCGTAAAGATATTTTTTAATAATATACGATGTATCATTAGTGCAACTATCAGACTTGTAATTAACCTAACCCAAAAGACAAAGTAATTCCAATATCAATTATCGAGTCGAATTCACCTTCTTAAAGGACTTCATAAAAAAGCGATTCCACATTTATTTAATATGGAACGAAAAACCTCTCACGGTTAGTGCAGTTGTAAGGGGATTCTAAACCATGATCCATCTATCACTGGGGACATGATCTCATAACTGGTTTGTTGGTGCAAAACGAGATTAGAATTGACCAGCTATTGCAGGAATTCAAACCAGGGTCACCTCATCAGAAAGCGAATGCTCTATCCCCAGAAATATTTTTATTTGCCCTGTCAAAAATTATTATTTACCTGATATTTATAGTAAGAAATGGCATTCACGATGCATTGTGATTATAAGTTTTAAAAACATATCAATATTTCACGATGTATCAATATCAGTTATATACAAAGATCTATTTAACGATACAAGATTTTAACTATTTCTTTTTAACTATTAGCCTTTAACAATTCAAACATTTTACTATTACTATTTAACAAAGCAGTCACTATTGGCCTTTAATAATGAGCCATTTTACTTTTAGCTTTTGAGGAAAGATCATTTAAAATTTGAGAAGACGTATTTCATCCACATTATACACAAACATGAATTTTTTTTTTCTCTTAAACCTGGGTTTTTAATTGCACTTTAAAAAATAAATATTTTAGAATGGCTCTTGAATTCTGTTATTAAAAAAAAAGTTTAAAATAAATCAATCACTTAACAATTAGCTTTTGAGAAAAGATCATTTAAAATTTGAGAAGACGTATTTCATCCACATTAAACACAAACATGGATTTTTTCCCCCCTTAAACCTGGGTTTTTACTTGCACTTTAAAAAATAAACATTTTAGAATGGCTCTTGAATTCTGTTATTAAAAAAGTTTAAAATAAATCAATCACTTAACAATTAGCTTTTGAGAAAAGATCATTTAAAATTTGAGAAGACGTATTTCATCCACATTAAACACAAACATGAATTTTGTTTTTTTCCCCCCTTAAACCTGGGTTTTTACTTGCACTTTAAAAAATAAACATTTTAGAATGGCTCTTGAATTCTGTTATTAAAAAAAGTTTAAAATAAATCAATCACTTAACAATTAGCTTTTGAGAAAAGATCATTTAAAATTTGAGAAGACGTATTTCATCCACATTAAACACAAACATGAATTTTGTTTTTTTCCCCCTTAAACCTGGGTTTTTACTTAAACTTTAAAAAATAAACATTTTAGAATGGCTCTTGAATTCTGTTATTAAAAAAAGTTTAAAATAAATCAATCATTTTACAATTAGCTTTTGAGTTAAAATTTGAGAGGACGTATTTCATCCACATTAAACACAAACATGAATTTTGTTTTTTTTTCCCCTTAAACCTGAGTTTTTACTTAAACTTTAAAAAATAAACATTTTATAATGGCTCTTGAATTCTGTTATTAAAAAAAGTTTAAAATAAATCAATCACTTAACAATTAGCTTTTGAGAAAAGATCATTTAAAATTTGAGAAGACGTATTTCATCCACATTAAACACAAACATGAATTTTGTTTTTTTCCCCCTTAAACCTGGGCTTTTACTTAAACTTTAAAAAATAAACATTTTAGAATGGCTCTTGAATTCTGTTATTAAAAAAAGTTTAAAATAAATCAATCATTTTACAATTAGCTTTTGAGTTAAAATTTGAGAGGACGTATTCAATCCACATTAAACACAAACATGAATTTTGTTTTTTTTTTCCCCTTAAACCTGGGTTTTTACTTAAACTTTAAAAAATTAACATTTTAGAATGGCTCTTGAATTCTGTTATTAAAAAAAGTTTAAAATAAATCAATCATTTTACAATTAGCTTTTGAGAAAAGATCATTTAAAATTTGAGAAGACGTATTTCATCCACACTAAACACAAACATGAATTTCGATTTTTTTTTTTTTTTCCTTCAACTCGTGCTTTTACTTACATTTTAAAAAAGAAGCATTTTTGAACAACTATTGAATTCTGTTATTAAAAAAAGTTTAAAATAAATTACAGTGTTTTTCCTTCTTACATCATTGGTCATTTTACATTTTAATTTTATTACTTTCATCTAGGTTTAGACAACAATCATATAATTAAATTATTTCTCGAAACAGTAGAAATTTAAGACTACGGCCCAATATATAACTCGATTATCTATCCAAAACAAGATTCACGACTTTTGAAAATATGCTATTCTAAAATCAAACAGAAAGACATTGCATTATTTAAGCTTAGTTTTCCGGAAGAAATACTAGTTTAGGTTCATTTTAGAAAGTTTATATTTTATTTCCTATGACTCTATAGAAAGGTATAATTCTGTTTACGAGGGGAAACATTCAAGAGGAATATTTAGTTACGAGAAAATAATTTAATATCTGGAAAACAGTAACTCAAAACTGTAATTCGAAACAATGTAGGAAACACGATTTTACCTTTCTAACATTTACAGCCTCTAGGGTATAATCAACTAGATTCTCAATCTAATACTGATTGTATTAGATTGGAATAAAAATAAAATAGAAAATTTGAAATGTGAGTATCTTCTAAATTATAATTTTTAACTCAATACGTTGGGTGTCAAGAAATTAGGAAAGATAAGTTTATTAATAGAAAAAAAAAGACTTGTATAGAAAAGATTTGTTGTGAAACAATGATAAGCCTGATTTTTGATGTTTTCATATTCCTAGAATAATCTGAAAAGTTTTTGCAAAATATACTCTTTATTAATCACTTTTAGAACAAATTTAGACAAAAATATCTTTACCTTCCTAAACTATTTATATGTAATAAAAAAAAAATTAGAATCTAAATATCCTGGGAGGGAAAAGGGAGGAAAATGAGAAACTATACACTCATTTTTAAAAAAAAAAGCAATTTAAATTAAATTGTGTCTTGCATCTCGTTAAAATTTAAAATAGATAAATCCACTGAAAAATAAACAAAAACACTTTTATTCAACCTACAATCTTTCTGATGTTTTCTACACCCGCGTTCTTATTGTGATTTTTAAAATTTTTTAAGGAGTACTTTTCATAGCTTTTAAATCAAATTTCAACTCAGTGGCTTAATTTTTAAAAGGATTTTAAAAGTATATATTAAGAATGACTTGAAAGAGTATTTTTAAATGTTGTAAATAGAGTGTAAATAGAGGGATTTTATTTTATGGCGAGTTTTTTCCGTAGTACTGAAACGCGTTTGATTTGTCAGTTACCAAGGAGTGGCTCGAAAATGGATGTGCGCAAGATAATATTATACTGGATAATTTAAAGAATTTTATAATTAATAAGGTTTATAGAGTTACTCATACAATTTTAATGATTTCAGAAAATTAACATTTATTTAAAAGAGAGAGTGTGTGTTAGTGTGAGAGAGAGAGAGAGAGAAATAATTTGCTTGTTTTGCACAGATGTTTAGTCACGGATTTTCCCAAATTGGATTTCTACATGGTCAAAATATAAATTAACAAAGAAGTTTTTAATAAATTTATTAATGTAACATAAAATTAACTCAATGATTCTATATAGAATTGAATTACTTTAGTTGGGTATCCATTGTTTTTTATCAAATTTTGAAAGAGTTTGTCTATTTTTTTTGGGGGGGTGGGGGATAAATAAACATTACTACATATTCTTTTAATTCTATTCTTTTTATGAAAAAAAGTATTTAAGTAGATGTTTTTAGAAACATTAGAATTCCAAGTAATTAGTTTATTTATATTAAAATTCGAATCATTTCTTTTATCCTATAAATCAACAAAGAAGGTATTGTCTTTTTTTAATACCCAAATCCGAAATATTAAAATTAATATTATCATAATGATAACGAAGCAAGATTATTTCCTCGGGATAAATATTATTTAATAAAATGGTATAATCTTGAAAATTAACGATAATTAAATCATCAATAAATCTAAAAAAAAATTTAATAATAAAAGTATAGTTTTTTTCATAATAGTGTAAAAATAAGTTAGCAAAGAAAGATGAAAAATTAGATCCTTGAGGTATTCCATCAATTTGAATAAAAATATATTTTTCATTATAAAGATAATTATTAAAAAGACAAAAATCAATTCGAATTTTCCAATAATCAAAATCGCAATTAAGGATATTTTTGAAATCATAGTAATAACTCAAAATAACAACTTTTAGTTTAGAAAGGGGAGTGCTATTGAAAAGATCCTGGAAATCAAAAGTCACAATAGAATTAATTTTATTTTGCTTAATAAATTCTAAAATAGGTTGATTATTAGTGATAATTCAAGAAAAACTTCTCAATAATATTGCTAATAATTTTAGTTAAGTAGTTTAGAGTAAAAAGGGTGCCAGGTTTAGTTAGGTAAGAATTAGACCCACATATGACTGTTCTTAATTTTAAAGGAATTCCATGAAATTTGGACTGATAATTAAGTAAGGAAATTGTACATTTCTAATTTCAAATTTTTAACCTATTATATAAAGCTAAAATATTTTTAATGATAATATTATTGTTTAAATTACTAAGCTTAAAATTCTTACTATTTCTTAACTCCGTATTTAAAAGTTCAACATAGAATTTTTTACAGAAAATTGCATAGTATTGTTAGCTTTGTCTATGGGAGTAATTAAAAAAATTTTTGTAGTGGGTTAATTAATTGAACAAACTTAGAAAAATGTGTTGAATTGTTACTGTTATTTAAATTTTCCTTATTATTGAAAACGTTCTGTAATAATAAACAGTCCATCACCATTATGTTACAATACCTAAAGGCAAACAGAATATATTTGATATCTTTAAACAAAAATTATTCATTAGGAAAATATTTTAGAATTTTATAAATTGATATATGATAAATGGATCTGAATTTTGTGCCTTTCATCATTAAATTCTTAAGTTCTAAGTTTTCTGTAATATTTAAATTATCAGTAATAATATGTTTATGATATTTATCAACAAAATCAAAACATTTCTCATCTTCACAGTGACATTCATAATCGGATCTATTTATTTTCTCTAAATTTTTGCTATTATCAGTATAATTAAATATAGTTCTACCAAGAGATTTATTATATTTAAAGCTTTTAATTATATTAAAATCTTTTAATGGAAACAAATTTTTTAAATTTTCAAAAATATTATGAAATTTAATCTTATCGAAAAGAGGGTTTAAAAAGTCAATAACAAAACATAAATTATCTGAATTTTTCTTTTCATTTGGGGAAATTTTTCTCAATTTGGCTTTTACAAGATCGAAACAAAGAATTTTGAAGTGTAAATTAAAAAAAGAAAAGTTAATAATAAGATATTGAAGCTTATACACATCATTATTCCTAAAAGGGAAAACAAAATCTTTTATTGGTTTAATTGGTTTAATGTTTATTAAAATCTTTTTCCATAATAGAAATAAAATTTACATTTAATTTGTCATTATTAAGAGTGTTTTTACTACTTACTGATCCCCGTTTATTCCATTTTGTACGCTTATCTTTATTATGAAAAAGGGAGTAAACTGTAGCAAGTTATTAAAGTTACTCTGTGTATGTTGGAAGGTATCGTTTTGCCCATAATGCAAAATTGTATCTCATAAAAAAATTATCTTTACAATGGAAAACGCATTTATATTCAAACTGATGGAATACCACAAGGATCTCATTTTTCATCTCTCTTAGATAAATTATTTTTACACTATTATGAAGAAAAAAATATATGCTCTTTAATATTAATTTTATTAGATTTATTGATGTTTTAATTATCTTTAAATTTCAAGATTATAAAAGTTTATTAAATAATATTTACCCCGAAAAATTAATCTTGCTTTGAAAATATTTTGAATGATTCTTGAAAGATTTCGGTACATGTAAGTTCATTTGAATTCGCAACTCAATTTATAGATTTCGTTTTGTGTGGTGTTCTGTATTTTTTTTTAATTTTATTTTCTGCTTCTTACGTGATATATTTTTTACTTAATGTGTTCTATTTCTTTTCCATTTTTTTTAGTGCTCCTCATACTATTGCATTGATATATTTTACTTTGTCTATATTGATATAATATTAGAAAGCACTCCTTTTTGTGGATATAATCGTGTGAACTGATGAAGAGATTATATCGTTTAAATTTTTTGTTTTCCGACGTTTTAATATATATATTCGAGAGATTACGTAATCACTGACCTTCCTACTCTTCCTTAGAATCCAACCTGACGAAACATTAACACTAATATAATCGCAAATAATTTATTATTTTAGATCAAAATACTTTTGCATTTCTTAAACTATCAAAATTTTAATTGAAACAATACATTAAAATTTTAGACAAAAATTTGGAACAATAATGATATAAAATTTCGAAATTTATGAAACAAAAAGATATATTTAGATTTAAGGCAGCGTCAATTCAAATTAAATCTTAATGTCAAAATGCATTTGCAAGAAACTATTTGATAAGGCCATTATATTTTTCGATAATTATTTACAACTTTATTTATAGCTCCAGTTTAAAAATTATAGATAGCTAAGGCGAAGAATAATAAATGATAGTAATTAATTATTATTACACCAGCGGATTACTCTCAGAAAGAGAAATGTTTAAAGAAATCTGATAAATAAAAAATAATTTTCAATAGTTTAATTAAAGATATATAATACATTTATATAATAATTCTGATTTAACTATCACTTTCTAAAGTATATGAATAATACCACGACAATATAAATTAGGGACTAGAAGTTATAACAATGAAATGCTTTAAATTAGAATATAAATGTCTCCTTTAATGTGTGTATAGGTCTCTTGAGCGTAATTGGAACGAAAATGCGTTAATTGCAAAACAAAAAATAGTCTTAAAATTTATATTATGCATAGGTTGTATTAACATAAGTAATTATGTATTTAACGAGAAAAATAACATTTGACTTCATAAACCTTTGATAATATTCTAACGATGATTTACTAACTAGCTAACCCAGTTTTACATTTAGTCGGTTTCGAAATAAATTAGATATTTTTCGAAAATTAAATTCCTTTAAACAACAAAATTTAAAAAGATTAGAGTGTAAAATAGAATTATAGTAAAAGATTTGATAAAACAAATCTATCTATTCCATATGTTTATCTTTAGAATTATTTTCATTTTCGCACCAAAATAAATAAAAAACTGGAAAGAAACTAATATTAATCTCTTTAAAGATAATCTGATACATTACAAATACAGTTTTATGCTTGGTGTTTTGATTTAATATTAGGAACTGTAGTTTCAATCTGTTATATATCAAATTGGTTAGTGATTTTAAAAATGTTTTGAACGGAAGTTTTTTTTTATGTAGACGGAACAACGCCTAGAATAGCGTTCTGTTCTAATTTGAACCATTTTGGAGTAGGGGAGAGTCGGGTAGCTCCGCCCACTTAAGGAGTATTGCTTATATTTCTGTATAATATTGAGTAATAATCAATATTTTTGTATGTTTCTATTGTTTTATCATCTAATTAAATAATGCGAAAAGAATAAACCAAAAAAGAATAGTTTAATTTAAAAAAATAGAAATTTAAAAAAAATTGACTACTGTATTCAACATATTTTCAAAACTATTGTTTACCATGTTACCAGCTGCATAAATACTTGAAACTTTGAAAATAATCTTTTTTTAATATAACAATTAATGTCCGATGGCCCATTGACTTAAAAAAATATTCTATACATATGAAATTGACAGTGAGTGTCGGGTACCCGCTGGGCGGGGGTACCCGACACTCCCCTAAATCATATTGTTCCTATTAATATTATTATTGAAATTTAAACGTTCATCTTCATGATGTAATTCGGACACACACTTAGAAACAAAAAACGATATTTTGTTTACACAAGCCCTATGGCACTTAGTTTTTTTGAAAAAGTCATAAATATGGACTATTAAATCTATTGTTAGTTATAAAAAAGCGAGTAAAATCAAAATCAAACTAATTTTAACTTAAAAATAGTCTTGAATAAATAATGTAAACAATACATATTTTAATTTCAATGCTAAAACTTGAATTTATAATTAAAAACTGAACTTGATTTTTAGCTATGTAAAAAACTGTTTCTAAAACAATCTACTACATAGAAAAACTATTTTTAATATTTAGTAGAAATAATATTAAGTAATAATTTTTATTATTCAGTATATAATGTTTAGTATCATAATTATAATATTTATAATTAATATAGTATTTAGCATAAAATATTTAATATTCAGTAGAAAAAAGTTTTTTTATTAATTAAGCTGAATTTGGTTTTTATTTTATAAACTAGTTTTGCAAATTAATATTAAATGCAATCTGAGAGAGAAAGAGGCAGTATAAGTTTTTCGGAAATGTTCATTTCACATAAGATATAAAAAATATTGAAATTTCACAAGTATTTAGAAATGTGAAAAAAAATCTTAAAAAAACATTAATAACAAAGAATTAATTTTGTATACTCATCCTAATTTATACATAACAGTCTAAAAGGTGGAAAAAATTTGTAAATAAATTAAAATAGTTTCCAAATTAATATAATTTAGTAAATAAATGTGCTAGTTTGTGTTAGTAATTAACCCACATTATTATCACATTGAAAGTATTTCGGAAATCCTTATTTCGCATAAAGCTATAAAAAATAATGAAATTTCACAAGTAACCAGCAATTTGAATAAAAATATTATTAAACATTAATAATAAAGAATTAATTTTGTAGGCTCTGGTTATGGTTGAAGTATCTGTTTCATTATTTTAGCTAATTATTTCGCATTCAAATTTAATATATTTTCAAGCACATATTAAAGCAAATCGAACACAGTCAAATTATAATTAACGAATTTGTTTCACCAGATTGTTAGAAGCTAACAAATAATGCAGTTCTAATTCTTAACATACATTACACTTGTTTGATTACAGTTAATTCACGCATAACGTTTAAATTCCACAATTCCCACAATTCGGCTGAGGAAAATCATTATTTTACTAATTAAAATTTAGTTTATCTCTTAAATAAAAGCACAAATATTACTGTTTTAATTAAATCCATCGGTTTCGTTACAAATCCTAAATCGGAAGTAAAAGAGTAAAATAAATTAGTTAAAAACAGTTTGTTAGTTAAAATTAGTTTGTTGGGATAAAAAATTTTATTGAGTAAATTTAAATTCCTTCCTTTTATGTACAGGCTGATTTTTTATTTTTACATTTTCGAAAATTACTACAAAATTATAAATCGAGAATAAAATAGTAATTTAAATAAATTTATAAACATAATTTGGAATAAAAAAAAATTAAGTTCCCTTCGTTTTAAGTACATGCACATTTTTTATTTATATTTCAGTAAAAAAATATGCTAAAATTAAATTTAAGTTTTACATAATTTGCAAACTATGGATGTATCATTAATGATAATAATTTCTTAAATGGATTTTATATAAATGGAAAATTTGAAATAAATCCAAATTTGAAAGAAAAAAAAATCTCGTATAATAGCAATTTAAAGTAAAAAGAAGAGGTGTTAAAAATAACTTTTATGGTATAAATAATTTTTTAATGTGTTTTTTAAATTTTTAGTAAACATTTATTTTCATTGCCAGCAAAGGTTTGAAAATTGGATAAAATTTAAAATTACTTTTAAAATATCTTTTACATTTCTAAGTTGAAGAAACAAATTCATCAGTTGGAGACACAAATTTAATAAGTAATCAAATAGTTTGTATCGAATACATGCATATAATTTAATAATTCAAATTTCATAAACTCTTGATCTCATATTGTATGATAATACGTCACTTTACATGGTTAAAATATTTTTTAAAAAAAGCTTATTTTTCTTGTCCAGTAACATTTTCTGGCTTTATTTTAATATTTTATAAGTTGAAGAGAGTTTGAGAAACTCAAATTTATTAAGTAATAAAATAGTCTGTATCGAATGCATGCATATAATTTAATAATTCAAATTTCATGAACTCATATTTTATGATAATACATCATTTTACACGGTTTAAATAATTTTTTAAAAAAACTTAGATTTTAAAATTTGTTTCATACTGTTTCAAATAGAAAAATATGCCATTTCATACATCTAATTTACATCTAGAAATTTTTAACTGTAATTGTTATTTTTTTAACTATTATTGTTTTTATCTATCTTTTTGTAGTTTTCTACTAAGAATACAGTTCAGACCAAGTCTTTCTGAAAAAATTTTAATTTACCAACCGAACTAAACAAATGAAGGGCAACTCATTAAAGCTATTGCATACTTGTATGGAAAAATCATTGAGAATTTTATAAAAATCCATGGCCGAAAATGTCGTCATACGCCGATAGAGGTACGTCCCGAGTATAAACTGGCTATTCATTCGCATTTGAAACACGATTTTCATTTATCCTCACTATGTTTTCAAGTACGAGTAATTATTGTCAAAAATCTGCATTTAAATTGGTCCTAAAAATGGTGTCCAACTTTGCAAGCTTGAAATTGTAGTCGCGAAAATCCGAACCTATTTAAATACAATTTTAACAACAACTGTCAAAAATGATATTGACCTTATGAAATGATACAACCTTAAATATGTGAAAAAGTTTTTTAAAAAATTGACAATTGGGCGAGATTTTGATCCCTGGGGCGAAATCAATCAATAATTCTCAATTTTTGCATATTTATATGAATTATTTTTCATATTTTTATGAAAAAAATGCAGCGTTACAGTTACTTTTTATACATTAAACTTAAGATGAAAAACACTTTTTAAACAAAACTGTAGCTTTTCTTCAGATAGAAATTTTGCGTAATCGTCAAAAATATGTAAAAATTATAAAAGATAATATAGATAATTTACCTTTCAAAAAATGCTGATTTAAAAATTTTATCGGTTATCATAACAAATCATCCCAGAATAAATATACCCAATTTTATAGGGTAACGACCTTGTATTTAACAAGGCAGGGTAAATAGACAACATTAGTTTATTTGTAAAAATTACACAGCATATTGGGGCAATTAAATTATTAACAAGGGGCAAAATATATTAAAATTCCCTTATTTTCAAAATTTTTTTAAAGAGCAAAAAAATTACACACGGGAAAATTTAAAATGTGTAATAAAAGAATTCCGGGAAAAGAGAAAAAATCAAGAGTTACAGAGGTGAACCCAAAAGGAAAATGCAAGTTTCTCAAAAAATATTAAACTAAAAAAAAAATTTAAAATAGAATTAAAACGCTAACTTCTTTTAATGCAAAGTCGCGTTGTTTTATCAGAATTTAATCATAAAACTAAATTACTACAGTTAGTGAAGAGTTATGAAGGTGAACAGAAATGCTTTTTTTAGAATATTTGACTCAAAACTTTTTAAAAGGAATTAAAACTTTAACTTTGTTTAATGCAGAATTGTATCGTTTTATTAGAATTTAATCCTAAAACTAGATTACTACTGTCTGTTAGGAATTTCTGCCTGACCAAAAGAGGGCGTTGTAATCGCTCATATAATTTTTTAATCGCTTGTGTGGATTCGCAGGCAATGGATTGAACTGGATGGCTTATTGGAAAGCCCTATTTCGTACTTATCATATTGTTTTATAGTTTATTTATATTATATTTGTTTGTTATTAAATATGGTTTCTTTATTTAATGCACCCATTCGTCACTGAATCATTCTGCAACCGTCAAAGCAAAAACCAGGGGAGGGGTGCTGCATTTTTCTTTCTACAGCAATCGAGGGAATTTGTAAAAAGCTTATTTCAGCTGACAAGGGGGAAGGGGATTCAATATTGCCACAATTAAGCTTACGTGAATTTAGAATTTTCCCTCTCCTTGTGATAAAGGGAAAAAAGTCCCGTAAAAAGGGTCAAATACAAAAAAAGGCATTAGTGCATTATCGTAAAATGCATTCCTTGAAAATTTGTACACTTTTATTAAAATCATAACCGTAAAATATTGAGATAAAGATGCACTTAGATTATAGGGATAAAACCAAACAAATATTTTGCGAAGTTACTTACGACGGAACGTGATCAAGAAACATTTCCCGTGTTTCTCCTTAAAATAAACTTCTCCTGGTGCTTTTAAGCCACTTAAAATAAAAGCAATTTAAATGCCTTCATTTTATTTATTTCTTAGTTAATGAAATTATAGATTCAAAAATTACATATACACAGGAGTTAGTTTAGGACAATTTAAATATGTTAATGGACTTTTTTAAATTCATTTTGTTGTAAAAATGGATCCCTAGAAATTATTTCATTGTATAAAACATCCTTAACAGAATATTTAATCCTAAAAACGGATCCTTCACTGTATTTTTGTTTTAAAAATGAACCTTTCCTAAAATTCTTTCTTTGAAAAACAGATTTCCTGTTATCATTATATTAAAATCTCTACTCTTTAAAACAGATGGTTTTCATCATATCTTTCACAAATAATGACCTTATTTTTTCACATTCACAAAAACTGGACTCTAGCTGGAAAAAAAAACAGATTTAGTTCTGATTTTAATTTCAGAAAAATATGAGTAAGTTTTTCAAACTCATAAAAACAGAACCTTTCACCAAAAGCCTGAACGGATATCAGATTTTTAACAACAACAGGATTTTTTTTTTCTTTTTTTACAAGACTTTTTCTTTTTTTTTTCTTTTTTTAAAGGACCTTTTACAAAAAAGTCTAAATCGACCGTCGGCATTTTTTTTTTCGCATTTTCTGTTTATAATGAATAATGGTTATAATGAATTTTGTTAATATGGAAGTTTGAGAAAAAAAAGTTATTTTTTTGGTGAATGTAATAAAATAAAGATACATTCCCACACAATCACCCGTTTTTATTTATTTTTATTTATTGAAAAACGTGCAAAATACGATACTTGACTTTAATAGTCCAGCAGCTTTTTCTTGAAATACTGCTTCGGTCAAACATTGGTGATGCTATAAAAACCACTGTATCATACACATGATGTTAGTTGAATCGATAGTTGAATCTTCTCTCACTTTTGTGAGAGAAGATTCGATGCAATTAGAATCCGAAAAACTCAATATCAACAAATATCTGGCATGGACTATTTAAGACGAAATTCTGTAGTGACGAAAACTGTCTCTGATTAAATAAAATATTTTATCCATGCGTGACTATATATTAAGCTCTTAATCCACTGGAAAAATAATCAGTGCACTGAAATTAACAAGCGGTAGAGGATGTTTTTCGAATCTTTTTTTTTATTTATTTAAAATAAAAGGGGTTTTGTTGACGTTATTTCAAGAAGGGTCATTTTAATTTTTACTACTTTTAAAAAGTTTGTCTTTAAATTCTATAATACAGAAAAATAATATAATGATAAATAGACTATCTTCTGATCAACGATTCTTGACAAATGAATTTTAAATCTAAAGAAATTTTCCTATTTTAGTAGTTTTTATTTCCTATGACTTAAGAAAATATAGTAGGAATTACAAAAGACATAAGTATAGATCCACAGGATCTCATTCAAGCGTCTCTAATGCATGACTTTTATTTAGCACAATAAAAACGATAAAAAGAAAAACAAAATAAATTAATAAGCTTTGTTAACTGCGCATAAGCTGCAAGTATATAGAACTCATAAAAATTAGTTCAAATTTTGAGAAAATATGGAAAATAATAAAAAATTAATAACAAGAGAAGAAGAAAAATTATTTTAAAAAATATTCAAAAACAAATTTATTTATCTATAAAAAATCCGAAAAACAAAATAAGGAAGAAAAAAAATTATTAGATCTCAAGTATGATTAAATATATATCTTAAATCTTCAATTAAGTGAATTGTGAGAAACACTCTTTTGCCTCGACCTATTTAATACACCAATTTTAATTCACCAATTAAGCACATCGATTTTATGTCACTTATATAAACTCTTCATGGATATGCCTAAATAAACAATAATTACATATAGTCTGGTGCTTGAAGCCGGCTTATTTCCTTCTCTCTGCGATGATCTGATAAGCCGGCAGCATAAAAATCTTTTATATATATATATATTAGTCAAACCCTGCTATAGTGAACTCCCGTTTATATTGAATGAAATGCTTGCTCCCCTGCGTTACTACATACGTACAGCATTATTTTTTGTGGATATAGTGAACTAAAAAAAGAGAGGAAGTTGGATATTATGAACTTTTTTCTGTCTTCGACTGATTTTTCTTCATTTTTTTTTTTGTAATAATTTTGAAATTTCTACCTCAAAATACCGATTTTTTAAAAGCATCTGTAGCATGGAATGTAGCAACAAGCATATATATATATATATATATATATATTTGCTTTATTATTGAATAGCATTATTGAATTGGTTCAGCATTCAAAGAAGCCGAAATCTTCCAGTATCTGGACTAATGCTTCAAGTCAAAGCCGATGAATTTGTTAAGTGATTTGGTGAGACTACTTTTTATGTGCTCGAATGGCTGGTTAGACAGGTTTAAAAAGTGGAATAACATAAATTCAGGAAAAATTATTCGGGAAATGTATCCATATCTGTTGATGAGGATCGCTCATCAGATAAAGATTACTAATTTTGTTATGCACACAAGACGAAGAGTAATAAAAAAATAAAAGTTAACACATTTTTTGTTACTACGTATTATTTTTCAGTCATTTTTGTTTTTCATTTTATTGATTATTTATTTAAATAATGTGTAAAAAAATTGGGGGGGGGGGGACCATTAGTTAGAATTGTTGGTGGATATAGTGAAGTCCCCGTTATAGTGAACCGAAACTTCGGTCCCTTAAAGGTATACTAGATCAGGGTTGCGACTGTATATATATATAAGTTAAAAGAATGCAAAATAATTTTGTAAAGTGTACAGTCTGAAATGTTATTGAAGCTATAAATATATGAATAGTATTCGTATATTATTCTAGTTAATAGTATTCTAACAGGGGCTAAGCGTTGATGAATAGTATTCTTTTACGCCATCTTTTTAACTCTGTTGTTTTAAATTTCTTTGTAATGCTTTCCATCAGAAATAAAAAAAATTATATATATATATATATAATGTCAAATTTTTAACCGTGAGCAGCATGGTATACCTTGGTTTTAATAGGGTTTTTATTAACGTACTGAACAGACGAATAACTTTAAAGATGTATGTTTTTTAAAACTGAAAGAATAGATTAAAAAAAATTTAGAAAAACCTCCAAATGCCTTCTAAAAATACTATAGAAAAAATACGTCACTTAATTTTTACTTTTTCTTAATAACTAATAATATAATATAATGTATATAATATAATGTATGTAATAAAATTTATATAATAAAATTTCAATCATATAATATATACACTAATAATATAATGTAAAAAAATTTAACAAAGTAGACGAATCGAAGGTAATGAATTGCAGCTCAATAAATTTTTTATTTTAAAACATAGCAACTCTTACACAAAAAAATTTTCAAAAAATACTTCAAAATATTTTTAATATTTGGCAATAGAAGGCTCAAAAATAATGGCCCCATCAGAACCTTTTTTTTACTTAGGATATTTATCATTATTTTATTTAAAATTATTTTTCGTTAAATTAATTTGCCCCATTTCGCAAGAATTTTTTTCTTCAGCTGTTATATTAGCTAATATTTTAAAAATTAAACGAATATTTTTTGTATTTGGGCGAAAATTGGTTCAGAAATTTAAGTTCTTAACTACAATTTGGATTTAATTTTTTTCTTGTGAAACTAATCAACTTCATAAAATTTCTTCTCGTTACATCATTTTCATTTTAAGAATACTATTCATGTATAAGTTTAAAAAATGAAATAAATACATTTAATATTGATAATTAAAACTTTTTTT
The DNA here is from genome assembly GCA_949128135.1 of Parasteatoda lunata. NCBI lineage: Eukaryota > Metazoa > Arthropoda > Arachnida > Araneae > Theridiidae > Parasteatoda > Parasteatoda lunata. The sequence continues at coordinate 11,989,915 of OX421981.1, read as the reverse complement.
AATTTGTAGTATAAAATAACCTTTTATAGAATAATCGTTATCAAAAAGTTTCAACTCGTTACCAATTCAAATCTAAATAATTTCAAATTACGTAAACATTTAATTATTTTAACATTGCAAACTATCTTAAAAATTGCTGCATTTATGCTCAAAAAATACAATATTTACACTGCTCTTAGCTTGTGTCAGATATAATTTACGAATTAACCATATTAGAGATTTTTCTCTTACGGTTTTGAATGCATGCATTTCAAAATAAGTATAATTTGCATACCTCTTAGTTGCTATAAAACTCACTAGCTAAGAAGTTAAAAGAATATAAATTCGATTAAGTGGAAGAAATTAAAAGTTCGACGATCACATGGTCAAAACAATTATAATTCCATAAATGAAATGTGTTTTGCAATTATCCACTGAAAATAGTTGCTTTATAACAGCACAAATTAATGATTAAACCGTTATTTTTGCAAATAAACAGTGAAGTCCATTTCAAGAACAAGCGATAAACAACCTTTCATTTCAATCTTCAGCTGCAGCTGTGGTTATAGTAGATCTGTTGGAATTTCCGAATTCCTTAGGTCGCCTGCATTTGGCTGAGACAAGCCAATTCGATCGCCAAGAGAAAAGAATGCATTTAACATTCCGAATGCGCTTTCATGGAAGCTGATTAAATATGTTTTGCAAACTGAAAGCGGAAGCTGTGAATATTAAATTTCCAAACCTAACATGGTGTAAGCGATAAGAAAAGAATCATCTGGTTGAAAATTATATATTTGTAAAAGAAAACAGTTAAAATTCTTGTAGTAATGGTTGTGTTTTCCTTTCAAAATCGCAAGATACTTATTTAATTACTGTTAATGCATTTACATTCAACAGTTTACACAATAAAGTGTATAAATGTATGTAATTCACAATTTGAGGAGTATTTGAATAGGCATTAGGGATTATTAATAGATTTTAATGATTTTATTTAACTGCCATAAATACTATTATCATGTTTTCAGTTTAAAAATCTAAGAAAATTTTCAAAAAAAGTGTTGTTTGTAATTTTTCTAGACCTAAATATTTAGCTTTGGATATTGTTCTTGGTGAAGTCTAAGAAATCTTATCCTTGTTCAAAATGAATTAAAGAAAGCATGCACTTAAAGCATCGCAAACTAATATTTAGGGTATGAAAACACAAAAGCATCATTGAAATCTGACAAATCATCATCGAGTAGAGCGAGATTAAAAACCAGTTTGATTGCCTAAAAATTTAAGTCGCTACTCTAAATCACCTCTCATCGCTTTTCCTTCGGTAAACATATAGGTTTTGATATTTTTAATCCTGTCTTCTTCAATAGTGTAGCATCAAGTTTTGTTTTATTTAAATATTTATTTTCGGAGTACAAAAGCTATGAAAAAATTTAGAAATATTTTTAAAGAATGAAATACATGACTCCAAAGTTAGTAATGGTTAATATTCTTGCATTTAAATTTTGTGTTCCAAATTCTTTCATAATGTTTAAAGCATTCAATATTTTACAAAAAAAATTCGATGAATCTATATAATACAGTCTTTTATTTCATAATATCTCCAGAAAATATCTTAGTTTCGTAACTTCCCTTGTTATTCTTTACCATAATCTAGTTGTTTGTAACACATTCCAAGTGTATATTTTGTAACCTAAATGTGTTTAGCAATGGTTAACATTCTTGCATTAATGTTATGCTCAAAATTCCCTCATAATGTTTGATGCATTCAATATTTTACAAAAAATAAATACAATATATAATACAGTCTTTCAACACAAAATATCTCCAGATTTTGGTTGAACTGATTGTTGTGAGAGTGAAAGCTAAAAATGTTTTTTCCTTGGTATAATTCTATTTCTTCATTAATATTAGTAGACATATAAAATAATATAGTAAACATTTTACAAAAAAGAATCTGAGCGGGCTGAGCTATTTGCTGCGACCTTAATATGGAGCTATTTTAAACCATATTTCATTACTTGATTACCCGATATTATAGTAAAATTTGAGCAGAAACAAGATTAAATCTAACGGCCTATTTAGATTGCAGCAACTTTTCATCATAATATGGTGCAAGATACTAATATTATGGTACAACGATAAACCGTCTTTTTTTAGAATGAATGTTAAAAACATTTTATAAATGAATTGCATAGTTTTTCGAACTCAAATTTTTGGTTTATGAAAAAAGAAACATTCTAAGATTACATCATTATATAAACAGAAAACTCTTCAATGTTTTTTTTTTATTGTGACATGTTATTTTTATGTTTTTATCAAAAATATATATACAATTGGATTCGATCAAATTTGTATTGTTTTGTATTAAAATATACAATTGTTTCAAACGATTGGTTTACTTACTTTTAAAAAAAGAATATATTTTTTCCCATCTCACCTTGGTTTCAGTTCCAAACAATTTCAAAGAAAAAAAATAATAAAAAAGCTTACGTTTCCTAAAATATGTATCATATTTTTTTATGCGAAAAATGAACTTTTTACTGACCAAGCGTGAAGCGGAGGTCTTTTAAATTTTATCTAGGTTTTAAAATAATCTAGAAAAACTTACTTAATTGTAATATCAATTAGCACATTTAGTTTAAAAGAGATATTTAATTTTAAAATAACTCTTTCATGTTTCAAGGAGAGAAATTCCATACACAAAGTAACTTTGATAGAAAAACACGGGTTTCCAATCAAAATTTTATTAATTTATAAAATACGTAATATGAAGTTAGATAAGGAACAGCATATTATAATAGATGATAAAGAGGACTTTGCTGTCACTCATGCACACTCTTGTTGAAATTTTCAATGACCGTGTTGTCATTAATGATGCTGATATTCGTTAATATAGCATCATTTATGACATTAGGCTAATTAGATATGCTGTTTTATTCTCCCCCAAAGCAAGCATTTCCTAGGATTGGCGTGCAAAAGCGATAGGACACTTATCCTCTGATATTGGAATATAAAAGCTGGAGTTTTAAGACTAGCAAAGTGTTTGGCAAGTGGCAGCGATAAAGGGAAGGGTTAAATAAAAGAAATATTTGAGAGACATCTTATAAGTTAAATCTGAATTGATTTGGATTATCAAATAATTTCAATCATAAATTCTATTTAGTAGAGGTCAAAGCACAAATCTTTCTATAACTGCATTTTATATACCAAAAATAACTATAGCAAAATGTCAAAAATAATTGCCTAGTTGAGAGATAGTATAAAAAGAAGAAAAAATTCAATGCATATTTACGGTGAGGCAAAATTGTTAAGTTGAACTGTCAAATTTGTAAAAATTGATATACTATGAGGGAGATGTCAGAAATTTATTCCACATAATACTGAGAGGAGTACAAATAAATACAGTGGTACATGCAGCAACCTCAGTATCCCAATATTTTTTTTCTAATTTCTCACCTTTACTTTCCATTCTTTTATAACTACTTTACGTTTTATATTTCAAATCGCTTTAGCTTCTCTTTATTCACGTCTGGCAAATCTAAAAAACAGGCACCTATTTTTAAGAGCTTGAAATATGGTGACTGTTATTTTCAATCTGTATACTTTTGAAACGAATGAAGTTTTTTTTAATCAAGTAATATCTTACCGTTTTAGTTTCGTGATATTATTTATTTAAAGTAACTTGTAATTTTTTAATGAATTGTATTCATTTTAAAAGCAAAAGTGTGTCTCCTTTTTATTATGTGAGCATAAAGTATCAAAGAAGAAAAATTTAAAAATTAATTAGACTTACAAAATTCCATTTTTACTCATAATTCCTTTTTTAAAGACAATTCCAAACAGCTCATTGTTATTTTTTAGACACAATTTTTTTCAAATATTAAGTACTTTTTCATTTTAAATTTTATCAAAGAGAACGCACACCTATCGTTTGGTTTAAAAAATATATATTTTTATTTTTAAAGTCAATTCGAAAATAGTTTTTCGCATCGCTCAAAAGAAAAGTGTTAAGTGCGTTCCACTTGTTATCAATGAAATAATTTGCACTTTGTAAACATTTCAGTTAACACAATTACTTTTGATCAAAGTACTTTTAAGTATCGAATCTTACATAAATTAAGTTTTTTTTAACGTTTCTCTCTGCAATTTAAATTTACACTCTTTAAAAAAAAAGTAGAAATAAATTAAAAATTTAGTCAGAATTTTTTTAGTCATTTTCCATTCAATTTCACGAGAGGAAATATAAAGCTAGAAAATATATTCGAAAATTGCTACTTAGGCATCACAGGGGGGAAATGGTATAAAAAAGAACTCATGTGTTAAAAAAGATTCATACTATCATAATTAGACATGAACCTAAAGCAAAAATCAATTGAGCATCAGTCGAGTAATCAATCATACAATCTTTCTTTGCTATTCGAAATGTTATGATACCAGTTATTAAGGGTTGTCCGATAAGAAATTACTTTGACGAAGTAACTGTCACCCTGTCACCACTATTTTTACAATTATTGTGTCGGTAGAATAGAAGAAGAAAATTTATTGTCAGTGCACAATAAGCAATACGTTTTGTTTTTAGAATATTCAATAAAAAGAAATTTCCTTTTGCAAATTTTAACACGTTTTTTTTCTAAGGAATTACAATTTTAACAGGATTTTTTTTTTTTTTTTTACAATTTAAGACTTTAGAAATATTTAATCAAAATAAAGTTTTCGTTCTATATTTCTGGGTGATCTACTGTTTAACCTTACGTTCTTTTTCTAACCTTTCATAGGGCTACTTTTTATATTTACACTATATTAAAATATATTTGGTATTGAGACTGATGAATGAAAAGTTTATTTAGCTCATTACAGACACTTACTTTGATTTTTTAGACCATTTTTTGTGGAAGGTGGATCGGGATTTTACAAAATTTTACCTACCGTCTGTCATTTTATGCTAATAAATAACCAAATTTATAAATTCCGTGTTTATCGATGATTAATGAACAAACGCATAACGCACAAGAGCTGCTTCTTGTCTGGGCTCCAAGCTAAACTTTTCTGTTACTACATTTTATGAAACCAAAACTCTCTTTTATAGTTTTTTTCTTTTTATTTTCTGCATTTATCACCAGATGGCAGCACAATTCCTAAATGCTAAAATAGCTTTACATCCAATGGGAGTGCGATTGTTTTTGTTCTCCAGTGGCGCCATCTATCTCCAAAAATTCGACTTCTAGCACACCCATACGTCACAACAGTCTATAGGGGACACCCATTCCTACATCCATTCATTCATCCATAGATCGTAATTTTGAACCAGAGAACAATCAATCTCCAATCCAGTAACCTCAGAGGTATAATTTGTGATGGGAACATGGAGGACTTTGTGACACCCATACGTCACAACAGTTTATAGGGGACACCCATTCCTACATTCATTCATTCATCCATAGATCATAATTTTGAACCGGAGAACAATCAATATCCAATCCAGTAACGTCAGAGGTATAATTTGTGATGGGAACATGGAGGACTTTGTGATACGACAGATGTAACGTGCACCAGTCACCATTTACTTCACGGGAAGTCTTCGGCCTGATGGATTCGAACTCCCGTTCTTACGAACGGGAGTCAAGCGCATTGCTAACCAGGCTATACCGGCCTCAATTAATGAATTTGGTGGTAAGTATACTTCCCACGGCCTTACACTGTTAGAATTTTTTTAGAACAAATGTTTAAGTAGCAATTTATTTAATTGTTATTTTACCATATTCAAACAAAACAGTCAAATAATCATAAATAAGATCTTATTCAAGCTGTTAACTGTGAGATAAACCTTTTATTAACTGATTTCACCTAATACGGTTAAAGAATCGGAATTTTATTGCACCAATTAAGCCCAAATGAAGTAATTTAGTTCCTTACAGCTGCGCACATATTATAGCCAAGAGTCTCATGACTGACAGAACGGGAGTTCGAGTCCCAACGGTGACACCACAACCATTCCCTTCAATACCTGAAGATTTGCCAGAGCCCTGCACTCTCTATTGCCCATTACTTAACAACAAGCCTAGCTGAAATCTCCAGTTAAATTCTTTTTTAAGTTTTTGCTAGTTGTAAATGGTTTAAAAAAAACTGTATTATTTTGTATTCATGGTTTTATAACTATACCAGTGGTTGCAAATCCGTAAATGTAAAAAATGTTCTTTATCGTAAATTTTACGCTTAACTGGATGGACAGACTGCTGCCGGTTATTTTACCATCACTTTAGAATGAAAATTCTAACAGTGTATGAAGAGTCAAATAAAATATGTATCTTATTTATATAATACAGTTTCTTTCAGTTATAAAATTAAGAAAAAGTGATAAAAATAAGATAATAATCATTAGAGTAAAATCGTAGTCATCTGCCTGAAAAATATGTAAAGCTGTATTATATTCATATTAAAAAAAAACTTTATAAATATTTACTTCCAAAATAAAATAAAAAAAACATTTTCTAAAATACATCTATTAAACATATTCAATGCATAATTAAGCCTGGTTTTATAAACATAAATATTTTTACAGCAAATTTAAACTATTTTATTTCTATGAATGATTTACTCCAATAAAAGGTTAGAAACAAAGAAAATGACATTATTTTGAGCACTTTTTATAATACGAAAGATTTACTTCGTTCTTAAATGTAAGAAGCAATAAATCGTACATGTTTGAAAAATATTAGCAAAAATAAAACTTTTTTTTTTAATTTTTTCAAGATAAATTAATGGAAAAAAAGATAGATCGTTTTAAAACTAGCCGTTAAAATTTTTACCCAAAAATATCTTTAATGATGATAAACGGTCTTCATTCAGAACTATAAATCGATGAAAATTTAGATCCTAATTGATCTTATAGGCAATTGGGAAAAGAACCAATTGTCTTTAAGAAAGCCCCCAATTATCCAAACTATATTCTAACTAAAACAAAATTTGCGAAACGTTGATACTGTTTTCAATTAAAGACCCAAAGATGCCATTTATATTAATCAAAATATAGCCGCTCTCATGTGTTTTGAGACACCATAGTTTAGAAATTTAAAAAAGCGAAATAAATAAGATCAATAATATTGAATAAAATATAACAATTTTATCTTACTACGCATTTATTTTAACCATGATTTTTTGTACGTTCTCACTTTGAAGCAAAAATGTTACGAAAGTATACGAATAATAAGGCATGCATGCATATTTCTATCACAATTTGTTATAGGACATTGTAATTTTAAGTCCTGTCTTTCTTTTATTTTAAGAAAAAGATAAATTAATAGAAGACAATTAAAACGATAAATTAATAGAAGCAAGATTATGAATTATTTAAGATAAAAATAAATGACTGGAAAATTATGGAAAAGAGGAATGTATAAATACAGGATAATAAATTTTAAGATAAAAATAAATTAATAGAAAATAATCAAAAAGATAAATTGATGGATACAAGACCAAGGGAAAAGAACCAAATATTTTTAAGAAAGTTTCAATTACCCAACATAACTTTGCGACTGAAATATAATTTTACCCGTCATTTACTACTTAGATTTACATTGACACTTCTTTCAATTAAAAATCTAATAATGACATTCTTATTAATTAAAATTGCGAATGTCATATATTTTGCGATAATATGACTTGACTTGGAAGTTTACTGATAGCAATATATATTTTGAGGACGAAGGATGTAATATAAAAAGCTTTAACAAATCTTTTTAGTAATTTTTCTTTGACTAAATTTTCATTTATTACTCAAAACGAACCATTCAGATATTTGGATTAGATAATTCAATTCCCATTCGGCATTTCAGTTTTAAAATTAGATTAAAGAATGCAATAATTATCATAAAAGTTTTTCCCTTAACATATATATATATACAGTCCCTTGCCAAATTATTAGACGCACTCTAAGATTCTATGTAAAATCTTAATCATCAGGTGATACTATACAGCTTTATTGTTTTTATGCTGCTAAAAGCTGTTTGCATTTGTTTACGTCCCTGTATCAATTGATTAACATTGTGATGCAATACGTCGAAAATAAATACAAATAGAAAGTATATAAAAAAATCTCCTGAATAAAAACCCATTACATGTATGTTTAAATATAAAATGTATGTTTAAATATATATCGCATACAAACTCGTGCAAAACATTATTAAAACACTACAGTGTTTCTAATAATTTGGTCTAATTATTATAATATATTAATATAATACCTGATATCATAAATATTCTATATTTATATAATATATTGTCTAATTTATCCAATCGTCGCATTTATATTATATATCGTTTAATTTAACCAATTTATACACGAACGCAAACAAGTGTAAACCGGTTTCAGTCACGTAAAAACAATAAAGCTGTATAGTATCACCTGATAATTAAAATTTTACATAGAATCTTATAGTGCATCTATTAATTTGACCAGAGACTGTATATATACATTGAAAATCCTAACACCAGGAAAAAATTATTTACAGAAATCTTCTTTTTAGAATTCAATAAAAGAACAAAAACTCCTTTTGCGTCTGAAATTGATGAGCAAATCGATTTTTTATCATCCTAGCTGAGAGCCAGAGAAATGACTTTTTTGAATTTGAACCATTCTATTTCTGAAATCAAAACACCTGTTTTGATGAATCATCACATCACTGAGGACTGTCAGTGACAACCTTAGGCATCTGCGATGATTAATGAGTGTTTTGAAAATAGGAAAAATGAGGAATTAGATGAGGAGACTTGTTTATTCTGTAAATCTCATAGACATTACTCGGCTTCTTGCATGAATGAGTTTGGAAGAAAAAAATAGAAATTTGAAAGCGGTCTAGCTTCTGTTTTCGATGCTGAAATGATAAAATTGAAGAAGAAAATTTTTTTAAAAAAGACACCTTTCCTCTTCTTGTAAGGCTAGCGTGAGATATGTTCATGCAGACACGATTATTATAATGTTTATAGCTAAAAGAAAAATAAATTCGAAGAAAACAGAGGGAGAAAAATAATTCTGATCTTCCGAAAATGGAACCTATAACAGACCGCGCTTTAAGTAACCCTTCTAGTAGAGAAAATATAGTTGTAAACTCTTATTGTCAGTGTTTCGGGGGTAAACAAAAACATTTTATTAGGATGATTATAGATGCTGGATCTTCTTGTGGTTATTTATCGAAATTTGCAGAGCAAAGGCTAAAATTAAAGTCTTGGACAGAAAATAGTTGTGTATGGATTGTTTTGGGGTTAAAGAAAAAAGAATCACATGAAGCTTATATAATTAATTTAAGTAATGTGGATAATATTTTTACTTGTACGTTAAATGTATTAGAACTGAAAACGATTTGTGCCTGGATTCCAAAATTTGACAAAATGGAAATTATGAAGGAATTTAAAAGGCGCGGAACTTATCCTAGTGACGTAACTATGAATGAAACCTTATGTTTATTTTATAGGAATGCTAAAGAAATTCGCGGACTTATAGGCAAATATTATGCCGGAGATTTATTTACTGCAGAAATTAAAAATATAACGAATGGCCTTGTTGCGATGAATATACGCGGTTGAACTTTAATGGAAAGAACAGGAGATAGTCCTATTCCGAATGAAGTGCTTTTTTTCACTTCATGTTAGTGATTTAAATATTTGTGACTTATGGTCACTTGACTCTCTGGGAATTACGGATCCGAATATTTCTCAAACTAGATCGGAAATTGAGGTGGCTGCGAAAGATCATTTTGTTCGGTCATTAAGAAGGGATAAAGAAGGTAAGTATAAAGTGTCACTCCCCTAGTTGGGGGTTCATCCTGAATTACTAGACTATCGAAACCTTGCCGAAAGACGGTTAAAGTCTTGCATAAAGGTGATACAAAAACGAATCTGTCTACATGAAAAGAAAAACATATTCAGAGAATGGGTAGCCAAAGAAATTATTGAACCTGTTAATTCAGAGGAGCTGACAAAGGATAGGGGTCATTATTTACCGCATAGAACAGTCTTGAAAGAACTCCACAGCTAAAGTCCGAGCAGTTTTTGATGCGTCTGCAAAAGAAAGAAATTCAGTGTCCCTGAATGATTGCGTTTAAAAAGGGTCGAATAATTTAGATGATTAACAGATTTCGACAGGGGAAGTTTGTGGTAAGATCAGACATTCGTTGAGCTTTCCAACAAATAAACGCTGCACGGTCATATAAGAAATTCCTGCGGTTCTTATGGTGGGAGAGAGGTGATCCGGGAAAACTTATTGTTTAGTCACCGCTACTATCAATTATCATTTAGAGAATTTAGATGAAACCAAGAGAGACATAGCTTTGAAACTTAAAGATTCTATGTATTTAGACAATTGTGTTGCGAATGTGAACACTATTGAAGAGTTAAATTCTTTCACTTCGTACGATGTCTAGAGAGTTAATGGCAGAATTTGACCTTAGGGGTTAGAAATATAACCTGTCAGGTAGCGATGAGGAAACCTCAATTTTGAACGTGTCTGGGGGTAACTATTGTTTCTGTATTGGGCTTTAAATGGAATTTATACAGTGATACTTTATCTTGTGAGATAAATGAGGAAGATCAACTCGTTTTTGGGATAAACGAGGAAATCAAGCAAACGAACTGTTTTATCAATGTTAAGCCAAATTTTTGATCCCATTGGGTTTGCAAGTCCTGTCACACTAGTTCCCAAATTAAGTTTACAGGAAGGTTTGAAGGAAAAAATTACAGGACTGGGATTATTATTGGGATACAGGACTTCCGAATACTCCGAGAAAAAATTTCTAAAATGTGCCAATCAATTAAAATATCTGAAAGAAATAGAAGTCCCTAGAAAAATACTCGAACTAGATGATAATTCTCGCCATGTCTTCATAGACGTGAGCAAATAGGCTTACGCAGTTTCAATTTTTATTAGAAATGTTGAAAGGGGCATAGTTAACTGCCAACTCATACAGACAAGATCCAAGGTAACAACTCTAAAGCCGATAACAATTCTTAGACTAGAAATTCTTGCGTGTACCAATGGAGCCAGACTCACTTACGATGTAAGAGATGATCTAATTATGAAGAATGAGCAAACCTTTTTTTTACACTGACTCAATGAACGCTTCCTACTGGTTTAAAAAGCTAGATAACTGGGCCACATTTGTTGTAAAGTAAGTCAATGAAATTCGAAAACTGAGGGATCCGGAGGTTTGGTGACATATTCAAGGAAAGTATAATCCCGCGAATTTATTCTCGCGGGAATGCAATCCTAAAGATTTATTGAAATCTCATTGGTAGGAGAGACCCGGGTGGTTGAAACTACCATTCGAGAATTGGCCAGCTACCGGATATTGAAATAGCTCTTTCAGAAATAAATAGGACTATAACCTCAGCAACAAATTTAACGACTAATAGTTTTGAAATTTTCCAATAGATATCTTCCTTCAATAAAATTGTGAGAATCACGGCCTAAATCATTCAATTTTATAAGAATACGCAAAGAAATCATAGTGACAGAAAAAAAGGAAAGTTGCAGATGGAAGAGATTGAAGCATTCGAAAAACTCGTTTTGAAAGAAATACTCAAGTAAAGGGAATCCTTTACTTGAGAAGAAAAGATAAATTTTCGAACGGTGATGGTCTTTTACGGGTAGAGACAAGGATAAAATCTAAAAAAGACTTTGAAACTTAAAAATTTTCTAGATTATTGCCAAGTAAGCATGAGTTGGTTGAAAAACTAATAATTTACAAACATATCGAACGGGAACATGCCGGTACTGGAACATTGATGTCCCACCTCAGAGAATCATGTTGGATAATTAAAAGCAGTAAGACAGTTCGAAATGTAATAGGAAATTGTACCAAGTGCAAAATATTTTCTGTTAAAACATTGGAAGCCGTTAGCATTCGACTTCCAGGGGATCGTGTCAGAGATGCGGTTGTGTCTGAAATCATTGGTGTCGACCTGTGTGAACCTCTCTTTTTAAAAGGAGAGATAAATGCTAGATGGTACTCATCACTTGGTCCATCTACCGAGCTATACACCTCGAGGTAGTGTCTTCTCTGTCCACTAACTATTTTAACTTGGTCTTTCACTGATTTATTTCAGGAAGAGAATATCCATCCACTGTATATTCTGACAATGGCACAAATCTTGTGGGCGCATCAAATATTTTAAAGAGTATCGAGTATCGATTGGAGTAGAGTCGAACATTTTGTTTTAAGGAAACGAATTTCTTGGAAATTCAATCCTCCCTTTGCCCCTTGGTGGCGAAGTTTTTTCGATAGATTGATAAGGGTGTTGAAAGTCATTCTAAGAAAGGTTCTAGGAAAAGCTTGTTTGAATGAAGATGAGTTAGCTACAGTATTATGCGACGCGGAAAGTTTGATTAACTCCCGCCCTATAACGTATCTCTCAGAAGATCCCAAAGGTCTGTCAACACTCACACCATCAATGTTTCTTCAGGAAATTTCCTGAACTTAATTGATTCGAAAAAATTGAAGAAAAGATATTCTTACCGGTTAAAACTGTAACAAGATCTGCGAAAATGATTCAGAATTGAATATCTAGAATTGCTAAAAGATTTTCCTTTTCAATCGCTAACTCTTTTAATTTTGGAATAAATTCCAAAATTAAAAGAGAGTCATCCATCAAAGAAAGAGATCTTGTACTAATAAGAGATTCTAACAATAAAAGAATAAACTAGTCATTGGTAAAAATTGAAAAGAATTATCCAGGAAAGGATGATAGAGTACGTTTAGTTGAACATAAAACCCAATCTGGAAGACTATTGAAACCAATACAAAGACTTCATGAACTGGAAGTGACAGAGAATGATTTTTCATCAGTGAACAATTCAGATAGACAACATGGTGAAAGTCCTTGCCATAACAAAAATTTAATTCCTGCCAATTGAGAAGTTCGATAATGTCGTTATGGACCATCATTGAACCAACCAAAAGACTATAAAAGATCTTTTAACTGTGCTCAATTGATTAATATTGTAATAAATTTGTTGTTAATATTTTTATTTGTTTAGTTTTTTTCTTCAGATCGATCATATAGACTGAGATTCTTTGGATTCGGAAAGATTTGTCTTCGAATTCAAAGGTGAGAGAATGTCACGAATTCCCGCAATAGCTAATGATCCTGTGCATGCTGTTTTGGTTTGACCGTAGTGCCACCAACAAGACGGTTAGTTGATACTAAGATCTCGCCAAGTATAGTAATAGTTCGAGCATCTTAACTATGTAAAAATTGATGGAAACTTAATTGTTTGTTTATGTTTGCGTTATGTTAACTATTATTAAACGTGAATGTCCTAAACAAGTCATAGTGTGATATCATTTCATCGTAAAAGTTTGATATTTATTATCATAATCCCGTGTCAGTCCTGGAAGAAATCGGGCAAGTAAAACTTACCTTGTTTTTAATTGAACTGTTTTATACATTTCGCAGTAAAAATTGATACTTCTTTGATCACTGTTGCCAACAATCATGCACAATGCATGCATTTCCCAGAAGTCTTTCTGTAATATCGCTGAAAGAAAATCCACCTTCTCATAGCCGTATGACCACGTTCAAAGTCAGTGAGCTGTTGATAATGGCTTCTTCGTCTTCTTAAAAGCATGAATGACTAACAGCAACTCATTATGTCAAAATTTAACGAAAATTAAAGATTACGAACTGTAGAACGCGTATTTAAAGCAAAACTGATTTGCATGTTCACAGTATGTGCCAAGCGCGAAATTTGAACAGACATCACGTTTTAGTTGTATAAACAAGCCTACCAAATTTAGTTCATCTATTACAACTCCTTCTTGCGATTTTTTTTTTTGTGCATACATATGTCAATACACATAATCAATTAATCGCTTTAAATTAATTTATCGATGCTTTGGAATATTTATTCCTTTAAATTATCTAACATTGGTTAAGATTGTAAGCAATATTGTTATTAAAAGAAATTGTCAAGTTAAGATTTTACCAAAAATATTCTAATATTAATTTTAATATATTTTCCATTTTCTTTAAAAGCAGGCGAATATTTCATTAGCGTATTTCACGCCAAGATCGAATTTCTGTTTTGCGAGGTCGAGGAAGAAAAAATTTTGGCGATATTTTTCTTTTTCCATCTGTCTATTCTTATTGTTTCCTTTTGCCGAAGATTTCTGCTTTGCTTTATTATTTTCATGTCACTATCTTTCTAAGATTTGCTTCTATTTTTCTCTTTTAGTTTTATGACGCGATTTTAAATTGTACAAAGGCGTCTACAGCTGTCAACTTCGTTTATTTTAAGACTTTTTACTGCGGTCTTTATGGCTCTTTTCGCAGACAAAATCTTTATAAAATTGCTTGTATGACTTACAAATTGCATTTTTTCCGTTCTTTCTATTGAATGAATGTTTACAGACAGGTAAAATATTCCATCCGTGAGATTGTTTCAGTTCGTTCAGTCTTCGAAGATTAACTTGCAAAAAGAATCTTCCTCGAAATGTAGTCGTTTGAAAAGACATTGTAATATAATGGATTTTTTTTTAAATTTTAGAATGCGAAAGTGTTTAAATTCTTTATTAATGGATTCATGTGAAAATAATAATTTTACAAAAGAATTATTTTAGAAAAGAATACATTTAGAGGACTTAACTGTCACGTCCTTTAAATGTAACTATGATCTACTTTTGGCATTATCAGTCCAATTTGGAAGTAATTGATAATATGGAATTGAATGCTATTTTTTAATTCAGTACATGGAATTTTTCTTGGGGGAAATTTTTCCCGCCACTTTTAAATACATGAGACGCATGGAAGATCGCTCTTGTAAATGCTAATACGATAGGAGACCTGACTACTCTTTTTAAATGTTTATAATATACATTTTTTAACAGCAAAATCATTAAACTTTAAATCAATAGCTAGTATTACCGAAACAGTGCAATGGCATTAAAAACCATTAACTCGTTTTTGTCTTAATGGCTCTTTTCTTTCGTAGACAAAATCTTTATAAAATCATTTGTATGACTTACAAATTGCGTTGTTTTCCCCTTCTTTCAATTGAATAAATCTTTTCAGATTGGTAAAATATTCTTCCAACGCGTGAAATTAGTACAGTTTGTTCATTCTTCGAAAATTAACTTGAGGAAAAGATTGTTCGTGGAAATTAACTCAAACTCATTCAAAATGTCGTAATTGATGACTATTTTTAGTAAAGAATACTTTTATTTTTTTAATGCACCTAACAGGAAAGGACTTTTATGCAAAATTTCTTAACTTAATGTCGCATTATTTAAGTACAACTATGACCTATTTCTGAGGCTATCAGTTGAATTTGGAAGAAATTGATACACTGAGAAAAAGTGTGGTTAAAGTGGTAAAATTTACAGTGTTTCTGGCTCATTGGGAACACCAAAAATCCCATAAATTTTACGGAAGCACTTTGGCAATGATTTTATTAAAATTAACAATAAAATATGGTTTGACAATATATGATAAATTGTGGTATAATTTGATAATTTTATTTATACCTTAGAGCATGGTATAAAAATCATTTATTCGGTTAAATTTACTTTTCAGTTTTGTATCAAATGTGTGGTAATAGGAACAATAATGTTGAAAAACAGAACCATAATTTTTAAAACTACGTAAACGTAAAAAATACTAAATGAATGGTTTAAATACCGTATTATATTTTGGTTTTTAATGCTAGAATTATGATTCTTTACCAGAAATGCCATAAATCTGGTATTAAAAGCCGAAATGCATGGTATACGATAATTATACCGTAATATATTTCTATGTGATCTGGAAATTTTTTTTTATCTTCAATAAATTTAATTTTCCTCAGGTCGAGATTTTTTCCGCGACTTTTAAATACAAAAAGCACATACTAGAAATACGGGCAAAGAGACCATGCATTATAAAAGTTTATCCGATATATTTTCTGTTAGGAAAATTATTAAGATTTAAATCTTTAGCTTGCTTAACCGATTTGATACTGTGTATTGATGTTTAAAACTGTCAACTTCGTTTATTTCAAGATTTTTTACTGCGATTTCTGAGACTCTTTTTGCAGATAAAATCTATACAATTACTTTTATGACTTACAAATTGTGATTTTATTTCCTTCTTTCTATTGAATGAATGTTTACAGACAAGTAAAATATTTAATTGCATGAGATTTTTTTCCAGAAAGTCCATTCTTCGAACATTAACTTGCGGATAGAATGCTCATCGAATTGAAGTCGTCCGAAATGCACTGACATAATTTTTCTTTTTAATTTTTATTTTAGAGCGTTTAGATTTTATATTATTGCACATACATGTGAAGCAAACCATTTTACCAAAAAAAAAAAAAAAAAAAAAAAAAAAAAATCATTTAGATGTCAATTATAAGTTAAATTAGGAAGTAATTGATTATCTGATTTTTTTATTATTATTCAGTTGATTGAACACGTAGGCGGAATGAGATATGGGCAGAGTAACTACTCATTATAAATATTTATCCAATACAGCAAAGTTATTAAAATTTATGACCGATTTGAAACTACGCAAATGTGTTTATACAACTTGCTGTGATCTTCATTCTTTTCGTAGAGAAAATCTTTGTAAGATAGCTTATATGGCTAATAAACTGCACTTTCTTTCCCTTTCCTTTTATTGAGTAACTTTTCACAGACAGATAAAATACTCCATCGAGTTAAGTCCTAATGTATTTATGTCTTTAATTATCAGCATCGTATGTTAAATGTATTAAACTTCTTTTAAAAAAATTTCAAGATATTTTAAAAAATATTTTTTCCCTAATGGTGTAAGTATTTTGATTAAAGTTTCAGCTAATATAAAGAAAAAAATGGACAAAACATTTTCTTTTACTTTTGTAAAAAGACCTAAGCAGCATAAGACTCATAATAATAAGACTAATAATATTAAGACTAATAATAATAAGACTCATAATAGGTATAAAAATGAGAAATTTTTTACATATCAGGAAAATTCTTAAGATTTCCGGAGACCTGGCAAAAAAATAATGTACGGCGAAAATTCAGCACGTCGTAAAAAAGAGAATTGGTAAATTTTTCTGCTAACTCACTTTTATCTTCCATTCTTTGAATTTACCTGTATTTTTTGCAATTCAGTTTTAATTGTTTTTATTTTTATTTATTTATTTTTTTTGTGCTTCAGTTTTTTACCAGTCTTATCGTTAACTTGCTTTAACCGATATTTTACTTCCTAAGTAAATTATAGTTAGAGTTTAAGACACAATAACAATATAAAGTATCATGCTGGATTTTTTTGATGAAAACCAAAAGTTACATTATCTAATATTTCTCTGAATTCTGGTAATAAAGCAATTATTTCTATTGAATTGTTCTGTCCTTAGTAATAGGGGAAATTAGTACAATACATAGAAATCACATAATTCTGTTACAAGTTACTGTTGCATTACTATTAAATTATATTAGTTGTTGTACGATTGTTATAGTACTATTGATAATTATTATACAGGTTTCAATTAAAGACTATTATTTTCTTTTATTTTACAACCGTCGCTGAACAGTCGACCGAATTTTTCGCGTTTACGACTATTAATGTTCAACTCCGTAGCCTTGTAATTTCGAACCCAATCCAGAAGACAAGGGAACTTCTGGATCACGTATTGGAAGAAATTTGCCTTCATGGAGGAATTTTTGATGAAACTAGTCCGCATTTACGTTACTTGGAGAGGCAAATCACGAAAATCTTCCACGGTTAGCCAGGCGGCAAGAGGACTCTGACCCATGATCCGTCTATCACTGAAGATATTTCACGTCAGCACTATGGTCGGTGCAAGCCGGATGCAGAATTCGTATCGACCAGGCATCACTGGGATTCAAACCCGGTTCACTTCAAAATATTATAATTATAATTCATATAGGAATCATTATTCGTATAGGAATCATTATTCGTTATAATTCATATAGGAATCATTATTCGTTATAATTCATATAGGAATCATTATTCATATAGGTATTATAATTCATATAGGAAATATCATATAAGAATTCTAAAGTTTAGCATATTAAAAAACAGTGATTGTATAAAAAGGCGAAAGACATACGGAAATTCGCCAAAATAATTTAAATCAAATCTGTAAAAAAAAAAAAAAAAACGCAACTATCTAAGTTAATTCAAAATTTTTCAAAAGTTAAAAAAATATAAATTCGTACAACCATTACTTTGAATTATTCTTGAAATGCCTAACGAAAAAAATAATAATAATAATAATAATAATCAAAAGGGTGAATTTGTGGGTAAAAAAATCGATAAATAGGCGTATTAAATGCACAAAAATAGAAATTCTGGTAATTACTATATAAACCTTACTATATAGTAATGACATTTCCGTAAAAAAATATTTCTGGTTAATGAAACTGAAATATGTTGGCTTAAATACCGGTATTTAAGCCAATCATTGGGTTATTTTTCTGGACACATGGTATAAGTTTAGATGAGAGTCTGGTTTTCAAAACTATGGATCCTATTACCACATATTAAGTAAAAAAATACAAAACTGAAAAGCAAATTTAACCGAATAAAGGGTTTTTATGCCCTACTCTAAAGTATTATGATAAAAATATCAAATTTTGCCACATTTACCAGATTTTAATGCAAATTTTAAAACTATAGTTTATGTTTAATTTTACCAAAATCATTAAAGCACTTTTTTAAAAATTACTGAGCTCTTTGGTGCTTACAGAGAGCCAGAAATATGGTACATTTTACCATATTCTGGTAGTTTAGAACATACTTATTTTCTCAGTGGAAATTAACGAATACATTAAGAAGTGAATTAACGATTGAAGTCAGCGAATAGTTGAACCAGTGAAGGAGCTACTTAGTAAATGGGCGAATAAGCAGAAAGTATCTTTATCGTTTAATAGTAATTGTCATTTTATATATT
This sequence comes from Parasteatoda lunata, assembly GCA_949128135.1. NCBI lineage: Eukaryota > Metazoa > Arthropoda > Arachnida > Araneae > Theridiidae > Parasteatoda > Parasteatoda lunata. The sequence goes on along the minus strand of OX421981.1, from coordinate 11,971,011 downwards.
TTCCTTTACTCTTTTCTATTAATTTGTTTCATATTATGTTATACTTTTGAGCCGTGGTGGCTCAAAAGTATACTCAGGGGATAGAGCTCTCGCCATTGAGGAGATCTGGGATCGAATCCCGGTGATGGCAGGTTGAGTCGAATTCCGCACCGACCCACAGTGCTGACGTAAAATATCCTCAGTGGTAGACGTATCATAGTTTAGATTCCCCTTACCATCAGGCTAACCGTGGGAGGTTTTCGTGGTTTTCCTCTCAATGTAACACGAATGCGGATTAGTTCCATCAAAAAGTCCTCCACGAAGACAAATTTCTCCCACTACTTGATCCAGGAGTTTCCATGTCTTCTGGATTGGGTTCAAAATTACAATTCAACGGAGTTGAGCATTGGTAGCCGTAAACTGACAATTTGCTGTTCAACGACGGTTATAATTATATTATGTCATACTTTTGGATTTTTTCAGCTGTTTATTATTCAGTTTATTTTACGCGTGTTCATATTTAAGAATGTTTATTTAAAAGCATATTAGTATAGGTTCGTGTCATTTTGAACGCCATTTCTTCGAATGATTATTGATATGGCTATTAAAAAAAATAGTTTAAAAAGGAATCAGAGATCATAGAATCATGAACTTGGTGTACAAGAGTTACAGTGAATAGGCGTATTAAGTGAATTAACGAGTAAATTGGAAAGTGAAAGAATGAATCAGTGAATGGTTAAACCAGTTAATGAACAAATTAGTAAATGGCGAATAATGAATTTGGAACAAAGAATAGATCAATAAAAAATAATTTTTTCAGCGAATCAATGTTAACAGTGAATTAGTAAACAATAAATTTATTAAACAATGGATCAGCTAACCGATAACTCAGAATTACCAAAACTCTAAATGACCGAATTAGTGATTATGGAAATTAACGAATACCCAAATCAGTGATTGATCGAAACAATGAATGAGCTAATCATTAAATGGGTGAATCTATAAATAAGAAAATCTGCGAATAATTGGATCAGTTTATGAACAAATAAAGGAGGTATATAAATCTCTAATTTGCGGTATGGCCGTCGACAACCACAATTTTTTTTTTCATTTTTTAACTGACAATACTCAAAAACTTAAAAATTCCTTACGTGTTAATTAATTTTATACAGATACCTTTAGGAAAACCCTCTTAATTTTAAGAAATTTTTTTTTGTCTAAAAAAAATAATTTAGTGTAAAAATTTCATCGAATATTGAATTTCCTCCCATTAATATTCTCTAACAAGTTAATGTAGTAGGAGGATTAAATAAGTAATTATTGGAAAAGGTCGTAAAAAAGTAAATTAGGACGTGGTGCTTAACTTGGCGCGTTGCTTGACTAAAATAAAAAAGAATCTAAAGAGATTAAGACGCGAAAAATTTTATATTTTAATGCGTGTTAAAATTACGCATCTGAAATTTTTAAAATAGTTCAAGATTCCAATATTTTTAAGAGCCATATTGTCTTTTCTTTTTTGCTAAATTCTAAGTCAATTTTAATTTCTCCATTTAACTATTTTTGAAAATGTTTTTAAACATTAAGTAAGATTAACATTTTGTAATGATTAATTTTTATAAAAACATTATTATATTTTTTCTCCTTTGAATTCGAATTGAATTTTAAATCTTAAACACTTTAGAAGAAGTAAAGGTAATTTAATTGCCAAGAAGTTACTTTCTTAAAGTAATTAATCGCAAGCTTTATTTTCTACGAAACAAGAGTTTTTGTTTAAAAGAAATAAGTTTTACTCATTTAGAAATAAATTTATTTTATTAGTTCGAGCGTAAAACGGAAATTTAATTTTGAAATGTTTTGCTTTTTATAGAATTGAAACCTTTACACCAAATTTAAAAATAAAAATAATGCGGCATAAAATTTGTTGCTAACACTAACTTCCTTTTTTAAAGAAGGGTTTAAAATTTTCGAATAGAATTTATCATTAATTTTTTCCCGACAAGGTTAAAAGCTATTTCTGAAGATGTTACTTATTTTGTTAAACTTGTATAAAATTATTCTTATGAAAAGAAAGTAAATAGGAATTTTTAATAACTTCTTTGTTCTACAGATTAAAAATTATGATAAGATTCACTCTCTAATCCAAGGGGGAAAAGTTCAAAGGCAAGCTACGTCAGAATATGATCTAAAAGTCTGAAAAAAATCCTTACATTCTGATGCAAATTGTCACTGGATATTTTTGTCACTTTGGCAGAGTCTGTGAATAATTAAAACTTTTAATTTTAAAACTAGTTCAATGCATTTCAAATGCTTAACAGAACAAATAAAAAAAACATTGAACATCCGGACTTTTTTTTTTTTTTTTTTTGCATTTCTGGAGAAGAAAAAAAAATTGGAAAAGACTGAGATTCACGATGGTTTCAAATCCTTATAGTGTTGTTCTAACTGCCCAGAAGACGAACATAATCAGATATACAGGAGTACAAAAGAAGACTTAAATTTTCTGTTTTATTAACGACTTTCTGATGCAAATTATCTCTGGCACTTTTTGTCCATAAATAGAATCTGTAAATAACTGAAACATTTATTTTCAAACTCAGTTCAATTCATTTTCAGTTTAATATATATTCAGGTATTTTATTTTGGAAAAGATTGATTTTAACACCTAATACAAAGAATATAGAACGGAGAAGTTCAGCTCTTCAGCTGAACTTCTTTGTAAGCTATGTCAGAAAAACAACTTACAGGATGATTAACATATTTCCCTGAAAATCCACCCTACCCCGGTCTAGAGCGCAAAAATTTCATTCTTGAATATTAAAAATCAGTGAGGTTTATATTTAAGCCTTCTTTATAAATCAACGTTATGAATTTATTTTCATGTACCAAAAAAAAATCATTTCGAGTTAAAAATCAATTAAAACTAAAAATATTTTTATAATTAAGCATAATAAAAATCGCTTAAAAATAACTACCAAAAATCATTTAATTAGATAGTCATTTAAGTAATAACATTCGTTCAAAAATTAATTAAAATAGATACAAAGATAAGATGCTAAATACTGTTTACTATTTGTATTCTGCTTTACTTATCATTTTATTAAATTTCCCAAACTCCCAAAGTCATCTGTAGTAAAAATATTACTGGAAAAATTAAGTACTTTAACACAATAAAATTATTTTAAATGCACAATCATTTAAGTGCATAATCATTTAAATAATATCCATTAAAACTCAATCAAAACAGATACACGGATATGATCTCAAATACTCTTTACCTAGTTGATTACTGCCTTAAATATAGGAGCAAAAGACATCTCTTAAAAAGAGATACTAAACTGCTAATTTATAAATGCTTAATCAGACCTATCCTAACATATGCCTCAGAAACTTGGACAACAACACAGAAAGATGAGAATTCCTTGGGAGTCTTCGAACGTCGGATCCTAAGATCCATTTTTGGGGGCAAACAAGTTGATGGTACTTTGTACAGACGTTCAAACTCAGAACTCTATCGGGCTTTTAGAGAGCCTGATGTTGTCAAGTATGTAAAAATCCAAAGAATTAAATAAGCTGGTCACATTATTCGAATGAACAGAGAGCGTTCGACAAACATAATCTTTTTGGCTCAGCCCATCGGATCAAGGCCCAGAGGTCGACCAAAGCTGAGATGGGCCGACTGCGTGGAAAGAGACTTATCCAGTCTTAAAAGTCTCAAACTGGAAGACAACTGCCAGGCAGAGGCAGGCCTGGAGGAAGTTGATTGAGAAGGCCAGGGCCCACCC